>OX485803.1:72145079-72745079 GCA_950295325.1 Polytrichum commune
CCATCAGGGGAGAAAGTTGTTTAAATGGTGTTGCCCACGGGCACAAAATGGAAGAACATCTTAACAGACATCAAAGAAGTGGGTCGCAAAGCTGGATGTGGATCCATTTCTTTGTCCAAATTGAGGGTAATTAAAAACCAACAATTTGTGAAATACATTTTGAAGAGACCCAGGGACAAGTTTGCCAGGTGTACGGTGTGTGAAAAATACAAAGGTCTTCGAGACGCCCATCCTATAGACACCGAATCCCATACTAGACACCAAAGAAAATTCATTGAGCATGTCAACGACCAAGAGGTGCACCGTCAAGATTACTACAAGAATCGTGCACTATCCATAATGAGGCCCACAGAGGTCCTCATTGTCATCCATGATAAAATAGACCATACCAAACCGCATGCCCTTGTTATGCATACAAAATAAAGGCTACGGATGGTCTCTTCAAGTTGCCCATAGCTGTCACAAGTTTCGTATGGAATCACAAATGTGTGTTAAAATGCTTTCCAATTTTGTTGGGTGTGTCTTCCAAACCTCCAACTACATCCATCTGCTTTGTATTTATTTAATATTTTTGTTGTTCACCCGTCGTTTATTTTTCTCAGGTATGATTGCCCAAGGCCATGGGGACGTTAAATATGCCCATTATAATTTGTATTTTTACCATGGCGATGCTAACCACACGGTTGGTTCATTTGCAAAACTAATTGTGCGATCTTGAAAAACTGCCGGTTCACTCTTCGCGTTCTCTTTTTGATGGTTGTGGAACGACACCCCTTTATGAAGCAATGCTTTAAGGGAAGGAGGTTTGTATGTCGTTATTGCCGGAACCACCCGGAGAACCCATTTTCGCAAAACCATCGCCTCTAACTCTCTACGTTCAACTTGATAATTGTACTAAAGACAACAAATGTTGATATGTATTTTGTTTTGGGTCATTACTCGTGGCGAAAATAATCTTCAAAAAAATGTTTGTATCTTTCTTGATGGTGGGACACACACACAACGACATTGATGCATCATTCGTGTGTTGGAGCATGAAGTTGCATGAAGAGGATTTTCCTACCATACCGCTTTTCATGAAATCATACATGGATTTGGACAATGTGCCCGTGATCCCGCACATGATTGAGGAAGTACCAAATTTCAAAGCCTTCATCAAACTATACATGTTGAAGGAAGTGTGGACCGTTTGGTGGGACATACGAAAGCACAACAATTCCGTTTCTATATGAAGGATGATGGTGTCCCCGCCATGCAGTTCAAGCTTTTGTGCATATCTCCTAATTGGGGTCCGCAGGATGATATATTCGTGTGGCGTCAGAATAAGGATGGGAAATATTTGCTCCCGGACGGGGATCCAAAGCCTTGCAAACCTGATCCCATGGAGAATGGGCCGGAAATCATCAAAGGCATATCCGGATTTATTGAATATTGGAAAGAGTTGTATGAGAAAGACATCACCAAACGTATTTGGAATATTTATGAACCGTTGATCGCGTATTGGAATCGCATTCGTTCGGCCTTGATGATATTTGGTGACGACACCCGTACAACTGACACCAGGATTTTGGCCACAAAGTCGTTTGACAGTTGTCGAGTCCGACCCCATGTTCTTCGACAATGGAGACGTTCGTGAAGAGTTCGCAATGGACAAGCATTACGTTAGCCCTACGCACAATCGGCCGGCACCGTCGTTTTGTATGGATGTTGATTATCACGAAGGTTATATGGTTCTCGTACGAGCAAAAGATGAGGAGCACTCCAAGCCAAATTTGGTTGGTAAAAGCATTATCTTCATCCAATTTTGTTCGAACTAGCCCCAATTTTCATCAAATTGAAGTGGAATATTGTTGTCCTAGCATCAAAGACTAGAATGTTCTCCGCACCTATTTAGGTTGGGACACCAAAAAGAGTTTCAAGTGGGCAGTGGACTCAACGTACAGACCGGTTTGGATAAACACGGATACCATATTTTGTGCTTGGAAGCCGCGCAAGGGTTCCAAATCGGAAACAATGACCATCCCCCAAATACATATAGATTTTACCAAAGACAACTTGGCATGTATTGCAACTGTGGAAAATAATGTCGAGAATGGATATGAAGCGGAAGATGGAGACGGGGAAACATAACATAGGTTGGAATTAATGGCAAAACATAGGGGCACTTTATAGACTTGGTTTTATTGCAACTATTATATTCAAATTTATACATATGTTTGGGATGTGCCATCCAATTCCATAAGACCCTTTTACATGGGATGCACACCCTAAACTTTATAATGACATAAAACCATTTGCTTTTGAGATTCGATTATTTTTTTCCATGTGTAGTTCATGTTTTGATTATGATTTGAAGACTTACTATTTTTAGAAATATGAATATTCTTCACGTGCGAATTTATAAACCGTCATGTTTCCCATGTTCCCAATGTTCCATATGCTCACAATATTGCATCCCAAACTATGGGTGTATTTTATTTTGAGACGATCAAAGTCTTTGATTAACGAATATAGTGCTCTAGGTTGTTTTTGCAAATACGTTGTCTCATTACCAATGCAATTTACCTTAGGTTACAACCAAATTACAAAGTAACACTTACAACTTTGTTCATCCATCCGTATAATAACTCCAACAAAACAAGTTCATGTATTATGTTACTATGGTAAGAAATACTCAAATCACTATGTAATATAGTAATAATTCATGGATATAGTTGCCGTAATGATTTGTTGTAATCTATTTAATTAAAATGTATATTACGATTTAAGGAACCCCTAAATATAGTTGTCTTTCCATACAACTCAATGAACATCTCTAACTTCCTCAAATGTCCGTGTTTGATTTCTCATGATACTCATGTTATTGTTGACATTAGCTATGCGAAAAGGTAGGAGTACTATTAGGTTGAGGTGACCCTTCCCATGTGCTCACCTCACCTTATTATTCCAATCTATGTGCATACGTTAGGCATATATCCTGAGCAACAAATGTTTTTATGAGCACAATTTCCAAGGTAACCAATTTTTTTATCCTGGGTAGCCATACATTTTTTCACTACTCGTCCTGCCCAAAATAATATTCATACATGAAAAAATTTCCAAGCAATGTCATGAATTTTTTTTCCATGGTCATAGGGCACCCTACTACCATAGACACACGATCCTTGTTTCATGAACCTACGCATGAAATAGTTTTTTTCAAAAAGGAAAGGATCAATTCCGAGGAAGCGAAGGTATTCCAATTTTGATACCCTTGGGTAGGTTCTTTGATACCATTACTGATCTTGATTATTGATCACCTATATACCATGGCAACATTGGTTGAAACCACCAGGAATTTGCTCCAAGATCAAGTCCTGTGCAATTTACAAGCTTCGTAATGTGGCTATGACAATTGACACATGCAGACCATATCAATCTCTCAGCATGAATTTCAAAGGACATTGAGAGAAATCTAGTAATCAAGTCTCACTGCTGAAATCAACAGGGGACACAACTGTTGGCTCCCTTGTTTGCTCCCTAGTTTTCTCATAACTCATCACAAGCTAGTGGGGAGCAAGAGAGCAAGAAACTACATGGGTGAGAAAGAATGATTTACAATGTTGGCTTGGAAGGGTTGGCCACCACAGTTGCTGGGGTGGGAGTCATCATTTGTAGTTGGGCCAGGAGCCATGGATGGAGATTGCCGGAGCCGGTTTGCCTAGAGTTGGGTAGCAACACTTTTGCGCAGTGTCGCAGTAACCCCCTGCCACTGCACAACAGGATAAATCTTTAAAATTCTATCAATCGTGGTAGTAGCATTCAAGTGTGAGATTTGTTTATGGCACTCAAGGTGTGATAGACAAATGATTTGCACCCAAATAAATGAAACAAACCAAATAAATAAACCAATTAAACCAGAGGAAAAGAATTGTGCCCCCAATTGCACTAGGTGCAGTCATATGTAGGTGAGAGCAAATCATATCAGAGTGAAAGTGCCATAACACCAAACTTCTGTATGTGATGCACAAAGTTGTTCAGGCATGATCATACTAGGCCATTTTCTCACGTCATGAAAGGAAGAATCTAAAGTAGAATCAAAAACTCAAGTATAGCTTCAGATGTATGCTACTTAATTGATATTTATATTCAAACTTCAGCCATGCTGCCTGATGACTTGCATTCTCAATAATTTCTGTTGCATTCTGGCACTCATTGACCACAATGGGGCCACAATTGTTCAACAGTACCTGCTGCACGAAGTAGAAAAAGTGGAATCCCCTGCTTGCGTTTACCGCGGTCCAGGAGAGTGCCAGGTATTTACCAAAGTACTAGTAATTTGGTGTCATCTAATACACAAGCATGTACACTTGCACACACATTTTCCTAAGCATATCCCATCTGCCTAATATCCATAGGTGGGCAGGAAAGGGGCAGGAAAGTTCTTGAATTACTTACTTCGAAGACATTACCCCTAAATGGATTAAATTTCCGACACTGACAAATTGATCCATCTCACAGACCAAATTAAATCAGCTGCCTCAAACTACTGGGCTAATTAGATGCCATATTTCACATAAATTCCCTCTGCGACTTGCAGATTGAGCCATACTCAAGGACTTACATCAATCAGGAGGCTCCTGCAGATTGAAGGCGATGTAGTCGAATTGCCACTGCTGCATGATGATAGAGTACTCTCTCCCACCTCAACCTACAGCAACTCATTATATAATACCCCATGCCGGCTTCTCCACTTCCTGTAAACTTAACAACAATTTGAGAGTTTGCAGTACACCAGCAGCTGGATGCCTGCCTGCCTGCGAGAAAAGAGTTCTCACATGGAATGGGTTGTGGTGTGAATCGAATTAGCTCTGTGGAGCTTTTCAGTGTCGGCTACGTCTCTGGCTTCAGTGCAGCTTGTCACTTCATCATTTGTGGATTCCAAGATGTGTAATTCACACTTTACGATTACCAATAGGGTATGGATATTGAGGATTTTTCTTCCCCTCATAACACTCAAGTTTATATACCATGCGAAGAATGTTCATACCTAGGTAAAATCGCCCTAGTATGGATATGGTTAAGAATATTTTTGATGCAAACAATTACTCAGATATACAAGGATTCTCTCCCCTCAAGATATCCACCAAATAGAACCATTTGACTGCTATTAAAATTCTGATACTCGAAGGTTCTTTATGTCATTGTCGATGTTGATTATTGATTCCATGCATGCACATGTATTCTGGACCAACATTGAGCTGGACTCTTTCTTGGTGAGAAGGAGTGCGGGTGTGCAACAGGTGGAAGGTCAGTGTTCAAAAGATTGTAATGCACATCTGCCGTGATGATATGATGTTTGGTCGTGCAACTCAAGCCGGACAAGGAAGCAGGATCAATTTTCACATATTCTTCACAATGATTCCCAACTGTGATGTTACTCCTTTTTAAGATATGATTACATCCTGCCAAAACTCTGATTATCTAAGGCTGGACCATCTAAAGTATGACATGGCCCTATTCTGGGCACTTCCAACTCGACAAACATTTTTGGTTAGCAATTGTAATATCAACATAAAGATTGTAATGTCGAGTTTGAAGATCAATGAAGATTCGAATTTGCATCTCCCAATTGTGTTTATATTTGGTGCACATAGTCCAATCTCATTGTAACATGTTTCTTTTCAATGTAACAGTTGTTGTTAACTACAAGTCTTGCCATTTATTACTCAATTATAAGTTTCCATTAAGAGGAGTGACTACATAAGGCCTACATAAGACGTACATACCATGATTTGACTTTAATTCCTAAATGTCGAAGCAAATTTTTTCTTTCATAGATTGATTGAAAAGTTTGAATTTTTGGTTTCAAAAGACATTTCACCTTCTTAAGAAATTGTTGAAGATTATTGTTAGATTACATCCACACAGTTATTATGTTCAAAAATGTTCAAGAGCTTCATAATCTCCATTTGTAAGAATTTGACGTCAATAATTCATAAGATAAATGACATTCTATAATTAAGGGCTCACATTTTGTCACAAACCTATGTGCTTTCACAGTATGGAAGTGCTCCAAACAAAATATATCATAAGACATAATTAATATCCATACATTGATTACAACATCATCTTCATGTGGTGATGTGGAGTTCTAGAATTTGCATGCACCATTTGCTTTGTCAAAACTTTCATAAATTCTGTCAACTTAATATAAGTACATGTGCAATTGCAAAATCTTTTGGTGGGTCTTCATGGATTGAATCATTCTCCTGGGAGCTCCTAGAAAAGACATTAGTAAAATAGAAGATATCAAAACGAACCATCGTTTTAATGTCACACATCAAACTAGTGCACATTAAAGTATGACAGGATGGCTACCCTTTCCAACATAATTGTAAACACACAAAGAGCATATGGAGTCTGGAACAATGAGGTTAATGCCCAACATCAAGCGCTTGAGGTGCAAAATGCCTGTAACCTGCGTGCCTTAGTCTCCCTTAATTTGCTTCGAAGATCCAAACAATCCTTGATATTGACGTTATCCAACTTGTTTGAGTAGATTTGGCTGCTGAGAGTCCCCTTTTAATTGTATGAAACAATCCTGTTCTTACACCCAAGCATTGGAAGCTGCAAGTTGAGAAAGTATTAGTTAGTTGTCTCACAAAAGAATCTGGTCTTTATGTGTCCTCATGGGTGGATAGGGAGGAGGAATTTGAAGCCTGAGGAGGATAGGTATATTAAAGACAGTAGGTATCCACAAACATTGAATTCTATTTTTCAAACTTTGCACTAATGTGAAAGCTGCATTCAAAGACTACAAAGTGCAAATTATTACAGAGATCAAGAAATAAGAAAAGAGATTCAATTATTCTGACCAATTACCTGCTTTAGCCAGCGACCAACTACTGTCATCTTGTGCCAGATTCCATGCAAAGTAACCTCCAACAGATTTGTTCTTTGCATATTGAACCTTGGAGGTGATTGTGGTTGGACTGTCATAGCCGATCCAAACAAGAGAGGCTGTGTTGTAACTGTACATACACACAGTTGTGTTATCCTGGACAACAATGACACTGCTGTTTCTGTTGAAAGTTACAATGTCACTGTACGAGATATCCTCATAATAGCTGGAGGTTGGTGCCCCAATGCTCGTATTACTGAGACTTGAAAGCACCCATGATTTCCCGTAGTAAGCAAGTCCCATGAGGAGTTTGGTGGCATCCAGGCCTGAGCTCAACCAATTACTAACGCCATAGTCTGTGTTGAGGTTGGGTCGCGAGGGGTCATACAGGGCTGTGTGTTCTCCAGTTTGAGACTCCCATGAGCCATGGTAATCGTAGGTCATTACATTCACCCAGTCCAGGTAAGAGTTGATGGCCGTAATGTTGTATGATTGATTTTGTTCGTAGATTAATGTTGTCTGGTAGTATACCGCAGCTGCAATTAAAGTCAATAGCCAATTTTGCAAAAGACGTCACATATCAAAATCTAGAACTTTTAAAATCTTAACCCATTTAAATCGGACTGGCAGGCATTATGACAATGGATTAATAATCCCTTTGGAGAATCTCATCATTATGGAAGTATTGATTTTAAGGTCAGAAAGAAAGAAAGAAAGAAAGACCACTCTGATGTTGCTTCGATTTTGAGTTGGTCTAAGTCCGTATGTAATCCTGGAACGGGTATTACAAGAATTAGAGGGCCCCCAACAACTATTTCATCCTTTCGAAGGTGAACACTTTGAAGCTTGGACAGGCATGGATAAGTTGGTTGGCATCTATCTCATCCAAGGGAAAGCCCCTACGTTCCCACATAATTGGTTGAAAATATCCAATTCATCCAAATAAGCCCACTATGATTTGATGGACCATAGGTGATCTAAGGTTCACTAGAAATCAAATGCTAGGAAAGTCACCCATAGACTGGCCATAGACTCGGAGTCCCCATGGGATCCAGGTTAAGGCCTTGGGTTTAAGCCACCCCTTGTCAAGGTCATATGTTTACCCAGTGTAGAGAATAACATTTTCCAACAAGTAAACAACCACCTCATGCAAATTGCAATATATAATTCTTAATATGCATGGTTATTGGTCCAGCAATGAATTTAACTTTGTGATTAACAGAAGAATCAATGAAGGCATAACACCAGCTGATTTTATTTCACATCACTGAACCTGTAAGAAGAAGCTTTGCCTTCCCGGAGCTTTGTGATTCTGCTACAGTAGCCGCGTTCCATTCCTGAAAGAAAGTCCCTAGATTCGTCATCTCTGTCTGACTTGCAGGAAACTCCCAGTCGAGGTCCAAGCCACTGTAATTGTATTGCCTTGCAAGAGCGATACTCGTGTCGATGAACACTTTACGGTCGGCTGCAGTACTGACCATGCTGGCAAATAACGATGCATTGGATGTGCCTCCACCAATTGACAGAAGCACCTTGATGTTGGGGTTGGAGCCAAGAGCAGTGGCAACAAACGTCTCGTATTGTCCATAGTCATCAAAAATGGGGGGCACACATGCATACGATGAATTGATCCCTGCAAATGCATACCACACATGTGTCTGGAATTCCAGATTGAGGTTTCCATCTGGGATGTATATGTACCCTGGCCAGTAGCCCCCTTTTACACTTGTGGAGGTAACAGCAGCCACAGCAAGGCCTCTGTAACCCCCATAACCCTGCCTGCCTGCTAAAGAAGTCAGAATTATAGAACTAGACAGCACTTGCAGTAGCAATAGCCTGAGAACAGCTGTGCACATTCTTGTATCAGCCATAGCTGGAAACCACGCAGTGCAGAATATATGGATCCAGAAGAGAATAACTTGATCAAATTCATGTGGCAGACCAGAAATTTATGAAGTTGGGATCTAATGGAAGAGATTATATATACTGTATACGGATGGGCTAGTGGTTGATAACCCCCACCAGGATCTTTTCATAATCCGTGCTCAACTTACCAAAAAGATAGCAGAACTTTTCTTCTTCAAGGTGACGCGCTCTGACTTGCTTTTGACGTTGTGCAGGCCAATATCTAGGTCAATGGAGATCTGAATTGAATACAACACCTCATCAATTCACCTTGTTTTCACCAAATGCATATGAATATCTTAATTCAAAAGTCTCTGAAAAGAATCATATGAAACAGATGCAAAAGTGTTGCTCGATTGTGCATCTCAGACAGCTTCGTGGAAAAATACATGTGTCATATCATCCACTCTAATATATATAAGTCGTCAACCCCATTCCAATATGTTGTACCAATCTGATTATTTAAAACATTATGTGACAGTACACCATATAATATCCACATGGTCAAAGCCCATGTAGCTGACTTGGAGACTTATAAGCACCCATGAACTACCTTAGGTGGAAAGCAGTATTTATGACAAACTTTGTTGACATTCACCCAACCCACGTTCAATGAGTGGAGTGAAAACAAATTCAACCACATTACGGCTCCACAGATTAGCCAGTGTACTTCACATACAAGCTGTTTTCTGCCCTCGTGAAAGCAAATTCAACCACATTACAGCTCCACAGATTAGCCGGTGTTTTCTCTAGGGTTTTCTCCCATTACGATTTGCTTTTCTTATTCCTCAAGGTGCCTCACGGCATTATCCTGCCACATCTTCGTTCAGCTTCCAGAGACAAGTATTCAAGGCCTGTACAGTAATCTCCCACTTAAATACGCATCCCAGTTGAGTGCGCAATTTTTTTGTCAAAAAGTAGGGTTCATACTTTATTGTTTGAACATGTCATGCAAAGTCATTTGTCACGAAGGCATGAACTTTTGATGCTTGACATTAAATGTCAGTTTGTTAAAGTTTTGTTGAAACGTCTAAAACGATTGTCACAGTTCATCATACATCTGTCCAGCTTCCATTTGAACATCGAAGCAAAGCAATTGGTCGTTGATGTCAAGGCTAGGACAATGTTGTGTAGAGCTTCAAAGCCTCTGAAGTTGGTAGCATTGTTAGATTCAGCAAATGTCTTGATAGGTTGGATTTCGTTGCAGTGTGTTCTCCCAATTGTCCCACACTTTCCAGATGGTGCCTTCACTAACTTCATACTCCCGCCCCAGCGCATGCTTGCTCAACAAGTTCGGCTTGCTTAACTTTGCAATGATTTCACATCATTGGGCTTCAGTCAAGTGGGTTGCCTCAAGTTTCATCCGTTTCCCATTGCGATTCATCGAACAAAAGAGTCTAGAAAACGATATGAGTAAAGTACGCACCTACCAACTAAGTGCACACCAACGGCTCTGATTCAAAGTGCATACTTAAGCGGGAGATTACTGTACATAATAGTAATCTTCATTCATAATATACATATATGAATACATATGTGTGTGTATATATATATATATGCCCTGCATGCTTACCTTTGAGCTGGGATGCGCACCAGTTTGAATGCACATCAGTTTCTCCAAATTGTGTGTGAAAATTGCTGAAAATGAAAAAATAAAAGGAGCCATTCTCAAGTCATTCAAGCCACAACTTCCAAAAGCATTCAAAGACATGCAAAGATCTCTCAAGTTGGGGCTCTTAAAAAGGTCTCGTTTATGGTGAGCCGTCAATATCAGTCACTAGCAGCAACATCCCTTGATAATAAATCCTTTATTGTTATCATCCTCTATTTAAAAGCCAGAAAGTGAAAATGCATGCTTTATTTACTACAGCAATCTGAAATAATATTGGCTACACAAAACAATCTAATATGACAACATCATGTCCGAATCTTTTTCTGCTTCTCTTGAATTCAATAACATTGATATCTATATCACACAATGACAAAAGTGATATGCCATGATACACAGGACCATTTGATATTTTCTATAAATAATATGAGATGGTTATGAAATTTTCATGATTCAAGGTCTTAAGAGTTACAATTTCTCACTAGATCCTTATATGTAACCACAAGTCCCTTTTGAAGTGTTTTCAATAGAAGCATATATGCCATGGAACTCTAGCAAGATGTAGTACATTGTACATAGAATTGTGGACCTGCTCAATATGACAACACCACCACACATGTTGGAGTTGTTGGTTCCAACTACACCTGCAAGTTTTAAAATGTATGTACTAGTTAAGGTACTGTAAGGGGGCATGTACATTTCATCAACAAATAATAAGGCCCCTGACTCATTTGCCATGTGTCAGTCTCCCAATGGCTCTTACTTTTAATTAACGCCATGTGTCACCCACAAAAATTACATTCCGCCGCAGACAATGATGAAATTGAAAGGCAGATGTCCAGTAACTCAAATCCCACAATGATTTCATATCCCATGGTGATATTCGTAGGTTTTTGGAAGTTGGAACGGACCATCATTAAGATTTGCTCATGGTGTGTTGCTAAGTACTCCCTCCGTTTCAGAATAAAAGTTACATTTTAGAAAATCCATGGGCTTAAGGTCATTTTTTGCACTTTTAGCACGAAATTGCGTGCATTGCACAACTCTCACAAAGCACTTTCCAGCGAGCTAGCAGTGTCCGTAGTAATGTCCATTCATCATCATTGACGGTTGACACTGATTGATCTCACACATTAAACTGCATTGATGCGCGTCGACGACGTCGAGTCCAAATATCAATTGTTAAACAAGTGTAAATGGTTATTTGACTTGGTAGTTTATCAACAACATTTTCATTGTTTCTGGCAACATTCCAGTTCGTTTGGCGAAGTTTGAGAGAAATTTCACCAAATGTAACTTTTATTTCGTAACGCAGTTTATGTCCAAACGTAACTTTTATTTTGAAACGGAGTGAGTAACAGTTAGCTAGTGAAGGTGATATTAAATTTCTTTGTGCTATGAAATTAGTGCCACCAAAATATGTAGGAGTCATTATTCATCCTAGTACTATTCACTAGAAATACTACTCATAACAACACTATTTACTAAAAGTATGAGCACAATCAAACTTGGCACTATTTATTTTTACTGTAATTTTTTTGCTATCACTCTACAATTACCTTAGAGCATGCATCAATTTTCTTGATTTGTATGGTAAATGATCATGTCCTCATGAATTCATTATCACTTTACTAAAATATATAGCCCTCACTAATTTTGAGACTTGGCAAAATAGTGCATGTTTTGGGAATTAGTAGCACATACACTAATTGGGATATTTAGTGTAGTAACACTATATTCGTTAATTTGAGACTTTCTCTTGTCTCAAATTAATATATGGACCACAACAACATGAATTCGCCAAAAATTATATTGTCAACAATCTCAAATATATTATCAGTCTAATATCCCAAAATCAGTACTTGGCCAATATAAGCACATTGGGTAGAGCACTTGAAACCAACTTCACCAACAGAACCACAAGGATAGAGCACTTGAAATGAACCTCACGAAAGAAATCATATAGAATGTTGGCTATTATTAGCATGTGAAGTAAAATATAGATACTATGACCTTGGAAGCGTCGTGCGAAAAATGCATTTTCATTCAACCCAACAATTTAGTCCCAAACAAAATAATAAAATAAAGTTCACACTTGTTATGAAATATTGTATATTATGGATATTCATCCAACCCCAATGGAGTTGGAGCGTTCCTAAGTTCAACCCTCTACCCTTATTTTGAATAGCACACATATGACTAATATATGCCTACTATAGTTACATATGGAACTATAATTATTATGATAACACAATCCTGCCAACTTCTCATTCAACGTGGCATGCTTCTTGTTCAATCCAAGCAAAGTTGTCTTTTGCAAAAGTTATGTACTTTTGAGGGATGGACACTGATCCACTATGATTTTTTGTGGTTTCCATGCTATGAATATGGAATATGTATCTATCCAAGATAGACCGTGCTCAGAATTCACCTTCCACCAAAAGTTTGGGTTTGTATCCCAGCCCGTGTAATGCAATGGCATAATCTCACGCTACCACTTCCGGTACAATGCTATACAATCGGCACACACTCGCGATGTCTCAAGACGTGGGCCGGGGGGAACCGGCTACAACACTCGTACCTTGGTTGATGAAAGCCTCGTGGATGACTTTCAAATTCTCATCCTACATCATGGAGAAGAAGGCCTTTCAAAAAAGTGCACGAGTAGGCATTGGAAAAAATAGCACCTACAAAAGTTGGAATCAAACCTTTCTTTATATTATCAACAAGCCATGCATGAATGTACACCTAAGGTTGTCCATCTCAATTTAGATAAAGACAAAGCATGAGTATAAAGGGTTTACTTCAATTCAAGAACAATTGTAGAAAAGCAATGGTTTGAGAGCTATTCATTTATGACAAATCAAAACGATATCCTCAACTTTATTGTGTATCTCTCCATTTTTGGATATCAAATGGCCAATGAAATATAACACAAATATATAGCCCTATCTATACACCTATCTCTATTAGGGTTTAGGATGCCATCAAGCATATATAAGAGGTAAGCATTCATTCTTGTACTTGTCAACTTCAACTTTCTCACAAGGTATGAGTGCATTATTTTGTGTTTGCTATTGTTTTTTGTTTTAGGGTTTAGGATGAAGATCTTATATTTTTTTGAATTTCATGCTCTTTCAATATTATTACATTTCATATAATATGATAGCATTATTTTATGCATATAACATGATTACTATTCAATATGATTACATGATCTGTCAGGTTTTCATAATATTATGTCAGGTATAGCAGTTAGATTCAGCTCTTCAACCTTGTTTTTGTTAGGTTTAAGGTGTTTTGCGTCATGTATAGCATAATCTACCAGATGTGTATATGGAGATAGAATTCAAAAAGCAAGCGCTTCAACTTATGAAATCATACACATGTTCTCTTAAATATTATATATTGATCATGCATATTATATTTGTTGTTAGGTTTGCAGCAATGGGAAGGAAACAAACCAATTTAAATGTTCAAAATCCAACATCAACATCTATACGATATGGAGATCTCCAGTGGGCCAACAAAACTAGGCAAGGTTTTGCCCATTCTACTTCTGTACTCTTTGCTTTTATTTTGTGGGAACGTGTTTCGGATTTCATCGAAGAGCAACATATGGGAGAGCACGGAAGAGTACAATGGAACATTGAGAGGACAATTGTGGGTGAAACTAATCTTCGACGTCCTCAAATTGATTCATTCATATCACATACGTATTATGAATGTGCATATGGGCCAGAAGATCATAGACATGATGTAATACACAAAAGATCTACAAAAAAAGGTTGTCTTGCTCGTTTCTCTATAAAACAACTATACAAATTTCTCCATATCGTAGAGGTTGCCTATTATGTTGTTGAACATAAAAGGCTAGATGGTTCAATAGCTCACGGTCCCAAAGATCCATCCTCAAACTCTAGAAAATTTCAATACGAACCTTGGATTAGTAAAGCTCTTATTAGTTGGGTTATAGACCAATTACACAAAGGTCACACTCCAAAATATATTTATGAGGTGCACAAGAAAATTTGAATAGACCGAGTTAAACACAAATTGCAAACATCAAAAGACGATTTTCTTTCTTTACGGGATATTAGATATTATGAGGCACGACAAAGGATGGGTGTTTGGTACCGAAATAAAAACGATGCCTTAAGTGTTCATATGTGGGCACTTGAAAATCAAGACTTTGTATTTTTCTCTCAAGATAGAGATGATGTCGTAGGATATCCTTTCATTTTAGGCATTCAAATGCAATGGCAATTCGAGGCGATGTTGAGATGGGCTAATAACGGAGCAATTTCAATGGATGCCACATTTGGTACCAACCACATGAAATTTCATTTGTTCACTTTGATGGTATTCGATGATTTTCGCAATGGCGTACCAATTGCTTGGGTCATTACATCAAGACAAAAAGAAAACGACTTAATCCAATGGTTGATGGCGTTGACGGCGTTGACAACAGTTCAACCCGAATGGTGTCCAAGTTGTTTTATCGTTGATGATGCAATTCACGAACGGAATGCTATAAAGTACGTAATATTCCCGTCCGTCTTTCATTTTGCTTTTATTAGTTTTTATTTCATTTATTTGGCATTTACAAACAAGTTTATATTTTGTGTAGATTTATGTGGCGGGATGAGAATGTTCCTATATTTCTTTGTACGTGGCACATTCTCAAAAATTGGAAAAAAATGACAATTTAGAAGATCAAGGACGTTTCTTTACGGAATCCCGTATTTAACGAATGTCGAATGTGGATGTACGCACAAGTGGGACATAAAGAAGACGAACAATTATTTTTCAATCGGATCATCTCTTGTGCAAAAAATGCATGGGAACATGGTGGTCACGTACTTCAAGCTTTTGCCGAATATTTTTCTTTACATTATTTCCCAATTATAGGTACATTATATTATTTCAATTCATATTATTTAGATATTTTCAATTTTATTTTGTCGTGCAAACATATTCACATACTTGAGGTGTAGTATTTTCCAACATTATGGATTTTTGGAATTTTGTAGAGCTTTGGATCGTTGGGATTCGGAGGGTACCGCACTCCAATATGGACACTCAATCAAGTATTGAGTCATATCATGAGGCATTGAAACGGTGGTTGAGTATGGATGTGCGAGGTCTTCAAGGTCGGAGAGTGGATTGGTTGGTGTGGCGTTTATGTACACCCGTTTCAAACCACTACATGCATTTGATGGAAAGAAAATTCAAAGGTTTTGTTGTGAATAAAACCATTGAAAACATCGTACAAAAAAATATCTTCAAATCAAAGGATATTAAGTCTATCCATATGGTTCCACCTACATATGCGGGAGGGAGTTGGTTTGTCAAATCTCTTGATGCCGATCATTCGTACGAGGTTTCTCGTCCATATTTGAAGTATGCTTGTTGTTCATGTCCTTGGGGACTTCGGGGAAACTTTTGTAAACACCAATGTGCGATAATTTTGCAACATACTGATATTTTTGAGAGTATGTTGTTGGAGTTTTGTGGCACGTACTTTGGAACAAACAGAGGAGGATTAGGGGCAATGTTTGAGGCATCGGTGCCTGATGATTTCTTTGAAGATGAGGACGAAGAATCCTATAACGTTTTAGAATTATACAATATTCCCGACGCGTTGGAAGAAAATAAAGATGAATTGGAGGATGGCTTGCGTATTTCACAAGGACTCACCCAAGAAAGTACCCAAGAACGATTGAACGAAGTACTTCAAGCAATAAAAAGTGAATGCGAGGAGGGAGGACACCAACTTGCTCTACATGCTCACGCTATACTGTCACGTGTTTTGACAGAAGTGCACAAAATGCGAATTCAATCAGAGGCGGGTGACTTGCATCCTAATGTAGTGTTTGAAAGAATGGATGATGACACACCGAATTCAGTCAAAAGATTGAAGGATTTTCATGAAAAATATATGGTACTATCAAAGAAACGGAAAATTGGGTGAGGATAGAATATGATGCAAAGTACGGTGAATATAAAAAGTAATATTCAAATAAATAGTGTTGTTTTTTAGTATTACTAGATACAATGTCAAATCTATAGTATTCGTAATATATGTATGAAATGCAAAAGCTGTCTATGACAATTTCATATTTGTCATGTACGACTACATTAATATTATTATATTATTATATCTATTTGAACTTCATTGTCATCGGTATATATCAAAGTCAATATCCTAAACTTTGGTTCAGTGCTCAAATAAGTCCTCCCCCTAATCAACTTGAATGTCGAGCTTTCAATGGATAACATATTTGAATATGGACTCCAAACTTTCATGCACATGTTCAGTTTTAATTTCCAGATGTACACTTAATCACACACAACCCCAACATAGGTGTCCAATTATTGTTGTATTCTTCTTGGGCACGTTCACCTTGTAAGTTTGGGCTCATGAAATGATTTGGTGAAGTCGTTATGGAAATGGTGTGGCGTTCTTGCTTAATAGATAGTTGTAGTTACAATTGAGCTTTCAAGTTGAAAGCTTGAACAATGTTGACTCAATGGCACGATGGATCAAATGTGGAATGACTATGACAAGTTCTTCACAAACCATTTGTTCATAACAACCCACAACATCATTTGTTTCAAGGCGATACATGCATTTAGAGTATTTTGGTTTACTTGCTAGTTAAAATTAGGCAATGCTATAACCGATATTTTGAGTTAGGAATCAAAAGTCATGACTAAGTTGTTCAAAACCTATGAGCTCCATAATGTTTCTCCTAGCGCTAGTAGAAGAGGCGGACCACAATGTGACCCTAAACCCTACCACTACATCAAAATTAATTTAGGGTTATATCTATTAAACTTCATTGTCATCGCTATATATTTCTTCCATCAACTTGGGATTCCGTGCCGCGTAGCTAGTACACGCTTCCGCAATACGTTGGGTGCGTTGCGGTGCCGTTGCCTCATATCGGATTCGGTGTGCTTCAACAATAAATTTGACATACTCTTCACGTCCCACTTCCAACCTATGATACAACATACACATAGCATTAGATACAACATGAAAATAAATAAATGCAAAGCAATTGAAACAAATTAAAAAACTTCAAATATGAATACTTACAATCTTGTGTGTTCAATTTTCTTGTTCCAACGAAGAAGCTCCATTACGAAATGTTCGTGGGATGGTTCACGTTCTTCCCACGTGGATTTTGGCCATGCATGCTTCAAAGATCCAACACCCGCAATACCTTTTGTAGATCTCAAATACTCGGCAAACTCAGTATCAGTAATGAGTTTGTTGAACCGGGATGGAGAAATGTGATCTCCCCATTTTGAAATGCCCAAGAACTTCTCTACCACTGGATCCAATACACAAGCAAGCAATGGTTTCTCTTTGTCAAAGTGAGGAGTATCCATTGAAGACAATGTCTCCCATGCTTTGGTTGCCTCTTTCAACCATTTTTTCTCTTGTTGTTTGAGTTCTTTCTGTTTTCGCGCCATCTCATCGCTCAAAACAAGGGCATTGAACTTCCGGTAATTTTGAATGCGAGGTTTAGAAAGAGCACCTTTAGGACGTCCAGTTATATCCCAAGACATATGAAACATATGTGGCAACATATGCTTGCGAAAATGGTTTTTCGCACTATACCCTTTGGATTTGCAACCATCCATTAAACACAAATATTTGTCTTCGTTTGCCGATAAAGTCCAATGCTCATTCCTCATTGCAAGTGGAAGATTGTTTGGATTCTCCACAAGATTGGGGGGCGTTGATGGAGCCATCTACACATAATGAAACAAAATCATTTGTGTTAGCTTGACAACACGTGGAAAATACCAAAATGTGACGAAGGCAACAAAGAAACAATCTGGTTTTATGTGCTATACGTGACAGTTTACACCTAAACTTGACTCAAGGAAGAGGGTCGAATCTGATTGTATATGCTATACGTGACACTATTCCCTCAAACTTGACGCAAGTTAGAGTGAACATTCTGATCTTATATGCTATACGTGACATTATTCCCTAAACTTGACGCAAGAAAGAGGGAACATTCTGGTTTGAGGTGTTAGACGTGATATTAAACATGACAACAACAATATGTGGAAGCCACAAAGTTTCTTATCACACAAATTGAAATGAATGAGGCAAAGTTCAAATAAACACGAATTACAATAAATATTTGAGTACAAAAAAATGATATTCTCATACATTAGAGTTGAGATGTAAATGCCCCAATATTGATAGTTTCAATGATAGCTAGACTTATTTGTTTGCATCACATAAGTCTTCACATAAGGTATATGTGCCTAAATCAAACACATAAGTGTTTTGGACACCTATGTTTGAGTAGTATGTAGTTAGATGTGGATCTAAAATTTGCACCAAAAAAACATGTGCTCAAGAAGAGATTGAAGTATAGGCTGAAAGTAATGCACACTATTCTAGGTTGAAAATGGTGGGAACCTATATGACAAATTTTATTGCATGAGCCAATTTTATGGAATGATTAGATTAGAACCAATTCATAAAGCTGTATTATGGAATCTAATCGTGCTTGTTTTTGGAAAGAAGCTTTGGAACTTGATATTGCTTGAGGAAGAACTCATCACATACACGTGTTTGGGTCGGGGCATGTTTCCAAAAAAAAAGATGGTGCCACAATCTGACATTTCTTTTACAGGTTTCATACACAGTGAATACAAGAGCATGAATTGCCACTTCAAATGTGAGCAGTACACACTGAAACTGTGGAAAAACCCTAAACCATTGAGGGAGCTCTTCACTGATGGGTAAAATACTAAACCCTGAGTGCAAACCCTACAATGAAAATTTTGCACAATGTTTCCTACTGGCATGTTGACGTTTCATGGGCTTGTCTTCCTCAACTGGAAGTTGGTAGTACCTTATGATACAAGATTACCATATGTTATAAGCCTAAAAAGGAAACTGCTCCCTCTGCTCCAAGCTGAGGTTCATATCAATTTGTCTGCAAGGTTCCATTTGACAGGACTTACAGACTGACGAAGAGGACCAGGAGCGCGGGCAGGAGGAGCCTGGCGAGCAGGAGCCTGGCGACGGCGAGGAGGAGGAGCCTGGCGAGCAGGAGCGCGGCGACGGCGAGGGGGAGCAGCCTGGCGAGCAGGAAGCGCGGCGACGGCGAGGGGGAGCAGCCGGCGAGCAGGAGTGCAGGCAGGAGGAGGAGCAGGAGTGCGGCGACGGCGAGGAAGAGGAGCAAGAGGCTGGCGACGAAGAGGACCAGGAACGCGGAGGCTGGCCAGACTGGACAGGCCTCCCTAAACCTAGCCTACCCTAAAACGGGCCTGCCCTAAACCCGGCTTTGTTTTTTATATTAAAGTTTTTTATATTGTTATTTGAAGCCGTTCCGGCACGTTTGGGGTGGGCCGAGTGCGGGTGGGCCCTTAGGATGGAAACCCCCACTTCCATCCGGCCAAGGTACGAGTGTTGCACCTCGTTCTCCCTAGCCCAAGACGTGGGAATGGCTGCTTGGGGAATTGGATGGTTTCTTTCATGAGGTGAAAGTCATATTCACTAACAGGGGACCTAAAAGGGAAGGAGAGGAAAAGGAAGAAATAATCTTTCTCTACGGCAAAACAACCACCCTCGGTTGGGACCCGGATAGATGGAGATAGAGCTATGGAGGTTACTTCCTTGACTACACTATGAAAGACAGTAGGGAAACCCGGGCACCACCCGTGCGGCGGACAAATGGCAAGGATATCTGCCATGTAACTACGGCTTCTACTAGTCGCAAGTTTGGGACCCGCTTAGGTCTGGTAAAGAAGCAACATTCATGTGGTCAATTTGGCATGAAGCGGTGGGAGTTAATGAGTGGAGGGCTCGTATTGCCCCGGTCTCTATTTCCAAGCAATGTGTTCTTTGCATGCCTAACACAAGCGAATCAGTTGAACATAAATTTTGGGATTGCATTCAAGCACGTAGGGCCTGGAGGTGGGCCACATACATCATGCACAACCTCTGCGGGGTTAGATCCGGCAACTACGAGTGTTTCAATTGGAAGCATGCAATCTTTGGTGAAAGGATTCCCAAAAAGTATGGCAAAAAGATTAAAATTTGGCATCTCCTTAGAGGCATTACGCTTTGGACCATTTGGATTGAAAGGAATGACAAACTCTTCAATTGTGAACAATGGCATGAATCTAAGGTCAAAATGCGGATTTGGGATGAGCTCATTGTGTATGGCATTGCGGCTTGGAAGCGGGTAGTGGAACACATCAAGACCATTAGGTTCTCAATGGTGGCTATGCTCCAAAAGTTCGACCAAACTTGGGGTGCTAGGAACGTTCTTTGTAGAAGGCACAACTTACATGTTGAATGGAACTGGAAAAAACAAGGTAGATAGGAGGGGTTTTTTTCCTCTCGGGTGAGGCTTGGCGGTTTGGGGGTTGTCCTTGGTTGGTGGGGTGGGGGTTGTCCTTGGGTCGGTTGGTCCAGTGGGTTGTCCTTGGTGGTGGTAGTTTTTTCTTTTCTCACGTGGCAGTGTATTACGCTCGAGGGGCCCCGCCTACCCTCGGTGTGGCCACATTTTTTCTCGTTGGTTATGATTTGGCGTTGGCTTTGTTGGCCTTCTGTCTCAAAAATAAAATAAAATAAAAATAAAAATATACACAAGCATTGGTGAAGATGGAGAATGTTTATCAGCCAGAAACACCACTGGCAAGTAGAACATTTTTGCAGTGGCACTCTTCCATCCAATACTTAATTAGCAACTTCAGCAGGCAAACCAATCTTTCTGCGAGTGTATGTCGAGGCTCAGGCTGTCGTGTATGTCTACTTCGGTTTGCTGTTTGACATATTTGGGTCCCCAAAGGAGACTCAGTTGCTGCATCTGCCAATGACGTAGTGTGCAACACCAAGGCAACAGGTTGTCAGATGTCCACACCAAAGAGACATTAGATTAATATCATGAGACAAGTTGATAATATATGCTCATATAAGATATTAAACTAAAGAAAAGAAAAGAAAAGAAACCTCGGTGTAAAACAGACGTGAATTTGAGCATGTTGGTCCTATCTTGTTTAAGAGTCTCCTTGGTGCATGGTAGGGTTAACTGTCTCCCGTGCAATAAGTAGGCTTCTCTTTGGAGTGACGGTGTGTGTCATAGTATCCTTACTAGGGTGTGTGGCTAGAAATTGTTCTAATTGGGAGGGATATGGGCACTAGGAGGAAGCAAGGTCCCCATGACACACCGGCCTAACAGCCAGGGCTTGGTGTGTTGGATATTTGCACACTGGCGCATATTATGGCCTAAGTAGGTGACATCCACCAAGGTAAAAAAAATTCACATTCAAGGCATGCACATGCCAAAGTCATGTCCCCCATGTGCCTCCTGTGTGGCCAATATATTTAGGACATGGTCCCAAACTCCGAAAAATGGCACGGTGTTTAAGTTGGGGCATTTAATTAGATTTGGCTACACGAAGACACAAAAAAATTTGTTTTTGAATAGTCAATGGTCTCAATGCAGTTACTTTGAATGTGTACATCGACCGTCATCTTAGTTACGTGCTCTATTTTGCACTAGTACTGTACTTTGCAGTTGTACTATACTCTATGCCACTACCATCAAACTTTTGGTCGTTCCTATTACATATTTGGTACACCGTGTTTCGTATAGCTACCTTTATCTATTCGATGTATTGTATTTTGTGATGCTACCATCGTATATATGGTGTGATGTATTCTGTGTTGCTACAAAGTATTTTGTTTTGTGTGTTGGTACTTATCAGGAGTGCATTGTGCATTTGAAAACCTACTATAATTGAAATAACACGAGAATGCAAGTGGGCAGTATGCAATATTGAATGTATTGCAGCTTGTATACAAGCCAAGTTGTTGGGCATTTTGCATTGTTTAATGGTTGCCAGCTTCTTGCAAATCATTCCGGTGTTCTTGGGCCCTTTTTCTACCGGTCCCCCCCCCCAATCATTCCTATCATTTTTTATCACATCAACACCCTAATATTGTGCTTTTGGTTTGCTCATCCTTGCCTCCTTTTGTGAGAACACCTCTCGATTGCAACTTTCTTCCTCGTGCCCAAGACCGTGCTCCATTTCCCATGAGTGAATTTGACGTCCCCAAGCCCATCTCCCCGGCAGAACACACCATCCCGACATGCCCTTCTCTTTGGCAATCAATACTTGCACATGCTCAGGGCCACTTCACACACAAGGCTGAAGGCCCATGACCACGGCAAAGGAAGAGCTCTCATTGGTCGAAAAGGCAGGGACCGTCCAAGTTGACTTCACACTAGGAGGTGGAGGCCTAAAGGACCAAAGAAAAGTTCGTGGATGAAAAGTCTACATGGAGTCCTACATGGCAGCCAGTGGATAAGGGTGTATGGTCTGCCGGAATTTGCGTTAGGGCCACCTCCAAGAGGTAGGACTGACGCAAATTCCGGCAAACCATGGCAGTGAAACAACTGGAAATTGCTGTCAGGATTATTTTAATATTTTTTTTCAACAGTAACTTTTCTAGGACAGAGTTGTTAAAAGGAGGCAGATGGCCGTTTCTCTCACATGCCTAGAAGTCGAAGTGGTTAGAGTCTGTTGTATGTGTGATTGAAGTAGACGATTTTTTTGAGCGAAATTTTTTTGACAATTTTTTTCAATGGCAGGATTTTCGCAAGATGTGAGTGGATCCGAAACCCAACAATGGAGCCAAAATTCTCCTTGGATGTCGTGGAGTCAACCACAATTCGGATTATACGGACCCTCATTAGGAAGTAGAAATTTCAACAATTTTCAATTGTTTGCTGATGAAGATGTAGAGTTGATTGGTACACAAATGCCGCAAACTATAGAGAGTAGTAGAGATGTGAACATTAGAGGAGAAGCAAAAGATTCTTCCAAGAAAGATGATGATATTGGAAAGAAGAAGAGAGGTAGGGCAGTAGCTACAAAATCGAAATGAGCACCCAAAAAAAAAGCAAAAGTGGATGAAGTGAATTTGGGAGATTCGGAAGGTGAAGAAGATGCTCCAATTAAATGGCGAGATTATGAGATTGAAACTTTCATAGCCATTCGCGGTGAGATGGAAGAGGAATTCGCCAAATCTGCAAGAAAACAAGGTATGTATACTAGATTGATTGTTGTTAATTTCAAAAACCTAAATTGAATGAAAATATAAAAGTTCAACTTCAGATTGGACCAATTGGGCCTTTTTAAAGGCTTTGGCCTTTGCCGCCTGCCCCCTTTTCCCCCCATTGAGGACTTGGGGGTTTCGTCGGCCTTGGGAATCGAGCTTGAGACCTCCTCGTTATGTGTGAAGAACCTTCCTAGGTGGACTAGCCGTACTTATCCCTCTTTTGTAGTTGATAGAGTCTCTAGCATATTGTATTTATTCCTATTACACTGTATTCTATTATTTCTCATTACATTGTTTACTACTGTATCATATTATACTGACTTCTATTGTTATTGTAATCTGGAACAGGAATGAATGCTTGGATAAAACTGCATGCTCGTATGATATCCACTCTGCGTAATTTTGATAGAACATGGTTAGCATGTAAGCAAAAAATACAAGGTCTTGTTTATAGAATACAAAAATGATAAGCGTTCAAATGAAATTTCAGGACATGATAGACGAGAGTGTCAATACTATAAGCAGATGGACATGTGGAATGGACAGCGTGCAAGTGTAGTCAATCAGATGCCAGCAAGTGCTCAAGATGATGATGACCATCACAGTATGCAAACCGGACAACATAATTCACCTGCAAGCGCTACAAAAGGTAAAAAGAAGAAATTTCAAGACAAAATGGAAGGATTTTTAGAACAGATAGTTAGTAATTCTTCAAATTTGATTGCATTTTTTCAGGCAACAACAAATTACTCAAAAATATAGATGCTCATATGGCAACCCTAGTACAGAAGTTGTAGTCACAGGCTCATATCAGAATCTGTATCCATATCCTGGAATTCCAGATTTGAATTATTCTGAAGTTTGATTTGCCATAAAGATTTAGCTATTGCTATATGCATATTTGTAGTTTCTATCAATAAATCTTCATATTTTTCATTTTCTTTTATCAAGAAAATTTTAGTATCTCTATCAACTACTTCTGTTCTTCTTGTATCATTTTCAGTCATACTAATATTTCTGACCTCACCTATAGCTGCTAGTTCAGCCCTCATTTCTTGTCCTTCTCTTAATGATCTATTATTTATATGTCTACTCAATTCTCTTTCAGCTTCTTCTATCCATTCTATATCAAATTTGTCTTTTCCAATAGTACACATATTATATAATACAATACATGTAGCTACTACATCAGTCATATGCCGTAATGGTATATCGGATCTTCTCATAATGATTCTCTACCTTCCTTTCAAGATTCCGAAAGCCCATTCTACACACATGCGGGTAGAACTCTGAATAAAATTCCAATTTGCTTTATAACCTTCTAATCCTTCTGCACACCATTTGAATGGACTATAAATTCACAGTCGCACTGGATATGCACAATCTCCAATCGGCTTGTAAGGTAAGAATTTACCTTTAATGCAATCTCTTCCAACTTTTGTCAATTGAAATAATGTCCAAATTCCAATCATGCATACTTCCTGCCCATCCAAATTCGTAATCCCAAAATATACATTTCGTATCTACTATACCTTGTAATAAAGCCGAATGAAATGATTTTTTGCAATAATAATCCTCTCCTCCAATTACCGGTGCAAGAATTGGAATGTGAGACCCATCAATTGCTCCTATAATGTGAGGAATTCCATGAAGAGCCTCAAATTCTTGGGCTAGAACCCTAAACTGAGCTGGACTTGGAAATTGCACAAAAGTCCCTTGCAAATGAACTCTAACCAATCTACAAAAATTTCGAACTATTTCTGAAATTGTACTTTCGGTCACTCCATATACCTCTCCTACAGTACATAAGGTATTTCCAGTCCCAAGCCTTTCTAATGACATTGCAATTTTACTCTCAACTAAAATTGTTTCTCTCATTTGGGTATTCTTCCTTTGCAAATACGGACCTAACATCTCACAAAGAAACTTGAATGTATTGTGACATACACGAGTTCTTTGTTTAAACATTTTTTCCGTGAATGAACCCAATAACAACCTATCCGTAAACCCTAAATTTCTCTCAAATGCCCACACACTACGATCGCTCGTCTTCATACCCTCAAAGCAAATGTTCAAAATCAGGGCATTTTCCCATTCTCCATTGAGTGCCAATGCTTGCATATCAAGCACATGTTGCACAATCATGTGCAAACACCAATATAAAGCTAATGCAACAATAATCCTTCTTCTTCTCTCAATGTGATCCATCATGCTCTCTTCCCTTCCTCACCGATGTAAAACTCGAAAAAGAGAGAGAGAAAAGAGAGAATGAAGATATATAACTAGTGAGGTAGGGCTGCCCCTCTTTTCTCACTAATAAAATATGCAACGGTCCCTCAACATGGTCCATTCTCACTTCACACTATGTTTGAGGACCCGACCCCACACAAAGTGGGTAGCCCATCACCCTTGGTACGGCCTTTGGATGATAGTCAAGGGTCCTCACCATTCCGTGGTCATGGCCCTTGGTTCATGTGTGAAGTGGCCCTCAGTAAGGATGTTTTGTAATGTCAGTGACGCAACCCTTATATACTTGTTTTTATTGTTGCCCGATTAGATTGGTCAATATTGTGCTTTCTTTCGTCTTGAACCCTATTGTGAACCCACCTCTAATATTTCAGCAACCCAATGTACTAGCCAAAAGAACAAAAAGTGCGAGAAACTTGAGCATAATTGCAACACCTGTCAATAGGAACATTGCACAGGGAATATCAAGCTACATAGAAATGAATCCTCACACCCCACATTTGGACGTGAGTACCTGCCAGCTTTTGAGTGCAGCCAATGCATAAGGTAGGGGTGGCAATTTCCGTCCAAATTTCAGATGTGCCTAGTTGGGATGCTGAAACTATTTTTTTTATAAATTTTGAGCGCTCGCAAAGCTGGTGCAAGAGCAACTATGAAAAAATCAAAATTTTCCAACATGTCTATGATTTCCTACAAATTTTTAAAGGAAACCTTGTAGAGTGACCAACACTCGCACATAGGGTACGTGGTATATCCACAGGGTGGATTTCTAAAACCGACCGCTGGCAGCGCTGTGAACGGTAAAAGCACCTTGATAGGTGCTTTTGTAAACCCAGGTAAAAGCACCTAGATAGGTGCTTCCGACCCTAGGGGTCGACTTTAGGACCCGCACGGAAATTGCCAACCCTACCTTACATAAATGAGTAACTGTAATGTTTGTAAGTAGTTTGAGACAAACGAAGCAATCCATTCCAGACAATAAATTGATTTGTACAAGGGTGAAGGTTCTATAAAATACCAATGTATGGAGTTCCAAAAGGAACATCTATCTGAACTTGTATGACTTGAAGATACGCTTGCAAAGCACATTGGGGCTAACTTGTCATTGCATATCGATAACCACATATGGCCCATGTGGTAATGCAATCTAGATGTTTATCACGCACTTTAAACATGAATATGTTGTGCTTTGGTAGTTGTGTCTCAACCCTACAAAACTCAAACCACTTTTTGTTTAGTTTGTGTGTTCATGATATTAGCATGCACTCTCACACAAAAAGATGTTAGTATTTGCACTCCCTGTGGCGTTTTTGGGCCACCCTCCTCCGAGGGAGCCTAAAAGTTTTACACATGTCCTTCCATGAGAGTGGCATGCACTTGCATGTGCCCAAGCTAAACCCAGATGATAAGTGTATAAGGTGAGTGCTTAGATTTTGGAGGGGGATTGAATTTGTGTTGTAGTACCACCGAAGGTTGGGCTTTAGTTTTTAATATTATGGCTTTAAAACCCACTAATCATTTTCATACCTCGTTCGAACCTAGACCTACGACCTAGTCTAAGCGCAAACGCATCAGCCTTGGAACCAAAGCAATCCTAACTTATGATTTGAGATGGCTCTGGTGCACACCAACCAGGTGTGACTCATACCACCCCTAACTTAGTGGATGGAAGAGCAACTTTATACAACTTCCTTCTTACTTAGTTAATTTTATTCACACACCCTATCTTAATACATTCATACATAGGCATCATCCCTTACCTGGATGGCACACCCCTTAGCTCGGAACCTTCTAGGGCCTTGTGCAGGTCTCTTGAAGGTCGAGTGACAACTCAATCCCTTTCGGACTTTAATGGTCTGAAGGATGGTGTCACCCTACCGAGCTAAGTTTTCGATTCGGGTTTTTCCTGCTAACAAGGTTTACGATATATTTGGTTGTTTTTCCTCATTAAGTGTGTTACACTGGATGAACCACAAAATGCAACTTAATGGGACCAGGGTGACAGGTGACATGTAGGTTTAACATGTTGCACAATCTTCAAGAATTGAGGCCATAACTCCAAATTTATAGGACCAACAACATAATAATGGATTCGTGAATCATTAACTCTACCTTTCCACCAACAACATGTAGAGTGGTCATGCCGGTAATTAATATAATTTCACCACACACACAACTTTTCTAATTATCAAAGCTACTACCATGAAACATATCAAGGGGTCCAAAGAACAATGGCTTTTCACAACAAATGCTCTTATGGATTTCTCTTCCTCGGACTCTTATATATGTCATTTAGTGTATTCATGCAAGTTAAGGTGCTATATGTAAAATCCAAATGTCTCCTCTGCCAAGTATCTATTGGCCATTGATGCCTCTAGATGAGTTTTGTTTCTAACAAATTATTTTAACATTCATAGGTATTGTTCAAACATATATATCAATATGCCACCAACTAGGTCACATAATTCGAGCTTGTCCACCAAATATGCTTCATAATGTTGAAGAACGATGGAGGAAAACACACCTTTAAAAATATAATGTTTCTACAACATATAATTTGAATGCCGCAATCTTAGCCCTATTTACTACCCTCGCACAAATGCAATTCAAGCTCTTGCTCAACAACAACAAAAAAATCTTTTTTTATAATAGGTGTATCAATGTCTTGCTAACTACATATTAAACAATGGTAATCATGAAACTTCAGACACATAAACTTATATTCTTGAGATGTTTTTTCAAAACACTCCAATATCATGTGAGTATGTGGATGGCACTTGCTTCGTCAATGAACAACTTTTTCTCGGCTTCCAAAACACATATGGCGCATGCGGCTTGAAAAAAATATGGCGGTTTGATCTCGATCTCAGTCACAATTTGTGATGGACCCCCATTTGCTGCATGTCTCTCCATGAGTCCAAAAAATCCATCCTCCAAACAAAAACTTCAATATGGACTTTGCTATGTTCTTCTCTATATGCATTACATCCAACACATGTCTCACTAGCATGTCCTGGACGTACATGTTCAGAACTAGCATTAATAAACAAAAAAACAACAATAATAATCAATATATTTACTTGTATGTTAGTTTATCTTCCAATATGGAAATGTAAACATTGCTAGTCATTTCACGCTGCTGCACAACATCGGGTTGCCTTCCACTACAAACCTTCCTTTAAATTGTGCATATTTTGCACACATCAAATCCCAAAGTGTGTGGTTCAAAGCATCTACGGTTGCAAGTTCACCTTGCAACTCTTGTGTTGAAAACACATTTTCGTTGTATTGAAATGGATGGTTGCGAGGTAACCACCTTTGGTGACTTCTGCCATATACCACCTTGGATATATGATACAAGCATATGGAAGGAGTGTTAGGTCCACACACATGGCACAAAAAATACCCCTTGTTGGAAATGTCTGCCATCATGACATATAATGGGAAGTCATGTATACACCATAGCATCATCACTCTTAGTGTGAACTTGGCCTCCCCTCACTAGCGTGCTGCATTGCTACACATGACACCCTCTAATCACAATTTTGGTCGTTATGATTTTCAAGAAGGTTTTGATTTGACAATGTGGCTGACCACCCTCATTCATGTCTTTCATTTGCAGACTCAGACTGCCAACGGGCAAAGGCATGCCATTTTCTTGAACCATCAACGGGTCTTAGAATTGGAGCTTGTGCTTTGACGATGAAACGGGGTCCTTACTACAGAGCCTCCACTGGAGCATCCCCGTACATAGAGGTGAGCAGAACACGTATCCTTGCAAAACAAGTTGACCCTAAATATACTTTACGTAAATTAGTGATTGACATTCGGCAAATACATATGCAAGGCAAAGCTCCGTTGTGGCCTCCACCATCGCTAAGCACAACCAACGCACGCATTGAATGACCTTCACAAGCAAGTGAACTCACCTACTTGTGTCAATTTATTATTAGTTTTTCTTTTCTCAAGAGGGTATTGCAATTTCATGCTAACCTTGATGTGGCCACTCTACGGCTCAGGGTAATCACAACCCTTTAAGTTTTGTATCTGTGTGCAATAATGGGGTATATAATGGAGGGATATTTATACACCTCTCAATTTTTTCCCCTATTTATTTGTAGATAAAAAGCTACTCTGACGTATTTTTAGCACCCTATATTTATTTGTAATTGTTTAGAGAGGCTAATTTTTTGCACAATAATTTTTTAATAAATTGTACAAGTACTGAATAGTAGACGGAATATTATAGCATTGCAAAACCGACTATGTGAGCAACAAACATTCCATATTCAAATTGTCATTTATTTGGTTTCAATGAGTAATGCCAATCCTAAACCATTCAAAGTACCATTCAAAACACAAACATACTAGTTAAAGGGTTACCAATAAACACAAAGATAACAAAATATACAAGTTGAAATAGACAAATTGTAAATACAATAGAACAAAACAAGAAATATAATCAGGTGTGACAACACATGAAATTGTACATAACTACCTACTCCAAAAAAATGTTGCATTCAAATACAAGAAAGCTAAATACAAAAATCAAAAACATTTACTTTAACTGTGTTTACAAACACATTCAACTATAGTCTCATTTAAACCTTGTAACAAACATTTACAATGTGAAGGGTTAAGATACAACTATGCACCCTCCAAGACTATCAAGATACATGTTCAACATCCTCTACAATGTCATGATAAAATTAATAAATTTTGAAAGGTTTAGCACCAATAATGACGAATATGTAAAACCATCTGATGCCATGAAGGGGGATCCCACGACATATCCTTCCATACTAACACACTTGATTCAAATTTGGACAGAAATTACACACTTCTTCATTTAAGTAGTCAAATCCATAATTATTCTAATGATCCTACTACACACTTTTAGGGGGATCTTATGTCTCTGACCTTTTTTTCTTCTATTGATTACTAGAATGGAGGAATTATCCACCACCCTATTTTACATATAATCATGTAGGGGACATATTTCCAATGCTAGGGAAGAACTAACAAAATTAACACTATATTCGTTAATCGGAGACTTTTGAAAGTCTCAAAATAAAATATGCCCATGGTTTGGGATGCCAATATTGTGGGCATACGAAATATTGGGAACATCAAGAACATGACGATTTAAAATTTTGCACGTAAAACATATTCTTATTACTAAAAATAGGGAATTTCATTTAAAATGAAAACGTGAGCTCCTTGTGGAAAATAACAATCGACTCTAAAAAAACAAATGGTTTAGGTCATTATAGAGTTTGGGGTGCGCATCCCATAAGTAAGGCTCTTATGAATTATTTGGATGGCACATCCCAAACGTATACCACAATGGAGTGTGTCAAGTCCACTAAGTCTAATAAAAACCAAGTCTACTAAGCACCCATGTTTTTCGCCATTAACTCCCACCTAATATGTTATGTTTACACATCTCCATCTTCCGCTTCATATCCATTCTCGGCGTCATTCACCGCAACTGCAATACGTGCCAAATTGTCTTTGGCAAAATCTATATGTTTTTGGGGGATGGTCATTGTTTCTGATTTGGAACCTTTCCGCGGCTTCCAAGCACAAAGTATAGTATCCGTGTTTATCCAAACCGGTGTGTACGCTGAGTCCACTGTCCACTTAAAATTCTTTTGGTGTCCCAACCTAAATAAGTGCGTAGCACGTTTTGGTCTTTAATGCTTGGACGACAATATTCCACCTCAATTTGACGAAAGTTGGGGCTAGTTCGAACAAAATTGGGTGAAGACAATGCTTTCACCAACCAAATTGGTTTGGGATGCTCCTCATTCCCTGCTCGTACGAGGACCAAATAACCTTCATGGCAATCAACACCTACACGAAACGACGGTGCCGGTCGATTGCGGGCAGGGCCAACGTAATGCTCGTCCATTGCGAACTCTTCACGAACGTCTCCATTGCTAAAAAATATGGTGTCGGACTCGACAACCGTTAAACGGCTTTGTGGCCAAAATCCTTGTGTTAAAGTTGTACGGGTGTCGCCACTAAGTGTCATTAGGGCCGAGCGAATGCGATCCCAATACCCAATCAAAGGTTCATGAGTATCTCTAACACGTCTAGTGATGTCCTTCTCACACAACTCTTTCCAATGTTCAATGAATCCGGATATGCCTTTGATGATTTCCGGCCCATTCCTCATGAGGTCGGGTTTGCAAGGCTTTGGATCCCCATCCGGGAGCAAACATTTCCCATCATTGTCTTGACGCCATATGAGTATACCATCATCCGGGCCCCAATTAGGCGATGTGCATAAAAGCTTAAATTGCATGGCCGGGAGACCATCATCCCTTATATAGAATCGGAATTGTTGTGCTTTGGTATGTCCCACCAAACGGTCCCCTCCCTTCAACATGTATGGCTTGATGAAGGCCTTGAAATCTGGTACTTCCTCAATCATGTGCGGAATTACCGGTATATGGTCCAAATCCATATATGATTTCATAAGAAGTGGTATGGTTGGAAAATCTTCTTCATGCAACTTCATGCTCCACCGTCCAAAAGACGCATCAATGTCATCGTGTGTGTGTCCCACCATCAAGAAAGACACAAACACCTCCTTGAAGATTCTTTTCGCCACAAGCAAGGACCAAAAACAAAATACGTATCGACATTTGTTGTCCTTCGTACAATTATCAAGTTGAACGTGGAGAGTTGGAGGCAAAGGTTTCGCACAAAGAGGTTCTCCGGGTGGTTCCGGCAATGACGACATACAAACCTCCTTCCCCTCAAGCAGTGCTTCGTAAAGGGGTGTCGTTCCACAACCATCAAACAATGCACGTGATGAATGTACCGGTGGCTTCTCCAGATCGCGCAAGAGTTTTGTAAATGATCCCACCGTGTGGTTAGCATCGCCAGGGTAAAAATCCAAACCATAATGGGCATACTTTACGTCTCCATGTCCGTGGGCAATCATCCCTGGGAAAGAAACAAACGATGCATGAATGAAAACAACAACAACCCTAAACGGATGTATGAAGTTGAAACCTAACGCAAACACACCTAGTAAAATTGGATAATTTGAACACATATTTGTGATTTCATACAAACCTGTGACAGCTACTGGCAACTTGAAGAGTCCATCCGTGGCCTTTATTTTCCGTGCATAACAAGGGCATGCGGTCTTTGCATGGTCCATTTTATCATGGATGATTGTTAGAACCTCTGTAGGCCTCATTATGGATAGAGCACGGTTCTTGTAGTAATCTTGATGGTGAGCCTCTTAGTTGTTGACATGTTCAATATATTTTCCTTGGTGTCTGGAGTGTGATTCGGTGCCTATGGGGTGGGCGTCCCGAAGACCTTTGTATTTTTCACACGTCGTACACCTAGCGAACTTGTTCCTATGTCTCTTCAAAATGTATTCAACAAACTATTGGTTTTTAATCACACTCAACTTGGACAAAGAAATGGGCCCACATCCCGCTATGCGACCCACTTCGTTAATGTCCGTTAAAATGTTCTTCCATTTTGTTCCCGTGGGCAAAACCATTTGTACAACTTTCTCCCCTGACGACAATGTTCTCATCTTGTGGGGCATTGCATCGGCCAATGGGACAATGATGGTGGAGAGTGTCGCGGAGGCTTGGAGTGTCGCCTCCCTTGGTTTCTTTGTGCCCGAATTTCCATGAAATCGAGAGCGCCGACCCAACGATGAATACTTTTGAAACCTATAAAAGTCAGACTTTGAAACGGCGTGGATGGTATACCACGCGGTACAACACACTTCCACATTCTCAAGTGTGACCACCTTATGCCCATGGGTGTCAATATGCACATTTCTGTGGACCTCGAGTTTCTTTGCCGATCTCATACGGAAATCCGCAAGCCACATCTCTTGACGTAGGGACTTAATTTTCTCCCGCGAGAAAAATTGGCAACATTTCCGATCGCAACAGTCCTTGGCGGACACAAGACGGATAGATTCATCTTCCAATATGCGATCCCGTCTACGTTCTTTATCTCCTCGAGGCACACGGTTAGAATCATATTTGCGCAGGCCTTTGCGAGGACGTATGTTGGCCAACAAAGCTAATTGCGTTTGCTTATGGCGCCGCTCATGGTCCAACAAACTCACTCCGTCATGGAGAACCCGACAAAGAGGCCATCGACGCAAGGAGAATCTCCATGTCACCGGGACCTTAAGCGGAAGCAATGAATTCAAGATACACACACCAACATCGCTGGGACCAAGGGGGTTGGCATCCATACAATCACGGGGATCGGAGTTTCTACATATGCCATCTGCCACAGGGACACCAAGGTCGTTGTGTAGGACGACATCAAGGCCAACCCATTGCTCCCTCCCAAAACCGGCACACAAAGGAATGTCATCGTGGTCATCCCTGGAATGTAGAGATTGTTCGTGCACTTCCAAAGATTCATGGGAGGATGTATTCACAAACACCCCCATCACGTTTGGCATACCATTACTACCCGCCGACGGGGAAGAAAGTTCACAGTCACCATCGGAGGACGAAGCAATTGTGGGAAACTCCAATGAACTATATGTCACGGGCAGCGCCATACAACCTAAGCAGACCAATAATTAATGACAAACAAAACAAGCACAGCAATGCACACAAAAGCGAATACGAGAGCTGTGTAGGTATATGGCTCAAAAATCACAAAGAACTCTCGCGGCATCGTTGGGGGACCTCACATATGTAGACGAACGTGCGTTCGAAAACAACGCCATGACATGGAAATACAACATGGGATCCACACGGCAATGGACAACGGCATGCAATTGTAAAATGGATAAGCAACGTGCATTGATTATGAGCACCCAAAATGCACTTGCATCATTATAATGATGCAGTAAAACAATTGAGGGGCATATCTTTGACGGGTGTGTGTATGCGAACGACCGACCCCAAGACAGAGCCCAAACTGAGGGATGTATGTATACGAACGATCGTTCGTAAGTCCTAGCCGAAACATATGGACGTATGCATAGGAACGATAAATAATATGTTCTAGCCGTGACCTTGTTTGTAAAAACTATTGACCCGACAGAAGAGATATCCATAGCCAAGGACTTGGAGGCATGTGTTCAAACTAACGGCTGTTTCTGGATAATTGCAAAATAATATCAATTGATATTTACGAACGCACGTTCGTGAATAACCCACCATCAGATGTTCAGTTGGACATAACGGATTCACGGGAGCCTAGGTGGGTTGCACTACTACAAAACACGTCTTTTATTCCAACACCTACTTCACTACATGTCTTTTACTACTATAAACAGTGATTGGAGGAATTATAGAAATCCACATGGGCTCATTTGATGTCCGAATTAACTTTGCGGAGTCATAGTAGTGAAGTGGGACAACAATTCAGTTGGGAATGCTCTTGTAAACGTGTTTGGGAACGTCCAGTAGAACGTGCATGACTGTGGGTAGTGAAGTGGTCCACATGGAGAGAATGTTAAGTCCAATTGTCATATGTTTCAGGGTTTTAGACAGAATACTCACAAAAAATGACCCGTTAGTGTGTATGAGTGTATGAGTGTGAGTGTGTGTGAGTGTGAGGGAGTATGTGAAAGTATGAATGAGAATGTGAATGACTAGTGTTACTACTTATAGTATTGTAACTTTGATATGTGTAACATATAGTGGTTATAACCTTATATTCAAAACATCATTGATTATTTTGCAATGTCACGTTTTTACTTCAAAGTGTTTCTTGATGACGAGAGTAATTATAACTCTCTTGAGTTTTGCTCAAGAGAGAGAACTCTTATCTTTGATAGTTAATCGTTCACTTGTAATGACATCCAACAACTCACAAGAATCTTAAAGGTAAGAAGTTTCAATAGCAATTGTTGTGAGTAGTTAATCAATCAATCTTTGTTAGTATCAATAAAATATTTGTTAGTATCAATAAAATCTTTGTTACTATCCTTACAATTTACTTAAAGAATTGAATATGAATAAATTCAACTATCATCCATAAGTCACATAATATATATAGGTAGTTTATATTGAGAAGTTTCTCTCAATTAATTGTATCTCTTTCTTAGTAATATTTAAGAAGTCTTACTCTCAATTTAATTGAAATATGCATGCAAGTCTTATCAACTCAATCTTAATCACTCTATCACTTTATATTTGGATAATTCCCTTTTGAGGAGTTCAATGATAACTTCCACTTTTAAGAGACAATCTTGTTTCCTTCATTCACGTTGTATGAATTGACGTTTGCTTCATCATAACAACATCTCTCAAAGTTCCATTGATTCTCCGAATATCCTTGAGCGCTTTGTTCTCACCCTCACACACTAATCTTTTGAGTTCTTGCTCAAAAAAGTCTACTCTTCTCTCGGTTGCTTAATCACTTAAGTTCCAAGTACCGCTTAACAACTTGTAAGTCCAATTGAGAGAGAGAGATAGATCACACTTATTTGTGGAAAAGATAGTATATTGCAAAAGTACTCCGAGAGGAGAGATACAAAAGGAACTCAAGTGTTTTTGACACTCAAATTTAAGATAGCTTCGTCGTATTGAAAATGAGGTGTAGTCTCCTAAAAGTGTTCCCTTTATATAGTCTTTTCTTCCTAACCCAAAATTTATATTTCAAATGGTTGTTAACTCCACTTTCCTAGATAACTACCTATCTCCGACATAGGTAGATGATATCTATTATAAACGGTTATAACCGTTTTACCACTCTAATATTCGTCTTTCTAAGATTCCACTATATCTTTGTCGTGGCTACATTCCAAATCCTTTTTGAGAATCCATGAAATCTTCATATTGATTGATTTAAATTCCAATGATCATACTAGTAGAATGTACCATATTCCTATATACTTCTTAATACTTATATACTCCTCGAAATTGCTTAAATATTCTTCTTTCATAATTGTCCTTGAACAAAATCTCGTATACTCATACTAATGGAATGTAATCCTAGTCCTATATACTTTCTAATATCCCTATATACTCCTATATATTCCTCATATAAGACCTTTCATACTTACATAGTGATCTTCTATCTCTAAGTTCTAAGTTTCCTTTACTAGGCCGCTGGGGACCCATTGCCGTGGGTAAGGGGCCCTATAACCGTGCGACTTCCTTGTATATCCGTGGAAAGGGGGCCTAAAACCGTGGCCGAGGGCTCTCCGAGTTCCTCTTGTCTTCGGTGCTCATTCTTCATTTCGGTTGTGATTCTTTTCTCTTCTTGGTGATGTATGTTGTCGTTGGCTTCTCCATTGTGCCTCTTTTCTCTCTTATAATGTTGTTACTCAACAAGTGTAAGTGTGGATATGAGAGACAAGCCAAAAGTGAGAAACTTAGAGTGTGGAACCCAATATTTGCAATATTAGGGTTTACCATAAATGTGTGAGGAAATAAATGAGAATGTATGTATGACTATGAGAGTGCTAGTGTGGATATAAGAGATAAATAAAAAGCGAGGAACTTGGTGTCGCGCACCTCTCCATGAGGAGTGCCCGCAACACCATGGGCACAAGGGGGACCCCGGAGTGACACCCGGGACTTGTGACGCCATTGGTGAGAGGGACCAAGTGATCCTAATGTGGGTGAGGGCCCCGGGCGTTTAGAACGCCTCCCACCCACAAAGACTAGGAGTCATGAGGGTAAAGCCATAAGCTATGAGTAGCTTATGGCGTCCCGATTCTAGAATGCTAAAGAACACCTCAATCTGAGGTGTGAGCTAGGAGATATGGCACTTTGAGTGGGATGCTGTCCCGGGACAGCGCCCTGGAACAGCAGGGGCCTGGGAGTGGCTCCCGGGACTGCAAAGGTTTAAACAGGCATAACTTCCTCAATACTTGCCCGAATAGGGAAAGTGAGGTGTCCATAGGGATCTACGTGAAATGTAGATGACGATAGAGTGGTTGGTTGTTAGATTCAGAGACCGCACGTGGAAGTTATGAAGGTCTGAAGCTGCAGGGAGGCTTCTAGACCCGGCGGCTAAGGGAAAATGTCTACTTGGCCCCAACTCTTGGTAGAGAGACAAAAGGGATGTTGACGGTGGGGGAGGGGCCCCGCCAAAAGTCCTAGAGGCTTATATGGGTGAGGCGGCTTTGCCGACCGACCCCCCCGGAGCATACTTGGCAATGTGCTCCGGGTGGTTGTAGTGTTGTCCTAGCAACACTATGACCAAGTAGGGAGTGGACTTCCATGGATGGAAGTCCACCTTAGCGATGGGTTACCTACTAAGGGGAAAGAGTCCCGAATGCATGTGTAGGAGGGTTTGGTGACCAAATATGGGATTGAAGGTCCGCGGTTTTGGGAGCTAACCATGCATGTGCGTGGGATGTGCAGGTTAGCGCTCGGGACACTTGCTAGAGTTGGAAAGCGATTGAGCTAAGTGGAGAAAAACTAGCAAGGGTCGCGACACGTGGTATCAGAGCAGGGTTTCGTCTTTGAGCTAGCACTTTGAAGGAGAGATGGCTACCAAACGTGCGGGTAACGATGGTGAGGCGGGGACTTCTAAAAAGTTGCGACGCTCAAAACGGAACAAAGATCATGTTGAAGAGGATGTTGACCCCGCCATTGAGTCTATTAACAATGGTGGGGATGATGGTGCAACCGGTGAGGAAGTGGAGGAGTCCCTAGAAAGGGGTCTGCAACCCCATGTCTTCACCAAATCCAATGACAAAGGTATGTTTATGTATTTATATGAATGGAAATGTGTATGTGTGTGTGAATATATGTGTGAGTGTAATATAAGAATGTTAGTGTGGATATGAGAAATAATCCAAAGGTTAGGGTTTGGAATGTGTATCCTAATGTCTTCACCAAATGCATTGACAAAGGTATGTGTATATTTGTATGAATGAAAATGTGTGTGTGTGTGTGAATATATATATATAAGTGTAATGATAAGATTGTTAGTGTAGATATGAGAAATAATCCAAATGTTAGGGTTTGGAATGTGTAACCTAATGTCTTCACCAAATGCATTGACAAAGGTATATGTATATTTGTATGAATGAAAATGTGTGTGTGTGTGTGTGTGTGTGGACCTAAACCAAAGCATATACGTCTGAGTGAAGACGAGAAATTAACTTTGGAGGCCGGTGCAATGCTGCAGAAAGGTTACGTTCTCACGAAGGGGGGTTGCATTATTCTGAGTGTTTATGCTAAGTTATATTTTAATGTAAATATAACTCCACATGGTGAAGTATCACTGTAGCCAGTATACAATAATGGCCATTGTCGTATTTTTTTACTACCCGTAGTCACTAACGCTTACTACGTATAGTTATTGGCCTGCAACATAGTTGTCCTATATTACTAGAAGCAGTAATGTGATAGCCATAAAGCCGTGGAATGTTTAGACATTAGAGATGGATTTCAAGAGATATACATTTATGTAAGAAGTGGTGCATACTAAGAACCAGCTGTAGGAAATTCTAAACTAGGAAATTCTAAAACTTTCGGCCATGTTCGGTAGAACTAACATTAATGTCCTTCTCTACATTAGTTTATAATGCATTAATCAATGTAAGGCTAAAATGGTTGAATAAACATTGCATAGAAATTGAGGTCTAGCCCATCAAAAACATTACTACACATAGTAAACATTACTGCACATAGTAAGCATTACTGCACATAGTAAATACTACTGGACATGTCATAGTAAACATTACTTGACATAGTAAAAAAAAACTGACATAACAAAGTAGATATGACGACAATATAACTTTAGTACTTTGGATTGAATATTTCTTTGATCTGCAAATATCAACACCAGCAAAATAGTGTGATTCGTGCTCAAAATTTGGAACAGTAACATATGTACGTGAGAATTGTGCAGACTACGGGGGACTTAGTTTACCTGCGTGGCTATGATTCTCCGGATTCGAAAGCGAAAACCATTGGGAAGGGTGTAGTTCAAAATATAGCAGGTGGGATGCTGCATGGGAAGGTGATTGGCAATGGTTATGTATCATTGGCCGTCACGGAGTCACTTGAAGACGACTATCCTTTGCTCGAACCTCTCACTGGAGACGACCCTCCAGTGACTACTATTGGCAAAGCGAAGGGCCATTACATTCTTTGGTCAAGCGAATGTATAAATTTATGTGCGGCTACGTGAGTGTGGAGTGGATTTGTAGACCTAGGTTGATTTGCAGACATTTGGAATTCAGTGTTTACCATTGTTAGAAGCAATTTGTGAAACATTCATGACACTATTGGATGAATATGATTTGGTTTTTGAACTAAATGATCATATTTGCGATGATCCTCGTATGATAAATATCAATATATTGTTAATGCCATAAATTTATGACTATGTTGAGTCAACCGCATGTTACTAGTTGCAGTAAACGCGCACAGTTGCAGCCTAATCATGCCACTTAGCGCAGTCGATATTCACTGCAGTACCAGTAATATACACTAAAGACATGTGAAGACCACATAACCTCACAACGTACAACAAAACACCAGAATTTGTTGTCTACATTACGTTACATAGTAATATAGATATCACGACTTCAAGTAAAAAATATATGCCAACTAAATATGTATTCACTCTTGGTAGTCACAGACATTTACTACGTACAGTTACACATACACTTGGCAATATCATGTATACTTCACTGCTAGTAATACACAAAAAAAACATTCGTGAACCACATGACCTAACAACGTAGATCATAAACCACTGGTTGAGGTAAACATCACTCCAGACAGTGATGTTTACATGACGACGTGAAGTAAGAAAATATGCAGTTGTTGTATGTATTTACTACCTAAAGTCAAAGAAGCTAACTACGCAACGTTATTGACTACCCACTTGGTTGTCCGCGATTACTGTATGTATACGCATTTTTCATTGTATTACTTTGTTCAGTGAAGTAAACAAAACCTTACATGACTAGTGCCCGTGATATTGTATCACTTCGTTGAGTTATATGGACGTGTGTCGTATCTTACTTATATTGCCAAAATATAGTGAAATAGGACATGACTCTATGAAGTAAGGCACGCGTCGCAAGTCTAACTTCACTGCCATTGGGAACGTATCCATTGGGAACGTCCTGTCTGATATTCCTTTACTGCTTGTCCGGAGCGACTGGTCGTTTTCCACGTCAGTAAAGTCCTGGTTTTCTCACTTGTATGAGTTGGAAAACCCAGTTGTAAAAGACGTGTTTTGTAGTAGTGTTGGAAGGTTGGAAGGAAAATATACGAACGCACATTCGTGTATCATTGATACATTTTAGTACCTACGACTACCTATAAGTAGGTCAACGTGGATCTATGTCTAATGATCTACTTACGAACGCACGTTCGTAAACCACTCGCATCACAAGAACTTAGGTGCGCCTGTATCTCGAAAGAAATATATACGAACGCACGTTCGTATATCATTGACAATTTTCATGCCTCTGACTACATATAAGTAAATCAACGTGGAGTATGTCTAATGCTCTATTTACGAACGCACGTTCGTAAACCAATCACATTACACGAACTTAGGCGCCCTATATCTTGAAGGAAATATATACGAACGCACGTTCGTATATCATTGACAATTTTCATGCCTCTGACTACATATAAGTAAATCAACATGGAGTATGTCTAATGCTCTACTTACGAACGCACGTTCGTAAACCATTCACATCACACGAACTTAGGTGCCCCTGTATCTCGAAGGAAATATATACGAACGCACGTTCGTATATCATTGACAACTTTCATGCCTCTGACTACATATAAGTAAATCAGCGTGGAGTATGTCTAATGCTCGGTTTACGAACGCACGTTCGTAAACCACTCACATCACGTGTCTGAGCCTCTTGTGCATATGCTACCAACTCATCTTTACGAACTTGCGTTCGTAAAGGTCCGGTATTTGCGGCGGTATATACGGGTATGTGCAGACTATAGTGTACCTGGGAGGTATAGGGTGGGCGCACAAGAAAATGGCTTGAGCTCGTTCCAGTCAGGTCTGTGGAGCGCATACTTGGATGTGCCGCAGAAAAGAGCTCTGATGTGGGGGGAAAAGCTTTAAGTATCTTCCCCCTGATGGTTCAAAATCCCTTGGATGCTATTTAAAAAGAGGATTCCCGCCGCCTACTTTGACCTAACAATATGTCATTCCATCCATGCGGATATATATAAATAGCATTATGTATGGAGCATGTCTTGCATGCACGCAACATATTGTAAATATGTCAATCGGTCGCACACCTTAGTTGTTACCAAGGTCTCACGAGAATATATGTCTATATAATTTTTATATTATATTATATTATATATACACATATATATAATATTAGATACATAATGTCTATATAGGTTGATGGTTAACATTGAGTTTTAAATGATTTGTGACTAAGGTGTGAAGTCCAAGTTAATTGACGATTGATTATACCTAATAAAGTGATGAAGGGTTTAGGGTAATACATATTCACACATACAATGAGGTAAGAGTGGCTAAGAACATATTGTGGAAACCCCTAAAATTGTAGGTATCATATGATTCACATTAAAAAAATGCCCGTAATATGGTCATCAAGTGCATGAATACCAATAAAAAGTCGCTTAATCCATTATGGCTTGTACTAGGTAGATTGATGACATTTTGAACCAATCTTACCCAGTATATGTAGGTAAGGTCTTCATTCAAATGTAACACTAGGTTTGAAAATAATGAATTAAAATGGCATGATTGGAAATGATCAATCACTTTGGAACGGTGCATACGATAATGATAAGAATTGAAATCATACCTACGTGAAGTCACACTTACAATTATTAATATGTGTTTGACGTCCTATGGGAAATAAAATTTCCCCCACCTCTTGTAAAGGTTTAGGATAGCCCTCGCCACAATCTGAAATTGAGTCCTTTATCCGATAAATATTTATTTAAGGAACCATTGAACACCTTGAAAGATATATTGTCCATGAAAATTTTATATTTTAAAACACCATATACACATCCTTGCGGGTGGATTCTTCATTTGAATCCACCCCCTACACTCGAGGCTCGCCAAACATCGGACCATATTATGAACTAATATAAGTTTAAATGCAATTTATCATTGGTGAAATTAAAAGTTGATGGCACTAGTATTCGTTTGTTAGTTCAAGTCGACAACTAATTAAATGACTTCACCTCCTATTGGAAATTCATTTATCCTCCACCATGGTGTGGAAATGGATAACTAATTTGGAATGGTGCATACATTAGTATGCACTTACAATTATCTGTTTATATTATTTGCATCCTACAAGAAGTATGTGCATGACCATAGCTTAAACTGTTGATTTAAACCAAAGTCTTAAACCATTCATGTTATAATAAGATTAAGTATGCATTGTGTGATCAAATTGCACTCAAAACTATATACTAAGGTGAAAGGGCTAGCATTCTAAATTTCCCTCTTCACCTATTAAGCCAATGTTTTATCTCAAAATGACAATTACTCGCATGAGTCTAGATTATTATAGTTGCTATGAACCACATAAAGCAATTTCCAATTGAACCAACATTGGTTTACCATTTTGACATGATGCCCATAGACCACAACATGGCCTTATATAAGAAAGGTTGGTAAGATAAAAAGATGTAGGGTTTAGGGGTTAGGGTTTAGGGTTTGGGGTTAGCGTATAGGGTTTGTGAAAGTTATCTAGGTGGTTTGTGGGCTTAGGATTTATATCGTTAGTGATACTTAGTGTACTATGCGTTCGTATTTAGAGTATCTAACACTAAATATCATATTAAGGGTGGGTCAAGCTAACACCTCATGAAATTAATGACAACGTATTGAAAATTGAATTTTCCCCCACTTCTTGAGGAGAATCAGATAGCCCCTCTCCACAATTTAAAATGCGTCCTTTATGTATGTCATATTTGTTTGAAGAACCATTGAACAACTTTAAGGATGTGTGGTTCATGAAAACTCTATCTTGCAAAACACCTGTGAGCCCAAAATGGTGCCCACATGTGGTGATTAACTCTTCGAAACCAATTTTAGTTTGACTTTCATGTGTTATGATTATTCACAAAACATAAAAAGAGTGAAGTGTGGTTTGGATTTAAGTTTAGGCTTTAGAATGTGTTGTGTGATTATTTCAAGGTTGAATTCAATAAGAGTATGCCTTGATAATGTGAGTAGGGGGTAAGGTGAAGCAAGGTGAGCTCCGCGGGTTAAATGCCCACTTTTGGATCCACCTTGGTAGTTTAGGAAGAAGGAAGCTTGGTGGATGGGGATTAGTCCCTACTTTGGAGGAGAAGGTTAAAGGATTGTGATTGGGGGTGCTAATCCTCTCACCCTATCCTCACCTCTCTCTCCCTCTCTCCCTCTCTCCCTCTTTGCTACTTAAGGTGTTTTCTCTCTCATTTTCCTCTCTCTCCATCAAGCGCTCTCAAGGGAGCAAGCTCTTAGGAGCTTGAGCCACATGTGTGGGTTATTAGTTTTTAGTGAAGTTAATTAGTTAAGCTCTCTCTCAAGTTCTCTCAAGGGAGCGAGCTCTTAGAGCTTGAGGCTTTATGTGTGGAGTAGCTAGTTCTTAGTGAAGTTAGGAAGTTAACCCCCATCATAAGGAGGGGAAGTTTAGAATCATTAGACTACACCTATGGGTGATTGTTAATTTGGCTAAATTAGTGGGACATGTTAGTCATTAGTTAGGGGACTAGGGGAATGCTTGATTAGACACTAGGTTAGAGGAGTGTGGTTATAATGATTTTGGAACATCAGCCTAGTAGCTAAGGGCTGCCCAAACCACAGTCTGCTGGAAATACAGCTGCTGGGACTACAGCTTGTCGGGACTACAGTCTGTTGGAAATACAGCTGCTGGACTACAGCTTGCCGGGACTACAGTCTGTTGGAAATACAGTTGCTGGACTACAGCTTGCCGGGACTACAGTCTGCTGGAAATACAGTTGCTGGACTACAGCTTGCCGGGACTACAGTCTGCTGGAAATACACCTGCTGGATTACATTTCTACTGGTCAACACCGAAGGTGCTCCAAATGCAGTGGCTGGTGGCAGCTAAGGGTTCTCAACTATGAAGCTGGTGGAGGAGCAGCTAAGGTGGCTGGGAGATTAAAGAGGGGCTTAATTAAGTGGCAGATGGTCCAGCTGGGGTTAAGTTGGGACCAAAGAGCCACCATGGTGGTTAGCTAGTTAGGGAAGGGAAGGAATTGAATTAGGTGCTATAACCACCAATTGTTGGAAGTTAATGGGGCTAAAGACACTTAGTAGTTGGCCCAATTTATAAACCAATAGATAGGGGGGTAGTCACATTAACCTAAGTAGGGGCATGAGTGGTGACAAGCAGTTGAATTGAGAGGCGGTTACAGAGAATAGCGTTTTTCAACGCTTACATCTTTTTAACCAACTAAATCAATTACGCAAGTGATGGAGGATGTCAAGGACCCTTGTCCCCAACCCATGACGGAGGTCAAGGTAAAGAGGACGAGGGGAATATCCTTGAGGGCGTGCGTGGCCAAGGCCGCGGGTTGGACTCTTGAGACAGCCAACACTACCCCAAGCCAAGAGGCTAATGTTAATAAAGCACAATGATTCAAATCCACATGCACTCTCTTGAACATGAGGGTCACTTCGCATTTGTTTTTAAGTTCTAGGCAACACATGTGATCCTCAAAGCCATCACCCGGACTAGGACGCTTAAGGGTGGTGGGTTTGGCCTCACAACACCATCTACACATTGGGGTGGATTCTTCATCGAAAACCTACTAAATGACATGCATTGTGTTGTACAAATTAACTGAACATACTTTTCTAAAATATGTTTACAAGGAATCCAACTGTAGAGGTATTAAGGGGAATGTAAAATTCATGTTCCCGAACTAAGCTCCCACCATTTCGTATTTCTTATTTCCTAAACCCTCATGCATCCATCTCCCCATGCTATTCCCTCATCCCCCCCATGTCCCTCCCCATCCCCATCCCCCACCCCCATCCCCATCATCCCCATCCCCATCCTCATCCCCTCCCCTCCCCCTCCCCTCCCCCCTCCCAGCCCTGGCCAGTGGCCGCCGCCATGAAACCCTAGCGGTGCCGGGTACCTCCCCGCGCCTCTTCCTTTCCTCCTCATTTGTCATTTGGACCAGAGGAGGAGGGGAGAGCTTAGGTGTGGCGAAGCCCTTGCCATTTGTGGCGCCGCATATTATATGTTTTCTTTGACTCGCATTGTCAGAAGCTTGAGAGTAGGATCGCTTGAGAGGGTGAGAGTTTTAGAAAGCTTGAGAGGTTGAGAGTTTTAGAAATCTTGAGAGGTTGAGAGTTTTAGAAAGCTTGAGAGGTTTAGAAAGCTTAAGAGGTTGAGAGTTTTAGAAATCTTGAGAAGTTGAGAGTTTTAGAAAGCTTGAGAGGTTGAGAGTTTTAGAAATCTTGAGAGGTTTACAGTTTTAGAAAGCTTGAGAGGTGGAGTGTTTCAAAAAGCTTGAGAGTTCCAGAAAACTTGAGTTTTAAGGGCTTGTGAGTTGTGTGTACATCAGAATATTTGTAGGATTTGTATATAAGTTCTGAAGGCTTGAGAGTGTGAGAAAGGAGCGAGGGTAGAAGATTGCATTTGAAAGTGAAGTCAGTGCATTTGTGAGGTTTCTGGTTTCTGAGTAGCAGGCAGCAGGTTTTGTGTGTGCAACAATTCAATGTGAGTACAACTTTCCTTTTCAAAACACTTCTTTGCAATATGAAATTCTTCTTTGTTGAATTACATGTGTTTTGTTTTATGCATTATGAGCTTTGGCATGTTTTGTATGAATTAGGACTTTCCTCTTCATTATGAATTCCCAATCATTGAATCTGAAATTTTGTTGTGATTCCATATTGGACTTTGTGTTTCATCATTCTGATCAAGTGTTGCAGGCAGAAATCCAACCCATGTTGATTGCAACATTCATAAACCCATACATACGTATTCGTATGTATACGTATATGTTTATGTACGGACAAAGCATTTATTATCATACCCACACATGACCACATTTACGAACGATCGTTTGTAAATGTGGCGTGTATACATCTAATACACCAACCCCTCTACTTTTACGAACGTGCGTTCGTAAAATACGCACTCACCCTATACATTTGCTAATGTGCGTTCGTAATTGACTAAATAAGGAACATCATGTAATTGCGAACGTCCGTTCGTAAGTACACAGTAATCACACATCAATATCCTAAATTTACGAACGGTCGTTTGTAAACAGGGATGCAAACATACCCAGGATTTACGAACGTGCGTTCGTAAATCCACAAAGAGGCATGGACATAAATATGTACATCCAATAACTAATAAAAAAATTATTCTCAAAAACGATCCCCGTACCTTTTGATTGCACCATATGAACATCAAAGCAAGCAGAAATACGAACGCGCGTTCGTAAATGCCATTCTGAAAGTGTCTTATATTGCAGATGGCTAGACCAGGCAGGAGCGCAATTGAGATGTTCGCATTACAGTTGGATCGCCTTCCGGAGTCAGTGACAGATGACAATGGCAACGACAACTACGTCCCCAAAGATGACTTCATCGGGGAGTGGACGGCGCTCCCCGAGAAAAGTGATGACGGATTGTTCGTCCTTAGGTTCACATACGAGTTGGAGACAAGGCCAGACCAGCCTGAGCAGTGGGTGCAGATGAAGACCTGGGGGATAGAGTCTATAGAGGCACATGGTGATTTTGTCATTTTGGAAATGAAGAACAAAAAAGACAACATCAACCTCCTGCTCGACTTCAGGAGACACCCTTTCTCCCATACATACGCACAGAATAATATTGTAGAGGATGCAAAGCATTTTGACCTGATTAACCTCTTCACGAAGTACAGCCTCGGCCAGCATTGGACTGCCAGGAAGCTCACTGCACTAGCCCTGAACATTTCCAAGTATAACAGTGCCGTCGTCGAGGCTAACAAGAAGAAAAAGAGTCCAAAAAAACCTACTGCATCCGGAGCAGGAGGTTCCAGAAGTGCGCCGCGGCCAGTGCCAACTGGTAGCAGATTGACAGAAGGGCCAAGCAGACACTCCACGCCATCTAAAAGAACTAGGGACGACATGGAGAAGTATGGTGTAACGGAGACCGCGGAGGTCAACTCGCCGCCTGTCATGCCGACTCCTTTGAAAAAGGGAGAAAACCCTGATGCTGCAAAGGCGACTCGTATCCTTTGAGACTTCAACAATTACTCGAAGGATTGCTGGCCCATGGGACGGCACTTCACCTTCAACGTGGACTGCTTCAGATGCGAGAAATCCCCGAACAAGTGGGTGGTGAGGTCACGTGAAAGCGGGGGTGTGAAGTGGCAAATAAATAACTTGATGAACAATGTGAAGTGGGATAGGCAAACAATGTGTGTTATGCCAAAATGTTTCACTTCCCGTCCCACGGAAAAGGATTGGGCATGAATCCAGAACGGGGAGTTCTGGATTATTGATGGACAGCACAGCTTGGAGGCTTTGCAAATCATTCTAAAGGACGATAACTTCCAGCATGAGCTCAAGGGGGACCTGCGCTACTGGAAAGCGTTCCTGGTCTGGTCTGACGACTGGGACAAGGTCCGGAAAATTTCGACATTTCTGAATTCCGGAAATAAAATCAAGGCGTTTGAAGCGTCGTGGGCAGCGAACATAGTGGCTGCAAGAGACGTGTGGGTTGCACATGGGTGCCCACCAAAGGAGAGGGAGAATGCGAAAAACCAGTCTCCACAATGGAAGGTAAGTTTACGAACGAGCGTTCGTAATTCTCATGTTCATTTTCAACATTCTTCATCATTATATTTACGAACGTGCGTTCGTATTTAGATGCCCACTGACATTATTTTCTTCTAATGCAGGCGTTTTGCGATGCGATGGTAGATAAATTCTCTTCCATCGACATGAAGTCCACGTCAACGAAGTCGGTGCTGGAGCTGAAGGGTGAGCTCCGGCTTATTTGTTGTAACATAGACACCTGGGATTTGTGGACCCAGTTTTTTGATGCTCACAGTGCGGGGGATCTCGTCAACTCCGACACTGAAGAAAAATATAACAAGGAGAAGAGTGGGGAAGCCCCTCCGCTGCTGAGGGAATTTTTCAGGCCGCTTCAGGGGTTGACAGAGTCCGAATTGCAGAGATGTGCAGTGCATGCTCTTGGGAACACCATCGGGAGAACAATCCCCTACCCGAAGATTTTTTTGAAGAGGCCAAAGCACAGGCCCGGAACGTACGCCATCAAGGAGTGGTGCGAGCATCGCAAATTGAAGACTAACGCAATGAGGGAGTTGGGCGCACTCGTCCCGGAGTACAAACTCTTCCAGGCCGACGGAGACATCAACTGGGCTGGATGGAAAGAGTTCAAGGTCGGCTACAACATCAACGGCTCTTCCATGCGTAGTCTAGTTAAGGAGCACGCCTCCGTTTTAAAACTGAAGGGGAACAAGCGGACCAAGAAAATAGAGACAGATCCCTAAGAGGTGGAGTTGTATATAAAGTTTTTGGAGAGGAAGCGGAGGGCCACATTCGAGGGAGTGGCCAGATTTTGTTTGGTAACCACCGGGCTGGAGAGGATCACATTTTCTAAGTGGGATGGCACCATCAGCAAGGCCGAGGTGAGGGAGGACCGCAGGGGTTGCCCATTTGCCCTGATTGATTTCAGGGGGATCCCAGGAGGTGCGAGGCAAGGGGGAAAGGATTTGCCCTTCTATAACCCTTTCATGGCAAAGTTTCAAGACTACAAATCGCCTACCATGAGGGAGCCTCACGTATGGCTTTGGATAGTTGAACAAGAGAAGCTATCCATTGTGACGGAGTTGTACGAAAATACCATCAAGTTTGAATACAACATCTACCATAGCACCTACGTGCCCACAAAAATAGAAGGGATCATGGCCATCAACGAGGCCAGGGGCAACAAGCAAGTGGGAGCTATCAGCCTGATCTTCTTGACATACAATGCACTCATGCATGGGAGAGCGCCTGTGAAGGCAAACAATACTTTCAAGAAGATATACAGTATTCCTCACCCCCCTCCCAAGGAACTGTTGCAGGAGACACTGTACACTATTTTCCCCGCGTTGGAGCTCAGGTTGGAGTTCTACGTGTCAGTGTTGCAGAGCTTGGCAATCAGTGGAGAGACTGTCTACAACATCTTTGGAGGCAGCAAGTTCATGTACGCGGCCATGGTAAGCTCTCCTTCGATTTACGAACGCTCGTTTGTAATGTTCATTGAGCTAGATGTTAATAGTTGCCAATGTTTTTCTGTGGGTTGATCTTCATGTTTTTGTTTACGAACGCGCGTTCGTATATGCTGACATGATTGCAATCGTTGCTACAGATGTTGGGGTTGTGCGTGAATAGCTACATTGACGCCCAGGACGAGGAGGAATACCAAGTCCACAGGGTGAAGGCTTCCACAATGGACCTGCACGACATGGGTGTCCCAAGGAGGATTTTAGCATGCCCGTCGACAAAGGCATGCCGGGCATGGAGATAGACGATGACGAGCCCGCCCCTTCCGTGGACGTAGACGTGGACGCCATCCTGCAGTCCTTCAACATCGCTCCTTTACGGATTTTGGCGCCAACGGGTCATCCTTCTGACCCCCAAGGGACACCGGGGGGCTATACAGGATCGTCGGCTGGGACCACCCAGGATGTCCTCCCCTCTAGAGTGTCTGGTGCGGAACCCTTCGGCACGCCTGGAGGCTGCTCGACTTCAGTATCTCCTAGGCCCGTCGTCGTTCCGAGGATGGAGACCCTCGACCTCCTCGACCAACGCTCGCGTCCATCCTTGGACCTCTTCCGGAACACGAGGAGGAGGATGAAGAAGACGCCGTACGTGGAGTTGCCTGAGGGAGCAATCATCGAGGTGTCCGACAAGGACGAGGGCGACATGGACATCATGGCGGAGCTGGGGGTCGATTACGACAAGAACAAGCGGGTGAAGGAGGAGGCACTGACTATTGCCGAGCTGAATGCCAAGCTAGAGCAAAAAATGAAGGAGGAAATGGTGGTTGCGGCAGAGGAGAGTGCAAGAAATATGGCCCGCATGCAGGAGGCGCTGCGGGAGTCCGCAGCAAAGACGGACGCCATATTTGAGATGCTCAGAAATATGCAGAGCTTCTCGGTGCCAGCACAACAGCCTTACCCCTTCCCCAGAGGATACCCCTCCCATACCCCCCCTCCAGGCCTGTTCCCCGGAGGACCGTTGCACCCACCAGCACCACACCCAACGCCAGCTGGGAGTCCTCCGCCCCCTCAATTGACTGCCACCCCCGTCAACTCGCACGATGCGATAAGGGCTGCCATACGCGAGGACGAAGATTTACGAACGCGCGTTCGTGAATCTTCAGGTCCGGCAATCCTAACCCCTCTCCCTCCAAGGGTAGGACTGGCCTCAGTCACTGCCACCGCCTCTTTGACAGTGGTCCCGAGGGTAGTGCATAGGCAGGGCGATGAATCTGCGCAACACACTGACATGGTCATTGTGGAGGAAACGCAGGGGAGCCCCAATGACGCTGGAGCTGTCCAAGGAATGGACGTTGAGAGCCCTGACTTGGAACGGCATCCATCCGCGGAGATGGAGGATGTCCGCATGGACACTCTCGACCTGGGCGGAGACGACGACGACGACGACGCGGACCACATTATGCAGACCCAGGCGTCACAGTCAGAGCGTGCCACAGATGCCATGGAGACAGAGGCGGCTGGCCAAATGGGGATTACGAACGCGCGTTCGTTAATTGAAGAGGAGGGAACTGCTCGGTCCAGCGCCACTGCCCCTCCCCCCGATGACGAGGTAACTCTCCTCTGAGAATACCACTCATTTGATGAACGCGTGTTCGTAACCACTAACCCATGCGCGTTGTGTTCTTGGCAGTTCCTGTCCATCAGCATCACGAGGCGTGCGAGGACCCTTCTCTACGTGGACCCTTAGCCTGATAAATTTTGTAGAACACGGCATGTATTTGCCATAGGAAATTGTGAAAAATTATCACGTGAGACAAATTGTAAATATTCACGGAATTAATATATGAGCAGATGATCTCTGCGTCGCATCTCCCAAACTTATTGTATCGTATCGCATCTTGTATTATGTATGTTCATGCGCATCATTACACTTTCACGCCCACTTTCACCCTCCTTCACGAACGAGCGTTCGTACATGTGCTTCTATCCGTGCTCACGAACGAGCGTTCGTAAATGATGCGCCACCCCAGCCTTCATTCACGAACGCTCGTTCGCAAGTCTGCACTTGACCACATTCTCCTTGCACTATTTTCCTTGCATAATCGTCTTTTCCTTAATGCAATGTTATTTATTGGATCATAGAATTAAACTAGTCGAGTTGTTAATCACAGGATCCCCCGGAGATAGGCCGGAAACCCTCGACCAGTGGACGTCTTACCCGAAACAAACCGTTCGTCGTGTTCGACCTGAACGGGGTGTTGTGTCACACCGAACACATCCCCCGGGTCTCCACGCGTCCCTTCCGTCACCCCGACGAAAGGGACTACGACGGAGAGCTCGACACTCTCATTAACCGCAAGGCTGTTCGCGCCCGTCCCGGCCTGCGTGACTTCCTTCGAGAGGTGCTCGATGTAGCTCACGTCATTGTGTGGAGCTCCATGGTCATGGAGAACACCGAGCCAATCGTCGACTTCCTCTTCCGCGATCTTCCGAGCCCTTGCCTCATCCTCGGCAAAGAGGATTGCGATGAATTGCTTGACGAAAAGGGTATGCCGGTTCCAAAGTTCGGCGGTCGTGGTGGAGGATAACAATTCCTCAAGGTCCTGAGGTCAAGACTGTGGCGGGGCATCCCCCGGCTGCAGGGGGTACCCCACGGGTGGTGGCCGACCCCCGAGAACACCGTCCTCGTCGACGACAGCCCCACCAAAAGCGTCTTGAACCCCCCGGGGAACGTCATCTTCCCCGCCACTTGGACCGGCGATAGGAACGACGCGTTTTTGGTCGATACGCTAGCGCCTTACCTTAGAAGGTTTGTTGTCCACGCCGGTAGCATACCATTTTTTGTTAGGTCCAACCCCATAGGCAATGTGGGTTTAAGCCCCCGTGATAATGTATTCAAGAGCATCATGAGGCTCGCCAAACTCAATAAATTGATTTGAAATGCCTCCATGTCTTTGCTTTGTATCATGTGGTTCACATTTACTAATGCTTGCTTCGTTTTTGGATGTCTTTTGTTGTTGTGATTGTTGTTGTTGTTGTTCTTGCCCATAGTTTGCCCCCATATGCGACGCCCCTGTGGTCGACAGCCCTTCCCGTCCCCTCTCGCCCCCTGCCTCCCCTTCCCGCGACGTCACGGACTTCCAAATGCCATCCCTCTACCAGTTCTCGGCGGTCGACGCGGCCTCAGCCGTGGATTACTCCCGCGACGTCGGCGTCGTCAACAGCCCGCCCCCCGCACTTGTCGCCCGCGCCTACGCCCCGTCGCCCTCCCCCCTCTCCAAGGAGAAACGGACGCTCGTTCGTTTGGGGCACCTCTCGCCCTCTAGGGACGAAGGCGTCGCTCGTCGCGGGCCGAGCCGGCGTCTCCGCATGGACTCCACCCCCGCCGACCCCGTTCCTCCCCCCGCAACGTCCTCCGCGATCGTGGGCCCTCCACGCCTCGACTCCCCCCCACCTTTCAACAGTGCAATAGTCGACGCCCCACTCGTTCCCCCCGTTCCCCGCATGGACGTCCCCAAAGCCAAGGTGCCCTCCTCAACCCTAAACCCCTTTCCCGCTTTTGCTTTCCTTGTCTTCCGTGTGCATGCCGTTCTCTTTACGAGCGCCCATCCCAAACCGCCCTCATTATTTTCCCCACTCCATTCCCATTCTTATCTTCCTATGACGTTGTTTCGCAGGTGGCTACCCGCTCGCTTGGTGCCCGGCCCTCCTCCACGTCCTCCTTGGATAGGCACGCCCTCAAGGCCGCATCTTCCGAGTCCGATCGTTGTCTGGCCCTCCGGAGAAGCGCAAGACGTTCCCTTTCGCAAACGCCCTCATATTCTACTTATAATACCACCTCGTACAATTTGGGAGTGCGTCCTGAAACATGCAAGAACAACACATATTCCTGTCCAGGCAACACACAAGGATACAGTCGTGGGCCTGAGATTTTTAGAGCCATGGAGGCCGCCAAAAACAAGGACTTAGCCGCAAAAAAAAAATAGTGGGTCGGACTAGTGTGACTAGAAGCGTACTAGTGGGACGGACTCCCTAAATGGGCTTAGGTGTAGAACATATTTAAGTGCTTACTTTCTATGCTATTCCAAGTTAGTCAAGACATTGATGGTATTTCCATTATAATTGTATTTCAATCCCAATTAATTCATTCAACTTCCATTCATTCTTCACATCTTCCCTTCCATTCATAACGAGTTGTCATTTCATACACAACTATTTTCATGTATGCCTCACATTTTTGTTCACTTCCATGCCTTTATGTATAATAATAGTAGCATACCATTATACATATGGGATTTTTAGTCGTCATTACTGGTCCAATTTTGAAATGTGCATCCTTATATAGTCTCATAATCAACAAAAAATCTCCAAATACCGAATATAGTGTTAATTATAAATTTTACCTTAAACGAATTAAATTGACCTTTTTTTTTTAATCTCAAATGGTTTTTTAAAGTTTGGATAGTCACCTCCCCGAGCTCTAGAGTATGCTGCAACTTACCACACCAGGGTGGGAACATATTTTTGTGTGAGAATGGATTTATATACAATAAATTTGAAAAGGTAATTTTGTTACAATTCTTAATGTTGATGAGTCCACACACTGCAAGGCCCTGACATGTAAGTGAAATCACCCTTTCATCCATTTTTTTTGGTGTTTTTCTACTTCATGCCCAATTATAGCAATATTTCCAAATTTTTCATTGACCGAATCCAATTGTTGACCTTGTAGGTGGCAAGTTCAGGCAGTGTGGGTTCAGGATCCTCCACCTCATATGCTCAACCACATGTTGTGAACTACAGGTTGTCAAGTATACCTCTTGGGCCGCCTAATCCCCGCATTAGATATCCCAGGACATAACAAACACAACAAACGGTAGATGGCAATCCGCAATTAACTGGTTTGCGGGGGGTTGAAACCCTCCATGAGGGCTACACCTATGTGATTTGTGGCACTGCAAACGTTTACCCTGCAGACACAAACCCAATATGGTCCTTAAGCGACACCTTGGTTGTATCTCCACCTCCCAAGGTTGTGGCTCAGTTCCCTAGAGACCTTGTAGACACATCCAAGGAGGCATGGGCGAAGCTAATAAAATGGTGGCCCACTGAGGCTTGCATGGAGGAAGTTGCGGACATGGCCGGCCGTAGGTCACCTGTGCAGAACGCGAGCAAGATGGGGCGCAATTCCTTGGTCAAGAGAATGGACGAGGAGGTGAGGCAGAGAATCTGATTTTTGTCCGATTCAATCTTGAAATCAAAGAATTTGTTATTCACGACTGCACCCCCATAAAGAATGATGTTGGTTGATGTTGAGCTTTATGAACATTCAACCATGTAAATCATTTTTTCAACCATCCTAAACACAATATTCATTAAAATGAGAGTTTTCCAGTGAATTGAGAGTACATAAAGCAAACTATTAATCCAAGAATGAAATGAAAACCACTGGAAAGTTGTAGAGTACAAGTAAAAAAATAACATTTGATTTTCCGCCGTAAATTCCACCATAGTTTCCATTAAAATGAGAGTATGTTAAGCTGGGAAATCGACTCATTTAGTTCGACTCAACCTAAATTGACAACATATTGTCCTCATTTAGGTCAACTCAACCTAAATTGACTAACATATTGTCCTCATTTAGGTCGACTCAACCTAAATTGACTAACATAATTATCCTCATTTAGGTCGACTCAACCTAAATTGACAATATATTGTCCTCATTTAGGTCGACTCAACCTACATGAGTCGATTTCCCAGCTTAACATACTCTCATTTTAATGGAAACTACACGTGTGAAGTATAATCTAGTATTTATCAACCTAACATGACTTTTAGGTGTCCAAATGGCCAATATTATTTTGAGAGGATCCCACTCTCTCAAAATATTGAATATCGTGTTCCTTAGTTGGGTTTTAATCACTTTTTCAATCTCACTGTGCAATTAACATACATAGATTTGAGTGCAGCCCGATGGTAGGCGGAAGGTTCTCATAGCGCAGGATTGCGACCAATGTTCATCGTATGGGACAAGAGACTCCGAAGACGAGAGGAAACTGGAACCATCAACAACACAATCAATAAATGCATTGACAAACGCGAACAAAACTTTAACTACCTCTATTGTGGCGATGGATGCAGTGCAAGTATCCATTGTCGAATAGTTGATGTCCCTCGAATCGCGATTGTCAAAATGCAATTTGACATGACATGGGTGCGCGATGACATGCGAGGGGTGCACAATGTGATGGAGAAGGTTGCAGACCATGTATATGAGTTGAGAGGTGGAGTAGCTGCGGGAGCAAATATCAGCCAACGCTTCTCCGAGGAAGTCATGCAAAACGACTCCAAATGCGGAGGAGCATGACAAAGCACCTACAGCGAGCACCAACCATGGTAAGCAAGTTTACCTTGATAATGACAAGCTTAGCCACAATTTTGTTCGCGATGAACCTGCTAGTTCCATTCGAGAGACCCAACTTCACACTTTGCGCAGTGTGAACTCAACATCCACATACATGACGTTGGGTTTGAACCATTCAACCTTCATATTCATTTGTGCTCAATGTTTATTTTATATCATCAAAAAATGTCCTCCTATTGAAATGAGGATATCTACACACATAGATTGGATGTTACTTGAATCTACCTGCATAGAGGATCACACTGGATTGTGGATGCTATATGCAATGGACGGTTTAGAATCGCACACGTAGCAGAGAAAACTGTTGGATGTGTTGAAGGTGGGAGAATGACAGTGTGACAATGACATGGCAAAGACCAATCATCCTCCATGTTGTTGGAATCGTCAAGGAATAAGTAGTGACAACTACAATGTTATTGCGATTGTATTCATTGTATGTTTATTTATTTGCCATTTCTCGCAAAAGTTGCGTCCCATTTACCTCTGATATGGCCAGCCAATAGATCCCAATGGCCTGGCCGAATGCTTTGCATTTAATTTCATGGAAATCATTATCACCTTGTAGGAAGTGCTTGGGAAGTCCAAGTATTTTGCCTTGTTGAAATGCATCTCCTTTTGTATATTGGTTGACATAAGATCTGGTGATAGGTATTGTGCGTGGTATTGTGAGCACCGAGATGCTTGCGGCACAAAAACTCCTTGACTTGAGCAACGGAACTCTACTTGGAGGCAAGTGGTCTACCCTAAATGTATGCATTGCTCTAAAGTTCAGTATGGCCAACTGCTTGTAGCAATAGACCTATGCAAACATGGAAAAAATGCATTTGAATTATCCTCCAAACTAAATATGGATTTTGGTTGGGAGTAGGATTTTTGCATAGATCATCTATGTTATGTCAACTTCAGGTTGTTGTTGCATGCGTGGAGGTTGTCTAAAGGTTCAAACAAAGAACAATATATATTAGGTCGTTGAGGGTGTAACTCAGTTTGTCATGACAAGAGGTGCTGAATGGGTTTGCCTTCCAATCCACTGGAAAAGGTTGCATTCCATTCAAACCCAAACACCACCTCCGGGCATGCACGGTAATTAAAAGCAAATATTGATTTTGTGTGGAAGATCACCAATGTAACATATATGGGACCGTCTCATGCTAAAGAGCCCCATTGTCGCGCACCTCTCCATGAGGAGTGCCCGCAACACCATGGGCACAAGGGGGACCCCGGAGTGACACCCGGGACTTGTGGCGCCATTGGTGAGAGGGCCCAAGTACTCTTAGTGTGGGTGAGGGCCCCGGGCGTTGAGAACGCCTCTCACCCACGGGGACTAAGAGTCATGAGGGTAAGGCCATAAGCTATGAGTAGCTTATGGCTGTGGAATTCTAGAATGCTAAGGAACACCTCAATCGGAGGTGCTAGCTAGGAGATATGGCAATGTGAGTGGGGCGCTGTCCCGGGACAGCACCCTGGGACAGCAGTGACCTGGGAGTGGTGCCCGAGACTGCCAAGGTTTGAAGAGCCATAACTTCCTCAATACTTTCCCGAATGGGGCAAGTGAGGGATCCATCGGCATCTACGCAAAGAGTAGGTGACAATAGAGTGGTCGCTTGAGAGCATCAGACATCATATGTAGAAGTTATGGTGGTCTGAAGCTGCTGGGAGGTTCTAGCCCCAACGGCTAAGGGAAAATGTCCACTTGGCCCCAACCCTTGTAGAGAGACAAAAGGATACTTGATGGTGGGGTAGGGGCCCCACCCAAAGTCCTAGAGGCTTATATGGGTGAGGCGGCTTAGCCGACCGACCCCCCCGGAGCATACTTGGCAATGTGCTCCGGGTAGTTGTAGTGTTGTTTTGGCAACACGATGATCAACTCAAGAGTGGACTTCCATGGATGGAAGTCCACCTTAGCCATTGGCTACCTACTAAGGGGAGAGTCCCGAATGCATGTGTAGGAGGGTTTGGTGACCAAGCCATGAGCTTGAAGGTCCGCGGTTTTGGGAGCTAACCATGCATGTGCGTGGGATGTGCAGGTTAGCGCTCGTGACACTTGCTAGGTTGGAAAGGCGGTCAAGCTAAGTGAAGGAAAACTAGCAAGGGTTGCGACACCCATTGTGTTGGCCAATAGTTATAATGTGCAAATGATATATCCAGCCAGGCTTGGTTTGTCAATTGTCCTCATAAAGATATCCAATCCTCTTTCATTGTGGACTAACTACAGTAATCTCCCGCTTAAGTACGCACTTTGAACCGGAGCCGTTGGTGCGCACTTAGTTGGTAGGTGCGTACTTTACTCATATCGCTTTCTAGACCCTCTGATTTGATGAATCGCAACGGGAAACGGACGAAACCTGAGGCAACCCACTTAACCGAAATCCAGCTTATCGAGACATATGATGAATTTGAAAGTGCCACCGACTTCAAAGGCTCTGAAGCTCTACACAACACTGTCCTCGACATTGACGACCAATTTCTTTGCTTTGGTGTTCAAACGGAAGCTGGACAAATGTATGATGAATTGTGATGATCGTTTGAAACATTTCAGCAAAATGTTAACAAAGTGACATTGAATGTCAAGCATAAAATCATGGATTCACGGCAAAAGATTTTGCATGATATGGTCAAACAATCTGCAAAACCTATTAGGTGGGCCTCGAATTCTAGGGAGCGGGTGATCATTGGACTCCATATCTTCTCTCCAGTAGCCCGCACATAAGCTCATAGATCCTATCTATTCCAATGCAGGTCTCCAAGTTCATGTGGTAGCATCTTAAGAGATCACATGCTTCATCCAAGTCAGTGCAAGTGAACAACACTTTGGAAAAATGTGAACCATATATGTAGCGACAAACCTTCATTGTGTTCATATCTTTAGAAAACCATTTTCACATTTTTGGAAAGACAAAAACAATCTTTACATCAAAGGTGTTCCATGATGAGGGATTGGTTCAAGGAGATTCGCGCATCGACCAACATCCAAAGGTAGTACACGAAGAAACTTGTATCGTGGGGGCGTGGCAAGGTAATTATTTCCTACTTGAGTTAATTTTTGGTAGATTGAACTATAACCAATGAACAAACAAGAACATCTTTACACTATGATTTTTTTCGGATTGACAAGTTGTCTCCTTGCTTGCACCCACTGGCTTGACTGATTCTATGTTTTTGCATGAATCAGATGCAACATCAGGACGGTGGGGTGGCGCTCAAGTGGGGAAATCCATCAAACGACCACATTGTAGTTGGAGATGAAGAGGGAAGCTTGGGCGATAGAGCCCCTCCAACAAGACAGACGTAGATCAGGAGTAGAAGGGTATCATCCAAGTAGGAATATATTTGTAAATACAACGCACAATGTTGTTGTCATGAAATAAACACTATTGCAAATTATATTCCTATATACTATCAATATATTGTGTGGTTTGTATTAAAACAATCAATACATAACTGGTGAATGCCGTGGGTTGTTCTTTTGCAAAATTACTTAGGAAGTCTCAAGGTATCATATCATGTACATTTATATTTGCTTGAGAACTACCGTGCCTCATGAATATGTACGATCCTAATTTAATAACCTCTCTTCCTCCTTTTGATTTGAATATAATTAATTGGAGTTAAACAATTTCAATCTTAATTAATTTCACTCTCAATGTAAGGCTCATTGATAGTTAGGATAATTAAGATAAAAGAGGTTTTAGAGGTGTATTAATATCCTAAAGTTCCATCCATATCATTCAGAACCTCATCAAAGAATCCTTACCATTAATTGTTGATAACAAAAGAACTCTTCCGAAAACTTATATTCAGTTTCCCAAAGAAGGTAAAAAAATACATAATTCATTCCATAAGTTTTGTAGTGCATAACTTCAATATTAATTCATTCATACATAACTTATGCCAATAATCCATTTGATATCCTTCATACATATATTATACTATTTTCTTGATAAAATATAATAGTTTATATATGATATGAAAACATAGATCCTTAAGTCTCTCTTAAGTTCAAGTGTTGCTACTCAAAACATAATTTAGTTCCTCAATTGTATAATAAGTTTGATTATTTCATAACATCAATTTTTTCTTATACTTAAATACATCTCATTCTTACTTATTAGCATTATTTTTTGTAAATACTTAATTAATATGTCCAATTGGGAAGTGAATCATAATTATTATTTAAGAAGAGAAGAATAGACTTGAATTTCTCTTCAACAATACTTTGTTCAAAGTTTCATTAATTAAGTCGTTGATGAGAATCTCTTCAACATTACTTAACACTTCAAAGTTCTGTTAACTCTTCGAAACCTTGAATGTGTGATCTCACTCTTATACTACTCTCTTGAGTGTTTGGTCAATAGAAACTATTCTCCTCTCAACAATATCTATTCAAATGTTGCAATATCCAACAACTTCACAAAGTAATTAAGAGCAAGAGAAGTTCCAATAGAAGAAAATTGTAAGTATATTCATATAAGTGTCGTAAAGAGAGAAGATACAAGATAAGCTCAAGTATTTTTGACACTCAATCTTAAGATAATTTCGTTGCTATGAAATGAGGTGTTGTTTCCTAAAAATGTTCCTCTTTATATAGTTTTTTTCTTTCTTTCTAAAATCTACATTTATATGATTTGTATCTTCATTCTATGTGTATCTTCTCTCATCTTTATCATTCATATATAAGAGTTTTTCTCAAACGGTTACAACCGTTAAGCCCTTAGTAAGTTCATAATTCTAAATATCTACCTTCATCTTTATGATGGTTACATATTCTAAATTCCGTAATAATGTCGATTTACCAATAAATATTTTTGATCAAAATTGGTAATTACCATTCCTCAAGATATAGTTGAGGTGGTTCCAAAAATTAATTATCTTGTCAAAAACTATCTTTATACTAGATTTTATCCTTATGAATTGTTCAATTTAAGAAAAATCCTAATTTTTCTCTATCTACCCAATGACCATAGATTACCTACTCTACCACTGCACGTCTTTTTCTTAATTCCACGGCGGTTTCTAATTCCATAGTTCCTCCGACTCCTTGGTTAGTGGCCCTTAGAACCGCGCATCTTCCGCCCAATGCCGTGGTTGCTCCTAATTCCCGTGGTTGGTCTGTTCCGGCCTTGCATTCGTTCCTAGCTTAGTTTCTTTGTGTTTGCCATTTCGGTGTCTCCCTCCTTGGTTGCTACTGTGGCCAATCTATACTTCATCTCAACAATGACGAATACCATAAACGATGATTATGTACATACTTTGGACCATATATGATATTCAAAGTGTACACAATAAATACCAAAGAATTCACTGTGGATAGCCAAATCCTGAAATATGCAAACTCCTATATATACTTGCTTGCAACAACCAAAACACAACAAATAAAGCTAGCCAAAACTTAATTAAAAAAAACAGAGCCAAAATTTATCTAGACCCCAATATTCTGGCGTGATTAATGTTGGGAGAAAAATGTTAACAACTTGACTTTAGCAATTAATTGTGGAACATGCGACACACTTTTAACACCCTGCACCAGCCTAAACCAGGACATGGTTTTGACATCATCTCCATCAAAAAATAGGATTGGTTCAAGAAGACACCACCTCCACACTGGCTGCGACCTCCTAACCACTCTACGACATGTGTGGTGGTTGCTTAAAACTGTCAATTCACTATCCTTTTTTTGTGTAGGAAAGGGCCCTGCTTCGTACTAATGAGGGGATTGTTTGCAATCAATTTTCGTTATTGTCGAAATCCACTAACAATAACTCATAACTTGAAGGCCACATAGATCCTCCCAACTATGTTGACTATTTGAGCCTAGAATGTTTAAATTTTTTTGAGCACATGGTCCAATCTCTTAAAACATGTCTTTATGGTGCCCATTCTTAGATCTTCACCTAACCACCCCACCGTTCAAATATTGGTATCCGATTACGATAAGTAACTGAATTAGGCCTTCTTACCTGACGTAAGTTATTAGATTCTTCAATATTTCCAGGAAACTTGAGAGTAGTGCCTGCATGTATAGTCTTGATCACACGTAAAGGTTACATGTCTTGCAAGCAGGTTCTCCTAAAATCGGAATCTGTAGTCGTTAGATGGTAAATCCAGCCAAACTGTGCACATTTGTGAAGTGATGCGACGAAATGATAATCACTTCCTTCGCGGGTCACTTCTAAGATATGGTGTAAATGACATCTGGAAATCTCCGTGGGATAAGCCGAAGTGCAGTTGGATCCGCTGGGTAAATACTTTGCACCATTTCTGAAGTATTGGCAGAAAATGTAAACTGAGGGTCAGGTTTAGGGTTTTCTTGTTGTGTTGTGCACCTAATCTACAAAGGAGTGAGATGACCATCGATCGAAGGATTGACTGTATACATGGACTAGAAAACATGCATCTTATGATCCCTCTCGAATTACTGTTTACATGAAGGATTTGTGATTCATGCATGCCGTAGAGAGAAGAATGGCTTGGCTTTTCAGACATGGAGAACCTCCAAGAGTTGCACCAGATGCAGTTTCGAAATATGGGTGTTGCTAGGAGGTGCCATGGAGCTTTTGTCCAAGGTTTATATGCCGAACTTCCTTTTGAAATGGGTGCAATGGGATTGAAATTGATCACATGTAGTGGAATTATGTATTGTCGCAAGAAATTCGATGATTGAGTGGGATTGAGTGAGGTATAGGATGGCCAGGGAGGTAGCTACGACCGAGAAACAAGCAGAACTCTTAAAGGACCAGGGGAACAAATTTTTCAAGAAAGATCGCCTTGCTGCAGCTATTGAAGCTTACACTGAGGTACCTCTTCGATGCTCACATTCCAAAAATTCTATTTCACTTGGAATAGGATGGCAGGGATTATTATCCAATCAGAGTACCATTATGATCTCTGTTGCTCACCATGGAGTTAACATATTTTAAGGATGTGGCTTGCCTCCCTCCCTGTTGTTCTACATAGAACTCCAAATTGTGTACAAGCCCGTCATTGTAAGTTTTTATACCTAAAATTGGTCACATTCTACTTGAGAGCATTTTTTAATATACCCAAAATTCTTCATACCGACAAACCTTGAGGGAAGGGATGTTGGTCAGGCAATCACTTTGTGTCCAAATGTGCCAGTGTATTGGACCAACCGCGCTCTTTGTCATCGGAAACGCAAGTGAGGCCCCTAACGCTTCCCATCTCAAAGGAGAAAACTGTTCTTTGGCACCAATGACATTCCCTTGTGCTAGAAACCGCTGCTTGTCTTTATGAAATTTTAGATTGAATCAGTTGTACAAGTATAATGTGCAAAATCCTTGTCAATATTGCATACAAGGCCCCCCCCCCCCCCCAAAAAAAAAACCGAGACTAATTCGTAAAAGCATAAGCAATGAATAAGCTCCTCTCAAGCATTATGATGTGATTGATAAGCTGAGTCCACAAAACTGGGTTTACGTTGAGGTGTCGAAGTCTGCCTTGATCTCTTAGTGACTTTCTTGTGGTAAGGGTATTGGTTGATGCAGTGATTGGCCACATGTCGAACAGGATTGCAAGAAAGCTCTGGAGCTGGACAATACCTCTGTCAAGGTAACGCACAAAGCAACTTGTTAAGCTCAGTCAGGAAATTTTGTGATATACGTGTGTGTAACATCCAATTCCCATATGCTACCACATCATTTAAATTAATTTTGTACACCAATACATATATCCACCAAAAGTCAAGCTGGTAGTACACTTCCATCAGAGTGTGACTATCGTATAATATCGATTTACAAGAAGTATCGAACTCACGTCTTGACCTGAGGGACTTCTCAATCAAGGTGGGGTCTTAGAGGTGGCCAGGTTTTCCATGATGTTCAGTTGACTTTATGATCAGCGCCAGGTTTTGATATATATGAATCTGCTGTTTTGATGTTCTCTTAAGGCACACTACATGCTCGGGTTGGCGCTGCTGCAAAGGGAGGAGTATAGTGAGGCTGTCAAGCAGCTTGAGAAGGTGGGCTTGCAGCTTAAGAATCTATGTGTTTGCAAATGGATCTATTGAATGATCTAAGAAACCTCGAAAAATTCCAAAGCCTTGCAATTCCTCATGGAGCACCATGAAAATTAAGTGATCAAGACTCAGACTGATGAACCCCTTCTCATGACGTTGTCCACACGCTGCTTGATTTCTCAAAAAAACAAGACGTCTGCTATGCAGACCAGCAGAAATAGAGTGGATTCTACTCTCTTGTCAACGGGACCTATATTTATTATTAAATTTCTGCTTCTTGCTCAGCAGCAGAAGCTATCCAATATAAATTTTGTGATGCTTTGTAGACTTCAAAGAATCTAAAATTGACCTCTTTAGAGGTCCTGTTTAAAGGTCATTTCATTATGCTTTTTGGATCGTCTTGGAAAACAATTATGCAAAAGGAAGCTCTCATGTGAGACTTCCAAGCATTCAGTGACTGAATCTTGTCCTCCGCTTCCACCTGAGTGAAGTTTCTGTGACTGATAGGAAAAATGAGAGACCAGTATGATTATGGGCTTTGGCGTTCAGTAAATCTCTTCCTTTACAGGCATTGGATCTTGGGAGAGGAGGAATGCCTGGGAACTACATGGTGGAAGAGATCTGGCAAGAACTTGCAAAAGCTCGCTATACAATATGGGAGCATGCAGCCATGGTTCGTCATCAGCAGCAACCTGACTTGAAGTGCGTATATGTATCATAGCTCACCCTTCATGATTTTCATATTCAAGGGCTTCTAAAAAATAACTATAGCAATTGTGTAAAATGATTGTAAATCAATTCTAGACACCAATTTTTTGCTAACTATCAAAAAGCCATTATCTGATATAAACTAGAAAGACCACAGACCATCAACTATTGGCTGGGTAAACTGATCACTGTTAATATTGACTCACAACAGAGTGACGCTGTTGAGCTCAAAATTAATCACAGCTGGTTAAATTGCAAAAGCTTAAGATTCAAATCTACATTAACATCTGTGTGTTGTGATGAATATTCTTACAGGCCTCATTTTGTTTCTTTGTACTAGATGTCCAGTAGCATCAGAGGTCACAATAGCTATGGAAGTTGCTGACACTTGCAAATGAGTAGTTGCTTTGAGATGTAAATAGCATGTAAGTTGACATGGAGGCTGGAACAGCAAGTTTTCACAAGACCTAGTCTCCACATGTGAACCAACTTCATTGTATGTTTGGTGAACCTCGTTACCTTTTTCTTGGTTTCAGGGAGTATTGTGAGTCACTAATGAAGGAAAGATATGAGAAAAGGGTCAGGCAGATAAAAGATTCTGCAGAGTCTTCCTGCATGGATGATGGCAACAACACAATTTATATCGATGACAATGAAGACAACCACATGCAAGATGAGTCGTTGTTCCAAAAGAAAGACACAGAAATCAATGATCAGAGGCGCATTGCACTCCTTTCTCAACTAAGTGAAGATCACCAAGAACGGCTTCGAGTACTATCAGAAGTTTTCCTAAAAGCATCCAAGAATGACAGGCCTGTTGAGGTATGTTCTATTTCAGTCTGGTTTTTGATTGCTGTCTATAGAGAATATAACTCTAAAAGCCTGTAAGAATATGTATCTATCTATCTATCTCTCTTTATTCTTCTTTTACGGTTTGTTGGTTTATACCTTTATATATAAGTGTTTGTTTGAACATCTATACTTCCAAGGATACTTTTTCTGTTATCTTCAATCAATTGGGGGATGGACGCTCTGTGGAAAGTACCTCAAACTATTTATCTCTTTCGTTGTGCATATATCTATAGTGGAGGTACAAGTATACTGTTCTCAACTAATGATCTATGGGCAGTGTACATGTGAATTTGCAAATATATGTTCCAAATACAGTTACCGAAGATTATGTTATCAAACAAATGCAATGGCTATCGTTTGGCAGGTACCTGATTATTTGTGCTGCAAGATAACTATGGATATTTTCAGAGATCCAGTCATCACTCCAAGTGGTGTGACATACGAGAGAGCAGTACTCTACGAGCATCTACAGAAGGTTGGTGTGTTACGTACCCTATATGAACCCTTGACAATACAGGAATAGAACACAAGGGTAGCAACTATCAATCTCAATGCATTATCAAATAACTTCCAAGGTTAACAACATCATGGTTTGTCATAAGCTCGAACCACCCAACCATGGGAGAGACACACAAGGTCCTCTCTCCTCCCCTGAGCTTCTCTTTATGCCAGAGGCACTGCTTCTACAAAGTCCTCCAATCATATTTCTATCTTTAGTTCTATCTTGGCTACTGTAGTGAAACATTTCCGCTGCTAGACATCATGAGTCTACTCATCTTCTTTCATCATCTATCAGTGGATAAAGAATGTTCACTTTAGAGCAATCTCCTCCAAGTCATGCCAATCTTGTTATTTACTTCAACCTGCATCAAAATAACAACTTTCGCACTGGCAATTTAGAACCAGATAATCACATGACACAGTGTAGACTGTCAAAACACCTAGCTATGTACATAGTCTGACTTTATACATGAAAAGTGAAATCTCAACGTATATCTGTTCCAAATCCATTTTAGACGCCACCTCTACTAACCCAGCAGCCCAACTTTGAGTCCTGGAAATGTGAAACATTTTCTACTGGCATCTCAAATGGCCAAATATGGTGTAAATATGAAGTGAAGATTGAACAGCAGCACAGAAATTGTAATAAGCAAAGAATTCTAGCAACTGAGCCTTCAATAATATGTTGAAGTGATATTGTTAATCCTTCAGGTCGGAAAATTTGATCCACTGACCCGTGCGACACTCTACCCAGAGCAACTTGTTCCTAACTTGGCTCTCAAGGAGGCAGTCCAAGCATTTCTTGCAGAGCATGGTTGGGCATACAAGCCATCCTAATAGATGACAGAGAGCAATGCAAATCACCCAACTCGGTCTCAAAATTGTAAATTGAGCCCTCACTTTATCGTTTCTCCAGCGTGGAATCATGCTAGAAAATCCTGGCTTGTGATTCTGTGAAGACACCTCAACAAAAGGCAAACATATACCACATTTGAGCCCCAAAAATTCCAGTGGTAATTAAGTTATTGAAGTTGTCAGAAATGGTGCACATAGCATTTTGGCTGACATTTGTGCCACACCCACCTCTTGGACAACATGTTAACCAAGAAATCAACTTAGTGGCCGTGGCTTGCCCAACCATCAAAGGTGAAAGAGGGTTTCAGGAAAGCCACCTCTCGTAAAGGACAGGATTTATGTGCACTCTGTCACAGGAGTGACGATCCCGCTACTGTTGCTTTGGTAAGGACTCGAAGACAGTCGAAGGGTCAGGTGGCTTTCAGTGCAAGGATGATGAACAATGTGCACTAGGATCTGGCACTTAGGTCAGTAACATGATTTTCTTTCAGTTTCCCAGGAACGGCAAATTTGCAGTTACTAAATCAATTTGCAAATTATGATAAAGTTCTTGATTATTAGACTGATTACGAGATTGGAGTTCTACACTGATATGTGCAATTAGGTTGACCCCACAAATAGGTTGACCCAAAAATAAATCTTACAACCAGCATGAGCGCCACAAGGTTATCACCCTCAATCTCTTGAAAGGATTAAGTACCTCTACAAGAGTGACAAATTATTCCGAACTTATCAGTCCGTCGTTTATACATAACATTCACATACTAATGCTACCCACAATATTCTAAGTGATGCAAGTGCTGAATGAAATACTTCAAGGTGCTCTACCTATTTGTTTGGGAGGCAGAGACATTAAAGTTTATTGCCTCTTAACAGTAGACAAGTTCTTGAGGGAATACTAGCATTTGCACTCTGAAAGGAGAGCATGGAAACCACAACCTACCTCCACCTACAGATTATTGCAAAGTTGGACATTACCAAGTTGTATATGATTAATGACGACATCAAGGTGGCATTGGGATGGGTGGACAACCCACACACGTGGGTCACATTGTTCACATGAAGGTGTTAAAACAATAGGTTTGGTGCTCACAAAATTGGCATTCTTGCAATAAGCATTTCTAGAGCATAGGGACTGGAACTTGAACTTATAAGAAAGAAAGTTAACACAAATGAATACAATAAGCACAATGCTATAGCTACCATGAATATGATTGTTCTCATGCACGTCAACATTTTTGATACCGTATTTACAGGCAAAGGCATAACACTACCGACGATATTTTAGGATATTTTAGGATAATTGGGTTATCCCAATGCACTGCAACACTATATACAGATGAGGTGAACAAACTCAATTTGTGTATATGATCAAGCACGAATCCATCAATGTATCGTGTAACTTAACTCTCTCCCACATGCAAATGTCAACAGGTAATTTCTTCCTCAAGAACTTGTTCATTGCTCCAAGGCAATGGACATCAATATTCACGTGTCCACAGAAATAATAGTATTGACTAGAATGTCCATCATTGAGATCTCTATCTCGACATCCCTAGATCTCGCACGTAATGTGCTTTGGCATTTTGATGTGTGTTTTGGAATCATGACAAGTACTTGGGGGCACTCTCTCTTAGAATAAGTACCGGTATACACATGCAATAACATAGTATTTTATGGGAGGGCTATTTACCTACTAGAATGATTACAAGGCATAAAAAATAATGGTAAATTGATGTGATTATTAGCATCTTATGGGTAATTCTAAATTGTCAAGTGATTGATATAATGGTAGAAATAGTATGTGTATGTTAAAAAAAATCCCCAATCCCCAAAGTCCTTGAAGTGTATTATAAATTATACAGCCCAATGAGCTTAAGCTCTTTTGAATATAAAGAAAAATTAAACCTTGATGGAGAAGCCATTGGGGGTGATGATTGCACGAGTGATTTCATCCATCCCTCGATTCTTCACAAAAAAATCAACAACTATTCATTCATTCCCCAAAATTGCAATGCAATGTATATGGCTTTCATATCTAGCTCCTTATTTCCGTGGTATTTTATATATACCACTTAGAAAATTTATGATATTATGTCAAATGATATATTACATATAGTAATGTTTCAAACACCTAGGGAACCCTAGACCATATGTAATTATTTTACAAATTTTGCCCACAATTTAAATATTAGATCATATATTTAATCACACATAGTTCTTATTTTTTCGCCCAACCCTCCCTCCCCCCCCCCCCCCCCCATGCCAACGACAAGTACTTGCCATGTGCACTGCGACAACTTCTCATATGAAAGGCTATTTACTTGGCTCAATTTCTTTTTGCTCAAGTTTTTATATTTGTGATTCCTATGAAATGCAACCTTTGGAAGGATACTTGTATGGGATCATCATTATTTAAATGAAATCGTCTATTTCCCTAATATGTTGTGTATTAGTTGAATGCAAAATTTTCAAGGTTTTTATTAGATATACATGTAAAAAGAAGATTTATTGAATATGAAGTTGTGATTGGATTATGCTAGACCCACATAGCGAAGAGCTTGATCCACATATGTAATTGGAGACAAAATTTCCATACATATTGTTTTGATGCAATAGATGGTGGTTGTGCCTACGATAGAAGATGTTATGCCCATGCCCATGCTTGGTAACACATGTAGGCAACGTAAGAATGGCCATGCATATCATATTCAACTTTAAGCCTGTCAATGTCAACTATTGACATGTTTATATCAAGTTCGTATTATCTACGTTAGACAATCATAAAACATTTTATGAATAGGTAAAAGTAGCCCGCATGTGAAAGAACTCTTCATTTTTCTTGTTTTTTTTGAAAAATTGTCATTTTTTAATATTATTATTATTATAATTACCAAACACATCAATAACACGAGTTTTGAAATATACTCATAAGTTAATTATGTCAAACTGGATGACACACATCAAAATGCCAAGTATTTGTTATGAATTCCATGACACACATCAAAATTAGATGGGTCATGGAATCATGACAAGACTTTTACATGGTGGGGTCTTACTCTAGGCTATGCTAAGTGAGTGGTATCTATTGATTAGGTTTTTATACAACAAGAGGGACATGGGATTGATCTATACTAGAAGGAGCTTTGCTTTTAGAAAGAGAACTTCATTATGCAGTTAATCAATGTTATGGGGATTATGATGTTTTGTGATTATGATCATGTGGATTATGATAATCCTTAGAAAATCAATATTCAATGGAAAACACCAATGAAGACACTAAAGATGACAATTATAAATTTGGGAATAGTGCCTTCAACCAATTCATTGCAATTTAAAGAGCATGATAGTGTTGGTCTTGATTCTTTGTGATTTGGTTTCTAGTGAGTCTCTTTTGCGCACATCCCCTTGTTAGAATTTAATATCGTGATTGTATTTCTCAACATGATGAAAATTCACTGCATTTGGGTTCAGCTTTATATATACACAATTTGCTTATGGTATTATGCTCTAAGATGGTTTTTAAAGTAACTAAGCATAAAATTGTGAACTTTGACATGTCTCTTAATTTACTTCACATATGCGTTCATTAAACAACATTTCATGATTTTATTATGGAGTTATTGAAAAACGGAACAAGTTCCACATAGTTCAATCAAAGCTTCGTTCATATTTTCCTGATCAAAACAAAAACAAGGTTTGGCTCATTTTGTGATGGATTTCTTGGCAGAGTGAAGGGATTGAAAGCTATAAGCTTCGAGAGAGCGCTTGGAAGTAGGGTTGGGTGATTTAGAAGCATGTGGTGATTTGCTCAGAGAGCTTCAAGAACATTGTCAATTTCTCATACTCTACAAATTTGAAATACCCTTCGCAGCTTGGTGCAATGGGACACATGAGTTGATGGGTTTTAGAACATCATAGTTGCAAAATTGTCTAAACATAAGCCACATTTATTTTTTAGACAGACTTGTAAGTTGTGAAAACATGTGGCACACATGGATTTTGTCGTGCTCTCTTTCATTATCTTGGTGTGCATTGTTTGGCAATGATTAGGTTTTTTATATAGCTTTTTGTGTAATATATTCGTTGTATTTCATGCTCTGAATGTGCATATGGGTAGTAAGCGCCATAGCCTTTTGAGAAGAGGCTTTTCTTCTGTGGTTTTGACCTAAAGGAAAATCTTCTGTTGTGCAACTAGTATGAGATTGCAACTTGAACTTTGATATTAAAATAAAAGGTATTAAAATGCAAATTGCAGGATGTCTTAATGAAACACAAATTATGGCCTTATCAACTAAAATGAGCTAATTGGTCTGCTCAATTTAATGTAGGGAACGTGTGACCATAAATGGCAAGGAATCGGTTACGCACACCCTCATAATACAACAGACCTACAACAAGCTATTCACTGGGCGCGCATAGCGGCCCAAAATGATCCATATACAATCACTATACTTATATCTCCGGATACTAATTGGTACCAAAACTCCAACCCATACACAGGCCCATTCCCAGACACACACGTCATTGCCCATTTCGCCGCTGATACGATCACGTATGAAGAACCCACAATACCCCCGAGCTCAATATCACAAGAAAAGAACCATCTACCATGCAAATATTTTGTATCCATCACCAAAACAATAACATAGGCACCTACGAACAAATGAAATTAATAAACGACACAGCAAATAACTTCCAAATACTACAAAGTCACACACAAACTGCACCACCCACCCCTCCAAACATCACCGTTAATCCTAGTAAAAAATGGGCCAAATCAAACTACCCAAATACAATCCCACACAATAATACCCCTACCCCACAACTTCCAAACTACCAAACTAACTTACCGCTAAAATTCCACCCCCAATTTAGCTACTACACAGACGGATCCTTTATAAAACCCAAAGAAATTGCCCCTGGGGTATGGAGAAGAGAAAAAGCTGGATACGGTATCTATAGCTCCAAAGGCTTAAATATCGCCAAAAGACTCCATGGGCATCAAAACATACTACGTGCAAAAATGATGGCTATACACAAAACACTAAGAATCATCAATACAAAATTCCCTAATGAACCCGCATTCATATTCACAGACAGTCTAAACGTATTATACCTACTCAACACACAAATTAAACACCCCACTCTCCATAATAGTCACCCCGACCAAACCACACTCAACTCCATGGTAAAAATCCTCCAAGACCGTACACAGCCAATCACACTATACAAAGTCAGAGCACACGTCAACATTGACGGTAATGAAAAAGCGGATAAACTAGCAAAAGACGGGTTAAAATTAGAACACAGAATTGCCATCCACCCATACGAACATGCCCACGCCATCCCGTACTATTACCAAAAGGGCGTCTGGGCCTCGATGGCAGACGTTCCCAGACAAAGGCCCAATAAGATTCTTAGAAAAACAAATTAAAAAATATGATAGGGAAACCAATATAGCAATCATGGCCACACAAACCCCCAACACGTGTAAATGGACAGAAAATATAGACATTGACAAAGAACTGTCCAACGAATTCTGGACAAATCCCTTAATCACAGACAAACAAAAATCCTGCCTTATTAAATTCCGCACAGGAACATACATGGGTAATGCTAGAAAACAAATGTTCTTCGGTCACCAGAGGTACCCCTCTATCACATGCCCTATATGCAATTCAAACGATCCAGACACTTGGCTACATGTTCTATTGAAATGCAACCAACAACATATACACTCACTACGAATTAAAAGACATAACAAAGCAGTCGGAGAAATTAGGAAGCTTCTAATCTCGTCCGAAAAATCCCGATGTTTTACTCTCATGAATGCCGGTACCTTCAATAATAACCCCCAAGAAAATACAGTCCCCAATTGGCTACTGACCTGCACATGTAACACACAAAGATGTCATTGCAACGCAAGATTTCGACCTGATATACTCTACGTTAAAGGATTACCATATCAAAATGACCCTCCCATTGACATTGACCCTAACCTCACCATACAATTTATTGAATTCACATATTGTAACGACAGATTTTCCCCAGAAACAATAGAAGCAAAAAACAACAAATACAAACCTTTGATTGATAGTATCGCTTCCAGAGGATGGAAAATCGAACCACTTATTGTCATCACAGCTGGGGCCCGAGCTACGGCCCACATCCCATCTATGAAAATACTAGAAGAAAATCTCAAAATACCCTTGGTTACCATCAAAAATACCTTTAAAAACATTAATACCATTGCAATACAATATGCCATGTCCATCCTCCTCCATAAGAGGAGAATTGAAAACCACCAACCGCTCCCCCAAAACTTAGACCCTCCATAAAACCCAAAAAACTTATATAATATTTAGTATCTATTTACAGCTCAGAATGAGGGATTGGTGCCGGTTGGTTGGTACAAATTTCCTGCCTTTTACTCACTTGCAGCACCAAGTCACGCGTTACATTTTAGACGATCATACGGACTCGACTGAAATCGAACCCGGAACGTCTTAACTCAAACATCCTCCCACAACCAACCGAGGAATCATGACTTGGCGTTCACTCTCATAACAAAAACACTAATTATACCTAAAAGGCACGCACCGCCGTGGGCCATGATCGGCCCACGTTATTTGTTTCTCGGTTACTATAGTGTCCATCCTCGAAAGAGGAGAGTAGTTTTGTCCCAGCTTCCCCATGTCCTATGGGCATCGGGTTGCTGGCATTACGAACGGACACTCTATTCACGCCGGCCCCTAAAAGGGACCGGAGTTTCTATCTATCTATCTAGGGAACGTGATGGGAACGTAATGATTGCTAGTTGGTACGAGAGAATACCCGTTGAGGGTTCTTAATACACTCAACCATTCCAATACACCCACACATGTTTATAAAACCATGCAAATAATCAATTGTAATATGGAAGATCTCATCAATTGTGACAAAAGGATTATCTCATAATGGCCCAATTGGCTCATTTTAGTTGGTAAGGCCATAAATTGCTCGATGTAGAATGGACTAGACAAGAAAAAATTCATTTACAAACTCTTCGAGCTAAAATTGATTATTTTTATTATCTAGCTCAAACTATTTATAAAGTATTATGAATAAAATTATGAATATTTTTAAATGAAAATAAGTAATATTTTAATTTTGTGAAATATTGATATCATTTTTGTTTATTATTATTTTAAAATTTTACATACAATCTAATTAATTTTTTTTAAAGTTGCTATGCTTAGTGTGCGACTCATTTAGCTTGATGCTTTTAAGTCATAATAAAAAACCTAAAAAACGTGATGTCTAGTTTATATTAGAAACCAACTCAATAGTTTATTTTGAAAATGATTCAATAAACTAATTAATAAATAATATTTCTATTCATTTAAAATATTTTTCATAAAAAAATAATTATGAAAATTTATCTTATAATAAAAAACCATTCCATATTATTAAATCATATGGTTAAAAAAAACTTTAAAAAAATTAATACACTATAACATCAAAATCAAATTTTCCACAATAATTGAAAATTGAAAATTGAAGAAATTTACATATAAAATACTAAGAAATTTGACTATATAACAACAAAAATAAAAATCCATCGTAAAATGAATTATTAAATTCTACACAAGGATGGCAAAATAAAACTTATTTTTATTTTTGTTTAAAATTAAATTATTAATTAAATTATTATATTGTATTTTAAATAATATAATATAGGTGTAATTGTATTTATTATAAATTAAATTATAAAAGCTTTGTATTAATTTTTTCTATATTAATTTTTTTAAATTAAAATTTTATTCACAAGGAGCCGGATGAAAAAAAACTTGCAAGTTTGATTTTGTAGTAGAGATTAAATTTAAAAAATCGACTACAATCCGAATAGAACAAAATTTCGTAAACAACATAGAGGAAGAATGAAGGGAATAACTACCAGAGTTAATTATGTTTGTTTTCGTAAGTTTGCTCTTCATGCACTAGAACTAGCTTAGATTATATATAAACAAATAGAAGTAGGACGATGCGCAATTACTTGTTATGCCTTTCGAGGAGGGAAACTATGGATATGTACATTTCCATATAAACCTATTATTATACAACCTATTTGATATCTTTCAACTTGAGATTCAATAAATTTAACTCCACATTGTTCACAAAATTTTGAATATTTTTCAATTGTTGATATAAAATACAAGCACAAATTTCACTTTTCATAGGGCCAAAAATTATTTCAAAAAATAATCCATTTTTTTCAAGTTTATACGCTTTATAATGTAAAGTATACAATTTATTTACTTATCCAACTAATTTTTCATTAGGTAAAATTATTTAAGCCCAACTCCGAATTTTTTCAAGAGAAGCTACCAAAAAATTAACAATTTTTTTAATGGAAAAACCATTTTTTATATTCACTTTAATTTCGAGATGATCTTTATGTAATTACTTATAATTTTTAGGAATAAAACGAATCTAAAAATAAATAAATTTAAATTTAAAAATTTCCATATTAAAATGTTTAATTTGTAAAACACGGTACACCTATGGACAATGATGACACGGGGTCTACACTACCAAGGTCACCGCTAATTCCTCCGGACACTCCTACCTCGCCGACTCTACCCCGATGCAATCCTTCACGCGCTACCAGGAGACTGCCCTCGCATTTTGACCTCTTCGATATGGGAGGTTCGGACTCATCAGACGATGCAGACATCGTGGAGACCACTGGCCCCATCAGTGATAAGATATCTGAATGGGAGGCTTAGAATGACCCTCAATGGCAAGCAACTCGACGTGAGGAATTTGATGCTCTCATTCAAAATCTCACCTGGGAATTAGTGGATCGACCCCTTGGCCAACACGTTTTGCACTCTAAGTGGGTCTACAAGGCAAAATCAGAGATTAATCCAACTAGAGTACGCCTCAAGGCTCGTCTCATTGCACGTGGACTTGAGCAAAAGTTTGGAATCGATTGTAATGAGACGTTCGCACCCATAGTTCGCTGGTCTACACTTCGGGCAATGATTGCTCTATCTGTCACCTTAGGATGGGAGCTCAATTACATGGATGTGATTACCGCTTTCCTCAACGACAAGTTTAAGGAACGCATCTACATGGCACAACCTCCTAGGTTTGCTATATCCGGCCATGAGGATAAAGTCTGCCAATTGAATTGGTCGCTTTACGGCTTGAAACAATCTCCTCGACAGTGGTATAAGGAGATTGACAATCATTTGAGGAATTTTGGATGGACTCGCAATGAGCTCGACCCCAATCTGTACTTTTTAAGACATGATGACACTATCACAGTTCTGATGTTCTACGTTGACGATTTGCTTATCTTCGGCAGTAGCCAGGAGAGAGTTGCTGAAATCAAAGTGCAACTCGGTCAAAAATATAAGATGAAGGATTTAGGGCTCGTAAACCGTTACCTCGGCATTGACTTTGTGCGCACAACCGACGGCAAGGTCTTCACAACTACACCATGGAGCTTCTCAAGGAGTGCAACATTGAGCCACGGATGGTCGAAACCATTCCCTTACCAGTAGGGCTTGTACTGGAGGCGGATACCCACACGACATTAGTCGACGTTTCAGCCTACTGTCATATTGTTGGTAAATTGATCTTCTTATGTCACACTCGCCCTGACATTTCCTATGCTGTAGGCATCATGAGTCGTTACATGCACTTGTAGAAACCTTGAGCACAAATGCTCATCAAGGAACTAAGACAGAAACACTGTCTGGAACTATCTGGTTCAATTGAAGTGAGAGAAGTTCTCAGTATTTGTACAGAAGGTCAAATCCTATTAAAAGAGGCTAACCCTAAGTATCTAATCTAAGCTAACCTAAAATATGACTAAATTGACAGCCTTGTGGGCAGTGGGTTCCAACACCCCCTCTTGCACACAAGGTACTTAGGACGATTGTACAAGTGTCAGCCAATCCAGAAGCGTGAGAGAAGATGGATTTGCGGCTGAGAGAAGTAACATGGTTGCGCCTGCTCTCGTTGTTGTTGTGGACCATCCTTATGATGCTGAAGCGTGGGATTACTCAGCTGATCGAGAGAATCGAGGAGAGGGTCTTCGAGAGGAGTGCACATCCTGTGAGCGAGAGAAATCAAGAGGGAGAGATAGAGGAAAGGACACTACTTCCCCCTCTGAGCGATGAATTGGTGCTTGGACGGATTTGGCCTTTCCTTCACCGAAGGGTGGACATCTCGCTCCTGTGGAGATTGAGAAGAGTGAACCGTGCCTGGAGAGGAAAGGTAGCTGGGTCGTTGGAATGGGCGGCGTTAGAGGTGGTCAGAGTGGATACGCCAGGTTTGACCCGGTACCTCGAGGAGCGGCAGGAGCGACGTCCTCCACTACGAGAGAGAGTTGAAGATGAGTTGCGGGCGATTACCGTGTTGTTTTCGGAGAATCTTGCAGAGCTTTCTTCACAGTCGGCGTTCCTGCGGGTGGAGATTGGTGCAAGCAGAGCTGATGCAGGAACTTGTAGTTCGACAGGGGATAGGGTCGAGTTCGACCGTTCAAATCTGGAAATTGGATGCCCTTGTTGTGGAGAAATGTACCACTATAGTGGAAGTGAGAGTGAACAGGGTGAGGAGGTAGGGTTGAATGAGTCGTGGAGTTCTACCTCCGAGAGCTCACTGAGAGTGTTCTTTCCTCGTCATACGGTGAGGGTCTGAGAGTTGATATGGCTGCGAAGGTGAAGTCTCTTGCGGCAGCCTTCAAACTTAGTTCTTCCGAGAGATTTTGTGAGGATGTCAGCGGGTTGTTCCTGAGAGGGAATGAACTCAACTTTGATGATGTTTTCTTCAACTTTCTGTCTAGTAAAGTGGAAGTCGATTTCGAAATGCTTGGACCTCTCATGAAACACTGGATTGTAACTGAGCTTGATGCTGCTCTGATTGTCGCAATAGAGATGAGTCGGCTTGTTGTCAAGAATTTTTAGCTCTCCTAGAAGTCTTCGAATCCATACAGCTTCGCATGAGCACTGAGCGAGAGCTCTGTACTCGGATTCGCATGACGATCTTGAGGTGCTTGACTGTTTCTTGGAATTCCAGGAAACAGGAGAGTTCCCAATAAAGAAGATGTATGCACCCACAGATATTCTGTCGTCGATGTCTTGGCCGTAGTCGGCGTCGGTATACCCGTGAAGGTAATTCTCCTCCCCTTGTTTGAAAAACAAGCCTACATCGGGATATCGACGCACGTATCGAAGAATGTGTTTGGCCGCTTGTAGGTGAGCTTCGCGAGGTTCCTGCATGAACCGGCTGACCACACTCACTGCATGTGTTATGTCAGGTCGGGTTTTGGTTAGGAAGAGTAATTTACCGACGAGCATCCTATAGATTGTTGCATCAACAGGGGGAGTATCGGAAATCCTAGACAAGACTAGACCCTCGGGAAGAGGAGTGTACGCTGGAGTGCAGTTGTCCATACTGAAGAGAGTGAGAATACTGAGGGCGTATTCGGTCTGATGCATGTGGAGGCCCGTGGGAACTTTGTCGAATTGCACTCCGAGGTACCTGTGGAGGGAACCAAGATCGTTGGTCTTGAAAGTGCGTTGTAGGTGATGCTTCAATTGAGTGATGAGTCGGATATCGCTCCCGGTGATGAGGATGTCATCGACGTATACTAAGAGAGCGATGGTTTGATTGTGGATATGAGCAAAGTAGAGGTTGGGATCGGCATGGGATTGAATTAGCTTCCAGGCGAGGAGAGCAGTATGAAGTTGGGCATACCAGGCACGAGGACTTTGCCGCAGTCCATAGAGAGACTTGTGTAATTTGCAGACGAGGTGTTCGGCTCCTCTTCGAATAAATCCAGGGGGCTGATGCATGTAGACTTCCTCTGTCAGAATTCCATTGAGGAAGGCGGTTAGCACATCGAGTTGATGTATAGGCCAGTTGAGATGTGTGGCTATGGCAAGAAGGATTCGAATGGTCTCCCATCTGACCACAGGTGCGAAAGTGTCAAAGTAATCAACGCCATTTTTCTGCTCGAAACCCCTGGCAACCAACCGGGCTTTGTATCGGGGAGGAGTGCCGTTGCTGCTTGTCTTTACTTTGAAGACCCATTTGGAGGTAATGGCTTGCTTGTGAGGAGGGAGAGCAACCAGCGTCCAGGTGTTGTTGCGATTGATGGAGTCAATTTCCTCTTGCATGGCCGCCTGCCAAAGAGGGTTGGTATGGGCTTGTTTGAAGGTGAGCTCAGACATGAAGTCAGGTGGAGTTTCTGAGGAGGTGAGCTCGATATTGGCGGCGAAGTCGTGAAGATGACGCGGGAAACGGCGAATCCTGTCGGAGCGGCGAGGAATGATGTGTTCCGTCGGTGCTGTACTGGGAAGTGATGACCCTGGGAGGTGATCCGTAGAAGCGCTCTCCGGAGATGCAGGCAAGTTGGGGAAGGAAGCAGCTTCGGAGGCAGATGGAGTGTTGTCGGTTGCAGGAGTTTGTGGATTGTCGGAGTCTGGTGGAGTGTTGAGAGGCAGTAGTTGAGTGTCGGAGAGCAGATGTTGAGTTTCTTGGGAAACAAGGAATGGTAGGTTTTCTAAGTGGGTGGGTGCGGGTGTAGAATCGCTGGGAGGGGAAGAGAGGCAATCGGGTTGCTGAGTGAGGTCAACCTGGCTGTCTTCGTCGATGAAGAGGTCCCTGGAGATGAAGATTTTCTTTGTGGAGGGGCGATAACATCTATAGGCTTTTGCCGCCTCGTCAAAACTAAGTAGTATGCATTTTTCAGCACGGGGATCTAACTTAGTTTTTGAGGGTTTCGAGACATGAGCGAATACAGGAGATCCAAAAATGCGGAGGTGAGCGATAGTTGGTTTCTTACCAAGGAAGAGTTCGTTTGGTGTTTTATCGGGGTAGCGTTTCGTTGATCGAAGATTTAGTATGTCGCCCGCGGCCTTCACTGCTTCTGCCCATAGGTGTCCCGGTAATCCTTTATCCAGGAGCAGACATCTGGTGATGTCTAGTAGAGAGCGATTTCGCCTCTCTGCAATGCCATTTCTTTGTGGTGTGTAAGGGGGAGTCAATTCATGAGCAATCCCTTTTAGGGAACAAAAGGCTGAGAAGGCCTTTGAAGTGTACTCTCCCCCGTTGTCGGTGCGGAGAGCTCGAACGGTTTGTCCGGTGGAGTTCTCGACCGAGCGGATGAAGTGCTGGAACTTGTCAAGTACCTGACTCTTTTGGGATATGAAATATACCCAAATTTTTCGGGAGAAGTCATCTGTGAAGGTAACGAAATATTTCGCTCCTCCGGTGGAGCAGATCCTGAACGGTCCACAGACGTCGGAGTGGATTAGTTCGAGGATTTTTGATGCTTGGAAGGTGGCGATTTTGGGTAATTTCGTCCTTGTATGTTTGCCGAATTTGCATCCTTCACAGGTCTGTTTGGGAATCTGTATATGTGGCAGACCCTTGACTGCTTCGGAGGCGATCATCCTTTGCATGCCTCTTGCATGAAAGTGACCAAGCCTCTTGTGCCATAGCACAGCTTGGGAGCGCAGATGGAGAGAGTTAACTTCGGGTTTGGAGTTGAAAGAGTGACCCTGTATTCTGTAGAGCCCTCTGCCGTTTTCTCTTTGGGCGAAGGCTTCAACCCGTGAAGTGGCATTGTCGAGCACAAAACACCCTGTGTTTTTGAAGATGAGGGTCTTGTGTTGATCTGTTAGGGATCCAACACTGAGCAAGTTTTTAGTAATACCCGGCGTGTAAAGCACAGAAGAAATGGTTTTTATTTTGCCAGATTGAGCTTGTATTTCTACATTGCCGACTCCAGTCACATTGTGACTATGACCTCCTGCAGACCGAATCTGAGATCCGCTAACTGGACGAATTGCGGAAAACACACTAGAGTCACCTGAAACGTGGTGAGTAGCACCCGAATCGAGGTACCAGGAAGAGTTGTTCTGTGGTGTCTCTAGCATGTTTAATTCAACTAAGCATGCATCTACTACCTGGTCGGCTAGGAGATCTTCAGTGTCTTCTTCGAAGTCCTCTTGCTGCTCTTCAATGTTGTGTGCCTGTCCGTTGATGGTGCGGTGCCGTCTCTCTATCACCCTGTGTTCGTAATCTTTTATGCGATCTAAAATGGATTTGAGATCGCATTCTCTCTCAAAGTGTCCCTCTGCTCCGCAGAAGTTGCACTGATTATTCCTAGGTCTCTCAGATCCCCTAGGTTTAAATCTTGGTTGATAGGAGCCTGCACTGTTTGTACCTCTTGCGGTATGTCCGAAGCTTGTGGCTGGTCCCTGGGATCTCGGTGTCGAAGATCCTCCCTGAGTCGTTGAGTTCGGGAATCTGGGATTGGATGTTCCTCCGGTGTCGAAATGCCTTCGAGGGTGATGTCTGGTGTTCGGTGCAGGGTGGCCGAACCTAGTACCATGCGGGGGTCTTCTCGAATTGTTGCGGTGTATGAATAGGGCCTCTCCTTCTTCCTGTTGCTGTCTTTCCATCTTGATGAAGGTTTCTTCGGATATCAGCTTGGCCTCCAGTTGTTCATATGTCGGAAGTTTTTGGGCTGCGGTTTGCATCCTCTTGAAGATCTCGTACTCTTTTGGCAGGTTCTTCAAGGTGTAGTAAACAATGATGTCCTCCGGAATGACTACCTCAACTTCTTCGAGGAGATTCGCTACTTCTTTGATTTCTGTGAGATGTGCATCCATAGACACAGATTCAGTTTTGCGAAGCGCAAAGAATTTCTCTATTAGCATGACACGTCTAGGTCCGCTATCCGATTCGTATCTTGTCTTGAGTCCCGTCCAACATTCGTAAGGGTCGTTGTATCTCCGAAGGATTTTGAGAGCGTTGTTTTTGGCATTACTGTTGATAATGCTCAAAACTTGTTGTCTGGCTGTCCTCTCCTCCTCGCCCATGATCTTACTCGGAGCTGTGATGCAGTAGTGGAAACGTCCGTACTTCAGCAGCAAGTTCTTGATTCGATAAGCCCAGACTCCAAAATTTGCTCCTCCTTCCAAGTGGTAGTTTTCGGGTAAGCTGGTATCCCCGGTCATGGTAAGATGCCGTCTAGGTCCATCGCTTAACAGACTACTCTCGGTCTCTAGACTAATGGTAGTCATGAGGATGATCGGTATCTACTCAATGCTATCGAGACTATCTAAGGCCCTCGTGACCTGCTCTGATACCATGTAGAAACCTTGAGCACAAATGCTCATCAAGGAACTAAGACAGAAACACTGTCTGGAACTATCTGGTTCAATTGAAGTGAGAGAAGTTCTCAGTATTTGTACAGAAGGTCAAATCCTATTAAAAGAGGCTAACCCTAAGTATCTAATCTAAGCTAACCTAAAATATGACTAAATTGACAGCCTTGTGGGCAGTGGGTTCCAACAGCACTCACCGCAAGCTGCTCACTGGAGTGCCCTCCAACACATTCTTCGTTATTTGAATTACACTCCAGATCTAGGCATTCTATTTGATCCCTCTGGCGAGAGCACTTTCCACGGGTTTACTGACCCTGATTACCTGAGTTGCAAAAATACTAGACGCTCGGTTGGCTCGTGCATATTTAAGCTCGCAGGTGGACTTGTTTCCTGGGCTAGCAAGCAACAACCAACTGTGAGTGACAGCACCACCGAAGCTAAGTACAAGGCGCTCTCGGAGGTAGCTAAAGAGGGCGTCTACATCCGCAGACTATTCAACGAGTTAAAAGTTCTCAATTTACTCAAGATTCCCATCTCCTGCCAGGACGAACAGGTGCATCGCGACCTTGCTTCTGCGTCTACACCAACTTTGGCCGACCTGCACTTGTCCTGTGATAACCAGGGTGCCCTTAAATTAGCCAAGAACCCACAGTTTCATGCTAAGACGAAGCATATAGAGGGCAAACACCACTTTGTTCGTGAAAGTGTGCTAGAGGGGAAAATTCAACTCAAGTACGTGAACACAGACGATAATCCAGCAGACCTTCTAACCAAGCCGTTACCCAAGCACAAGTTTGAAAAGCATAGATACTTTATTGGCCTTCGCTCTTTGCAAGATGTACAACATGGGCAAATCAACTGAAACAACACATATTCTAGCTACATCGACCTTCCATTCCGACACTGGTCAGGAGGGAATCTCCACACCGCTACAACTACTCCGTTGCTGCCAAATTGTTTAATGTCTTCGTCAAATCCAACTACCAATTGATGCTCCCGGATGAACATCAAGGCATGCTGTAGCTCACTAAACTTTTGATGGTTGTTACCAGACACCTTATGCACTTGCTGGTAAACTTGTGCCCACAAAGGATAAATTCCTAGCACCCTTCCTACAGCCACTCCGTAAAAGTGACCGTTCAGAGCACTCTCATTCAATTCTCTCCAGCGAACTGCAACGACTGCATCAGCCATCTCAGCCTGTTCTACTACAATGGCTTCCGACTACTCAACATCAACACGAACAGCCGCTCTTGGTCTCATCAGCCCTACAGATTTCCCTTCATGTCGCTCACTGCTCTCGCTCAGCACCGACTCCCTTGTATGATCTCCTTGAGAACTTGTACCTGGTGCGTCGCTTAGTCTTTGCCGAGGCCATCCCATCCGCAATAATGGACTAGATAAACCGGTGATGGCAGCTAAACGTGCAGAAACGCGTTCAACAACAAACTGACAACTTCCACAGATGATTGCCACTACGTCCAGCACACCACACACACAAGCTACGATCAAACACACACTGACTCGAGCGACTGTCATGCCGGAAGCACCGGTGTTTCCCTCGAGAGGGGGTGTTGTTCGAAGTTACTTTACGAGGGACATCACGGCATCCACTTAGGCTAAGCAGATAGGAAGAGAGGAGATCTCTCTTGTCTTGTAGTCCACATAAATAGGTAGACATCTTGGCGGTCCAATTTAGGGGTTCCACCACGACCACTTGATTTCATTTCTGTTTTGTATTTAGGCGTTTGCCTCCCGCTAATTAAACAAGTCCGGTTCTTAAGTCCAACAACACTATGAACGCAGAAGCCTGTCGACGGTGAGCGAAGTCTGGGAAGGTAGAAGATTATATATTCATGTTGCGTTCTACAATCTCGAGAGTTATCTAACACTTGTGGATGCACCTTTGTAGAGCGGTGGTTCAAGAAAAAAATATCAGCCGGTTCAGTGCATGTTGGAACAATAAAGCCATTCTTGAACTTTTAGTTTGTCGGCAAAGTTGCATGATAGACATGCACCTTTTAGCAAACAACTAGTTATATGAATGTCCCTGTGCATGAGCGACTTTTTACTCCACCTTCCACACCACGAGCTTTTGAGGTTGCAACTCATTGCCATCATCTTTCGGCTTCAAGGCTCTGTAGTGCTCCAAAATCTTGTACTAGCCAGTGCTTAAAAAGTGATATGAGTGTTTGTCCCTGTACAGGAGAAACATACTACTGCACCTTCTTCTACACGAATTGTCAAGGGAGCAGTAACTCACTGCCATCATGTATCGGCCTCAAGGCTGTGTAGTGTTGCAAAGCCTCGTATCAGCCAGCGCTTAGACAGTGGCACAGATGTCCTGGAGGGTAGCAGAGCTTCATCACCTTCCACACATATTGTTTCAAGAATCTTCAATTCACCTTACACACGTATTTCCAGAATCATCACTACACCTTCGGCACATGTTTCTAAGGGAGCAAGTCACTGCCATCATTTGACAGCTTCAAGGCTATGTGGTGCGGCAAAGTCTCGAATCAGGGAATGCATAGACATTCACAAAGATGAGAGTAAGGTGCCTTCTTCACCTTCTGCGGGTGTTTCTAAGGGATCAAGTCACTGCCATCATCTATCTGCTTCAAGGCTGTGTAGTGATGCAAAGTCTCGTATCAGCCGTTGCTTAGACAGTGATATTAGAGATGTCCCAGAGGGAAGCAGTGCTTCATCACCTTCCACACGTATTTCCAGAATCATCAATTCACCTTCGACACGTGTTGCTACGGGAGCCAGTCACTGTCATCATCTGACAACTTCAAGGTTGTGTGGCACTGCAAAGTCTCAAATTAGCCCCCGCTTGGACGGTAACAAAGATGTTCAAAATTCAATTTCAAGTGTTTCTAAATAGGGAACAAGTCACTACCATCAGCTACCAGCTTCAAGACTGTGTAGTCCTGGAAATTGTTCTATCAGCAGTTGAGCAGTTTCCACTTGCAAGATTTCTTTGGCAGATTAATGATGACACATTGTAACTCTCTCAAGGGATCTGAACAAGACATTTAAGGCAGATACAACATAAGAGGTTCAAAATAGGGAACAAGTCACTACCATCAGCTACCAGCTTCAAGGGTGTGTAGTCCTGGAAAGTGTTTTATCAGCAGGTGAGCAGTTACCACTTGCAAAATTTCTTTGGCAGATTAATGATGACACATTGTAACTCATTCAAGGGAACTGAACGAGACATTTAAGGCAGATACAACATAAGAGGTGTTGTCAATCATAAGATGAAGGACCACTTTGACTACTCATGGCCATTAGCTTTAGAATACTTCGCAGAAAGGATCACACCTACAAGACTTTGGAAAGTACATGCGAAGGTATCATGGGCGTTACAGTGTTCCAACCTGTATTAGCTCATGTGAGTCATGGACTGGAAGGCAAGCATGTCAAGGGCTTCAACTACTGTTCTTGTATGTTCTTGTTTAGGCTTTGAACTATGTAGTGCAAATGAACACAAAAACAGTGTGAAACATAACTGATTGAATTATGTTTAAAATGCCTTACATTGAAGCACAAATGTACTTGAACATGAAGTTCATCCAAAAGCAAGTGTTATGGAAGGTTTTGGTGAATTTCTCCATTGACAAAATCTGAGAAATCCACGAGCCGCTAGGGGCCAAAGGCCTACCGCTGGTGGGAGAAGAAGTCCACAAGAAAGTTGGCACGTAGGAAGTTGATAAATTTCAACCGAGTAACCGAGTAACCGAGTAACCGAGTAAAACCTGCATACCTTATGTTGCAAATTAATTGACTGAAATTGCAAACATGTTGTCTGCCTTCATCGAATTCCTCTCTACAAAGACTATTTGCCTTAGACAATCGCACTAAAGACTATTTCAACTGCTAAACCAACAATCACGTCAAACTACAACACTCAATCAATGCCTACCAAACATAGGGTTGCAATTTAAATCTTTTTTTTCTATGTTGTATTCTTGCAAGACTTAAGAGGTTGACTCAGGGATTGAATCAATGTTGATTGAATATGAATTAGTAGCTGAATGTTGACTTAGCACTGGAAAAGGTTTGATGTTGACTCAACATTAAACCGATGGTCACTTGCATTGCATTTTGAGATGGTGCTCTTAAGGATAACACAAAATCTATTCCACTTTTCAAAGCTTCTGAATTCCAAATCCATACCTAAAGCATCATAAAGATTTAGAAAAACTTGTAAAAAAAAGAGTGCCAAAAAGTCTTAACAGGAGCATACCACAACAAATCACAAAATGCAGGCACACATACAACACTACCTCCACCCCAAAAATTGAAATTTAAGAGATGATTTTGACACATGGAGTGCAGAATTTTGCTATATGAGTTGAATCGATGTTGAATAAATCATTAGCTCAATGATAAGTGAGAAAAGACATTAAACTCTCAAGGGTCTCAACATCGAACCCTGGTCATTTGTCATTGTGAGATGGTGCCCTCAAGGATAACACAATCTTTCCACTTTCCAAAGATTCTGAATTCCAATCCATAGCTGAAGCATCACATTTAGAATAAGCCATAGATAGATAGTACCAAAAAGCCTCAACAGGAGCAAATCACAACAAAATTTCAAAATGCAGGGGCACCGAACACTGCCTCGACTCCAGATTTAAGAGATGATTTCAATACATGGAGTGCAGAATTTCGGTATACATCCAAAATCTTTGTGAGCGGATCAAACGAGGTCGCAAAAGATGCTCAAAATTTGGGATGTACCTTGAGGTGGACGTAGCCATCGCTGTGGAATTTTGAGGTTTCTTCTTTGGTGAGAATGTAGTGATTGCCCTGACGCCTGCCTCCATCCGCCATAGCCTCGATTTTACGTCCAAAACAATCTAACGATTCACAAGAAACGAGGACAGGACGCATTACTCTAGAGGTAGACTCAACTGCGAGAGGGTCCCAATCCGCATGGGAAGAAATAGACGCAGACGCACGACAAGGAGAACGCCTGGATCTGGAAGTTTCTCCGCCCAAACTGTCGGTTTGGTGGATTGTGGTGGCTTGGTTGTGGTCTCTCCGCATGGAAATTTTTACATCGGTGGTTCAAGAAAAAAACATCAAATCCGACGATCGTGAAAGCACAGACAGCGTGGCCTCACGAGAAGGCATAAGCCGCTTTCATCGCCCATAGACTTCTTCTCGACAAAAGTACCGTCAACTATCTATACCCAACTGGTCTCAAGAAATGTGAAATCCTCATCATAGATACTCAGTGGGTATGAGAAAAGGACGATACAAGACCAACATTGGTCTAGACTATATTGAGAGACTTGATTTCTTTGTTCTAGGTCAAGATGTACAGAAAACTGCCAACTTGGAATTTGGTCATGAACCCAATTGGCTTCTACGTGGAGGAGGGTGAGCGAATACTCATATATAGGGATATGGAGACAATGCCTGCACAAGTATATCTAGGTGAGTCACAGTAGTTTTGTAGGAATTTGATCCTACCATATTCAAATCTTGTAGTGATTGAAATGATTGTTGCCCTTTTTGCAGTTGTATCCAGTGTATGTTGATGTTTTGAGGATAGATTTATGGTTTTTGGCACAGGGGATAATGCAAAAGGTTTCTCTAATTACAACCAAACAACACTCAAAAGTATTGCAGGGCGGAGGAGGTAAATAGGTTCTTAATCCATTACTACTTAATTTCCCCATTCATTGTGTTGTGATTGAACCAAAATTATATACATGAAGAATGAAGTGTGTAGATGAGTAGGAGGAGTTCTACTTGGAGGTGGCTTCGTCGCCATATTTGCAGTAGCTTGCGTCATATGTTGATGTGCACAAGGAGATAACCACGAGTTCATTTGCAAGTTCAAATGAACACCATTAAACCTAAATGTTTTATATAATTATTTTATCAAATAACTTTAATTATGATGTTATTTTCATTTTTAACGTAATTGAAACAACCTTAAATAAATAAAGAACTAAATAATACATCATTATTTTTAATAGATAAATCATTATAAATTCATTCTTTAACCTTAAGTTTTTTACATTCTACAAACGAGTTACTGAACGGTCATTGGAGTTGCTTGTTGAGTTGTTCTGTTTCTTCTCCTTCACAACCATGGTTACCTACACAAAGAAGACTGTAACAATATTACCCGAAGTGAAAACACAAACAATTCTAGTATAGCATATGTATTTTATTTTTGAAAAATTTAACCTTAAAATTAGCAAAAAATGTTGCAAATTAGTCTAGAGGGACCTACTTGAGATGAATAAACCACAAACCTATGGAGGTCATGTTTTTATAAGACCTTCTTTATCTTGGTAATAGTGGTAGGGACCCAACTCAAAGAGGTGGACATGTAGCCCTAGCAAACTTGCAACCCACCCTCTAAAGCCCCATCCCACCCACCCGATGACCTCATTCAGAATTTGTTACCATATTCATGAGCTTATGTAGACATTGCAAATCCCAACCACCTACAGCAATTGACAGCACCCTGTACAGTAGTTTTGCTTGTTAAAAATTATTGTCTGCTCATTGATCCATCCACTAAGGAGAAACGGTTGCAGGAAGTATGTGACCCCATTTGCGGGATTCCCAACTACACAGACAATTTTGAATGTTGGATTAAACCTGAACTTTTCAAATCCAGTTAGAGATTGCAAATCATGCAGATTGGCATCTCTAGTTTCAAATTTCAAGTTCAGACCCAAAGTTATACGAGGTAAAAGTGAAGATCCTCATTCTTCAAATGACTACATAGCCCTGTCAATTATGTTAACAATTGCACTTAGACTGGTTTCTCTACTTGAGACAATAGTCCAATCAAATCATAACGCATGTCTTTCAATATGCATTCGTAACCATAAGGCTCCCTATGTCCATAGAGGTATCCAAATTGATCACATAAGGCACACGTACCTTAAATGTAACACTACAGACAATCAACATCCTGAAAGAGCAAGCATAGATGTTTCATTGAAAGTGCATGACATTTAAAGGCTTGAAGCTTGCATTTCAGTATCCATCGACTATCGAGAGCCACCGATTCCTGTCTGATGCAGCTGATCTAGGTAGTTGATAAGCTCTACTACTGGTTATCCAAGGCCACCAGCTCTAGTCTGTAGTAAAAAGAGCAGTATCAGCTCTTTTCTTTAAGCCTTTAACCCTGCATGCAAGGGACTACATGCAACAACATTGCCACAGGCACCAATGATCCTGCATCCTCCTAGGCAGGCTTTGTTAACCCACCACTGTTTTCGGACACACATATATGATGACGTCCTTAACCCCGCTTTGCTTCCTGCCATGTCAGCACAGGCACACATCAATATCCATTCCCAGGAAAACCGCCTTACTGGCTGGAAGGTTTGCAGTTTCAGTTGCTCCACGACAAAGGACCAAATCTGCTCCTGGCTGTCACAATTAGACAACGAACATAATGTTCAATGCCATAGGGGAAAACATGGTAGGATTCTGTAAATGCTTGGCCAGTTGACTGGCCATTACAAGTACTCTTCCTTGTTCCATGACTTCCAAATGATTGGTACACCATCCTCTCACCAGAATATGCGATCCTCACATAGCGCTGCCACTAATTCTGTATACATTTGGTGCTCCTGAGAATTCCAAAAGATACTTTGCGAGCAGGAGAGGATTTTCAATAACACGTAATAAGTCGGAGCAGATGACAAAGCAACCCATCTTGAGCAGATTGCAGAAGAACTAGGTATGAAATTTCTTCTTTGGGGTGGGGGGTGGCCTGATCAAATGCATGAAACTTTGTTAAACTAAATGAATGAGACATGTATGATGGCACATACCTCTTTCAGTATTTTGGCAGCCAAGTCAGAAGGCTTATCATCTATTAGCACACGCACACCTCTCTGTGCCAAAATTGGACCACTGTCAAACTTTTCATCTACAAAATGGATGGCTGCTCCAAAAAATCTGTGCCAAAAGCCACATCCGTAGTCAGACAAGTCCTGTATTTATGTAGAATACAATCACAATTACACCTGCAATAGGATAATATGTGTTCACGAGGATCAAAAAAGGACTAAATTAGAGAGCCACAGTTGGAAATGAAAACCCTAAATACAACAAGAAGCACAAATGCAATTCTCATCCAGCTATAAAGTATTGCCCTTTTTGCTATACAGATGCAGTAAAAAAAGGTCAAGTCAATAATGTGTTCGGGTCAGACTCTCAATTGTCGTCAAAGAATCAATCAGACAAACTGTAATACAAAGCATCAATTCCAAACACATCCCACGACATCAGCAGGTATTTTCAGCATCTACATGGACTCTCTACTGGACTCTCTACATGAAACTCCCGCCAAACAATTGCTCCAAATTGAAGACGACCGCCCTTCCATAGCATCCCACTTTACAAAGTTGCCTTTGCCAAAACCATACAAGGTGATTTGTTGACAAAAGATGGGGCCAAGTGCATATGGAGATGGATACTTCTCAGCACGTGTGGAAGTTCATTCAATGTAAGCATACATTTATTTAAATTATATACTGAAAAATACTACTATTGTGAAAAATGAAAACTTGGAAAGGAAAAACATCCAAGGCTCAAGGATATCCACATAAGAACTTTTTCAAGTTCCAAAAAGAAGAAATTGCACCGGCCGGGAATCGAACCCGGGTCTGTACCGTTCTGCTGACGTGGCAGGGTACTATTCTACCACTAGACCACCGGTGCGCAATCCACGAGACCCTTTCGAAGACAGCCTGGAACCTGACTCGGCTTAACGAGCTAGCTACGAGCAAAGCTCATGAATTGTTGATGTCCACAGAGCCACTCGTTTTAGGTCTCATACCATATTACATTCCAGTACCCACGCTTGTGCAAGACACGACATGAACTCAAACTTAAAAACCAGTACAATACGTGAAGAGGCTTTCATGGCACCCCTAAAGTCTATTTCACAACTTATGCTTCCAAGAGTTGCACTCTTTTGGTCAAGATCGGGAATCGTGCATACATTCATGTACTCACACCTGCTCTGATATTAATGAAACTGGGTTTGACTTTATGCAAGATGACACCATCTGAAATGAATGCTTACAGCATAGATAAACATTGACTGCTCTGTAACAATGCACATTTGAGCTGATACATGTCACGATTGCAGAACAATTTGGCAAGAAAAGCTTTTGCCAATGTGCAGTCTACTCTTCATCAAAGCTCTGATGTGCAATCCACACAAAACTGGACTCCACAAAATCGACACAGACAAGACACTTGCTGCGGCTCTGAGGACCAGCTCCATATCACTGCATGAGACAACCGACAACTGCATCCAGCCTATCAATGACTCAGAAATCATGGCCTCTGACAACTTGGACTAGATTAAGATTCAGCCAATACAATTCAACTCATTCATGTACATTAAAAATACCTTTGTTTGTTAGAATACAACCTTGCACAGATAAGAAACCTATCATTTGCCTTTGTTTATGCCATCCATTGCTTAATCACTGGTAAGAGAGGCTGAGGGTGTATCATCATTTCTCTTGGCTGAGAAGGTGGAGGACAGGTCTAGCTGAGCTAAAGATCCATTCACATTCGAAGTATTTCTAGGCTTGAATTCATAGGGTCCTTGCCTCACTCCCCAAACCTGTGGTTGCATCACACAACCCAAAAGAATTGTCAGTAATGAACCCAAATCAGCCAAAGTGTCAGGTGCTTTCCTATATAATACTAACAAGCACTAAGCAAATGTCAGAGTTCATTTCTACAGTAGAATTTCAAGCACTGAGGAAACCATTTTCACCTGGTTGCCATCATCATCATAAGCACGATCCCAGCAGTGAACTTCTCCATTTTTGTAGATTGTGAGCTCTGAGGAACACTTGGTAGCCCCATTCTGTGAAGAAAACACCAATCACACTCAGTTCGAGTTTCTTACAACCTTATCTATTATGAGTAACCTACAATAGTTTCTATAGAAAATTTCCATCCACGAGTTTGCATACCAATGCAATACAGCCACAATGATGGAAACTTCAGAAGGTCAAAGTTATGCATCCTTTGAGTTCTCAATTTGTGCATACATATATAGACATCAAAATTGCAGATTTAATAATATTTTCAAGTCATTGTGATTTTGAGATATTGCAATAATCTCGACAATCAATGTTCAATGTTAGGTTTGCTTCTGTAAGGTGCAGAGGCAAAACTAACATGGTTGAAAATATGTTGCTACATCAATACATGATCCAGCCATATGTAGACAATAATAACACAAGATTCCACAGTGACCACTGAATAAATACATCACAAGGGGCTGTGATTAGATTACCCAAGAGTTAGGAAAACCTCCAGGAGGAGTAGAACCCTCATACAAGCAACGGCGTCCACGTTCACATTCAGAAAGGTAGACAGTGGTGAGGTGCTCCGCAATGTCCTGGAAGTCAGTCTTTTCATCAGAACAACATGTGACTTAAGCCCAACACTGGTAATTAAACCCTTTTCTACTCATTACTGGCATTGATCTCTATCTCATGATGATCTATGCAAAAGCTCAGCCTTGCCAATGGCTAAACAGAGACCTTCACTGTGAAAGATTACAAGTGGATCCAATGTTATTTTGGATTCAATGATTCCTTTCCTTGCAAAAACTAGACCTAGCTGTGGATTCCATAATGTACACTATTCTCAAAGTAAGGAACGGTGTTAAGTTCCAGGCATGACCCGGACAAGAGATACTTACCCCAACTACCTCCTCAGGTTGTGGCCTCTGTGTTTTGGAGCGATCGCAAAAATTTCTGTACTCTTCAATATCTCGCACAGCATATGACCCAACCTACCAGCATACAAACCCATTACTATTTCTGTACATTTACACCAACAAGTCTAATGTAAGCTGATCAAAAATTTTAAAAACCTATGTAACCTCCCACTACAAAGCTTGGAAAAGTAAACCATAGCGGATTGACAAATGGTATAGGAACTAACCTCCACATCACATTTCATTTCCTTGGGGCAGGGCTTTACCATGTAGAACCTCTGTAAAACAGCATCATCCCAAGGTTATCCAAAACAAGCATACAATAAGTCCGTCTCATCTTTGATGAGATAAGCCTTAATAACAAAGGCAGGTGAAGCCAAGTCAATATTAAGAAAAGACAAATACATCTATATGTTGAAGCTCACCATTACAATAGTTAGAGTCGTGGAATAAATACCTGTCGATAGGGCCTCTCAGGAGTCCTCCAAAAAGCCTGTTCATAGCCAAAGTCACGTGCTGTAAAGACTGAAGGAACGAATCCAAATAATTTACAATGTAGACCACACTATACATGTTAGCAAAACAAAACAGAACCCTTGACCTGATACGGTGTCGTGAAATTGTTGGGTGTCATGGTACCTGCTCGAAATACAAAACTTGTGCTCCATCTGCTAACACTGTGGCTGGGCAGGTGAGCAGCCTGGTTGCAGTAACAAAACATCGGGCAGATTCATAGACTTACTTTAATAATGGTTGCAATTATGAAAGGAAAGTCCAGCAACCCGGCCTGGAAAGAGCTTGCCTAATAAGTACAATCTGGTTGATAAGTGATCCAAAACCCAAAAAGCTCAAAGAATTTACATTGCACAGTGAAAACAATACCTGAGGTTGAAATAGGTCATGGGGTCCTGAGCTGCTTGCTCTGTGGAAAACTGAGAGAATTCAAGGTCAAGATGCTGACCATAAGTTGAAGTAATAAAGCTTCAAACCACAATCTAATGCAATCATGTTTCATGCATGGTGACCTTAGGATTAACCTGACAACAAGTTACATGCGAAGTGGTATCATCTACAATGGACTTGGATCAGGGCTTTCAACCCTAAATTACAGAGCATCACCATGTTGGACCCTCTTGTCATTTTTAAGGTCACTGAAACTGAAAGAGATTTGAAGCAAAAGAAGGCAACCATGAAGGGAGTAATAGAAGCTTCCAACCACTAACAAAGGCAATCGTGTTTGACACATGGTGACATTGTGATTAACCTGACAACAAGTTACATGTAAGGTGGTATCACCCACAACAGACCTGGATCAGGGGTTTCAACCCTAGATTACAAAGCATGGCCATGTTGGGCTCTCTTGTCATTTACATGGAGGATCAAGGTAATTGGAAACTGGAAACTGAAAGAAAATTCAAGGTAAAATAGCTAACCATTAGGTGCAAAGTGATGAAAGCTTCAAATCATGGATTAAGGCAATTATGTTTCATGTATGCCGACCTTGGCAAGAATCTTACAACAAGTTACATGTGAGGTGGTATGATGGGCTTCAACCCTAATTTACACAGCACCGCCATGTTTGGGCTCTCTTGTCATTTATGTGGAGTCAAGGTAACTGAGAACTGGAAACTGAAAGATAAAAGAAGCCGACCATAAGGTGCAGTGATGGAACCTTCAAATCACAATCTAAGGCAATTATGTTTCATGTATCCTTGGGAAGAATCTGACAACAAGTTACATGTGAGGTTGAATGATAGGTTTCAACCCTAACTTACAGAACATGGCCATGTTGGGCGCTCTTGTCATTTACATGGAGGATCAAGGTAACTGAGAACTGAAAACTGAAAGAGAACTCAAGGTAAAGAAGCCGACTATTAGGTGCAGCTTCAAACCAATATCTAAGGCAATTATGTTTCACACATGGTGACCTTGAGATTAACCTATCAACAAGTTACATGTGAGGTGATATCATCCACAATGGACCTGAATCAGGGGTTTCAACCCTATATTACAGAGCACCGCCAAGGCAACTGAAAAACTAAAAGAGAGTTCAAGAAATAGATGCCGACCATAAGACGAAAAGCTTCAAATCACGATCATGGATCTGGCTTCATGTATGGTGACCTTGGGAAGAATCTCACGACAAGTTCACATATGAGGTGATATGATAAGTTTCAACCCTTAATTACAGAGCATGGCCATGTTGGGCTCACCTTCTCACCGCTAAGAGACTGGGCCACAGTGCGGGCATGGTCCCAACGAGTGGTACTCTTGGTGAGCTTCTTGAGCAGAAACGCACCTCCCGCCAAACAAACAGCCTTGATTACCAACCCTCGCACAAACCGGCCCCCGTTGTTATTATTATTATTGTTGTTATTGCTGTTGTTGTTCTCACCACCACTACTTACACCTCCTGCTGATGCATGGCTCCTGCTGCTGATCCCCACAGCAGCCTCCCGTGACATAACCTCCACATCCGGTGTAAAAATTAGAGAGCCTCCATCAAAGCTTCCCGAATTGCTGCGAGACACTGACCCCGACATCCTTTTTTTCCTTTTCCTTCTTCACATCGGCTTTCCTTCCCAGGTGCTCTCACTCAAACTTTGTCCCAATAGTGGCACCAACAGGCTGTTCCAAACCCAACACTCAATGTCAATCAAAATTTTAAGAATCGTTATCCTTCAAAGCCACCTTCGCAAATCATCACAGAGCTCATGCCTAACATCCCCAAAAAAAACCTCTCTGAGACTCGATCCTTCCCTACTTAAGTTAACCCCAATTTTGTGAAACAACTACTACCATTACCCGACTATCTGTTCTTTGCGGCACCAGCAGGCTGTTCAATGTCACCCAATATTTTAAGAATCATCATCCTTCAAAACCACCTTTGCATTACATACAATCATCACATCACATCACATCACAGAGCTCATAACTCGATCCTTCCCCTACTTGGCTTAACCCATTTTATTTTGCAACAACCAAGCACTACCATCACCCCTCTCCTTCCTCCATCTCCGACACCACATTTTGTCCAGGATTCTCAATGCAAAACACAAAACCTCGAAATCAGAGTCTCTGCGACAAGGCGAATCAATTCCATTACATTTTGGAAAAAAGCAAGGAAAAAGATGCTCCAAAGCTGTGGGTCTTAAAACAAGCATGCTCAGTGAGTAACCGTCCATGCGAAGGCTCAAAAACCAAGAAACCCACGCACAATTCAATTTCCACTCACAACACGTCCGAAATAGAGACTCTTCATCACTCTTTGTGATTACAAATAAAGTTATGTCCCAAACTCAGATTGCGGAGATGCAGCTCAAGCATATGTTAAGCTAATTTGGAGTGAGATCAGAGAAGCCTACCACCCATCAAGGAGTATTTGCAGATGATTGCCAAGGCTCAATTTTTCTTCTTCGCCTTGGCTTGCCTCCCAAACTGGGAATGAATGAGAGAGAATGTGGCATCCCGGACTCTCTTCTGCCCAATTTTCTACGTGGCGAGTTCCGAAAGGTCAGTTCTAATTTATGATCCAGTTGGCATGGGTGCTCTTGTTTTCACTCTATTAAGGCATATGGCCGCCGCTGCCACATGACCGGCAGCGGCCACTGTCCTCCTGGCTAGGAGATTACCTGGTACTTGTAGGCCTGCCAACGGCAGGTGGAATTTTTTAAACTGCTCCTACCACACGGCAGGCCGTTGGCCACCGGCAGCAGAAGGTCCCGGGGAAGCTACCACAGAAGCTCACCGGCAGCTGCAGACTGCCTGCCTCCCAGCAGCAAACTCTGTGCATGTCTGCACAGAGACTCCAGCAGACTTCCCTTAGCCTAACCTCCAAGACCTCAATTTGTTGTACTTCATGTTGAAATATGCCACTTCTTCGGGTTCCCATAGAGGTTGCCATAATGGACACTGATGTCCAAAGGCTCATTATTCTCTTTTTTTTGCAATTCACATTGTTTTGCACGATAAAAAGTCTTGATAGGGATGAAGCTGTCATTTCGATGTGGCATTGGCAACAAATGTGTTGCATGTCGATTATGTTGCAGGGATTCATACTCGACTCATTCAATGCGAGGGAGTTCAAGGGTCGAATGCAGATGGATGTTTCCACATTCGAGTTCTTGTGTTCCACTCTCGCGCCTTCATTGCAGAGACAAGATACCAACATGCGGTCCGCCGTACCAGTTCAAGTGAAGGTCGCGGTGTCCATCTCAAGATTGGCCACAGATAACTCCATGCAAAGCATTGCGGATTTGTATAGGATTGGTCTGTCAACAAGTCAATTGGCAGTTTCCTAATTCACCAATGTTGTGAGATTGCTCCTCCTCAAAAAATACATTTGGTGGCCCTCCACCACTACTATGGACAAATTTGCTAGGGAATTTGAGAACATTCATCGAATACCGTATATGGTTGGTGCGGTGGACGGTTCACACATACCAATTGTGGCACCGCGGCTACATGCGGGAAATTATTACAATCGTAAGGGTTTTCACTCTATCCTACTGTGAGGCCAAACCACCCACCTTTAAGTGTCCTAGTCCGGGTGAGGGAATGGGAATCACATTCATGTTTACTTAACTCCCTCCTTCCAATTCGTAAAAATCCATCATATTTCCTCATTAATCATTGCACACCAATCCATTCCACGATAATATTACAAGCGTTGACAAACGCTCTTCTCTATTATCACAATCCTCACCTCGTGTTCTACTATCTTGCTAATGACCTAATTATCTAAGTAACATTAAGTAACAATTCAATCAACTAACTATCATTTAGTCCAATATAGTACAACGGTTTTTTCCCTTATTGTCAATAATGTTCCCCCTTAATCATCTACCTAAGTCACTAAGACCTAGCACTAAGCCTTGAAGTTGCCCTACTAAGTCACCTTACAAGTGTCGGCCGCCTCACATATTAAACAGCAGCCTCAAAACAGTAGCTGCAGCTGCTAGTAACCTTGCAACATTAAAACAGTAGTTTGTAGCTACCCAGTAAGCTCTGCCACCTTAACCCGTAAACAGCAGCCTCAACAGTAGTTGCCTCTGCCCAGTAAGCTTGCAACATTAAAACAGTAACCAGTAGCCTCAACAGTAGCTGCCTCTGCCCAGTAAGCTTGCAACCCTGACCCGTAAACAGCAGCCTCAAACAATAGTTGCAACTGCCCAGTAACCTTGCAACATTAAAACAGTAACCAACAGCCTCAAACAGTAGTTGTCTCTGCCCAGTAAGCTTGCAACATTAAAACAGTAACCAGCAGCCTCAAAACAGTAGCTACGACTGCCCAGTAACCTTGCAACCTTAATAATCTGATTTTTTTAGGCTTCTCCTAATCAAATCTATCTTCTAAACTACCCCTAATCTAATATATTATCTAAGTCTCCCTACTCAAATTTATTCTCTAACACACTACCCACACACACACTCTCACTCACACTCTCACACACACTCTCACGCACACACCCACACACACACCCACCAAGAGAGAGAGAGAATGAGAGAGAGGAGGAAGGAAGGAAGGAAGGAAGGCACCCAAACCACAACCTCCTTAGTCTTCTCCTACTTAGTAGGACCTTATCATATCCATTAACTCCTTACTCCCTAAACCAACAAGAACACATTCTAATTCAAACAATTAACTCAAAGGCTCTTCCTCTTGCCTCCTCAAACACTACTCCTCTAATCAAAACACTCTCTAATGTCACTAAACCCCTAATTAACCACATCAAATGGCTTAAGGCCTAAACATAAATCCACACCAAGCCTCACTCTTTTTATATTTTTTATTGTTTTAATAACATTCCGATTGCAATTCTAATCAAATTCTAAACATAAAACAAATATGAACAATCATTTTGGGCTCATACCTACTGCAAGGTGTTGTATCTAGCAAGTGTTTTTTTTGGGATTTTGACCTTGGTTGGGCTGGATCAATGCATGACGCTAACCTGTGGGGAAGAACCACGATTGGCCAATTCTGTGAGGCTGGAAAGCTTGCGCCTTACGCTTTGGTTGGGGATGCGGCCTACCTATGCCGCCCCTGGATGTTAGCCCCTTTTTAAGGGTCATAAAGACGGGTTAACTCGGGAAGAATACAATTGGAACTTCGTTCAAAGTTCCACCCGTATGTGTATTAAACGGGCATTTAGCATGCTCAAGGGTAGGTGGCGGATATTGTTAAAAATGATTGATGTGCACCTAAAAAACGTGTCTGAATTGGTGAGTACTTGTCTTGTGCTCCACAACATATGCATCATCCTAGGAGACAACTTTTAGAAATCGGAATGGTTGCAAGAGGCCTCGGACGAGGTGCACAATAGTTAGTCACTTGTGACACTTCCGGGGCCTGCGAGACAAGAGAAGCTTGCGGTGGCCAACCATGCCTTGCACATCCTCGCTGGAATTGAAGAAAACTCTCGAGAAACATTGGAGTACATCAAACACGAGGCCGCAAGAAAATTCCGAATTTCAATGACAACTGGAGGCAAGATTGCAAAAGAGTTGTGTGCAAGGCGGAATGGCATTGCAAAGAGCTTGTGGATGGCTAAAACAAAGGTGTGCGTGGCCAAAGCGTTCCCCATGGACGTCGACTAGCGTAGCCTAGCCCACTACATGTCCACCTATAGCTTGTTAACTAGTTTCTCCATGGTTTTTTGCATGCTCACTAATAAAGTCATTTTGATATCATCATTTGCCTTCAAACTATCCAACATAATCTTGCTACTCTCTTTAAGCTCCCCCATGCATCGCTCCACAAACATGTATTCCTTCCGCTTAGGCTCCGGCGATTTCAATGAGCTCTCCCCGCTCTTTTGCTCCAGTGTGTTTGCCTCCGAGGTGACGGTGCACTTCATTCCATCTCCGTCCACAACACTGGCATGGGCATGTGACACGACATTAGCCTTGTCAAACATGAACTCGTCCACCAAGTGATACCATCGGCATTTCTCCGATCGTTGCGAACCTGACTTCAAATTCATTGTCTTGTCTTCTTTATAATCGTTATAGATTGTGCTCCACTTCTTTCTGCATGCCTCACTGTCCTTTGAAAAATCAGGGCACATTGACACAAGTTTTGTGTGAAGCTGTGACCAATTGTCCACACCTGAACACAACACGGAAACTTGAGAGGGTATTCTAAAACATCAAGGAATGTAAACTTCAACGCCAGGAAAAAGAAAAAGAAAAAAAAAAAGAAAAAAAAAAAAGCCAGAAACAAAGAATCCAAGCCCTTGGCGCAGTCCGAAATGCAGCAATAGAAGCCATTAGTGCAGGCCCAAATTAATGTGATCTACAGAGAAAAAAACCAGCTGACTGTAAATCGGCAACTGACTGTAATAAAAATAAATAAACCAGAAGCAAACTGTAATCAGCTGCCTCTATACCACCACCAGCAGTCTCTGTAGTTCGGCAACAGTAAGTGTAATTCGGCAGACACCTGAAATTCTGCAGCAAACTGCAATTCTGTAATTGCAGCAGTCTGTAATTCCAGAGGTTACTGTAATTCGAGACCCTACCAGCAGCTAAAGCAGACTGTAACAGATTGCAGTAGACTGCAATGCTGCTCCCTGGAGCACTGTTCGGCAAATTTACAGTCTGCTCCACAGACCTTAAATCAATTACAGATTGTTTTAGGGATTGTAAGCTAGGTTTAGATGTGGGGAAGGGCTTATTATCAAGTAACACTATATTCGTTTATTTGGGAATTTTTCAGCATTTTGAGACTATTACAAATATAAGAACATGGATGAAATCACACAAATATTGGAGAATGGTGTAAGATGAAAATACTTTGAAGCATGTTCTCATTTGTAGAATCCAATTAACAACTCATATAAAGAATTCATGACTTCACCTTGCTTGGGGGGCGTTGAGAAAGTGCTATGCATTTCTCCCTGGATTGCGATCAATTGGATGACCCAGTGATCCTTCCAATGCCCACCACTCTTCACAACGTCCACCTCCTCCTTGATGTCGTCCAATTGAATGATTTCGGGTTTTTTTTCGGGCAACTCTTTGTTTTTTGGTCGATTTCGATTGCTCGGCAACACTTTCAGGCAAGTCGTGCTTGTGAGAGCCGGCCGTGAGGTCCACAGGTGCGTTGGGACTGCCGTGGGTTGCAAGTGGAAACCCCATCCCCGGGAGGGGAGGCATGAAGGATTGTGGAAAGAGAAAAGGCATTTGAACACCCGGGTGTGGAAAATCTCCAAAAAATGACGCAGGTGGAATGCTACTCCCCTGCGGACGGAATTCGAACCCCATCGGAGGAGGGTTCCCAGCGGATGCGTCGCTCGCATGCCCACCTCCGGCGTGCATCGGAGGTCCCTGTGAATCCATGACTGCCCCGCACACGAACAACATAAAATTGTAAACATGAGCAAAGGTTGAGGAGCGCCTAAAAACATAAAAAATTTAAAAACAACCAAAAACCAAAATTAAATAAAAAATTAAAAGGCTTAAGCACTAAACCTGGGCTTAAGGGTTGTTGTGGAGTGCAGGCAGGTGACGATCCGCTTTGGTGTGGAGTGCAGGCAAGAGAGAGTCGAAGGCCGTACTAGCACTGTTGTGGGGAGGGAGCCCCTGGAGGAGGGCGGGGCAGGAGGGGATGACGCGGGGAATCTACGTGGAGAGGCCTAAACCCGGAATCCCAGGGTTTCCAGGCAGAAGTACCTAGTACTTCCCCTGCCGCTGGAAACCCTGCCAGCTCACCATCAGGAACCTGCCGCTCCCTCCCGTGTGGTAAGGGGGGGAGCAGGCCAGCCAATGACCGGCGCGGGTTCACTGCCGCTCCCGGTCGTGTGGCTTAGGCCTAAGGCCCTTCCCACACGAGAGGCACCGGAAGTTTCACAACTTCCTCCAACATGGCACCTTGCCCAAGAAAAGTCTCCTTTTCCTTGTTTTTCTCCTTATATTGTGGATTTCCGGGCACTAGTGCCCGGTAGTTGCGAACTACATTTACTGTGCCATGTCACTCACCTTTATTGCCAAGTAGATCCCGAAGCAAGATCCAAAGCAAAATCCGAACCTAAAAAGTCATTGTTGCCACTCCCCATACTTCCTCTCATGTGGCAACCACTTGCTCATTTGAACCAATGCTATTCATCCAACTCATTGCCGTTCCTCCCGTGTGGTTTGGGCCTAAGCTTAGGCTAATGGCATTTCCCAACTCCATAACTCAAGCTTATTACACAAATTTTGCCATTGGATTGGATTGGGAATCGTCCCATAAGCTTAGCAATTGCAAATCGTGCGGATTATTGTTGGAGTTGAGATGCAAACGTTACAAGAGGCTAAGGTATGTAACCCTAAAGTGATTAATGACCATTTATAAGTACATTGTATTGTCTAATTAGTGTGGATGGGAAATTTATGTGGGTTGGAATTCAGTGTGGCCCACATTAATTTTTTTAGTACTTGACCTACCTTGAATTTTCATTTAAATATGCACGACGAAAAAATCCACACTAATTTTTCACACTAGAAATTACAATGGGCCACTTCAAATTATAATTTTTAAAAATAGTGTGGGCAAGTGACAAAACAATGTAGTGTGTTTTCTACTTGAATAGCCGAACTGGCTTAATCATCTCTACTTAATAGAATATAATTGTGGTTAGTCCATTTAATTCATAAGTGTGGGCAATGAGTGCATGACCTTCTAGCAAATAAATACATGTGCAAGTCTGAAATTTATAATTATGAAAGGAAAACATTTAAACAAATCTACAAAGCCACCTCAAGAATTCAAAATACATTCGCTTATTACTCTAGAAATAGTAGATGCACTTCTCATGTTCTTATTTGGATCTATTCATGTATTCATGTGGATTTTTTGGGTTCTCAAGCCCCTGCATATGTTGAAATGTTGGAAGTGTCCACTTTAGGCACACATACCTTAAAGTGAAGATTCTCTTTCTCATTAAGTGATCACATAGATGTAGGTCCTTCCAATTGCGTTAGCTATTAAGATATGTGGTGCTATTGTGGACACTTCCAAACTTTGCACACATTTTGGGCCATTGGATGGGCTTAGGATTTGTCTCATCCATTTATTAGACATAAATCACAAAGATTGTTGTTTCAAGTTCCATAAGTGGAGTCAAGAAAGTTATAGGAAGCCAAAATGATGGTTCTTCTTCTCTTTGAATTATCACATAGGCCCTCCCAAAAACTAACATTTTATACAAAGGAAAACTCGGTAAAGAAAAACTCATGTGGAAAAAGGGACTTGAACCCTCAACCTCAACCTTGGCATGGTTGTATTTGGACAAACCACTTGTCCAAAAACAGTAAGGGATGTGCACTTGTGAGGACAAAAACATCAAACAACAACATCAAACCCAACAACATAACAACCATAACTTCAAATGTTTGTGTTTTATGTTCGCCAACCACCAAATCTGTGTAGTTTTGCGATCTAGTGTATGTCATATCAGTGGTTGGTATTGTCCAAAATTCATGCATAAATCCAGATATATTTAAATCCTAGTTCAAAATTGTTCATTATTCAACCTATAATAGGTAGTGTCTATATTTTGAGCACATCATCCAATCTCATTGAAACATGTATGTTTTTGGTGTCCATTTTTTCACATAAGCCTTGCCATATAGCACACCCATATAGGCATCCCCAATTGAGAAAGATGACCATAACATATTCAAGTAGGCAATGTGGAGACCAATCATGCAAAACAAAATCATTCCAAATTCATACATGAACATATTATGGGATAGTTTGTTTAGCACGTGTTTTAAGTTAAATCTCATCTAGGACTTGCTGAATGTGACCTCCACCTATTGGTTGTTGCTAGCCCCTTTGCAAGTGTCAATCCACAGTCATGGGTCCCCCCCCCCAAGAAACAAAGAAAGAACAATGCATGTTATTTATGGCCTGCCTTTGTATTTACTTCTGTTGAGTTATATATGCATTTGGTTCTCAATTGATTGTGTTGGCCCCATCTTAATTTGTACATTATGAAATCTTTGGATACCCAAGTGAATAATTGGCCTATTGTTTTAGAATGTTATATACATCATGCATGCATGCCCTAACAATTCATATATTATGAGCACATAGTCTAATCTCATCATACCATGTGGTTTTTAAGTATTTTTCTTAACTACAAGCCTTGTCATGTACCATTCCAAGTAGGGATCAAATTTAAGTTAAGAAAAGTGATCATGTATGATCCATCATTATATGACAAGCAAAATTAAAGTCGGTGATTTAAATGTGAGTATTGTATTGGATTGTAGTGTTTTGTTGATTATTTTGTAAAATTGCCTATCATGGGCATTATGAGCACTATTGTCCCTTACCTAACCCAATAAATTATCCAATATTAAATATTTGGGATAGCAATAAAGTTACTTACATCCACTACAACACTAGAATCACATGAAACAAAGCATGATTTCTACAGGAGTGTTCAAACTCACAAACATCATTTGCCCTTCATAAATACATTGGGGTCCAAGGTAGAATAGGATCTTGGTTGGGAGCAAGTCTAATCGGGTGTGATGATCCAAATGCATGGCCTTTCGTAAATAATCATGGACTCAAGTTGTGCACAAAGTGACACCCTCAACACACTCACTTGTACCTAATGTCATCACTATGTGTTCCAATCTTGTAGATGTGATAGCATTTAGTGAGTTCACAATGCATGCAATTGCTTGATATCTATGATGTTAATATGGTATTTGATGTCACTATGGTAAATTTTTGGATGATACTTCTTATGAAAGAGTGAACAAATAGTGTCATGGACGATAGATGAGTTCATCCATTGGCCAAAACCCTACCTTCTCTTGTCAGCAATTTGTGATAAAATATTGTCATGGATGATTGAAATTGGATGAAATTCACTTGGTAAGTGACAATAATTGCAATACTGTAAATCTATAATCCCAAAAACTTTTACAAGGAATAGCAAATAATGTTGGGTTAACATTTAGTGTTGGTGACACTATACCTCGGTTTACATTTAGTATTGAGCAAGACAATTAGAATTAACGACACTAAATATCATATTTAGTGTAGTAGTCTTGGCTTTGGTTGATAAATTCTAGAATGGAGCGGCTCATTGTAGCTGTTATGATCAAACATAAACATAAATATTAAAGTTCCCATCACTATTTGAGAATCTAGCCCTAGGGTTAACTTACTTAGGTGCGGGAATGAATTCTTGACACTTGATTTAACTAAAAGTTTTGTTTGCGAATCTTTAGGGCTCGTTCGTTTTTCTGTCTGCGTAATGCGAGGCACTTGGCGATGGCGATGGCGATGGCGGTTCTCCTTCCACTCATGACCTTCGACCACTTATTCGTCATGGTCACCAATTTCTCAACTTCTCAATAACCTCCAAGCTTTCGGATACCGCTGCTACTTCTCCAACTTGCACAATCTGGCAATCTGGCAATCCCACTCCCCAGGTCGCTCCACCATCGATGTCTTTTCATTTTCCATTGCTTGTATTTGATTGTTTTGTAGGCTTTCTGCTACTGTTTGTGAAGCTGCAGTCCGGATTGGAAACATGTTGGTCCATGCTTGTGATATAATTTGCTGTGGGAGTGGAAATTGCCCCCACGATTGGGTTTTGGGTTGCAGTTTTCGTTTCTTGAGTCTTCCACTGCCTGTAATTAGGTATGTTGAAGTGAAGAGAATCATTCCGCGAGAATGTTTCGGTTCCTGCTCTACTTGTACTGCTTCTTACTCTGCCGACAATGATTTGCAATTCCCCAAATTGGTTTTTTTTTCAAACATTTCGAGTTTTTCCTCTCAGCAATCTGTTGCGTTAAGCACTCCTCTATATTGTGCCAATTACAAGGTGAAGATTGCATACTTTCTTCTACATATGTACATGTAGAAACATGATTGAAGTGGGACTTACTAAGCACTTAAAGAAGCTGTTTCAATAATGCCACTGACATGACAAGGTTTAAACTGCACACAAACCTGCATGGGTTATTTGAATCTTTGCTTCCTTCTAATTCCATCAAGATATAGTATATGCAATTGACTTGTTCTTTCTACTTGGGAGTATCTTATGTAGGTGGTATTATGCACTGCGACATCACGTAAAAATAATCCTCTGATTTCTGAGGTCTCAGATTTGATACTACCAAGCTAAATGTCTACTTAAGCTGTGATGGTGATCGGCAATTACTGGAAACTTCGTTTCATGTTTCGCGCATATTTTTGTAGGATGTAAATGAGCCATTATGGTCAGTTTGAGACTTTGTTGAGCAGTTTGGAAGCTAAGTTTATGATTTAAAAAATGCTTTTGTGTTAGAATATAGAATAGTTAGCCTTTACGAGTCACACCTCATTGTGATGGTTGATCGCACTTATCTGCTCCTGTAGCCACAGATATGTGCTTAATTCTCGATGCTTGTAATCTTGCAACAAAATCTCCCCAGGTTTGCCAGGTTTGTTGTTCTGAACTGCTCTTTTGTTTTATGAAAATTATTTTGCCTTGAAGAGTCGAACCTTTTAGGCATGGTTGGTCACACCTACCTTCTCCTGCAGCCACAAAGAATGTGCATAATTTTGATGCTTGTAATGTTGTAAATTGACACTTTTCACAGGTTTCTGAAGATCTTACTGGAGACAATTGACACACCAATGTCTGCCATAGTGTGTCAATTGTCTCCAGTAAACTTTTGCCATTGCCACCCGCCACCCAAGACATTGTCTCCGGACATTACAACACCTTGTTTGGGGTGACGGGTGACATTGTGTTGTTGTGCTCCACATTGTTTGGGTGGCGGGTGACATTGCCTGGAGGCAATTGACACACTATGGCAGACATTGCCTGGAGGCAAATTTTAGAGGCCTTTGCTACCGAAGGACTGCATACCTTTTTATCTGATAAACTCTAGCAATTTCTCCTGGTTTTCTGTACTCTGTTGCACTCCAAGTACAGATTTTACAAAAAGAAATTCAGTTTCTTGTGATCAATGGTGAAATGCAAACTCAGGCTATGGACAAGGGATATGCCAAAGGTTTTGAATACTTCTCAGATGAATTGATTTTCAGAGGCTTTGTTACCTAAAGGAAATGTTACCTCAACACTTTCATACTCGTGTGTGGGCATGCAAGGGGTTTGTTCTTGCTTGACAATTTTTTAGGTGTTTCTGGTGCCTCACTTTTAGATCTTGCTTTTCTATTGTCCATCGCTGACAAACATTTAGGTGCCAATATTTAATGATTCTGTGTTGTTTCAACTGTCTAATCTTGCAAAATTGTAGTGGTGAGTTACAGATAGACAAACATATCCTGACTTCCAATGGAGGCATTTGAAGATTGCTCACTTTATTAACTGCTGGGAAAATTCGTCATGGGTGGAATTGGAGCTAATAGGAACTGCACTCTGCAAATTGCAAAGGTGTGAGCATTCACACATCAAGGTGCACATACTCCTAAACCAGGATGTGAACAAAAAGAGGCACGGACTCCACGACGATGGAGCGGATTCTCATGTATGTAATTCAAAAGGTTGTAAATTTTCTAGATACTAGAGTTATCCTTGAAGTCTCATAAACTCATGGTTTGGTTGGGAATTTTGGCCCACTTTGACTTTTTTAAATGTTTAAGGAGTGCTCAAATGGTGTTGGAACCCCCAATTTAGTGGAATGAAGGCACCTACAGTGGTGCTCATGAATGTTTGAGAAGGGGCTCATATTTATGAAGCTATCTATTGACCAGAGTCAAACACTTTCCCTTCATATCACTAAAATGAGGGTTCTGTGTCCTGACACAACCTGAACACAACCCTTAAACATCAAAAAATGTCAAAAGTGAGCCAAAATTTCTTACCAAACCTTGAGTTTGTGAGGGACCTTATGGATAACTCTACTGTCATTCTGTAGTGCTTTTGTTTGTGCATGTCTCTGAATACTATCTGACTGCTGGGCTGATTTGAGAATTTTTAAATGCATCAGGAGGTTGCTCATTGGAGGACGAGGTCCTGGCAGAAGGAACTCCACTACTATATCTCAAATGCTCATCAAGAAGCAATGTATGAGAGAGTCAGTCAACAATATCTCATCTGACACTGGTGGACTGAGTAGGGAGGGTGAAAAGATTATGAAACGGTCATGCAATTTTGAGCAACAAAGAAGTCCTGTCGACACCTATGCATGTGTCAATCTTCTGAAGACGTATACCAAGACACGAGACCTGGCAATGGGTCGGCAGGTGCATGCTCATATCTCTCAAACTAAATTGCACACAAATGTGTTTGTAATGAACAACCTCATGAACATGTACCTTAAATGTGGAGCTCTTGAGGACGCACGCGAGGTATTTGACAAGATTGTTAAGAAAGATGTTGTCTCATGGACGATAATGATCGGAGGGTATGCTCGGCACGGTGGCCATGACGACAACGCATGGAATCTGTTTTGCCAAATGCAACAAGAAGGGGGTGTGAAAGCCAACAGAATCACATACTTAAGCATCTTGGATGCGTGTTCAAGTGCAAAAGCTTTGGAATGGGGCAAGGAGATTCACAACCACATCAATTCAGCAGAGTTAGGGTTGGAATTCGATATGCGCATCGGAACAGCTCTCGTAACCATGTATGCAAAGTGTGGGAGCATCAGAGATGCACAGCTTGTCTTTGACAAAATGGTGAAGCGAGACACCATTTCATGGACTTCATTAATCGAAGGGTATGCGCAGCATGGTAACATCCCAGATGCGTTGGAACTTTTCTGTCAAATGCAGGAAGCGGGTGTGAAACCAAACCAGCTCACCTACATGAGCCTCTTGAATGCGTGTTCCAGCCCTGCAACTTTGAAACAGGGAAGGGAGGTCCATGCTCACATCATCAGAGCCGGAATTTCATCAAACAATGTCCACTTGGGAAATGCCCTTATCAATATGTATGCAAAGTGTGGGAGCATCACGGACGCAAAGTTCGTCTTTGACCAAATGCGCATTCGAAATGTTGTTTCGTGGAATGCGATGATCGGAGGATTCGCGTTACATGGATGTGGTCAAGAGGCTGTCCAGGTGTTTGAGCAGATGAGAAAGGATGGATTTAGACCAGATTCCATCACATTTGTTGTTCTTCTCTCTGCATGTAGCCATGCAGGTTTAGTGGATGAAGGCCGGAACTATTTCGCTTCTTTGTCACGAGAGTATGGTTTGCAACCCTCAATTGTTCATTTTACCTGCATGGTGGACCTCCTCGGTCGTGCAGGTTACTTAGAGGAAGCCGAAATGCTTATCAAAACTATGCCTCTCAAAGCAAATACTGCAATCTGGGGAGCTTTACTCAGTGCTTGCAGAAGACACGGTAACGTGGTGCTAGGAGAACATGCAGCAAATTCTAGTCTCCAGCTGAATTCAAATGACGATGGTGTATATATGTTGCTTTCACAAGTTTATGCGGCAGCTGGGATGTGGGAGGATGTAATAAAGGTGAGAAACTTGATGAAGGACAAGGGTATAAGGAAAGAGCCTGGCCGCAGCTGGATCGAAGTTGAGAGTAGGGTTCATTTGTTTGTTTCGGATGATCGACGTCACCCAGAGGTGGAGGAAATACATTCTGAGCTGAGGAGATTAATGAAAGAAATGAAAAGATTAGGTTACATGCCCGACACCCGGCTCGTAGATCACGATATGGATGAGAAGCAGAAAGAAGAAGCTCTTTGCCATCATAGCGAAAAGTTGGCAATTGCATATGGACTCCTCAAAACAGCTCCCGGAACCCCAATCCGTATTTCTAAGAACCTCCGTGTGTGCACCGACTGCCATACTGCGACCAAGTTCATCTCCAAGATTACAGGGCGCGAAATAGTCGCAAGGGATGCAAATCGCTTTCATCACTTCAAGGATGGGTTATGTTCCTGTGGTGATTACTGGTGAAGCAACTGGAAGAGATTGGTCTTTCCACATTGTGGACACTCAGAAAGAAGAAAGAAATCTCTGATGTTGCCACTGGCATGATCTATGGTGTTGCTTCATTTTCGAGTTGGTCCAAGTCTATATGTGATTCCAAAACAAGCATTATGAGAATTAGAGGGCCCCGAAGACAAATGCCTCCTTTCGAAGGTGAAAACCTTCAACAGGTGTGGACAAGCCGACCGGCATTCCCCTAATGGTGAGCCCCTATCCTCCCACATGGTTGGTTGGAAACATGCAGTTTACCCAGATTTGCCACTATAATTACATGGATCGTAGGTGGTAGGGTGCACTAGAAAACAAGTGCTATGCAGGTCACACATCCAAGATCTTCTCCCATTAAGGTAGATGGGTCTTAAGTGGCTCATTTTACTAATCGGACTCTTATATTTGATTGGTATGTGGTTTGGTGAGGATCAAAGAGCAAACATCTTAAAGATCCATGTTTAGAAGAGATTAGACTGCACATTTGAACATTAATAACTACTCTACACTCAATAGTGAACACAATTGGGAGGACCTATGCAACTAATAATCATAATTAAATAAGGGGAGGTCCGATTTTCAATCCGGTTTTTGCATGTGTCGTTGTAAATTTAATTGGTAGAAGTTGGAGAACATGAAAAACAATCCAAATAACACCTGCACACCTTAAGTTAACCTACAGTAGTTCTTGGTTTAGTAGGTCAGTAAGCTCTGGGGCATGATTGAATGAAGACCAATTCTTTGTGCACACACAAGCTATTTGAATTCCAAGTGCCATCACATTGAAGGAACAAAATCGGGGGTCCACTGACTCGACCACAAAATAACTTGAACAAAGTTGTCCACAGTTTATTCTGATGTTCTTCTGTCCACTTTGAACTTCTGAACCAATTCGAATTAAGGAAGGTGGGTGTTAATCAATACACTTTTTTTCCCTACATTCTCCAACTTCTACCTATTAGATTCAACACAATGAAACTTGTGTTGCATTAGCAGCATTAGCAAATCTATGATGAAGCATCTACAAAAATCAAATTGAAAATCAGACCTCCCCAGATTTAGTTATGATCATTGGAAATGCATGTTTGGATGATCTTACATGATTCCTTACATGAATATGTAGATCCTCTTGATTATGTTTATTATTGAATGTGGAGTATTGACAAATCTCTTCTAAACATGTGTCGTTATGGTGTTTGTTCTTTGATCCTTGTTGAATCACACACTAATCAAATATAGGTGTTCGATTAAAAAGAAGGCAACCAAATAGCACCCACATACTTAAGGTAGTGGATGCGAGGAGCTCTCCCATGGGGCTCTGTACTAGTAGCCGCTCAACCTACTTACCCAGCCACTGTAGAGATGAGATAGACATAATTGGATGCCTACTACAAGTGATGGGAGCACAACAAGTGTCCATTACTGTGTGTAGTGGTCAAAATCATCACAAGGTCATCAACTATGGTTGGTAATATTCCTCCTCGTATCCAATCAAAAGTTCACACGTCCACAACACGTGTGAACTCGTAACATTAAAAAAAAAAAATCTCTTGACCTTGACCAATACGTGTCCAACCTCCACATAAGCAGATAGTTATGGTATTTCCCCCACTTCCCTGTAACAAAGTGAAACCCTGTAAGTTACACTAAACAATGACCTGCTGTGAGTTTCTTAATGGCTTACATGGACCAACGAGCCCTCTAATTTGGGTGGGTTTCTAATTTGTTGCAGTTTTCGGGAGTTCAGGTTTGCGGCCAGCCCTTCAAGCAAGATGAGCTGAGCTGGATTCTGAACCTCAAACCTTTTTGAGTGGTGGTTGATAAGAGAGAGAGTTCTTCCCTTGATGTTTTCGTACTTTAAGCTACCAATTCCATCAAAATAGACTACGTTCTTATCCATTTTCATCAAATTGCAATTGAGGACCCTCCAACAAAGATTCCCCTTTGAAGGAGGGGGGGCACTTAGGGCCACTTCACACACAAGCCAAGAGCCGTGGCCATGAAATTGTGAGAGCCCAAAAGAAAGTGTCCAAAGGCCATCCCAAGACACCTCCAAAATCATGTAGCGTGGTCACGGACCCTCAAGTGTAGTGTGAAGTCATATGTGACCGGGCCCTCAACCAAATGCTATTTCAATGAATTTCTATTCATGCAGGTCAACGGTTGTGAGCGTTCAGAGTGTCATGGTCTCCAGGTTTTGTGTTAGGCCTATCTCCAAGAGAGGTTTTTTGAAAATAGTCCAAGTGACCATGAAATATTAGCCATTCGATGCCATGTAGGAATCCATGTAGACTTTACATCCATCTTGCATTCACATACTTTGTTGGTCCCTCAAACGTAGTGTGAAGCAAACCTGGACCGGCTTCGCCTTTTCCACCAATGAGGGTGCTTGAAGTGTAATGGTCATGGGCTCTTAGTCTCGTGTGTGAAGCAGCCCTTAGGCTATGAAATTGTTGGTTTCCCCCATTGACGCCACCTTCCTAGCATTCCGTGAGCTAAATAAAAAGTCATTCTTCATTGAACTTGAAGCTAGAAACGGGTGTTTGCTTTCCCACCAGACTACTAGCTCTTGAAAAATGATGGGGGGAAAACACGGCCCATCATTTTGGGAGTCAATGAGAACGCAACATCGGATCTTAGATGTTTAAAATTAATATTTTGATTTTTTTGTAAAATAATCATCTTTGAGGTGGGGTGTCTCTAAACTAACCAAAAATGGCAACTCATTTGCACATGTAGTGTGGCCCCAAGTAGTGTGGTCCAAGACAGCTTTATGTGAAAACCTCCGGTTTGAAGCATGTGTACATTTTTTTTGAAATTAAATTCAATGCTGGTTGAAGATTCTAACACAGTTTCAATAAATACGTGTGCTTGGAGGATGCAAATTATGTGTAGCACTTGGTTTGTTAAGTTATAGCTTGTGCACCATGAAGCGCTAGCTTCGTCATGTGACATATTTGATTTCTTTTTCTTTTCTGAGAGTTAGCTCAGAATGGGTGTGGTACTCGGAGAATGCAAAATCTGTGAGGGATGCAGGTGTTATTCGGTTACTTTCCTTAAAAAGACCCATATGTTCGATTGGTTTGTGGCACAACAATGATCAAAGAACAAACACCATAAAGACACATGCTTAAAAGAGATTGGACTATGACTTCAAATTATATTAATTACATTTAATTGTCTTATTAGTGTGGGTTACCATTTGGAGTTATGCATTTGTTGTAACATCTCATTGAGCATATGGTTTTTTCACTCAAGCTACACAAATAGTTAGTATGCATATCAAAGAATGTGATATAACTTACTTGATAAAAGAGAATAATTCCGGCAAATAGTTATCGCAACATGTAACCCCAAAATGCAACCCACACTAATATGGCAATTCAATTCACTCCACACTCAATAGTGAACACAATTAGAAGGACTTGGATATGCAACTTAGAAAACAACAAACAAGCACTTCATGATAGATTTGCTACCACAACACACGTTTTTCATTGTGTAAATCCAATCGGTCGAAGTCCATAACATCATTCAAATCCATAACAATGTTCTATGAAAGTAACAGTCTGGATGTGGAAATATCTGGAAATATTCTTGGAACACTATCAGTCCCACAGAACAATGTTATGTTGGAGAACATGAAAAATGAACCGAACAACACCCCACATATCTTACTTATAGGACTTGGGTTGTAAGTAGAAACTGGTGCATCAAAAAGTGCAAGCTCGAGGTAACTTTTTTCTTTCCCCCTTTCTATAAATCAGTTCGATGCATGCATGTATGAGGCAAAAACCTCATAGAAATGTCGGAAACCCAGGTGACGGTGCCTCCTTCAACCCAACAAAAGATATGTGTGAGCTACATTCATAAGTCACATGTAGACACCGGCTGGGGACTTCTTTTTGCCAAATGCTTGCTTTATCTCGTCAAAGGTGAGGCGGTGGCTTGAAGAAGACTTTGAGAGGCAAGCGGAGCGGCAGCAAACAGCTTTTGAGATGGTGCCCACACAGCATGCGAGAGTGAATATATAATTGCGAGGTGGAGCACATCGTTTGGAGCTCAATCCCCTCCCTTGCATTCTAATGGAGTTTTTATGTGTGGAAAGTTGGAGTGCGGCATGTAAAAATCTGTCGCCTTTAGACTTTGAAGGATGCATGGCCTGTGGTGCTTGGACACACCTTGTGTATATAGTGAAAGCAGGCACCAGCCAGCGGGCCTTCAAGTTTTCGAGAGACGCGCTGCCCAACCAAGTACTTGTGGCCCATCGTGGTGGCACAAAGAACGGGGAGAATCGACCGCTTCACTCAATGTTGTATTTGGTGTCACATGGTAGTTTATGGGAGGACGATATTTTACCCCCTACGAGCCTTTCGGGGGAGGTAGATTCGGGCAGGGGCAGCTGCCCCACAAAGAAACCGGGATTTTCTGGACCCGTCCGAAAATTTCTGTCCACCCAGCCCGACTTTCAAAAAAACCATTGCCCTTGCATTCTTGAAGGCACTTCTCCACAACTCCCATATTGAGTGCATTTCATCTCCAAGGTCCAAAATCTAATATATATGTTCACTTCCATTGAGTAAATAACAATTGACGAGGATTTCATTTTTGAAGTGAAACCGACAATCAATCAATTTGTTCAAATGTGTATGAATACTTGTAGAAACCTAGGCCTTGCACAAAATTACCTTCTAATACGGTTATTGAGACTTAATTACACAAAATCACACTTAATTAATTTGAGTGTGTATGAATACTTTGTGAAAGTAGAAGGTATCAACTAAAATACTATAAAATAAACATACTAAAATGTTATTAAACCTAATCTTAGTTTCACTTTAGAATGACAAAGACCCTTTCTATAGTAAGTCACAAAATTAGAACCTCTGTGCTAATGAGGGTTTTGTAATATTCTTTACTTCCAAGTTAATTATATGCTTGATTGTCGGTTTCACTTCAAAGATGACATCCCAATCAATTGTTTATTTATTCAATGGAAGTGAACATATATATATTGGATTTGGACCTTGGAGATGAAATGCACTCAATATGGGATTTGTGGAGAAGTGGTCTTCAAGAATGCAAGGGCAATGGTTTTTTTGAAAGTCGGGCGAGGCGGGTAGAAGTTTTCGGGCGGGTGCAGAAAATCCCGGTTTCTTTGTGGGCAGTTGCCCCTGCCCGAATCTACCTCCCCCGAAAGGCTCGTAGGGGGTAGGATATCGTCCTCCTATTTTATGGCACTTGTGGTGTCTTTTCTATTGACACTTCTTATGAATAAGTTTACAAATACACATTCTAAACTCCGTAATATCAACCTCCTTGGTGTCACTCCTTTCTCTTATATCCTGAAACCCTAGGGAACGGATGTTCTTAGGTTAAATCTCTTTCCTTGTTATCACGTTTCCCTCCCGTATATCATGGTTCCTGAGATTAAAGTAAACCACCAAAGAAGTCAACCCACATGCTTGTAGCATGCATCACGTTGTCATCATTGTAGTTATTATCGTTATTGCAATGTTGACTTTGTGTGTTTCCATAATGTCACATGCTACACTAATTCTCTTTCATCATGCTTCCCTGTTAACAATACATAATTCTTGAATATCATGTAACCTTTGGTTGCCACAAGCATGATATTATGGAGTTGAGAGTGTATTATCACCTCAATTTACTTTTAGTTCATCCACTTTTGGTATATTTTGCGTCCTAACAATTATGTGATGAAATATGGCTTGGGGGGTGGACTCTTCATACCGTGTATGAAGTAACGTGAGTGTAAGAAGAGTATTATTTGAGGCATTAGCGCACTCTAACATGGGCCACTATTGGTACATGTTGACTAGAACTAAGATAACGGTAGTCTAGGATCAATTTAAAGTAAAAGCATAGAGTTCATTATAGTTGAACTTGCTTTTTACTTTACTTAAACTTAAGACAACCGGGCATGGTGGGGAGGTATATAAAGGGCTCTTGCACAAGGGTGAGGGGTCTTTATCTTATCTCGTGGTTGGGTGGTTCATGCCAAAGTAATTTCCAACGAGAAATTAGAGTTGTCTGTTACATTCTCGTATCAGAGCCGGTTTTTAATTTAAAGAGGAAGATGGCATCTCTTGAGACAAACGTTTCAGTATTTGCAGAGATGGAAAACACGTTAGAGAATAGTATCACTATTCAAAATCTTATGCTAGTGATGGAGGAATTGAAGTGGGCCAAGGAGCGCACTAAGGTGAAGTTGGCGATGTTGGAAGCCAACATAATTAAGGAGCCAATGAAGTGTAAGTGTGCCCGTGCCAAACTTGGTAAGTTATCTCAACACTCATCAATTGAAAGTTATGCCAAAGAGTTTCAAAACTCGTGTGCAAAAGTTGTTACTTCACTCATGAGTGTTGGTGATAAGATTCACTATTATATTGAGGGATTGAAGCCATAAATAAACTAAAGGTAGCGGTGGATCCATTGAATGATGCCCAACCCTGGGAGGATTTTCAGAGGCTAGTTACCTATGCCGTTTCCGTAGATTCTAATCTCCAACAAGTTAAGGCAGGGTTGGGGATTCCAACTACTAAGAACGGTGAGAAAAAAACTCCTTCTATAAGAGTAGGTGGTCCAATCAAGAATTAGAAGAAATCTACCATGGAGTTCACTAATGGTAGGGAGATTGATTACAAAAGAGTTGCAGCTTTGAAGAAAGAAGGCAAATGCTACTTTTGTGAAGAAAAGGGCCATAGGGCTAATACTTGCCCTAAGAAGTCTAATTCCACTAGTGACAAAGTGAAAAAAGATTTTTAGAACCTCAATAGAAAGATTGTGGGCAATCTGTTGAGGTAGAAAAAAAATCAAGATTAGAAGTTTTGGATTATCTCGTTCAAATCTTAGAGGCTAACATATGCTTGGGGGGGGGGGTAGTCATTGGTTGGAGTAGCAATATATGTGCGAACAAATGATAGGGTATTTTAAAAACATGGGGGCTAAAAATTATAAATGGACTTAAGAGTAATATAGGGTATCAAAAATGGCATTGGACATCTTTAAAGTACTATAGGGTATGGAATAATAGGTAATTTGGAATTATAAGTAATGCAAGCCATTTTTCTATTAACCCAAAGTAGAAATTTACATAATGATAGCATGTGAAAAAAAAAAGAGAATTGAAAGTAATATCCCCCTATAAAATAGTGGTTGTTCGCACCTATATCCTTGTAAACGCAATTTTTGGGCTATCGCCTAGCTGGAGAGCTACCATTTTCAAATTAGTGACAATTAGCGGCAATAGTCGTTTAAAAGCAAATCACCAGTGTGAAACGAGGGCGATAGTCGCTCCTAGGCGGTTGCAACTGCCTTCACCTCCCCCGCCGATAAGGAGGAGGCTGACCATCGCCAAGACAGGCTATTTTCCATTTGATAGAATCTGACATAGTCTCCACTTAGGATAGCAATAGGCTTTAGCGACATCAGATCTCAGTGATTGAGACTGAGTGCAATTAGTCTTTCTCCGAGAGGGAGAAGCAGCAATAGACGTGTGAGAACTGAGTGATTCAGTCTCAGGCAATGTGACATTTGAATATGAGTAAAGTTTCATTTCAATAAGCAATAGTCTTGTGTGTGTGTAATGTGATTGTGATGGGGTCGTCTGAGACTGAGGCAATTTATCTTGGGTTGAATTGAGTCTATAGTAGTAGCAAGCAGTAAAGTGTGTGTGCTTTGATATGAAAGAGAGGCGTGAGGCCAAGTATATCTTGAGAGATTCAGGCAATAGCCGTGAACACTGAGAGAGATGTATCATCCGCCGAGAGGGCGAGGAACTTTGTAATCGAGTCTGGGAGTTGCAATGGTTGAGGTCGGACTATGGCCATCGCCTTGTGAGTGAGTCGTGTCAATGAAGCAAAGGCTGATTGCCGAGAAAGAAGGGCAATAGTCTAGTGGAAGAAGGAGGAGTCGGAGTTTGAATATGGCCATAGACATGAGAGAGACTTCTCTCAGCCTGGTGCACAGGTTAAAGACTATTTGCCTGAGAGAAGGACAAAGGCAATGGCCACAAGAAGGACAGAGAAGTGTTGGCAATTAGGCAGTGAGTGGTGGAGTCTTGGAAGTCTGTAACTTCCATGAGGCAAGGCCTGGGCGATAGGCTATGTTGAGGGAAATCACGAGAGAAGTACGTGAGGGTAAATAGTCGAGGTTAGGGCCATCGCCTGCTCGGACAGAGAGCCGAAGCGTCGAGGAAGGGCTATCGCCTGAGTCCCTTGGCTATCGCCTGTCTGGTTACTGAGAGACCTTGAGCGAGAGTTGAGAGAGTAACGTCCTGTAGGGCTATAGGCTTAGCAGGTGTCGTCCCTGAGAGAGAAGAGAGAAAGAGAACAGAGAGGCCGCTCATGGGAGCATAGCCAAAGGCCTACTTTGAGACATTACCTGGCGTGTAGCCGTTGCAGTGACTGCAGAAACGAGATGAGTTATTCGCAGGCGTGAGCTGCAAAAGACATTACCATCTCAGGAAAGAGAAATTGCTTACTTAGTGTAAGACATTACCAAAGGCTAATACTTTCGAGCTTAAAATGTAATTAGGCCTTAATCAAGGAATATCGCCTACATTGTTGATGCATTGATTATATATAATGTTGTGGGGATTTGTGTGGACAAGTTGCCAATCAGTTGAAGATGAAGATGATGATTACAGTCTTGTGAAGATGGGCCGAATGCCTGTAAGTTAAATTAAGATGAATTAATTTGAAGTTATTGCAAAACTCAATTCTTGTTATGCAAAGACGATGTGGTTACAAAAAGACATTACCCCGGACTTCGGTCCTGACGAATTGCCAAGGACTACTTGCCAAGCTTTTGAGCTTCACGACTGAAATAGGTCAAAGACATAGAGTGATAGAAACTTTCCCTAAAGATAGGACATAATCACTTTTGATGGAGGAAGCACAAGGAACCATAAGAGTGGGGAATAAGTGGAATTAAGAAGGAATGAAGGAAGAAAGATCCTAAGTTGTTATTATAATCCTTAAATCCAATATGACATTAACCCTTATAGACACTATCTCAGTCTTCCTGGAGACTTTGTTCCCTGGGTTTTGTTGTTTTGAGCCATAGCAAAAACTTACTACAATCCTTAACTTTTTAACACACTGCCCCCCCCCCCCCCCCCCGAGAACATATGCAAGTCATTTGATTTTGTACTTAATTCTATGAACTTTAAAAGTTAACCAATTTGCTAATCTCCTAAGTTCACTAGATACATTTTTTAATGTGGATTCCAAGATTTTTGGTCATTGTTTACTTATTGTCTCATATTTTGAAAACCTAGCCAAGTATATAAATGCTTATGTAAAAGGTAAAAGCAAAAAACCCTTTGAGACTAGTGCTTGCATTTTAGTCAAAAAGAAAAAAGGTCAAGGCCACAATATATTATTGTCAAGATTTCAATTACTACATGAGTGTAAACACACTTATGTAGATGCTTTTGGATTGACAAAAAGAATCATATTACAAGTGTATTATGATCCACCCCAACCTAGACTCTTGAATTCTATCTCTACTAATGGTCTAACTATGCAATTTTTAGGGGAAAGTCTTTGGATTGAATGGGCATATTTTAGTAGATACCGCTGCTAGTCATTGTTATTTGAGTTCTTCATATGTCAAACGTATTGATTTGCATATGAAAGAAAATAATGGTAAATTGGTATTGGGATATGAATTGGAAGTCGACATGGAGGGGACCGTCAAATTGAATGTGCATGTGAAAATTCAACAATACCAATCTCAAGTCTCTTGTTTGGTTATCAAATTAAGTGATGGCTTTTACTTGATTTTGGGAGATAATTGGTTGAATAAGCATAGAGCCCACATTGATCTCATGTTGAAAGCTCAATTGTAAAATGGGATTAATTTTGAATGAACAATAATGTGCAAGAAGCTCCTTTTCAGCAAATGAGAAGGCGCCTTTCTTCGAGCACTCAATTTTTAACCTCTCAACCTTTCTAGTGTACAAAGGGCATGTACTTAATAAGAGAAAACTCAACAACCTGCACTCCCCCATGTAGTAAACATATATTAAAATTACATAACCTTTACAAACAAGGGCCCACCTACCGCAAGGTAGGCACTAAACTTGCATTGAAACCCCACCCTACACTAAGGGGGTTCTTGATATTGGGAGAAAACTTGTCAAGTTATGACAAGAAATTGCATAAATAAATCAGACAATCGAGCGTAGCTTGGCGATAATCAATAAAAGTAATTGTAAGTTTTTGGTTGCGAATTCTCCCAAACCACAACTAGAAACCTTCGATTGGCAATCTAAATGACATATTTAACATTTTCTTGACATGAGTTGCAATGAAAAAGTTACAACAAATGGTTGAAAAGGACAAGTTTTCCTTCTAAAGTAAACAGGGAAGGGCCAACGGCCTCGAATTCACGTCGGATTCCAGATTGGCCTCGTTGATTTTTCTTTTTTCTTTTTCCCTTTTTCCAAGCTTCGAAGCACGAGAAGAAGGTTGAGATCATCAACCTCTTTTGAAAGCCCCAAATGATATTTCCCAGCAGCAGATGTGGGCCACACGCTTGAAAAGCTGAGTGCGGAAATCTTGGCCAGCTCAACACATGGAGGCAAGTAATAAGTAGATCGAGGAAGTTTCTTCCCCACTTTAGACCAAGCACAGCCTCCAAAGGGGAGGGAGGGCCCAATTCTCCACAAACCATCTCCAAATCTGCATCAGCGGTGCGAAGCCTTCGAGGCTTTCCCTGTCACTTACTTTTTGGGGAGCCTAGCTACAAGCATTCAGAGAATCGGTCTCTGCGTGTCCTTAAATATTGCAAGCTTCCGAATTGGCTATCCAATGCAAAATCTCGGCTGTCAAGAGAAGGCCAATGAACCGGGAGAACCGGCAGTTAGTTACAGATGAACCAGTTGAGTTTGAGAAATAACCGGTTGAAGTTCAAGACTGCAGGAAAATTACCGATCATTTTAGAGGAATTTATAGAATATACCCCAATTTATTAAAGGAAAACCAAAGAATGTCATCAGCATATAACCGGTTGGACTTGCAAATAGTAGGATCTCAACCGATTATACCCAAAAATCTCCCCGATCACTGGAGAAGGCCCTTTTCTTTGGAAAATGCCACAAATGTTATAAAAATGTGTTTTCTAGCAAGCCAGCCTGTCATCATTAGTGAAGGCTCACAGAGAAGTGCCCTTCAATTGTTTCATGTTCGAAGTTGAGAGTTGACAATCTGAGACTTCGGTTGTTTTATCAACTTGGAGGTCAAATTGAATCACATTCTTGTTTCAAGGCTTGGGTTTCATGTCCCGATCACACCAAACTTTCCGTTCAATTCCAGCCGTGAAATTGCCAGGGATTATGTTGAGGAATAGATGATGTTCCAACACTTTTCACATTATTGTAGTCGGAGATGTTGACGGATGGTGCCATAAGTGGTTGGTGTGATCAACCCCTCAGCCTTTGTTCAAACAAATTGGCATTGAGCTTCTCCTCAGTTTTGTTGTCCACGACGAGTGAGCCTATCACTTAATTGTGTTCTTAAGCGCCTTTTAGAGAAGCACATGTGATGAGTGGGATTGTGTAGGATAAATAATAAGCCAACTTGGAGAGCATTGCTAGGATTAACATATGGAGAGAGTAGGGCTCAAAGAGTTCCACAAGCATGTCTTTTGTGTCTCAGTAATGTATGCCAATCTTATTACCAAGGGGTTGTCCTTTTGTCGAGCTCTAGGGAACAAAATCCAAAAATAGGGTCTTAGGGTTCCCAATGTAGCGAACTAATGAGGGAGGGGAGATGTCGGAGTTAGGTAGAGTTCATCTCCATGATTGGATATTTAGAAGCACTTACCTGGGAGAGGCGAGTCCCGAAAATAAGAACACAATCCCTCTTAATTATGAAAAGGTAAGCAACTTTTCAAGGACAAGATCATTCCTTCCTATTTCATTGCGATGGTTGGTTGCTAGGGTGTTGGATTCAAGACACATGGTAAGGGTATTTAGAACCAAGCTAATGTACAACAATGTAATTAGTTCATTAGGTGTCAGCTCCAAGACATGTGATGAATGTGTAAAGATAAACTTGGAGGTAGAAATACCATGTAAGTTATTAACAATAGTGGCAATTAAAATTATTCTCTACGGATGGGTAGTAAACTTGAAATCTAATATGAGGTGTCACTAAGTCCATCATACATTAACCCAACAGAACACTTGAACAATTCATAACCAATTCATAACCAATTCATGTTATGACCAAAAAATACGAAATTAAAAATTCATAATTTTTATTTCATCTAGAGGATTTTGATTAATCTTCTTGATTTACGGTAAAAAATTCTTGAAGCAAGAAGCGTATAATTTTCTACATGCTAAAATTTCTCAAAATGTAGTTCTCTACTATAGGGCAGCATACCTTATTAGAGTGCGGAATTCTACTTTTCAAAGAGAGGAATCCAAGAATGGCTTTGGGTAGGCCTTCCCCAGTAAGTAAGTGTGTAGAGGAGCACATCTACCGTTACAAGTGAATTCTCTCTGTGATCAGCTTGAAGAAGACAAATTAATTAATCATGTTTATAGTTACTCTGCATCGATGGACATCCCAGTCTGATATATTAATTAACATGGGAAGCAAGCTTAACGTTTCCAATCAACCACCACCACACGTTCATGGACTGCATAATTTGAAGAATGCCAATTGTTCCAAGCATGAATTCTATTTCCCAAGCATGAGGACTACTGTAATTTGGTGCCTAGCTGACTACAGTACTGTACTGCTTTTTACAAATTTCACACAAGGATGGAACCTCACCTCAGATGCACCTGACCTGGCTTACATGCAAAATTCCTCCGAGACATGCAACTACTTCTTTGAAAACCGCACCTATTCTACTTCAAATTTCAATCATGGCCTAGGGTTGATCAGGTCAACACGTCAAAGTGCAAGTTCTCAATTTTGTTATTGTAAAGTTGTAAGTAGCCTTGGCTGGGAAAAAAATAACCTCTTAGCTTTAGTAAATTCATTCAAAAAAACAGAAATAAATGCAACTGCGACTTGAAAGAGCATGGGAATATGGTTCCAGAGCTTGGAATATCATAAGTGAAAAGGGAAATCCTGCCACCATTGTGGCTTCTTTTTCTTTGAATTACTATCATTAATATAATTTTGGATGGAGGTCCCCAGCATCAATCTTTATTCCATTCTCCAGAATTTTGCAACCCCAAAATTTTGGAATAGGTGCATGATGAGTGGTAAGGCAGAGTGCACATCAGTATGAAAAAATAGAGCAGAATAGTATTACTCAGCTGAGAGAGAGAGAGAGAGAGAGAGAGAGAGAGAGAGAGCTTGCCAGATTCTTCTTCTTCCAATTCGGAGCTTGAATCTTCCTTAACTTCCTCTGAAACGTTGAAAGGTCGAAGGAGAAGAGTGGCACGGTGATTCAAGAAATTGTTGTTGTAATTCCTCAAGCTGGTCTACATTGAAGTTCAAGGATCGAATCAGGGAGTTGAGGGCTTGCCAGATTCTTCTTCGTCCTCCAAATTCCGCTTGCGAGCTTAAATCCTCCTCAACTTCCTCCTCAACTTGTTGCTGCTTTTTAAAAGGAAGGAGAAGAGTAGCGGCACAGTGAAGTATTCGTCGTCGTTGCAAATCCTCAAGCAGCTGGTCTACATTGAAGTTTGAGTGGAATCCGGGAGCTAAGAGCGGTTTGGCAGTATTTAGATTGAATTTAGAGCGAGATGCCAAGTGATTTCACGGAGGAGCGGGCGAAAGGCCTGGTGGGCAGGCGGATCACAATTTTGAGTATCGATGGAGGCGGGGTGCGAGGTCTCATCCCGGCCACTATCCTTGCTGAGCTCGAGGGGAAGCTCCAGGTTACATACTTACACACATTCAAAATCTCACACACCTTGCCGTGTCAAATTCACCGCGTGATGCCTCTTGAAATCTCTCCAAATCTCCAAATCTAGGATGGTAGAATTCAACTTTCCGAAATTGTGGAGGAGGATGAGGTTGGCTGTGAATTTGACGCTGCTTTTTTTGGGGAACCGTTTGTATGATGCGTGTATGGATTTCGTTTCAAAACCATCATCGCTAGAATTGTTTTTTCTGGGCGTAATTGCTTCCTGTCGGCTCCATGGAGCATTGACTAGAATTCAGAAACCACTGGAGTGAGGAAAATGGTACCTTCATCCCCCAACTCGTAATCAGCATTTTGGATTAAGAATCCTGCGTGATGAGGAGTGCTTGAGAACTATTAAGCTGTAGTTTTGTGTGCTGAAATTAGAGGAGACGGCAAAAACACAGTGTAGATCGAAATGTGAGGTGAAGGAAGTGAACATCTTGAAAATTTGGGCACGAATGAAGACCTCGATAATTCATTAGTTGATCTACTGAGTCCGTGTGCGGTTCCATTGAAAAAATCAACGTGGTTAAATGGGTTCCAACATTTCCTTTCAACACGACCGAAAAAAGTGTTGTTTGAATGAACGAATCCGTCATCTCGGAGCTTTGGAGCATTTTTTGAGGGGATTCGGTCGTCTTTCTTTTCTTTCTTTCTTTCTTTGTATGGGAGGGATTCAAGTTTGTGAGCTGGATAAGTGCACAGCAGAATTACTCAACAACTCTCAGAGAGGAAGGCGATCGATTGACCAGTGTAGAAATTTCATCGAGTCGTATCCACATCCACCTATTCGACCATTTAGATTGGAACATAGAGTAGTAAGCCTTTGCTCCAATCTTCTGGTAGCCAATTTCGCTGGGATAAGTTCTGTTCGGAGCAAAGCACGATGGATTAAAGCCGACTCAGAAAATTTCCACCAGGACGACAAGAGTTCTCTTGATTTTTGAGGGTGCATAACTCAATCTTACTTCGGAGACATACATGTCACTTGGACAGAATCTCCATTCTCAGATCGGTGTCGTTTAAGAAAGAAGAGCGCCTTGACAATAGTATACCTACAGCTTCGAGGGAGGGAACAAAAAAAGTGGACTGAGATATCAAATACATTCTCAAGTCTCAAACATTGCCTGTCATAAGAAAAGAATTTGCATTGTCATTGCAGAGGTGGAATCTTGTGGAGTCTACCATTTGTAATTCTCCATGAAGGTGGCTAGCAAGGTAAGTCTTGAATTTTTTTGAACATCTTCTCATTCTAATGGTGCATTTTCATTTGTTTGTGTTTCTGGGGAGCAGAGGCTTGATGGACCAGATGCGAGATTGGTGGATTACTTCGACGTTATAGCAGGGACAAGCACCGGTGGTCTCATCACATCCATGATTGCAACCCCAAGCACCCAAAATTCAGATCGCCCACTATTCTCCGCACGAGAAGTCCAGCAGTTCTACCAGCAGTATGCCGACAAAATCTTTCCTCAAAACAAGTAAACCCCTAAACTCAACCCTAAATCAAAAATACAATCGACGGTAATCATGATGTATGGATGCATGTAGAACCTCAATTATTGAATCTTGAAGATAGAATAAAAACTTAGAGGCTCCGTAACGCTCTCAAGTAGGTAGTTAATTTAGGTTCTAATGCAAATGAAGTTATTCTTAGGTGGTTCGGATAACCTTTGAAGAAGGATTTTTTTGGGACATACCTCTTCAATTGAATCTTAATAGATGGAAGAATGCTTTGTAACTGGAGATAGGCAACAATGAGATAGGTGCCGTCTAACGACAGCTTAATGCCACTTTACTATGCTCCATGGCATTCATCCATGTACCTAAGGATCTTGATTCTTGACATTTTTCTTCTTGAAGCTAGAAGAGAAAGACAACATCCTTACACATGCTTAAGAATGAGAATGATATCATTAGAAACACACCCCTTCAATTATATCTTGGTAGATGGAAGAAGGCTTTGTGTTCGAAGAAGGTAGGCAACAATGAGATAGGTGTCGACTAATGAGACCTTAATGCCGCTTGACTATGCTCCATGGCATTCATGCATGACATACTCAAGGACTACGATTCTTGAAAATTTCATTCTTGAAGCTAGAATAAAAAGAGAACGTCCTTATACACAATGCCTAAGAATGCTATGTTTGATGAGCCTATCAAGATCATCACAATCACAATCTAGGTAAGGCATCCTGAAAGTGTTTCTGGTGGAATTGCTGAAATGCAGGGGTCCATTTGGGCAGACTAGGCGAAATTTCATGGCGTTGAATGGCCCCAAATACAAGCCACGAGGGCTGGAGCGATTGCTGGACCAATATTTTCAGTACAATCCGCACATCGACAGCGCCCTAACCTCCGTCGTCATTCCAGCGTTTGACACTAAAATTCAACAACCAATATTTTTCTCATCCTGGAAGGTAATTGTGTCCCTATAATCTTCACTGAACTTCAAAATCCCATCCTCTCAGATATTCGATTTGCACTTCTCTCAACCCTAAACCCTAAAACATAATTCGATCATCCCAAGTGGTTGCAGTTGATCTTTTGGAGTTCTCACTAATTGACACTACTATTTTTTGTCTTTAAATCTGTTGGGTGAGTTCAGGCAAAGATGGATCCACTTGACAATGCCCCCATCAAATTAGTCTGCCGAGCCACTTCTGCGGCGCCCACGTACCTCCCACCTGTTCAATTCACCCTCACTGACAACAGCACAGCTCCTCCTGCATCTCGAGAGTTCAATTTAATCGATGGAGGTGTTGCCGTCAATAACCCGGTAAGAAATTTTCTAACAGTAAGTTCCAATGCAGACATTTAGTAGTTGTGTTCCAATTTTAGGTTTCAAGAGGCTTGTCTGCAGGTAATTGAGCTGACTCAGTGGGATTGTTGATGGCAATTTATTAGGTTTATTGTACTCGTACCTCTTTGATGAGTGCTTAGGACTTGCAGAGCATCCTCAATTAGCATGTAGCAAATGGTATAATTCTTAGATAATCCTGATACCCATAGAATGACTCTATTGGGGGAAGCTCTTCTTCAATTGAATCTTGGTAAATGGAAGAAAGCTTTGTGTTGTAAAAAATGATAGGCAAACAGTGAGATAGGTGTCGACTAATGACAGCTTAATGCCACTTGACTATGCTCCTGGGCATTCATGCATGTACTCAAAACCTTGATTCTTGAGAATTTATTCTTGAAGCTAGAATAGAAAGAGAATGTCCTTACTCATGATGCTCAAGAATGCTACGTGCATTGCTATATCTAAATTTAGGTTCTAGAATACTTTGCGGCCTCCACATAAATTGAGCTGACTTGGGGTTGTTGATGGTATTTTTATTAGGTTCTATTGCACTCGTACCTCTTGATGAGTGCTTAGAACTTGCGTCAATGTGCAAACTAATGCAGGTCTTTAGGTATCATAGTAATCCACAGTCTACAAATCTTTCTATCACTTGAAGTTCTTTGCTAAGAATTATGCTCCCTTACCCTGGGCAAGAGAATAATATGGGCAAAGGCCGGGAATAAACATGTTGTGATTTTCAAAGGATCACAGCCTAAGTCTCAGTGCCGTGGCAAGATCCCCTATGTAACATGGCATCTCTTTTAATGTAGAAAGGGTAAGGGAGTTAGCAATGTTACGAAGTTGCAATCTTCTGTGCCTGACTGGATTGAATATAATTTTGTATGTCCTCCTCACTTTACCTGTATCCATCGGTGCGGACAGACATATGTGGCCATCACCCAGGCGATTAAGGAGGTTCAGTCAGGTGGCGCTATGGGAGACAGAGTTGATTATAATGTAAGCTGCATACCCATCTTTAGGTTTCACAATGTCACAGATGTTGTGTTATTCTGCTCAACTCTCAAGAACAACATAGGAGAGTCACAGAGTTTGTTGTATGGTCATCTTGTACAAAATGTGGAAGGCATAAGAAGTTTCCATGAAAATGAGCATGTACCTTTTGTTTGGATTCAAGCTACTTAGAACTTCTTGTTATCTTCATCCTCTATTCCGTTTGCACACTTTGATTCATCAGAAGACTCATGGATGGATAGGTCTCAAATTGAGTAGCTAGTCCACTCGCTATTGTGATAAGAAGTCTAAGATGAGAGATCCTCTGATGAATGGGGTGGTGTTTGTCAATCTTACCTCAGTAGAAATTTTTAACATGCATGATCAAGGGCTGAGGCTCTGTGGGATGCAACATTCTCCTCATTTCTTCTCCCAACAAAAGAGATCACGAACCATTTTAATAAAAAAACTTGTGGACATCAGCAGACAGATACTTCTTTTCAGAATCCTAAATTGCTGAGGAACCAACAACCACACTAAACATTTGATTAGTGTGGTAGTAAAATTGGTATGCCATGTTGATTAGAGTGGTCTTCGTTGCTTGTCATGTAGCACCAAGTGTCACATGACACCCTCTCTAGGTTGCTAGACAATGAATGTAATTCAGTGAAGAATAAGGTATGTGGGTGCTATTCTTCTACCGATTAGATTTACACAACGAAACTTATGTTGCATAGTAAATCTACGATGAAGCATCAACAAAAATCGGAATGAAAATTGGACCTACCCTGATCTTGTTATGGTTATTGAAAGCACATGTTTGTTGATTTCTTAATTGAATACACAACCCCTCCCAATTGTGTTCACTATTGGGTGTGGAGTAGTTAATAAAATCTGAAGACGTAGTGTAGTCTCTTGTAAACATGTGTCTGTATGTTGGTTGCTCTTTATCCTTACCGAACCACATACCAATCAAATGTTTGGGTCCAATTAAGAATAATAACCATATAACACTCGCTTACCTAATTGTGGGCCACAATAAATCCGATATTTAGTGTAGTGTTTCTCACATTCTTCCATGTCTTCTTGTAGACGTACAACGACTTGTTGGTATTGTCACTTGGGACTGGTCAACAAACAGTGGGCTATGATGCTAAGGAAGTAGCAAAATGGGGGGTGGTGGATTGGTTGGTCAACAAAGGGGAGGCACCCTTGGTGGACATGGTGTTTAATGCCAGTGCTGATATGGTGGACTACAATCTTTCTATTATTTTCCAATCCCAAAATTGTTCCCACAATTATCTTCGTATTCAGGTATATATTCATCTTCTTGGTTCTCATCCACCTATGTATTCCTTCTTCATGTGGTGCTTCCATAGTTATAACTGTTTCATACTTCAAATCTAGTAACATTACCTACTGAAACTAGAGTCATAGTGCAAACAATCATATGTAACTTATATTGGAGGAGTTCATAAACATTTTTTAACATCTTAATGATATTGGAGTTGTCCTTACAGCCTCTTGAAAACTCATGTTTTGACATGAAGTTTTATATCACTTTGGACAAATAATATTAATGTTTTGAAAAGCGTTCAAATAGTGTCGGAACCCCCAATTTTGGTAAATTGAAGCAGAGGCATTTCACTTTGACCAGTATATGGCTATGTGGAAAATGACTTGTCATGGCAGACTAGTCTTTTGAAGTCACCTAAAAATGGTGCTCTCAAAAGTTTGACAAGGGAGTTCATTTTTAGATAGCAGTGTCTCATGGCCAAAGTCAAAACACATTGGCCATGAGAATCACATTGGTCATCACTTGGTTTTGAGCTAAAAAAACTGATCCCCTCGCTTATCTCACCACATGCAGACCGACAACTTGATGGGCAACTTAGCTTCTGTAGATGACTCATCTCAAACAAACTTGTGGAAGCTGGTGGCTTTGGCGAAGCACCTGCTGGATGAGCCAGTCACAGAGCGTAACTTCCAAACAGGAAAGCTCACTTCTATTCCTTGTAGTGGAACGAACCGCGAAGCCCTCTACAGGTGCAATGTCCCTCTTTCTCCACCATGTTCTTGACTGTGTTAACCCCTACAGGGAGTTAATTGTGACTCCTTTTCCCGTGAAATTATGAACCTGTATGCGGACATTAATTTCGGTATTGAGATTTTAGTACTTGGGATGGTGTGTCACAATAAAGCTCTGTATCGTCAACATAACATCAATTTTCTGGTGTAAATGACACAACCATTGTCATATTATCTATTCATGCATTGATGTCCTTTTCAAGCTCTTGACCAATCACACAAAATGAGCTGTACCTCTGTGCTATGTGCATATAAGGTAGACGGAGCTCAAACCAACACCCTAAAATCTTTCACAATAAGTACACATTGATTATGTGAATGTCCACCTTCTTAACATCATCTTTTCGGTTTGGTTTTGGGTCACCTACAAATAAAACTTTGAGCCCTATAGTTTTTAAATACGGAATTCAAATAAGACATGCTTTGGTAGTGCATTGGAATCCCATGTCATTTGCTAACAAAAATCATTTTAAATTGTGTTAAATCCAATAAGAGTATGTGTACTCAGTTTTTAAAGTGATGGTTTTAGCACCATCTACCATAACATATGATCCTAGCATAATGTCCCTACCATATGGTCCTAGCTAGCAGTTGATTTCTGATGCACCGTACCCTACTACGCATGGGCCACCCAATCATAGCGGGGTATGCATGGGTGAATCATATATTTTCAATCAACCATGTGGGAACCTAAGGGCTTGCCCTTGGGAGTTGGAAATAGGAGCCAATCCCGTTCAAGGTATTCACCTTCAAAAGGAGACACTAGTCTTCACATGCCCTCTAATTCTCATTATGCCCGTTCCCAGATTACATATATAGTACCTTAGACCAACTTGAAATTGAAGCAACACCATAATTCATTCATGCCAGTGACAACATCGGAGTCGTCTTTCTTTTCTTTTCTTCTCTTTCCTCTATATGGTTAATATGATCATGGTCACCTCGACTAACTTGGATATTTGACCACTTTCTTCATACAGATTTGCCGACTGGCTATCTGAGGAGCGAAGGACGCGTGTAGCCGATGCAATTGCAGCAGCTACAGAATCAGCGCAGACTCCAGCACAAGTCGACCCATCCCCCGAACCAGTCCCGGAACCGGCCGCCTTGGAATCAGCAGCACCAATTGCTCCGGTGCTCACCGAAGAATCCGTGATCGTTACACAACCTCCCGGAGCAGATCAGGATCGGACATCCGCCGGGGAAACAGAGGTTGCGAACACAGCTAGTAAGGAGGAGGAAATAGGGGAGGACGGGACTGCCACCACCGCGACAACAACAGTGACAATAATAAAAGAAGAGATCATACTAAAGGAAGAGGTCCAAAAGGCGTATGTGAATTTTCCATACGTGCCACGAGCCAAGTATGTGAAAGACACGACATATGACGTGCAACCCGTGGATCCGTCACCTTACGTCCCGTACAGCCACGCCCCGTATGATTACAGGTCTGGGTACACTGCGAACCCGGCGTATAACGAATCCTCCTCCGACTCCGGCTACAACACAACCTGGAGCTCGTATACTTCGTTGTATTCCTCGCCAGCTCCTTACGGATCGGCGTATAACACCACCACCGGGAATGATTCGGGGTCGTCGACGTATGTGCCACCGCCACCCCCATTCGAGGGCGCACGGCTCACACCCTCGTTCCAGCAGCGTGCGGTGGACGTCATGGAGCCCTCGTACTCGGCCGACTCGTCGTACAGGAGCCCCAGGTACAAAGGAGACTTGTAAAGATTCTTTGTCATGAATATGGAAAGGGGGCCTATAGTTTTATGGTCGATTTAACAAACCTTAATCCTTGCTGTCCTGAACTCCTTAAAATTGGGAACGTTCCCAGCATTGCTTCTCACCTTCAACTGACATTAATGGCATGAATCCTTGGCGCAGGTACGAAGCTTCATACGCCGACGTCGAGCCCAAGTATGTGTCCCCGTACACGTCCTCTTCCTACACCGAGGGCCGTGAGTACGAAACCACCTCTACAACGTATGCCTCCGGAAATCCATATGAACCTTTCCATAAACCGGTGCCAAGCTACTCCGCCGCAGACACATCACTTCGAACCTCGGCCTACGAGACACCGGCCTACAGATCGGAGGACACGTCATTCAGGCCACGGGAACCGACGTATTATTCCTCGTCATTCGGGTCCACGAGCTACAACAACAACTCGAGCTCGTACTCTGATTCATTGAGGTCGGAAGATCGGCAAGAAAGCAGCGGAAACGGCTCCGGGAGACGGTTCACCGACTTTTTTGGCCTGTTCTCGTGAGCTCGATTGGATATTTGATCCTGCAACTGCATCATACCTTGCAGCTACTACTAATCAAATTCTGTAAGTTGTAACCCACCCTGCACCAGGTATTGATACGATGACCGTAACTCGGCTCCATCACCCAGGAAATGATTTTGAAACTCCTGTAATCTAGTCGCACAGCGCCAAAAGGGGGCCGAAAGTTCACCAATTGCAGGACTGTTAGATTAAGATTATGATCCAGGTATTGAACTGATAATTTCATTGCACGCGATGTACGGTTGTCCACCAGTTTTTGTGCCTTCACGTTGGGGTGAAACTGCAAATGAACATTTGAGCATATGAGACTCAAGACATTTCGAGTAAGCTAGTTGTAGTCTCTGACGACGTATGTGATTCAACAATTGTTAGAGCCAAATGTGGCACTGTATATACAAATTGGCTATATATGTGTGACGATGGTGTGTCAGTTGGCTAATTTGATATGTTGCATTCCCGTTACATTATTACTTCATGTTGCTGGAAACTTATGGAAGTTTTCTTTGCAAGTTTCTCAAAACAGCTCCTTGTCATATCTTCATCAGAGTCAAAATGTGAATTCTTCTAGAATGGAAACTGGCGGTTCTCATAATCGGATTCTTAATACTGGTCTGAGTTCACATAGTATGACATTCTCAGTGTAAATGGAGCACTTCACCTGCAAATTTTCCTACATGTTTTCACCAGTGGGATCGTATCTAAATAATGACAGCTGTTGTTCTTGTAAGAGATCGTATCCCCTTTACTAGGTCTTGTCATATTTCAGTTTATATTATACTGAATATCCATTTAGCATGTGTGGTACTAATTCCCAAAACACACCCTATGTGCCAAATCTCAAAATTATTGAAGCTGAGTGAAACTAAATTTATAAATACATACTCATTTACCATACATTTTAAGAAAATTAATGCATGTTCTAAGGTGTTTGTAGAGTGTATAATTTATTTTGGTGAGCTCAAAAAAATTTCTTTTTCTTTTCAATCCACGTCTCCCGAGGCATCTCCTATCACCAAGAAATTAAACAGAGCTTGTGTTGAGAGTTTCCGGCATTGACACTTTGGATTCCCAAAACCCTAGTCTATCGTCTACTGGAACTAATTTCATAGCATAAAGAAATTTAATATCACCTTCACTAATTTCCCACACACACTATTAGCCCACCCTCACTAAATGAGATAATCAAGGTAGTTGATCTTGAATGTTTGTGGTACCTAGTGCAACTAATGTACACAATAGAAGCAATTTACATTTTTGAATGCTCTAAACTCAAAGCAAACAAACAAGACATCTTCGCAATGCTCAACGAGGCCCTAAGAGGAGCAATGTGCATACAATGTGGAGCTTTGGGAAGCTTATCAACCTTCTCCAAGACTCAAGAAACCTTCCAAACACATGTCTAAACCCAAAGCAAACAACAAGGCATGTTTTCAATTCTCAATGAAACCCTAAGAGAAGCAATGTGCAAATAATATGGAGCTTTAGAAGAGGATCAACCTTTTCTAAGGCTCCCAATGCAAGGGGCCTCCCCAAGGCTTTAGAGATCGTAACAAACTCAAATTGATATGATTGTTTCACAATTGTTGTGCGCAATCATAATGCATTATCTCCATATGTCTTCACAAGATGTGACAAGATATTTAATGGGTACTCAATCTACAATCTCACGTCTACTTTAGATGGTGGTTTTGATATTGAGTGTTTTCTAATTTATGGTCTAATTATGTAAAGACACAATGTTAACTATTTTATTTAAGATATGTACCATGTAGTTTCAAACTTGCATGTTAAATGGCCAAAGAATTTTGAGGTTTTTATTTGGGTTCTAATATCACAAGATCAAAATTTAATTCTCATCAAAGTGACTCAAAATATGATTTCTTGTATTAGAAAATCCCTATATTTATCGATTAATTTCAAATAAGTTCCTCAAAACTCTAACATGTGATACTTAACGTGTCATTCTTTATATCCTTCAAAAATAAGCTCAATGTTGTCCAAATCATAGCTCTACAACTAATATATTTGTTATAATCTTGCAGTTAAATTAGTAAAACATTGACAGTTGAGACCAACATGGAGTTTTGTAGTCATTGACTTCTTTATATGATCTGCCATATAGTTAGATAATTATGTTAGATGTTTGTCGGGTTTTGATTTGTAAATTCTCAAAAAGGGGCCTAGAAGATGACATCTTTTGGACATCCCAATTTCCCATATGGCATCAATAAAATGGGAGAACTGGCAATTTCTTACAAATGAACTGACTAATATGGACCAAAAGCCAAGTATAGAAGGGGGTAACTTGGATGGACATCCAATTAATTATGGGAGGAAACCAAATATCAACCAGTCTTCATCTTGAAATAATGAATAATTAGTGGATTAACTAACTACACCAAATATGATATTTAGTGTCACCAATTCTAATTGTCTTGCTCAATACAAATTGTAAACCGCGGTGTAGGGTCAACAACACTAGAAGTTAACCCAACATAATTTGTCATTCCTTGTAAATTTTTGGGTGATTTTAGATTTACAGTGTTGCAGTTACTGTCACTTACCAAGTGATTTTTCATCCAAATGTCAATCATCCATGACAATATTTCATCACAAGTTGCTTACAAGAGAAGGTGGGGTTATGGCTAATAGATGAACTCATCCATCATCCATGACAATATTTGTTCACTTATTCATAAGAAGTGTCATTCGAAAAGTTACCGCAGCGACATAAAATACCATATGATGCTAAATATTATATTTAGTGTAACACCTTGGATATTAACCGTCCCCCTAAGAGTATCGGCGGATATTGGACAACCCTCAAGGGTATAGACCGGATTTCAACCATGTTTTTGGAGGGTCATGAGGGCGAGTGTACTCTCCTCCCCTCACCATTTTCGGACTCATTTTTCCTCTCCTCTCTTCTCTCAAGCACGGAAGTCTATTGCAGCCTCTCCTCTCTCAAGCACGAGAGCTTTTTGCAACCTCTCCTCTTTCGAGCACACCTTTCTCAAGCACAAAAATCTTTTGTATGTAGCTTTGTCTTTGAGGTTTGTAACTTTATCTTTGAAGTTTGCATATTTGCCTTCTTCATCTCCATTCATCTTAGGCCCTTAACTTAACTTATTAAACTTCCATATTTTCTTCCCTAGCCTCGGCCAATGATTCATTTCAACACTTTTTATATATGTTTGCTTCCACATCGCAAGTTTATGCTGCAGATCTGCTTTCAAAGCTTGCCACAACTTCCGCTATCAAAATTTACGCCAAAAACCTTGTGTGCTTATGCTGTGTGTACTTAACACTTTAGGTGAGACTGTATCCATTTCTTTCAGTTTCAAATCCAGGTTGGATTGATGATGATGATGATGTCCTCATGTTTAACTTTGTGATTCTCTTTTGCATGGAGATTAGCTGCTCATCATGAACATGGTGTTGTTGTGTTTCATGATTTGTCTCGAAAGTGTATTGCAATTGCGGCATTCACTTAGGGTTTGATGCAAGGAACGGAGAGAACCCAACCTCTAGTTACAAATGAACTGGTTGAGTTTGAGAAATATCCGGTTGAAGTCCAGGACTTCAGGAAATGTACTGAAGATTTTAGAGGAATCTGTGGAATATAACTCAAATCAATAAAGAAAAATGAAAAGATCAAAACATGGAAATGACAAGGATTTTAACTAATTATGCCTAAAAACCTCCTCGTCACTGGTTTGAGCATTTTGTATTTTGTCAGCATTTTAATGGGTGGAGAGAATCTTGTGTTCAGATTGGTGCAAACCTCTGCGTCTAAGGGCCGCTTTACACTTAGAGGCCAGGCCAATTCGTTGTGTAAGAGGCTTGAAATCCTCATTTGTGATTGGTCAAAAGGCTCAAATCGGCCCCAACCCCTTTACATCTAGAGGCCGGGCCGATTTGGTGGTATGATTTTTTAAATTAAAAAATGTATGTTATGACACGGCCCGAGCTCGTTGAATTGGGTGCACCCAAAATGGAAGGCCAATTCTTGGCCTAGAGGCCAATGTCATATTCCACTAAAAAAATCTTCTTAAATAAAGTATAATTTTTTAAAGTGAACTAGATCCATTGGATTATGTGGAATCTAAAGGCTCTATCTTAGATTATGCTACATCCGTTGGATTGGGCTAATTTTTTTGAATCAGCTTGGCTTCTTGGCCCGAGGGCCTTTACATATGGGAAAATTGGCCCCCGGTATAATCTTATTATAATGTGTAGTAGAGGCCGGCCTCCAACCCAAAAAAGGCTGAAATTTTGTGCAATCAGCCTCAAGGGAAATTGGCCCGGCCTCTAGGTGTAAAGCGGCCCTAAGGCTCATTTCATTCCTCCACTCTTACCTGACATTGTGCTTGAGGATCTACACAATGCGAGTTGTAACATAAGTTGGTCAGTTTAGATTATATGTCGTAAATTTGATTTTTTTTGTATTCTTCTAGGGGAGTGTAGTCTAACATACGAATTGTTATTAACTTTTGTGAGTGTTGTGATAAGAAATATATTGGGAGGGAGTATTGTTTTATGAACAGTGAATTATGGGGCACAAGCAAAGGTGATTTCCTCAAATGAGACCTTGATGGTTATGTGCGTGTATGAAGTGTCATTTCAGTTTTGGTGATAGTAAGTGCGATTTTAAATTTCCCAACAAGCATTTAGGATTTTAAGAAGAGTTCTCTTGTACGACCTAACAGGTTTCATTGATCTGAGCTCCAAAACTTGATAAATAATTGGGAAAAGGACTACCGTAGTACCATAGCTGGTTCGTTCAAAAATAATTCTTAAAATAAAAAACGTAAAAATTATGAAATTATGAAGACAGAAAAACGAAAATAAAATTAATTAATTTTTGCAATCTTTTGGTGTTTCTAAGCCATTTAAGGTCATTTTTACTGATTTTTTTGCTAAAAATGAAAATTGAGAAATTCAGTTTTTTGAGAGGCGAACCTTATTTTTTCAAAATAAATAAATATTCGTTCGCCAGGGGACGAACCAGCTATTGTGTTACGGTACTCAGAGGTGTCACATACAATGCTCAAATACATATTTTTATTTTATTTTATTTTTCCTAACCGGATGATCAAACATAAATACAGTTTTCTATTCATTTAGTTTTCAAAGGGGTCCGGTTTGTAACCGAGAGGAGTAAACAAGGTGGGGAAATGAACCAAATATGTTTTGGATGACTAGGCTCCAACCAGTGCCCGGGAAGTTTTTGGGCATAGTCGGTCAATATCCTAGTGATTCTAAATCCAACCAGTTACATGTTGACATCTTCCGGTTTTGCTTTATTCATTTGAGGTATATTCTATAAATTCCTCTACAATGATCGGTAATTCTCTTGAAGTCTCAAACTTCAACTAGTTATTTCTCAAACTCAACTAGTTTATTTGTAACTAACCACCGGTTCTCCTTGAGTAGTGGCTCCAACTCATCATCCTACCTCCTCAACTAATTCAAAGGTTATCTAGGGGGTTCTTAGAGGGTTGCACTCAAATTTCTCCCTGTTGAATGTACAGCATTATTCAAAACATCATTATGAAGAGTGTGGACTTTGAACCCCAACCTCAAGTTCCCCTCTTGATTGGCCATTGCCTCTTTACCCATGCAAACTACCTTGGGTCAAAATCAAAGCACAAAATTTTATAAATTTGTTAATCAATTTGTATGGCAACCACAATAAACAAATATATCATGTACTTTGTTACTCTAGTAACAAATACTCAAATAGTGTGGATTTTCAAAAATTAGTGTTGGGCAACCAAATTACAATTATAATTGTACAAATTTCAACATGAACACTAATTATTATATTCTAAAAACTAAAATGACAACTCATTGTTTGAAAGAAACAGAATGTCACTGATCTACACTATCCACTTTGTTGCAAATCTCAATGACGTATGTGGGTTACTATGAAATTAAAGCCCCTTATATACGAGAAGTTTATAAAGAAAAACAAATGCATACGTCCTAATTGCATGCTAGAAAATGGATTTGTGTATTTATACTAAGCTTTTTAGTTTAATGTGGTAAATGCCTCCACTACGTATACAATTTATATATCATGAATTATTTAGGCCTTCATTACACATAAATACCACTTTCACTTTCCAATGAAAAAAATCACTTTTATCCATAGCATGTAACTCATTGATTGCATCAAACAAACAAAGACAAGAGCACAATAACTTAGCCATAATTTGGAGAGCATAATCCAAGGAAGTTCATGAGTGCTCCAAGAGCCACTAGTTTGTAAAAACCTAGAACCTAAATGCAAACCCTAACAAGAACATACATGGTAGTCATTAAGGAATATGATCATATGACAACAAAGGATGAAAACGTGAATCGAATGAAACTAACACATCTATTATCAATTTTTCCTTTAAACTCTAGGCCCCCCTTCTATACATCTACCTTTACTTCAAGAAATTTAATAACCTTTTTAGATGTACACACTAGTGAAAAATAATGCCTCTCCCTTATGTTTACTATGTAGTATGTAAGCTAATGCCTCAAATAACACCCCTTCTTACAATCATGTTAGTTCGTTCGTGGTATGAAGAGTCCACCCCCAAGGGAGCCTTATGTACCCACGTAAGGTTGCAAAGGAATCTTGACTTTCATTAATCATATTTATTTTACAAGATGTCAAAATTTGATGAACTCACGTGCAATAGCCTCCTTGTGGATTTGCTACCTCCCTGGAAATATTCATGAAACTTTTTAGACATGTAAGGGTTTAAAGACTTAGTGGTCACATTGTCTACTATTGGCACTTCTCTTTGAGTTCATAAGTGGTATGAAGAGCATGACTCCAAGGCTTTGAATACTACCCTCAAAGGTATTATCTTCTCAAAAAGGACCTCCAACTATGAATTGTTATCATGGGGGGTTGGAGCAATGATATGGCATCTACAATGTGGTTTTTAGGACATTGGGGGTTTAATCTCCAAATAAACCTCCATTTCACATAGTGGATTTTGGATTTTATAAAAATATTGTTACCCACCCTTTGTGGCGCACAAACACTAAAATGGATGTTTAGTGTAAGACAGACAACCCTTATTCACTTAATTCTTCTTATTATGATATCTATATTTGAGTGGTATGTGGTTTGATATGGCTCCAACTTGAACAGATACCATAAAGATATTTGTTCAAAAGTGATTGGACCGCTTGCTCAAAAGCATGATAACCACTATAAGCTCGATAGTCAACATAATCAAGGTGACCTATGCAACTGCCCATGTAGTGTCACCAACACAAAATGTGAACCTAACATTGTTTGTCATTCCTTGTAAAAAAAATGGACATTCTAAATTTACAATGTTGTAACTATTGTCACTTACCGTAGAGAGCTCTGTATTTCGACACAAAATGAATCCCCCCATAGAATTTTGCCATATGTCATGCTCACATTTGCTAAGACCCATTGTATCCCACGTGGAAACTACATGTTAACACATGTAAACATGAAATAGAGAGCCCTCTATGGTAATAAGTTACATTTCATCCACATTCCGATCATCCATGATAATATTTTACTACATAAATGTTAGGATGTAGAATGTACCATACTTGTAAAGTTGGGAGGTACCTATGAACTTATCCATAAGAAGTGTCATTAGAAAGTTACCAAAAGTGACATAAAATAACATATGACACTAAATACTACACGAAATATTGTATTTAGTGCCATAAGGTGTTTTATGCCATTGTGACTTTTCTAATTTTACAAGTGCTATCATCCGCTTTTGGTATATTTTGCATCCTAAAATTTTTGTAATGAAATATTGTCATGGACGATTGAAATTTGGATGAAAGCTTACTTAGTAAGTGACAATAATTGTAACATTGTAAATCTATAATGCCCAAATTTTTTTACAAGAATGACAAGTATATTTAGGTTCATAATATTATTTAGATATATAACAATGTTTTGTGGGACTGACAATATTCTACGTAGTATTCATGGAATTTCCTCACATTAAGACCGAAAAATGTTATGTTTACATTTAGTGTCGGTGACACTACATGGACGGTTTACAACTAGTATTGAGCAAGACAAATAGAAGTGGTGAACACCAAATTCAACATAAATTTTAGTGTAGTGTAGTGTAGTAGTGTGTGTTGTAGCCTGGGGGTTTAAGGGTTTAGGGGATAAGGTAGTCTTCCAGCTTGGCCGATGATGATGCCCTGCTAGCTTCTCTCTTCCGTCTTCTCTCTTCTCTTGCTCTTCCCTTGTCGGGGAGAAGTTCGGGCGAGAGCATTGATCCAAACCCCAAGGATCGATTGCGGAGGATGGTCGTTGGGGCACAACGCAAGACAACACAGTCATTTCCGCCACGGGAACGCACTCACTCTCAAGCTGAGCCTGACCTCCTCCGCTGTTGCAACAAACAATAAAACAGAGTGCCAGCAAATGCGAATGCGGCTGTTGGCGGAGGAGGAGAGGTGAAGAGCGGTGAGGAGCATCATCATCATCTTCAGCATCATCCTCGGCAGGGATGAGCGTCCTCAGCTCCTCCGTCCCTGCCGCATCGCTCTGGAGCTTCTGCGGTCACAGGGGCATCGTCCAGCCATGGAGGCCACGGAAGAAGAAGAGTACTATTAATGGACCCACCAATTCAAGGCTATGGGGATATGGGGATGGGGCAAGGTTGAAGTTGTACCGTGCTATGAGGGCCAACCCCTCGCTGACAAGGCGATATCCCTATGTGATTTCGAATGTGAGAGATGATGATTCTGGATTGAGCAATTCCTCCGAGAGGCTGCTTTGTACACATAAGCGTCAGAATTGGAGGGAGTTTGTGCGGTTCCAGAAGAAGGCTGAGGATTTGGCATCATCCTCATGGCCATCTGGGGTTTCTTCTTTAGGCGCTGGCTCTATTTCACAATGCAGGAATGGAGAAGGGATTAAAGCAAGTGGGAGTTTACTGGACACGAGGTATTGTGTTGGGGAAGTGGGTAAGGTCATAGTGTTTGGCAATGAGCAAAGGGTCTCAGCTGGAACTGAACCCTTTGCATTGGCAGACCGTGTGGGATTGTTAGCATTGAATTTGGGAAGGGTAATGGCACTTGGAATGGTTTTTGCAGCTTTAGGGTTTGGGCCAAGGGTTTTTTCGGGGCATGCTATGGCAGCTGCCCCTGTCATGACTAGGGTTGAAGATGTTGAGGATGTAGATATAGGAGATGTTGGAGAGGAGGATGTAGATGATGATGAAGAGTTGAGTGACAGGAAATATGAGCAACTGCGAAGGGAAGAGGAAGCAGAGAGGATTGAGAGGGAGCAGCAATTACGGGCAGCTCTTGGCATTGACCAGAAGCTCGAAGATGTAGAAGCTCTGTGGAGACAAGCAGAAAGAGATTCAAAGACAAGGGCAATGTTTGGTGAGAAGATTCAGGAAGCTGTGCGTAAGATGTATGCGGATGGCAGGCGGCTGAAGGCACTCAAATTGAAGGAGTTGGAGGCTGAGGTGGAGGAACTTCAAAGGGAAATGGAAGGTTATGCCAAGAGGGCTGAGAGAACTGCAGATGAATATGCGGCTGCCCAATTGGAATTGCAAAAGTTGGATAATGTGGAATCTGAGGATGATTGGGAAAAGAGGGACAGTTTAGAGAGTGCAGCTAAGGATGCAGAGGTGCGGTTTGGCGAGCATTGGCAGAAAGTGTTAGACATGCAAGATGAAATGGAAGAAAAGAAGATGTGGGTGGAAAGTGCACTCTCAGATGACCTGCCCAGAGTCTTAGAGAAAAGTGAGGCTGATTTGTACCAGGCCTTTCAGCAACATTTGCTCAGGCAGTCTGGTAACAAGATTTCTGGCGAAGACGGGTCCCTAAATGCAGACAAAGTTCAGATTGGCGAACTTGTCAGGGATTATGAAATGTCAGCTGATATTGCCCGGAATCAGACATTATTACCACTTGCAGTTGACGTCGAGGATTCTGAACAACCTGCTATTGAAATCGATAGTGAGACAGAGAAGCTTTATGATGAAATTCAAGGGGAATTGGAAAGAGGACTCACAGGTGACCCAACTTTTCCACCAGGGCTGGAGGCCGCCTTGGGTTGGAGGGCCTGGGTTAATGAGAGGAAAGCAGAGTTCAAGCAGTATCTTTTGGAAAATCCGGAAATTGGTCGTGAGTATGTCAAAGAGAAGCAGGAGCAAATTCTAATTGCAAGAGACAGGGTGGTGGCAGAGACATGGTTCAACAAGACGAATAAGCAATGGGAAATGGCCCCTATGGCAGCCTCACATGCTGTCACGAGGAAGTTGGTATCTGGAGCACGGGTTCGTCATGACCGCAAGGTCATGCTGCTCACATTGAAGGGTGATGACCGTGAGTACCGTGTCGATATTGGAGCTCTGGATGCAGAACTCAGGGATGCAGGAGGTTTTGATGCCTTGTGCATGAAGATGGCCACCTCTGGAACTCCACCTAATACTGAATTTATGTGGATTCCTTTTAGGGAATGGCCTGTGTGGGATCTCTTCCAGCTGCCGTTTAAGGTGGTGTGGTGGTTGCTGGAAGATATCTGGAACTCTCCTTTACTGCTCTCGGTTAGGCCCTGGTACTTCCAGACATTGTTTGAGACTTTTGAGGAGATAATGATTCGCTTTGGGTTCCCTCTAATTCAGACAATCATGCCACTTCAGGCTAGGGTTGCCCTTGGGTTCGACTTGCCAGAGGGAGCGGAAGTGGCAGAGCCGACGAATGTGATGGTATGGCAACAAGAAGCACAGAAGAAAGTGGATGGGCGGTATGGGGAAGGCACTGGCTCTCCAGCTTGGTGGATCTCGCTGCCAATTCGTACTTATATTGTGGGCATACCTCTCTTTGTATTGTTTTCTTTTGTTGGAGGAACTTTATTAGCACCTCTTCGACCAAGGAAGCTCGAATTGAATGAAGCGCAGTGGAAGGAACAGAAACAAGAGCAGCTAGAGAAGGAGATCAACAGGGAGGTGAAGAAGGATGTGTTAGATCCTATTAAGAATGTTTTTGACAACATGAAGAGGGTTAAGCGACCCCAAGTTAGACTCCAGGACTTTGCAGGTATTGATTCAGTGAAAGAGGAGATTCTAGAGGTTATCAGTTTCTTACGAAATCCACAGGTGTTCAAAGAGATGGGGGCTAGGCCTCCCAGGGGAGTGTTGATTTGTGGTGACTCAGGAACAGGAAAGACGACGTTGGCCTTGGCAATCGCAGCAGAAGCTAAAGTGCCTGTGGTTGAGCTTCAAGGGGCAGAGCTTGAAGGGGGAGCTTGGGTGGGGCAAGGAGCATCGAATGTCCGGGAGCTTTTCAAAACTGCCAGGGAATTAGCACCATTGATCATCTTTATGGATGACTTTGATCACTTTGCAGGAGTGCGAGGAGCAACTTCTGATACTAGAAAGCAGGACCATGAATCTCTAATCAATCAACTTCTTGTTGAACTTGATGGGTTTGAGACGCAAGAAGGAGTAGTGCTTATAGCAACCACAAGTAGACCATATGCTATTGACGAGGCTTTGCGAAGGCCAGGGCGCATGGACAGGACCATACAGCTTCCAATGCCAAATCAATCAGAGCGTGAACAGATTTTACGGAAAGTTGCTGTCGACACCATGGACCCCAACCATGCAAAGCATGTAGACTGGACTGAGGTAGCTGAGAAGACAGCAGGTCTTACACCTGCACAATTGAAGTGTGTGCCTCGAGCTTTAGAGGCGAATGCCGCTGGGTACAAAATTGCTGACGACGAAGAGCTCTCCAGCGTTGCCGGGTGGCTTGCAACTTTCAACACTGTCATGCCTATGTGGTTTAAGAAGACAAAGCTGGTCAGAAAATGGAACGAAAATTTGATTGATTTTCTAGGTCTACGTTTATCAAAAGAAGACATACAGGCCGCAGTTGAGACCATGGACGTGTTTGGAGAGTCACATCCTGGACTTGAGCTTGAGAACCCCCCTGTTGTATGGACTAGAGAATATAAGTTTCCCCATGCCGTATGGGCAGCTGGTCGAGTTTTGGTCGCACTTCTCCTTCCCAACTTTGATATCGTGGATCAAGCATGGCTTGACCCAACTTCATGGAATGGTGTTGCGTTCACCAAGTTGACAAGTCGGCTGGAAGGAGGGTATCAAGAAACAGGTATCTTAACGCGGACTTACTACGAGAAAAGCTTGGTGTTGTGTTTTGGACCGTATGTAGCAGGACGCCTACTACTCCCATTTGGTGAGAACAATAACTTATCGAGGGGAGAGTGGGAAAATGCGGAAGAATTAGCAGCTGAGATGGTGCTGCAGTATGGTTGGGGTCCAGATGACAGTGCACTTATTTACCATAAGGCAGGCAACGACGATGGTTTGTCTATGGGTGACAGGTATGAGGAAGAGCTTGAAGCTAAAGGTAACAAGGTTTTCCAAGTGGCTCTTTTGCGGTGCGCAGAAATGTTGGAAAGAAATGAGTTGACATTGAGGGCTTTAGTTGAACACCTTCTTCAATATGACTGTCTGTCAAGGCAGGATATGGCAAGGATACTGGAAGAGACAGGTGCAGTAGCAGAGGATGAACCATTTGAGTTGGTTCCATATACACATGCAGATTTGTTATCTGGATCGATGAACGGCTCAACTTACGTCACTAAAACATTACCAGCTGGGGCTTCCAACTGATTTTAGGTGTCATGGTTGTGAAGTTTCACAAGCCCTTCTTTGACAGTCCAATCAGGGCTGCTGTACAACAACTAGCTCTGTCCGCTTTTTAGATGCAGGGAAGAAGTAGCTGATTAAGGTTAGATGGTAGAACACACTTTCACGGTATTCATAATATTCAACCCTTCCAGAAATTGTGGATCACAACCAACAGTGCTGAATAAGGAGAAATCTTAGCACATGCTATATAATTTGAACTCACACTTGATGGTCAAATGTCCATGGTATTGTCTCTTGGAAGTGTAGCCAGCTCTGTGATGATGACAACCTTCTGATATTAAGGATTGATGTTCTTTTCGTATGGCTGGCAAAGATTCCAGTTGAGTAGCTCCTCGACCTCTTCATTGTGCTGGTTCTCCAAGTTTTTATGATGCTTGACTTGTACCAGATCTACATTGCGTGTTGTGTATTGGTGATGCAGATCTTTCCTATAGCATTGGGATATTGGTGTGGTCTTGATACCCAAAAAAACTCCACATGTTTCAAGTGAGCATGCCATCATCTAGTCCTATTTGTGTCACATTTGACGCTGGAATGGACAAGGGAAAACTGATAAGTGTCTAGGAGATTATTCTCGAAGTGATTATTTCTACTTTTATTTAGAAGCATCTCAGTCATTTCTTGTCCACCCCTTGTGTTGTCACTGCATTTCAGAGAATGTCTGAGCTTCAAACAGCCAAGAATGATCTCCGAATAAATTTTCTGGAGCATGCATTTGACGTGCTGTGTATGTAATTGGGCATCATGGTGCAATGTGACCTGGAATGACCGCGGGAAGCATCCTGAAGGAATCAACTTGGAGGTTGCCGAAGCAAATTGCTTATTCCTCGAACCTAACAGTTCTTGGTTCATCCTGTAGAGATGTCTCTGAAATTGCAAGCCTTTTGGTGGTAGAAACTTTTTTGTAGAGCTTTTGGTGGCCAGCTGCAGTTTACAAATTGCAATACTGCTCAGCTATTCCTTCCTTGTCCAGAGTTGTTCTGGAAATTACAATGAATCACTGATGAGGCAAATGGAGATGCATGAGCAAGAGAAGTTTGTGTGCCTGTTGTGATCTTTTTTTTAAATCACATGCTCTTGGCAGTGGTAGAGGAGAGCAGTGCAGAAATAATCTAAAGCCATTTCTGTGGAACTTGTGAGGTACACATCAATTATGCTTTCACATTACACAAAGTTCAACTGTTTGTGTTTGTGGGGTTTATCAATCAAATTAGGGTTAGAAGTTTGATTGTATCAAAGACAAACAAAATTGTCTCGGGCGACTTCAAACCTTGGAAACTCTCATTGTATCTCCCAAGAGATATGGAGGCGAGGGAATTGTTGCACACGAGCATACCTCTCATCCATCCATGTTATTAACCAACCCCCTACAAGTTAGTGGCCGATTCATTTCAAGTGTGTCATCCTACACTAATTGGGGACTTTGAACCTCCACCATTTACACCTATTTACACCCTAACTTTTGTAAGGTCACTTTTTGTAATGTCACTCCCTCTCTTATATCCCCAAACCCTAGGGAATGGATGTGTTCAGTTCAAATCTCCCTTGTTGGCACATTTCCTTCTCTTATATCATAGGTTTTGACATTAAAATAATCCACTACAAAATTCAAATCACACCCTCACATGCATCACATTGTTATTAATGTCATTATTGCAATGTTGACTTTGTGCTATTCCATATTGTCACATGCTACACTAATTCTCTATTATCATGCACCCATGTTAACACTGCAAACCTCCTTAATATCACGTGCACTTTGGTTGCCACAACATGATATTAGGGAGGTTAGAGTGTATTGTGTGCATAGAGTTTTGCAAAGTGCAGTATATATTGGTTGTGAATATTTGTATATTGAGAGTGTTGGACAATGGCAATTGTATTGGGAATAACTCAAGACTAGGAAAATGTGGGCATAGGTGTCACCTATCATCCTCCTAATTATTTTGGAAAAATGATTACAATTTTGAATTTTGAATACGCTCGTTGGTAAATTATGCACAATGACTAGCCAAGTGGCTAGGATTCCTAGAGTCTACGTAAACTTATCCATTGGAAAGATGAAACATAGCAAACTATTCTATAGTCAACACAATGTTTATTTTTATTCCAAAAATAGCATTAAAGACCCAATGTCAATTTGGTGGGGTTCATTTGGAATTAATCGACCCTCAACTTGCAAGGGATTTGTTTAGTGGAGCCCCTTTGTGTTGAAGGGGGGAGGGGGGGGGGGGGGGGGGGAGATAGCCCATATAGTACCACATAGGTGTACAAAAGGGAATATGAGAATTCGGCATACAAAGTAGACACATGGGAGGGGTATTATTTCACCTAGTTATGTACAAAAAAATTGGGTACTATGAATTTCTTTGAGGAGGTAAGTATACCCTAAGATATACCTTATACCCCTAGAAAACTCATATGTGTTAATCCACAAAGCAATATTTGTCATCCCCCACATCAAAATTCAACATTAATACAAATTGATTTATGAACATACATCCGAAGAATGTCAATTTTCTTCCAATTGCTTATATTTAGTATACATAACTGAGGCAATTCACTCTAGGATTTCAAAATTGGCATATACATACATGAGACTATAATACAATCATGTTTTCTATATACGTGATCTCACGCACTTGTTATTGACTCTCAAAGAAGAGTGCCCCCCCCTCCCATGCCGTGTGTTTGGGTCCCCTTCATCCACGGTGGATGAGTTTACGCAAACGCCACAAACCCCAAGCCTAGCCGTGCATGTGGTATCACCATTATGTGACACATCCAAGTCTTCCTCCCACACCTTGGTCTCCTTTGGGTCACTCCCATTGGCCAAGGCTACATCATTGTCCTCGGGAGATATCTTGTTACCTTCAAGCATGTGAAAGGCAACCTAGCTAGGGTCTCATAAGTATGTTGTTATTCTCGTGCCCATGTAGAAATTTTGTACCTACACATCAATGTCACCCATGTATAGCTAACTTAGAGCCCTTCCATTTGCATCAGTGAAGGAGATGGGAATGGCAAAGAGGAAGATAATCGTATTGAGGCCCACTTGGATTCCAATGATAATATGGGATGGCAAAAATCTTGTAGTTATGGCCATGTTCATATGGGAAATGGCTTAGTGAAGTTCCAAAAAATGACAAAGGAAAATGACCATGTGCAAGTGTGCCAAACCCAATTTGTATGAGAATAGTGGAAATGTATACAACCCATTCGAAATCAATAAAAAAAAATTGAGGGTTAATCTATAGTTGATTTAACAAGTTTGTGTTGTTATGTGTGTCTTATACATACTTTAGCTTTTATTATACATAGAGAAGGGGGAGGGGTGGGGGCAACACTTCTAAATCAATGAGTGTAGGATCACTTATTAAATGTCCCTATATAAGGGAATGACTTTGTGGCAACCGGGAAAGTACGAGTTGCATGACAAACTCCCCTTCGAACATTTCCAACAACTTTGGCATGCCATTGACTTTGATATTACCAAAAGGTCCTTAAAAGCATTGAACAAGGAGCTTTTCATGAGGGGGTCACCAAAGGATTAATCAATCTTATTCCAAAGGACGGGGATACCAAGATCATTGACGATTGGCATCCAATCACTCTTCTCAAACTGAATTATAAAGTGTTCACTTTAACACTCTAAGGCTAGAGTCAATGCTTAGTAATGTCGTTAGCCCTCAATTGAATTGTTCGTTGGCAACACTTGCGTTGAAGTCAACCTCGATGGTAGCCCCATGGACAGTTAAAATTTGAAAAATGAGTCCGACAGGGTTGTCCACTTGCGTTCTATCATTTCTTCATTGTTAAAGAGGTTGTTACGCACATCATCAAGAAGGTTGTGGCAGAGGGTAGGTTGCATGGAACTATCCTCCCCACCACCCCGCGGGGGGGGGGGGGGGGGGGACAACAAAGTATTTCTCAATACGCAGATGACTCTTTATTCATGATTAGAGGGGACAAACAATATGGGGATGAATTGATTCGACTCTTGATAGTTTTAAGTGAGGCATTAGGAATGAATCGATTGGGAAAAGTCTTACATCCATTGGTTTGACAAGCACACACACAAGCCAGTGTGGCTTAAACATTATGATTGGAAGTGGCAGAGGAGGGTGATTTGTCTAAACCTAGACACCCCCTTACGGCTTAATCTTAATGCACTGGATGTCAATCGATTCCTCTATACCAAAATCTCTAAGAAACTTGACTACTAGATTACTATGAAACTCTCCATTCATTTGGAAGGTTTTTTTAGTATGTGTTTGAGTGGTCCGGGATTTGGTTGAATGTTACCTTTAATTAGTATAAGCATGCTTAGGTCTATTATTTGGTATATGATTGTGTTTGTTTTTAGTTTACAGAGGTGTCTTTTTGCAATCAAGTAGTATTTGATGTAGGTTATGCTATTTTGTATTATGTGGTTATTGGTTTGGTAGGCAATAACGCTAGGATGTGAGCATGCGAGCATGAGCCTAAGAGCGGTGAGCAGGGATTGTATGAGCCCACAACCTCAAAAATTTCTAAATGATGTAATTTCTAAATTTTTGGGTTAACAAATCAAAGATCGATGTTTTTTCAATTAAAAAATACCATATTTATTTAAATACCTAATACCACATGACCCATGACTGTGGATTTTAGATTAAATAAACCTTGCAAAGTGATGTTATTGCATGTTTTAAAATTTATATCATGTTCAGGGAGGCCATCCCAAAGTGGGTTGATCAAGTCAAAGTACAGATAATTTAAAGGCAATTTTGAGGATGAGAGGGAGCAAACGTTGTGAAAACACCATAGGATGTGGAACATCATATCAATAATAATATATTATTATATTATAGCAAGGGATACATATTGGATTATAAATATAATATTTGGATATTAGAATTTAATTATTTGAATATAATACATCGGCATGATATATCTACTTGATAGCAGTCTAATATATATCAACTAACTTGCTCACTCACACCTCTTGATGATTCCAGCTCGGGGGTGCACTGTACTAAACATGTACGAGTATACGTGAATGCACAGGAGAGGTATTGATTTGGACCTTGCCGTATTACGTATACATATGGTATACATGTTATAATTTATAGTTACGTACATATATGGAAGGCCTTTAAAAAGCATACAATAATTGTACTTGTATGGTACTGTTACTATACTACATATCATAAGTTTTCATATTGGATGAAATTAGGATTAACTAGGATTAACGATTTTCGTTAGCAACCTTATAGGGTAGTATGAACCATATACAAGGTGTCAAGGTAATATCGGGGAAAGAGGCAGTATTAGGGTTTTGAAATGATTCGTTCAGCTCAAAGTAACAAAGAGATTGGTTTATGTTGGTATCAAAAAGGGGTTAACAATAAGTGGACATATGATCTTACTGATCATTTGATGGTAGACTTAGAGACAATAATTGCATTGGCTACAATGACATATACTGGTGAATCAAATGTTTATGAGTTACATCCGGGAGATGAAAAAGTTTTCAACGACTTTATTGATGAAAGCTAGGATATTTTGTTATACATATTATAGGGGTTGATTATTGTTCAAAAGTATATTTGTATACTTATGTTAATGACTATATATGAATGGATGTTTTTTTTGTGTATACATATTGTCACTTGTATATTTATTGTTGCAATTGTATGTGTATTACTTCATTTCACAAAAAATAACTTGTATATAGGGGGTTTTTAGAGTATGCAGTGAACGCACGTGATTCTAGGTTTTAATGAAAGGTGCACCCCCCGAGGATTCCAGCAGCAACAAGCACTTGCTTAACTTCATCCCAATTGAGGGTAGGAGCATGGATGAATGTGTCTTTCTTGTATCCAATTTGCATAAATATGGAAGATGTAATGAAGGTGTTTGTAGTTTATGTACATGCCACGCTTTCCAATGAATGTGCCGTTCATGCTTCCATAATGGGGACAAGTACAAACTGTGATGTTGTAACCTTTCTTGTTAGAAGTAGTCTTGGACAAAAGCGTGATAAAATCACCAAGTCCAGGGTAAGGAAGGAGGTTCACCATGGTAATAACTCCAATTACATACCTTGCACTCTCCCACTGATTTCGGTGATTTTTGGTGGGTGCCTTCCAACTTCGACGAACTTGTTTGCCATTCCGAAGAGAAGGGATCCTTTCGGCATGTGTTAGTCGAGGATGAGTCCACAAAACTTGTTGAAATACCCTAGACGAGGAGAGAAGTCGTCGAGAGGAAATAAGCACGTTGGATTGTAGGCAATACCCTGCTTCTTTAAAGCTCAATGACTTCAGTACATGTAAGGTTGGTACCAGTAAGAATAGGCCAAACTTCAGGAACTTCGGGTCGTGTAAGAACATGAGAACGCTTAGGTCCCATGACGCAACGCACAATTTGGTCTGGACAAACCAAAAACCCTCGATTCCAATTGCTATGCCCTTATACTCACGCTTTCGCCCTTTGTAAGTAGGGGCAACAGTGGGTTTCCCATGCCTAACAACCAACAACTTGCATTTGTAGAGCGGTGTAGAGCACAACAGTGTAGCAACAGTGTAGAGCACAAGTGAAACATGAAATTACCTTATATTAACAGAAAATTGAAAAGTATAATATTAATAGTATACAAGAATATCCATATCTTGTCAAATTTTATCAATTTATATTTTAATTTCAATGTTTTATTAATTTATGTAACACTTTAGTTATCAACCCACATATAAAATACAATATAATACTCTATTTTCTACACACTCTCACTTTCAACTCATGTTAGTAATAAGTGTAAACAATGTAGTAGTGAAAGAATGAGAACATACTAATGAGTGGTTGAACATTCAAGTTTAACCCCTAATTTGACAAGCAACTAATTTTTGGTTGATGGATAATTTCTCCCCTACATTAACCCCACCTAACTCATTTATCCACAATCCAAATAATCATAAACATCAAGCCAGCATGGATATCTAGGCATAGACACATGAGCTGTGCAATTTGTAGATGATTAAAATGTGTAAAAATGGGGTGTGTTCATGTTTTTGTTGTGTTGGAGCTCATGTGAGGGTGTTGACTTCAATCAATGTTTGTTTCGTCAATGCAAACTTTGCATGACAATCAAGGATGTTTATTTTGGTAAAGGTGAAATGTTCTTTGATGCTCATGTAGAAATGGCCTTTGTGTTCACATCAACTGTTTAGTTTAACATTTAGACACTCTGAAATTTTTAAGGAATTCTCTTGCTTATATGTGGTTAGAAATATGGGATAGTTTAATTACATACTCCCAATGCAAGGTCGCTAACTTCTTGTGATTAGCACATTTTGGGATGAGAATTTGTGGAGATGCTCAACTACTGGGTTGTTCCCATCTAGCGGATCACACAAGCCTTCCGCTCATTTTCCAAATGAATTTGATTGGTCAAAGGTCTTTTCCAAGGGATAAAACATGGCATTTTCTCATGCATCAATTCCTGCAATTGTTATAACCTGAAAATCCCAAGGGTTATTCGTGCCAATTATTTCCCTTGTTATAGCTCATCTACCATGTTTCAAGATCCTACGGATAAATTCCATTTTAACCTCAAACTTGTCCATGAAAATTCCACAATCATCATTTAGTGAACTACACTCAAAACAACCCTTTCATGAGCTTTGAATGTTAAAGGTTTAAGTAGGGTTGCATAGTGAATATATGCTTTGAGCTACATTGGAGTATTTGAGTGGTATGTGGTGAGGTTTGCTACCAAGAATGGATACCAAAAGACATTTTTTAATAGGGATTGAATTACCTACTCAAAATATGATAACTATTATGAGCTCAATAGTCAACATTATTTTTTATTCATTTTTACTCGGGGAAGGGGGTTTGGATCTATATGACCATTTAATAAACACAATAATCTCTACTTTGACATTGAATAAGGAATAATCATATAAGCTCCAATTTTATAAGCTCCAATTTTATAAGCTCCAATTTTATGAGAAATGGCTATAGGCTTGTTGGATTTGCTATCCATCTCGTACTAATCGTATGTTTCATATTCAAAGAAGGGTTGGCTACACTAATTATCCCAATTAGTGTGTATTATTATTTGGAGTTACACAATGCAATAATGTCTTACTCAAGAGTTTAATTTTTACTAATAAAATCTCAATAGGTTGTTCAAACATTGTATGGCATGAATGACTTTGCTTGGTAAAATATGTATTCTCAATAAGTAGTTAAGGAACAGCACAACTCTGAATAGTAACACACACTAATTAGGATAATCAGTGTAATTGGGAAAAGTAACCATTTAACACCCATCCACTGTGTTTACCACAATCAATGTACTGTAACCAGAAAACTCATGGTATGAGTCATCGGCAGTTCTTTCTAAAAGCCAACCTAGACATCATTCTAGAGAACATTCAACACATGCCAGATGATCACTATTCTGCATGGCTTCAGCTCATATGTCAACATCTGAATACCATACTTATATTACAGACACCAATTCAAAGCAAAATGGTTAGGTGAAGGAACATATTGTCCCAATGTTGCGGATGATTTCCTGCAAGGCATGTGGGCATGGCGGGGACATGTGGAAATCTCAGAATCTGTGGGTGAACAACTTACCAGCCTTTGTTGAGGGAGCTCTATAATTGAGAACTTAGATTTAAAACAATTGTTGCTAAATTGTGTATATCTACAATGTCAAGGGAATACTATACCTGAATGGGAGTAATCATTATCTACCTAGCCTATTTTCAAAGGTATCCGGATTGGATAAGAACTTGCCCTGTCCTTCGGCCATGGCGGGCCCTGGTAATAAATAGTCCTAAAATAGTGATGAGATCAATGTGCTGGCACGCTGTCAGAGGCAGGTAAGTCCTTATCCTGTACACACAGCCAGCTTGTTGCTATTATTGACATATTTGCTGTTCTTGATGTTGTAGTCGTTCTTGGTAGTGAGTTTGATGTTGTTCTTGCAGATCATCGTGCTGCTGCTGCTGCTTCTCCAGGTCATGAACCACAGTCGCAATCTCCAGCACGTGATCAACTATCACCCCATCCACGCCAAGCACCTTTTGCTTGTGCGCTACTTCTGGCAAGTTGCTGAAATTTGCAGAAGGGACACATTCATAAGTATTGCCAGCAACCGAAAGCACAGGATTGGTACAAAATCAAGTTGTACCCATTATTTAGATTTAGTACACTTATCAGCAAACAGCTTTCCAATTTCATTCTTATCCAATAATAAGTCTGTGGCCTATGTTGCTTCAATGGCCAAGCCCAAACATCTACTCAATTCTCCGATTCATTGAATTTAATCTTACCAATAAAATCGCCAACACCAGTGTACTTGAGTGACATCAATCCAGTACATCACAATGTGAATTGAGCAGACAATGGTCACGTCCAGTCCCATACTTGCATCAAATTGTATATTAATACACGTGAGGACTTACTTTAACTCCCCGTAAGTGAACAGCCAAATGCCGGCTTGCTTTACCAAAGAAACAAGACTCGGTTCGTATAAAATCGCCCTGACTTCAGTAACTATCCCTTGCAGATTACCTGCAACACAAGAACATCAAATGTAAGTCGTTGAGGGAAAAGCTAAAAGACATAATCAATAGCAAATCTCTTCAAGAGCCAATGATGGCATCTGTTTTGGAGCTCCCCAGTGATAGTTGTCCTTAACCATGGTAGCATCTGTATCAGAAGCATCAAGTGTTCATGATCAGGTGAAGATCACTTACTCTGTTGACAAACTTCGATGGCAGCCTGGATGGAATTTCTTCGTTGATCATTAAACAAATGCACTCCTCCATCCGTAAGAAAGAAAACCTTCAACCCATAAACGCAGACAATTCAGAGGGTCAAGAACCACACGAGCGATACGTCGCTAACCTTTGAAATTTGTAAATTTCATGCTTACACATACTGCAATATACCCCACGAGAATTCAAATATGATTCTTGATTGAGAGATTTTCCGAGTTACGTGGGACCAACTATTCGCACAAGGCTGAATCGTTTACAAAACATAAACCGGCGCTGAGTTTGATAGGAAATCTTTAATATTTATTCACAAAAGTTAATACTCACCGGATAGTCTGACTGCGCGCTCCCCAGAAGATGCACAGCATCTGGATGGAAGCTGGAGTAGTAAATCTTCCGTCCATTAGCGTAGCGCTCCACAACCTGAGCAATTATAAATTGATCAACATCAAGTTTGTACGACAGACATTCTTGGTGTTGCTCTTGATTATAACTTTTCTTATTTCACTGTATCCTTACAGTGCACACTTTGCAATGTACCTCCGAGTGATGCCATCTGTAATACAATGTGATTCAAGAGAATCAGCGCGAGAATGGACGATCGAGAAAATTGAACACCACTTATGCGAAATATCCCAGCCTCTTGCTGTTAAAATCCTTTTGCTAACCATTGCGCAAATATATGACATCAAATGGTAGTAAAATTTAAAGGATATGACATACTTACTTCTAGTATGGGGAAGATCACTCGCCGCATCTCTTCATTGGAGGTCTCCAAAACGTCATCGAACTTCAATTCAATATTGAACCCCACAGATGTTTCTACACGCTCAAATGCCTCCTGGAGAGTGCACATGGAGTCCTCCACGGTTGCAGTCCAAGCTCCAACATATTCATCCACCTTCGACTTTCGATAGATTGGCTTGCCCTGCGATAAGATAGCTGGCCCTAACACACTCCCATTCTGCTCAGAGTAACCACGAGTTTAATCAGCCCCTACACCCTTCTTATGTAAATACTAACACGTAACTTCCTTCTCGTCGATAAAAACCAACTTGTGGCTATTGTCAATTTCTAGAAGAAGGACAAAGCATAACTTCTCTAAGCTCGAAGGTGAGATAATACTAATCTCCGAATGTCCGTTTCATTCCTTACAAATTTTAATGTCCTCTGATATTCGGATTGCAGGTTAATATGCTTGTATATTTACCTTAGGTGCATCCTTCTGAGGTCCAATAGCGAGGAATTCGTCGAGCGTGAGCTCTCCAATCTTCTTGGATACCTATAGTGTACATGTATGAACATGAGTTAAGATAACGACACCTAACATCACAATGCCTGGCGGCAACAACCAGCCCTTGAGAGCAATAGAAGTTTTGTCGCTTCAAATATAAAATCGAGCAGAAAATGCCGAAGAATAATACCATATCCTCAGAAATGATGTAGTCGTCATGGAAGATGATAGGGTGCCCGTCCTTGGTAACCTGATGAAAGCAACATACACAACAAAAGTCAGGTCAAGATAGGAATAGGAGTTAACACTAAGACGCACTTTTCAACAACACACTCTAAATGCGCTGAAAACACTAAAGGACGTTAAACTTGAAGTTACCTGGACATCAAATTCAACGAAATCGGCACCGTATGTGGAAGCTGTGTTGAACGAGCAGATAGTGTTTTCTCGAATTGAAGGCCGAGCTTCCGGTATCTCTCCTTGGCTCAGAGTCTTGTTTTTTCCGCATCCGCGATGGCCAATTACAACTACTTTGTCGTTAAATTGACCGGGTTTCATGTCTGTGTAGGAAGACAACCAATATGCAAGGCTTTAGAAGATATGTGCTGCAAACCCCTGGAACATAATTCGATCACTTGCCAAGGACTACCGCCAATTAACTATAGAAAATTCGATTCAAAAGATCATAGGAGATGACATTGCTTAATAGGCCATTTCATATAGCTCATTTCTTATAAGCTCGTAAAAGCTAATCCCAGGAGTTGCTGGCCCTTGTTAAATTAGAGGAAAAGCTTGACTGCTGAATCCTTAAAGAGGTCCTCGGAGGTCATCGATATCTTTTATGAGAAGGAATACCTGTAAAAACATCTTGAAGGCCAGAGAGACTCTGGTTCTTGCTTGGCAAACTTGTGGGATGAGAAATAGGAGGTGCTACATTGCTGGCAGAAAATAATTCTGGCTCGGCTTCGGCGACTCTGTGATCCATTGCAACTGCCAAAGAGTACTCAAAAACGTAAGACATCACTTGGACCCGGCTGATACTTAGCGCAACAATCAAGACTTTATGACACCATTCGAAGCTCTCAAAAATATCTCTTCCGTAGAAAGCTCTCTAAAGCAAAGTTTTCGTGCACTATCTTACTGCTCAGTAAAGAAATGGCAAATGTCTAGGCGAGACATAAACAAGACACTACATAGGAAATTTCAAGAATGCTTGGGTCTCTGTCCAGGAATCCCGTGTCCACGGCAATGTCGGATGCAGATCACGTGGTTGCTCATAATTGAGCAAATACGAACAAAGGAAAGACACAAGTACCATCTCAGCACTCTGCATTGTGCACCAAGTTTCCATGCACTCCACAAAGTCATCCTTGCACCGCATCGTGTATATCTTCACCTCTGTCCTCTATCCTTTTAAAGTGAATAGTTCCTGAAGAAATATCCAGCATACTGTACGACTTCCAATTCACGACAGACCAGATATAATCGCCACACGGAAATAAATTCTCACTTTCAAGCCAAAAACATATCCACTTATTATTCGATTAAGCAGACTAAGAAGGCACATGCCACAATGGATTACCAGATCCTACAGAGCAGGCGACCACCGTCCGCTCCCGATCCGCGACTCCGATCGGCGCACCGCTGAACAGCTGCTGCTGGACTCCACACCGCGGCTTCTCGCACCGCCTCGTGCGCTCTCTCGAAGCAATCCAACAAAAGCTTCGGCTCGCAACGCAGAACGACATAAATAATCCCCCGCACCGCAGGCGAATCGCTACGTTGTTAATGCTCACAGCGAGGAAATGCGAGCCACAGATGTCGTCAAGAAAAGAAGCTCCTGTCTCCCACGGCTGCTGTCCAGGACTCCCGGCTGCCGAGACTGGTGCAGAAGTTGGAAGCGAAAGAAGTTGACACGCCAATGAGACAGTTAAGAATCGTGGAGGCAGTTTGGATATGAGCCTTCATGCCCTTTCTATTTCCCCGTTCTATTTCCCCGTTCATTCTGCGCAAGGCATGGATACGTAATAAACAGTTTGGAAAGTCCATCGAACGGGACGGCAGTAGATTTATTTGACTTGTGGCAAGGGAATCGCAATAGCATCTCAGAGTATATGCGAGAGAGCTGCCTGGAATATGCTCCTCCCCCGTTTCTTCATTATGGCGTTGCCACGGCATGCTTTCTTACTGCCACCTTCCTTTCTCCTCCGAGACTCCTAACGCGGAAGCCCTCTCATACCCTGCACGGTTCATACCCGCCCAGGCCGTGCCCATCCTTGGATTGTCAGATTTCAATCCGTAGGGGAACTACAAGTTCTGTGTACCCTTGGGAAGCGCTTCCATAAGTCATTGTCATCGAATCCAGCTACCAGTCAAAACCATATGTCATACACCAATTGACGGAGTGAGAATACATCATCTATCTAGCACCATGTGTCCTCTATAATTAACCTACGCTCATCGTTGCCACCTCCCAAATTGCACATAAATTGCATGTGACTCATGATGATTGTCACACGTTATTAGCTAGGGAAGCTCTCTCTCTATATATATAATTAGTGCGGTGAAGGAATGATGTGTCATGTTCTCATAGTGGCATTTTTCCTATATCAGCTTGCAAGTGTCCCATGCCGTTGTCACCCACTGATTGCAAGGTCATTTACATGGGTCGATGTTGAATAATCTGAGCCACACTAAATTGGTATATGTAGTATACTTCATTCACTACACTAAATGTACCACTTAACAAGGGTGGTCGTAATTCAAGTCACATGCGCAATCTAGCCAACTCTCAAAGTTGCTACTAACTGACACTAAACTCATGACTACGGTAAATTCTATGCTCATTTAACGTAGATTTCAAGAAAAGTATTGCATGCTTGTGATTAGTACATGCTCATTAATGAATAGTGCCAAGTGCCGGTACTTTAGTGGATAGTGCCAAGATGAACAATGCTTCCTAGTCTTAGATCTAAGATCTTTTGGTGACACTAATTCATAGTGTAAAGGAATTTGGTATCACCTTCATTAATTTCTAACACTCATTAATTGGTATATTTAATGTAGTAAATAGTGTCAAAACTTGATGTGAATAGTACTAGGTATTATGTTGCTTCGCGTCCTTATGGTTGTCGCAAGCTTAAAATTCATATCAAGGCACTGTTATGCAATGGTACATAATTTAGTAATATTAGTGACTTGTTGTTTGAATTTACATGGTATTATGAATCTCAATGATCCATATATCACCAAAATTGTGCATGTATGTAGAGTGGACATGCCAAGCACATGAATATAATGTCTCATCAATATGATAGTCCCTATGAAATAATAAAAATCTTAAAAAAGAGTAGAAATCCATGTTCATTTCACATTCCTTCCATCCCAAATTCCATACCAACTTGCTAACCACCTATTCTCGAGGGAGATGATGGAAACCTTTTTAAGAAATCTAAAATCTATGGGAATGTATTATGGAACACCAAAATACACTCTCAATCTTTTCTTTAGCAATGAGAACATGTAGGGAACAAATGTGAACACAACCCACTATGTAATAGAACATTGCCACATTAGTTCATTATTACATGTGATAATATAAGGCTGGCACACTGCCAATGTGTTATAGATCGGACAAGAAACGGTACTTGTGGTAACATTGTGCACTAACCACTAGATGGCATGGATGGACATAAGGTGGATGTGCCCAATTCAAGTTGGGACACACACCTATATTTGAGTGCTATGTGGTAAGTGTAAATCTAAGAACTGACACCAAAACACACATGCGTTTAAAAGAGATAGACATACGTGCTGGAACTTTGGTAATCATTGTAGGTTCTTTTAGTGAGCATATCTCGGTGGACCTATATGGAAAAGTGAACGAGGAATACACCCTAAACTCCATAATATCAACCTCCATAATGTCACACACTCTCTAGTATCCCGAAACCCTAGGGAACAGATGTTCGTAGTTCAAATCTCACTCCTTATAACACCATATTCGAAATTTTGGGAAAATTCCATGATTTTGGGAAAATATAGTTTAGGTTGAGTCGACCTAAAATGTACCCACTGGGTACATTTTAGGTCGACTCCACCTAAACTGTCATCAAATTGGGAGACTGGAAATCTCCCAAATTTTCGAATATGGTGTTTTATTGTCACATTTCTCTCCCTTATATCACGAAATTTGTCATTAATGCAAACCACCAAAGAAGTCAACCCACACCCTCGCATTGCGCCATGTGTCAGCATGTGGAGCGTCTTCTTCTTCTTCTTCTTATGCCACTTGTTGAATGTTGGTGCATGTGTCCACCGCATCGTCCAGGAAGGGCAAGTGGAGTGGACCACGCTAACATAGGCGATTGGAGAACGAATTCAAATTGTCCTCACATCTCCTTTGTGTTATTCCATAATATCACATGCTATACTAATCCCACAATATCACGCATCCATGTTAACACTACAAAACTCCATAATATCACGTGCACTTTGATTGCCATAGGTGTGATACTACAAAGTTTAAAGTGTGAAAGATTCACATTGAAAATGAATAAGACATTCATATGAGCTCTAACCCATATGAGGAGGACAACCACATGCATGATTTTAGACTTGCCAATCCTATTGCGTTCCATGTGACAAAGGAAAATGGCCATTCAAGACCCACTAAATTTCATGTCCACATGCTTGTTTCTAGGTGGGCGCGTTAACAACCACCATGGTCAACTAACTTAACTTAGGCTTCGAGAGTGTGTCTTGCTTGAAGAGATTTTGCCACGGGGGAGCCAACTCAGCAACATCTATTTTTTCTTTTCTTTTTTCCGTTTTCTTGCACTCGATTGTAAAGCACCGGGTGGACATAGATAGCAAGACACAACCACCAATCAACGAGGAGGAATCTTCGTTGTCTTAGGGTTTGTTCATCATTCCAAAGTGGTGCGGCTACTAGATATAAAAATATTATATCTTAGGGTTGTCGATAGCGACGAAGATGGTACATGGATCGAATTGAGAGTGGTGGACCTTGGAAGGAGGAGGGGCTCTCCACCACTCTCCATAAGCCACTTTCTAGATCATTCTAAGCTTACCATGTGTTGAGCCTTGAAATCGTACGTTACAAACAAAAGTGTGGCTTCAAAACTAATGGTGCACATAATATCCACGGCACCGAAGCATTCTATTCGTGACTTCATACAAGGAACATACATACTTTACATCGTTTTTGAACCTCCCTAACATTATTCGGCCTGCAATTCTCGTTCCGTGGGCCCTCGTAACATAACAATGGGATGCTCGAAGAGTTACGCAGGGAGGCTTAAATTCATATTAAACTCCTAGCATCCCACTATTATATTACGAGGGCCCACGTCGTTGAATAATGTTATGTCTTTTTCTCACTCAACAAACAAGGACACTAAATATGGTATTTAATGTCACTATGGTAACTTCTTGGATGACACTTCTTATGAATAAATGAACGAATATTGTCATGGATGATGGATGAGTTCATCCATTGGCTGAAACCCTACCTTCTCTTGTCAGCAACTTGTGATGAAACATTGTCATGGATGGTTGAAACTTGGATGAAAAATCACTTGGTAAGTGATAATAACTGCAACACAATTAATCTTTGATCCCCAAAAAATTTTACAAGGAATGACAAAATAGTGTTAGGTCAACATTTAGTGTTGGTGACACTATATCACAGTTTACAATTAGTATTGAGCAAGACAATTAGAATTGGTGACACTAAATATCATACTTAGTGTAGTATATTGAGACTTAACTAAGTACTTATAGTAGAGTTAAGCATGACAACTTTTTGACAACCACTAAGGCCATCCAAAGTAGGTCTAATAAGGTATGCATGCCTCAAATCCTTAGGGCCGGTTCACACGGAGTCTGAAGTCCCAAGGTCCTGAGGTCAATCCGTGCGAAAGAGAGAGTAAAAGAGAGAGAAAAAAGTAAAATAAAGAAAAATAAAATAAAAGTAAGAGTATTTTACCATGACATGCAATGTCTACTCACCAACTCCCTCTCATGTCCACGTGAGCATGAGAGTGGGGGCGGATTGGTGCCTATTGTCATAGGTGGATCATGTGATTAGTGTTAGGGCTATGTGTTCTATCTTAGTTTTGGGTTTTATTGTTAGTAAGCATGTTTAGTCAAGTGGGACTAGGGCTTGTTTCTTTTCTAATTTTTGTTCCTTTTGTTTAGGATTATGTGTGTTAGATATGTTATAGCAATTGGGAGAGAGATTCCATTAGGTCATGGATTATGGAGTTGGGGATTTTGCAGTTCTTGGAGGAGTTTAACAGTTGTTGTATGTATAGTGCCTCTTATTCCTACTGTAATTATAATGGGTGGTAGTAATTTTGAGGGTTTGGTTATTTGCACATCAGTTATCCAAGGGGCATCCCATAACAAATTTGACCACTTTATGTGTATGTTTGTGTTGGAGAGCCATTTGTCTATACATGGTATTGTATTTTTTTTGCATGGGAGATGAGCGTGCTCACGTATTCTTTTCTATGTGGTTTTTCATGCTATGGACTAAGTTGTCATGTTATGTGGATGTCGGGGGGATAGATGGCCAATACAATGTCTAATGGGCGATGAGGTGGAAAGGGGTTTCTACAACGCAGGGTTGTTCAACTCTTTGTTTGCCCAATTTTGCAACCTTGTCATTTCCAACGATATTTGTGTGGGCTCCGACTTTGTGGATGATGATATTGTGGTGGGAGGTTTTAAGCGTATTTATTATTCGGGTTATGGGGAGTTTATTTGGGTGGTTATATTGGGAGGATGGGTTTCTTATGTGATCAAGGAGAAGATATATGTTGTTGAGGATAACCGTGAATACGAGTGTATCCGTTGGGAGCATTTTGGTGTGTTCTGCATCAATCACGAGTGCGCATGATTATGCTTAGAGAATATTGGGGGATCCAGGTAGGCGAGCAACGATATTGACTTGTAGCCCGAAAACTCCAGCACCTGCGATGTTGTTTTTTCCTTCTCCATCCGGTGGTGGGAATGAGTCATCCAAATAGTAGGATTGGGCGGGTGGGAAGCATAGGGGTGGGGGGTGTATTGGAGGGTTGGGCTATGTGCCAAGCTTTAGGGATTTTGATGTATGTCTTATTTGTGTTGGGGGTGGGTATGGTGGGGTAGGTGGTGCAAGTGGAGAGGAATGTTGTAGGGAGTTGTAAGAGGAAGGTGGGTATATGTGGTGTGGGAGAGTGAGTATAATTGTTGTTGTTGTTGTTGTATGCGGAGAAGGGCAATGTTTTAGTATATTGTAAAGCAAGGGGTGAGATGGTAAGTATAAGAGTTACATGTGGTTGTTGAAGCGGGTTGGTGGATTGTTTGTCCAATCATCGTGTGTGATGGAAATAATTATAGTGGACATGTGATTGTGTGTGTGGCTAGTTTTTTTTGGAAAAGGTCTAGGGTTGTTATATGTGGGTGTTCATCAATTAATTTTGCTTGTGTTTTTGTCTTGTTTTGCATTTATTAATCACATATATGTCCATAAATTTATGTCACGTTGTCGTAATGTAAATACGTACACTATATAGATGTGTACGTATTTAATATTGCATTGTGATTCTTGGCCTTGGAGAAAAATAATAAAGAATAGAAGTATATTACTTTTTTATTACTCATAGTTTATTTTAGTTATCATTACCTAAGGATAGAAGTGGATAGAAGTTGCTTACCTTTATGTTTACTCATAGTTACTCTTAGTTACCTTTACCAAAGGATAGAAGTTGCTTACCTTTATGTTACTCATAGTTACTCTTAGATACCTTTACCAAATGATAGAAATAAATTACCTTTTTATTTACTCATAATTTATTTTTGTCTTTTAGTTATCTTGAGTTACTTTGGACCAATGGGTGATTAGAAGCCATGTGATGAGGATAAGAGAGAACTTTATCTCTCGCATGGATAGGGAGAGGTGGTGAAGGAAAGATGTTATGTGATTATTGTTGGAGAGAAGTGGTTGAGAGAGAGAAGTGCATTCGAAGCTCACGGTGTGAGTTGTTTTTTAGAAGAATATGAAATAAAATACGAGGGATTTGTGATTCATGAAAGATCTCACTTGTTGTTTTGGAAGTTAGCAATCAAGATTTGTGCTTGTTTGAGTGGAGGGAAGTCTGTTGGTTCTTAAAAGAAGAGCTGAAACTTCGACCGACCATAGAAAACGGACAGATTGAAGAATTGAAGGCTTCAAGACTCGAATGTGTGGTTGCTTGTGGCACGTTGTCTTTTTCTTGTGTGTGTGATTCCAAGCCGATTTTGGAGGCTAGTTGCATTTCAATTCTGCATCGTAATTTGTTTCATGTGTGACAACGAAGTGGGATTAATGACCCACAAGGTTGTTTGTGACAACGAAGTGGGATTGATCACCCACAAGGTTGTTTTCTGTCGTTCCCACTGGTGAGGCGCGATTGCTGGTCACCGTGGGTTTGAAAGTTTAGGAGCCAATCTTTCGGACGTCAGCTCGTGTTATGACGTCCCGTTTTACCCGTCCGAAGCCCGTGGTTTCTTATCACACTACCCTTACCCTTTACCCACATAGAGCCGCAACAGGATAGGTCGACGGGAAAGAGGTTGAAGATTAGAAGAAATTGAAGAAATTGAAGACTAGAAGACCAGAAGACTCGATTGAAGACAAGAAGATTCGACGGGTCCGATAAAATCTAGTTGCAGCCAGAAGCCCAGTGTTTTCCCAAGGCGGAACCCTCTCTACCCGACAACGTTAAGAAATCTATGATGAAACAACAACAACAACAACAACAACAATGAGTGAAACTCTCTATTTGCAAGATGACACCATATTGGTAGATTTGGGGGAACCTGGGAGCTTAATGAACATGTCAATTACTCCTTTGGTAAGATGACTTCACAAAAATACAAACTCAATTCCATGAAGGTTTCAAGCTAGTTCATGAACCTTCCAACCAATGTTACCAAAGTATTCTACCAATTTCATGAACCTTCTAAGTTTGTTCATGACTCTTCTAAACCAACTTGACTTGTGACACACCTCAATTTCCAGACAATAGACCTTTACATCTAGCAACTTCATGAATCTTCCAAACCAATTTCACAAATCTTGTTGCACTATGTGGTTCTCATATTCTCAACTTCTCACCTCCTCCTTTTCGCAAACATTGTCTTTGTACTAGGTTTGATAGTAGTCGATGTGGAAGCAACTCACACAATTGTATTGTATTTGAAGGGTATGTTTCGTGTTGGTTGGGTTTCGATTGTGTGCGATTCAATGTTATACTCAATTTGTTTCTTGTTTGAAAACAATTGAAAACAATTCACTATGCGTTGCTTTGTGTTGACTAGGTTTGAATTGGTGACAATTACACTTCCAGTTTGTTTTTTTTGTTCAATTTTAGTTATACTTTGTTTTCTTAAATTGGTTTAGTTCAATAACTATGCCTAGTCATCCGCATAGGTGATGCCCTTCCGTCACAAATCATACATTCTATTTTTAATGAGGACATATCGTTTATTGACACAAGTAAACATTATAGTTTCCTTATGAAACTATTATGAGCAAAATAGTTTCATAGAATGGTCAATTAGCGACCAAACATAGAGGTAATGTTTGCTATCCAATTTTACAAGATGAGCACATTCGGTGTTTAGTAGAGAGGCTTGGTGCAAATCCAAACAACACCATAGAATCTCTCCATCATCAATTGAATTATGTTTTTCGATTCACACGCCCTATATCTATCAATTGTGTTTCAAAGACCACTCAAAGTCAAGTTGGATTTACCCTTAAGTTGATGCACTATGAACCATATGATTACATCGTAATAGGTCACATTACAAGCAATCACTGCAAACATGGTCCAAAGTTGGATAAGAGAAGTCAATCAAATTTTTGGTAGAGCTAGTCATGGGGAGCAATTAACAAAATCTTATACATGATGCACCATTCTATGTCAAATAGAATTATACAGTTTATGAAATTGACTTTGTAAAGTTGTGAATATTGACATCAAAACCATGAAATTGTTCATAACATGTAGTGAAATTGATTAAAAATTCAAGCTAAATTGGTTGTTTACATAATGAGATTGGTTCGCGATTCCAATGATATCTATAGAACATATTACTAAATTTGTTTGTAAAATCATGATATTGAGTTTTCACTTCCGTGAATTCATCTCACAAAAAGTCGTATTTAGGTATTTGAGCCTGATACGATTTTGCCCCCTTCGGATTGGTAACTCTTTGTAGATTAGAATCATATCGGAGGTCATCTGGCGAGTGAGTCATTGATCCAAAATTGTAGGTACTTCATGCTAATATATCAGGGGGACGTTAAATACCCCCCCCCCACGAACTTTTCGGGGGGGAATATTCTGTCAGGGACAACAATCTGTCCATTTTTTTCCACCCGACCGAAAACTGTTGCCCGCTTGCCCGACTTCGAAAAAACTATTGTACTTGCATTTTTGAAAGCTACTTGTCCACAAATCCCATATTGAGTGCACTTCATTTTCAAGGTCTCAAATCCAATACATATGTTCACTTCCATTGAGTAATAAGCAATTGACTAGATTTCATTTTCAATGTGAAACCGTCAATAAAGCACATAATTAACTTGGAAGTCAAAAATAATACAAAATCCTCATTAGCACTAAGGTTATAATTTTTGTCACTTACAATTGAAATGGACTTTGTCATTCTAAAATGAAACTAAAATTAATTAAACAATTTTAATATTTTGTTTTATTTTGTTTTGTTTTAATATATAATATATCATAATATCTAATATATATTTAATACCTTCTACTATCACAAAGTTTTCATACGCATTTAAACTAGTTAAGTAAGATTCACTGCAACTAAGTCTAATAATTTATGATTAATCCTAATTAATTATAATTAAATGAGAAAATATGCTTACCAAATTAATTAAGCGTAATAAATCACAAATTATATTTACCGGAGTTAATTCCATTTAAATCATGATTAATTCTAGTAAGTATATTTTATAATGGAATTTATCTTTAAATTGTAAAACACCGATACCTTATCCATAATGGTTATCTTTTGCACTTTCAGAGATAAACATATAGATATGGTATCCTATACAATAATCTTATGGTTTAGGTTGTAAGATAGACTATAGTCAGAGGATAATCATATTCTAAATATACCTTATAATTTTTGCTTCCATATTATCTTTAAAGTATAAAACAAGAATATCTTATCCATAATGATTATCTTTTGTATTTTCAGATATAAATATATGGATAGGGTATAGTCAGAAAGTAGTCATTTTCTTAGTATACCTTATTTTTTTCGTTTTTATATTATCCATAAATTGTAAAACACCAATATCCTATTTATAATTGTCATAATTTTGTATTTACAAAGATAAATACATAGATAAGAGATTTTATAATTGAATAAGATATATCAAAAAAAAATTATATATAATAGTGAAAATATTCACCTACAATAATATATAAAGAGATAAAACATCCTAAAGCAACATTATCATCCTAGATGAACCGAGATATTGACAATCAATCTAACTAAGTATTCAATTGACGAGGTCTTTTCGAGAGCATTTTTTCATAACACTCTTGCTTTCTACGGATTGAATTACCCATATCCATATCCAATCTCGCAAATTGAATTTTCGGATATAATATAACACAACTCCGACATCCGATTCAATAACGCACGAAATTCGGAAGTAGCATGTTTTGCCATACGTAATCCGTTTCTTTCTATCAATTTCTCAATTTTTTGTAATTTTTTGTGTGTTCTTTTATCACTTTTGTATGAAAAATAAATTCATCCACTTCAATTGTGTCATCTTTTTGTGAGAGTTCTACCCCAATCTTCAAATTATCTAGATTGGTTTCACATCGGAACATGTATCATTCAAATCAATAATGACACCGTCATCCAATCCATCTTCGTCACGAAATTCTCTCTTCGACTTAAACATCTTAACAAATCCTCAACGAGCCGTTGTCAAGAAGATTGTACACTATACGGTAAGCACGGGGCTTCTTTTTATGGTAGTGTTTAAAATCTTTCAACTACCTTCTCATTTTCCTACACCCTTGTTGTAAATTCCTCTCAATATTGTCCTACCATACATCAAAATGGTATAACTCTCAGCCAACTCATTCGCTTCAAGTGAAATTTGGTACACTTATTGAATACCTCACTAAACGTTCACACACCAAAATTCAGCAAAAACGGAGCTTAAACCAAAAAAATATGCATAATTTACTAACTCTACATTTTTTAAATGAATGCTGTGTTTTTTCATCCGGTTACTAAAACTCTCATAACTTCTAACATTTAAGTCCAATCAACCTCAAATTTTTACACACAATACATAGGTAAGATCCAAAGGCAATACCAATTTTTTGTAGCCATTGCTACAAAATTCTAAAATATTCATATTTTCTAACGTTGTTCTATTAATTACATTTATTTTGAGACACCATTCTCTTCAACTCTTTAGACACCATGCACCGGTGTTCCATTGATTTAAGTGTGTTCTTCATAGAAATAGATTATCTTTACCATGTCCGCAGGTTTAGCCAAAATTATAATAGAATATCGTGCAATACATTCTCGTTTATGATTTTGTCTTATCTCTGTGTTATTTCTATGGTCTTCAGGGCCATATGAACAATGATATATGAAATAATACATAAAAATATTAATGTATAGTATTATCACAAGAAAATAAACTGACTATACTTTATCAACATTGATATCCAAGTTAGATATCTTACGTTATGTGTCCAAGACTTGATGTCGATCGAATTTGCTTTTGAAACATTGGATTTTCATATGATAGAGGAACCTTCCAAATTTTGTGAATAGTTCAAAAAAATTTCATACCTCCATCACCAATTTTTTTTCTTTTTTGAAAATCATCCAAACGATCTAATGGAATGTGAGCTATCCTACAAGGTTGCATTCCGCGAGTAGATTTTGCCCATTGCAAGTGGCGGTGGTTGAAGGTTCCCGTATAGGGCAATTGGATAACTATAGAGTTAGACATAATCTTCACGATAACCTATCTTGGACAAATCACACATATTATTCATATATTTCATAAAGTACAATATCTTATCTAATGAATTATCTATATTCAAACTTAACAAATATAACTTCAAATAGATAAATAATTTATATATATACTGAATATTTATTAAATATATTTCTAATATGTAATTTATATTTAAAAAATACAAATAGTCTTTAAATCCAAAACCTATGTAACTATATTTTTTTTATAAATATACCTTATCTAATGATATCATATCCCAATACAAAAACAAAATATAGAGAGAAAATATACCTTGGAAGTGGTACAAGAGAAAAAGACCTTAAAACCCTAAAATGAAGTTTATATAGTAGACATATTGGATGAATGAGAAAACGATTTGCAAATGAAATGTAGAAACATAATCTTCATTACTTGAAATCCTAAATCCTATATCTATGCACCATGCATATAGATTACATTATGAGATGACATCATATGATATTAATTATATGGACTTAAACGTATCATGTCTATCATTCTACAAACCTATGATAAAACCTTTAAAATAATAGAATATCATCGTAAATTAATGAAATTTAAAATTTTAAAATTATATCAATATTTTAATAGAAATTAATAAATATTGTAAATATTCTATATGATATATGATATACATGATAATGAACACAAGATAAACTATCTTGCGAAGTTATATCACCTTATACTAGATCATTTATCTAAGTTTTGATCAGATATACATAATGAGTTATAAGATAAGGAATTCATAATAAATAACTTTAGAATATTATTTTATTTTATAAAATATAACGATCGCAAATCATGTATCTATTGTAAGTCCAATATGGTGGTTCATCAAATGGTCATGTAGGTCCTTCAAATTTTAAGGTTGACCTTAATTTTTAAAGACATAATGTTCAAACTTTACAAAAAATTATATTATATAATTAACGGTCTACCTTAAAACCTAAACCCTATACCATAAAAGAAATTAAGGTTAAATGTTGGAAGAAACATAAAACCCAAATTAGTAAGGTTCCAAAATGATAATAATTAAAATATAATGCTTGAAGTTGAACATTAGTATATCATTATATAATTAAATATCATATAGTTGTTTAAAGTTTAATTGTTGTTTTTTCTCCTTGTTTGGAAAACTATTTTCTATCTAAGGGCCGGTTCGGACAGGTTCCAAGTCCTAAGTCCCAAAGTCACATGAGATGAATCCATGCAATCTCAACCGCTAAGAGCATGGAAGCTCATACTTACCACTTCACTCGGGGTCCCAAGTCTTAAGTCCAAACTTTGACATGGATGCCTACATTGCAACAGTTTTTGAAGGTGAGGCTTAGGACTAGTGTTGCGAGTTGGGTCAAGCCAAAAACTAGACCCAACTGTCCATCCAAATCCCGTGAGTATATTTACATGAAATAATCAAATTTTGACTACAATGATATTCAACCATATTAAGACATCACTTAAGGCTCACAAGTTGGGAGTTTGCCTCCGTGTTGGGGTTTGCTAATATGAGTGGAACTTGGGACCATATGTGAAACGGCCCTAACGTAGATGGCTTGGTTTTCCAACAAGCATGTGTATTTTAGGATATGAAACAGACAATTAGTACGAGATGGTTAGCAAATCTAAATCGAAGTTCAAGTCTATTTTCTCATGATTCTTTGGAGCTCATATGAATATCTTGTTCAACGTCAAAGTGAAGATTATTGTTCTCCTTAAATGGTTAAATATAGTCATCCTCCCCACCAATTTGTTGAATATTGACACAAGAAAGGATAACATTATTTATTAAAGCACATAGTCATGATTCTTTTTAAAGACAAGTCTTTTTGGTGTCCATTTTTTTATTCATGCCCAACCACATACCACTCAAATATAGGTGTCCAAATTATTACCATGTTGGAATTAGACACATATACTTTAGTGGTTTTTGTGTGTTGTCATCATCATAATCATCTCGTTCGTGAATTGTGATATTTTGTGAATGTGAATTGTCGATGTGAACGATGCTTGATTATGTTTTTTTCTATTTCAATATCTAAGGTTACAACATTAATATGTTAATTATGTCTCCCAAATGCAGTTGACAACGAAACATATTTTGTGTTGGAGTGTCCGCTCTAGAACTCCATTAGAGATAGATTAATTTTACTATTTCATAATGTTGTACCAGGTTGTCTCAAGTGTCAATTCCAATCAGACCATCGAATTGATACAACATGGTGCCTCTTCCATGATACATTGTTATATCTAACAAATGCCACTACACTTCATTACTATAGGAAATTAGTCTTTTTGATATCATCTTGATGTACACCTAGTGCCATAAGCCTTTTAGCTTCTTGGATTTCTAAAACAATATCATTTCATTTTCACAAAGGTTATTTATATAAACAAAAAAAATACTCTTGGGATGATTAGTTTGTGGGGTACCTATTGCAACTTGATCCATTACTAGCACTAATGTACATTGGTCTCAATTGTTTAATTTTTCTACTAGCCCACCTCTCCTATGATATAACACACGCAACTAGTTCAAGGTTGCTAGCAAATCCAAATCAAGCCTATAACGACTTTCTTCGTTAAGCTTGAAGCACACACGAATATAATATTCATGATTACAAGTGCAAATTCTTGTGGTCATCAATTGCTCAAGATAAATTATATTCTAAAAATAAATACCCTTGTACTATATTATTTAAGTAACTTTTAATTGGATATGTTTGATGGGTTGTAAGATAGGAAATATATAATAAATGAATATAAAACAATATAAAATTTACCAAAATATGACTATTGCCGGTCAATTTGTAATATATTTATTATTAATCTATTTTTGGTGGTTGCAAAATATTTAAAACAATAAGTTACACAATATATAGAATTAATCATAAATATACAAATTACAAGATAAGGTATCTAAAGAAATCCAAAAATATATTGCATCATCTACTATATCTAAAAGGAGTTGAGATGATGATTTTTGTAATAAAATTAAGATAAGGTATAAAAGAAAATAATAATAAATGAGTGTAAATGTTCATAAAACGCCCAAAGTGAAATGATGAAGATAAAGTATATAATATATCCCAAAAAATGATATATATATAAAGATAAATTTGATCTTTAAGATAATGTAATATAATGTGCAAATCAATATTATTTTAATTGGAATTAGACTTGTGGGATAACATTATAGATGAGGTATACTCAGAAAATCCTAAGTTCTGACTATAGTCTATCCAATGTACTGTAATGATTTATCATCATCACATATGATATTATCTGTAAAATAATATGATGTATATTATATCTCTTCAAATAAGTTATATTATATTTCTCTCAACATATATATACTTAGATAATAGAGAAATGACAATAGTTATTATTTTGAACTGATTTTTAGAGTTAACCAATTTATCATAAAATAATATGTCTTAGTTTTGAATTTTACAAATGTGTAAGCAATTACACCCATGCAAAATAAGAGAGTTGTGAAAGAAATTAAAAAAATGGCTATGACGACACGTCATAACCACTTACCAAATATTGCACAGATTGACAACTTGCAATATTTATCAATATAGCCACGTGGAATCCAAGCCACATCATGGCCTTGGTGACAACTCATGAGGGGTTAGAAAATAGGCTTAGAGTATCCAAGCCACATCATGGCCCTTTGCTAACTAATTGATATTTACAAAATAGCTAGTAGTTCATAATAGCTATGAGAGAACAAGGGGGTCTTACGTGCCAACTCATAGGTGTTTCACTAAAGTAAGCTCCATCCAAGCTTCTTGATGGATTCATCCGATTTTTGTTACCGGATGACTTTACTTGAGTGCCACGAATTCCCGGGCCTTGGCCACGCCCTAGGGCGATGGCTAGGGTGAACCAGCACCTACACACGTACCTTCGGGGGATGAAGGCATCGTGGATGACACTGAAAACGTCATCCTTCTTTATGGGAAAGCCCCCCGACATTTTTTCTGCACCCGACCGAAAACTGCTGCCTGCCCGCCCGATTTCGAAAAAACTAGTGTACTTGCATTTTTGAAAGCTACTTGTCCACAAATCCCATATTGAGTGCACTTCATTTTCAAGGTCTCCAATCCAATATATATGTTCACTTCCATTGAGTAAATAAGAAATTGACTAGATTTCATTTTCAAAGTGAAACCGTCAATAAAGCATGCAATTAACTTGGAAGTCAAAAACATTACAAAATCCTCATTAATGTTGAGGTTATAATTTTTGTCACTTACAATTGAAAGGGACCTTGTCATTCTAAAATGAAACTAAAATTCATGATTTATTTATTTATTTTTAATATTTTTAATATAATATAGTTAATACCTTCTACTATCACAAAGTTTCCATATGCATTTGAACTAGTTAAGTAAGATTGAATGCAACTAAGTCTAATATATTTTGATTAATCCTAATTAAACCCAATTAAATCAGAAAATATGCTTACCAAATTAATTATGCCTAATTAATCATAAATTATATTTACTTGAGTTAATTCCATTTAAATCATGACTAATTCTAGTAAGTACATTTTATAATTAATTAAGGTTAATTAATTTGGCACGCATATTTTCTGATTTAATTGGGCTTGAATACGATTCATTAGGATTAACCAGAAATTATTAGACTTAGTTGCATTCAATCTTACTTTACTAGTTTAAATGCGTATGAAAACTTTGTGATTGTAGAAGGTATTAAATATATAATATGTTATACTATATTATACTATAGCATATACTATATTAAAAATAAAATAAATAAATCATGAATTTTAGTTTCATTTTAGAATGACAAGGTCCCTTTCAATTGTAAGTGACAAAAATTATCACCTCAGTATTAATGAGGATTTTGTAATGTTTTTGACTTCCAAGTTAATTGCATGCTTTATTGACGGTTTCACTTTGAAAATGAAATCTAGTCAATTGCTTATTTACTCAATAGAAGTGAACATATATATTGGATTGGAGACCTTGAAAATGAAGTGCACTCAATATGGGATTTGTGGACAAGTAGCCTTCAAAAATGCAAGTACACTAGTTTTTTCGAAATCGGGCGGGCGGGCATCAATTTTTGGTCGGGTGCAGAAAAAATGTCGGGGGGCTTTCCCATAAAGAAGGATGACGTTTTCAGTGTCATCCGCGAGGCCTTCATCCCCCGAAGGTACGAGTGTAGGTGCTGGTTCACCCTGCCTAGGGCGATGGCGTTAGATGTAAAACTACTTCACCCTTTGCAGGGAGTAGACACTATATTAGTAACTAATGCCGGTTAACCGGTAACCGGTAGCATGTGAACGTTGTTAGTGGGGTTTATCCATTATATTGGCATTGTTTTACAAGGTAAAGTATACCGGGTTATAAGTTTGTTTATTTAGTTATGCTAGGTCATGAAGGTTTGTGACGGATTGTCGGTTCTCTAGTCTTCGTTTATGAACTAGTATTGAGTGTGCATATTGTGTGGCGATTATGTTAATTTGTTGGAATGTATTTTTTATTTTTATGAGGGGAGTTTGAGTTTTGTTTCCAGGTTTTTCATTGATGGGATGTGTGTAGTGGCTCTTGCACCTGCGACTAGTACCATGAGTGGGGCTATATTCTATCCCCTTGTTATGATGTTATTGATGAGCGGTTGGTATTTTGTGATTTTCCTATCAAGGGTTTCTACGGCAAATATGTCATCACAATATGTAAATTCTATGAATTGTATGGTGATTCTTGTTGTAGGAGCTTATGGTTGGGGGTGGTTATATGGATGTCCTATGATGCACAATATGTCCGGTTTAAACCTAGCGTTGCAGTGGCATCTCTGGGTACCACATGTGCATGGCAATAGCCGTGTTGGCACGGTATTTTCTTGAGGTCGTTCATTGTACGTTCCCGCATTCATAAGTGTATAGTGTCTAGACAAATTGTTCGAAATAATTAGTTTACGTACTGTGGAACCAATTGTTTCTTTTTCCGCAGCTAAATAGAAAAAGAATGTAAATAGAGGTAAAACATAGCTAGTTATTTCACTTTGTTGTGTCAGGAAAGGCCATAGTCTAGGAGATATGGAGAAGGGTGAATTGGAAAGACTATGGTCTGATAGGAGGAGTCGCAGCTCCTAAGGCTAGTGCCTATAAGAGGCTAGGAAGAGGAAGAAGAGGGAGGCTGGGATCGCCCATAAGCAAAACCATATACTTTTGAAGCAAGACTCTAAGAGTTGATATATACATTTGTAAATGTGAGAGATTGGAGAGTAATTTGATGGACTCCAGGGTGAATGTACTGGAGGATTTTTTATTTGTTAATAAGTGTGCATGATTTCCCGTGAATGGTATTATTAAGTAAAACTGATAAGAGTGGGAATTTTTGTGATTGCAGAAAATTAAGGTTTCTGCCTTACAAGTCCATTCGTCTCGGAATTATCAGTCCGTGTGGTGATTCACTGTTATAAAAAAGCAAAGCCCACATGGATCTAAGTTCTAATAGAGTCATTCTGACAATTACCAAGTGTGATGTGTAATTCCTGTTGGCATGATTGAGAATTAGTAAAGGAACCAGCAAGGAATTTGGGAAGAACACATTCTTTGATAAATCGATGTTCATAAGTCTGTATGGAGCACCGAGTGCAATTGGAGCAATTTCTTTAAGAGGGAAATTGAGGAATTACTCTTTATTTCGAATCTGACATAACCGCAAAGCTCGAGATTATAGTCGTAGTCCACACATGTGAATTGTAAGGCTATGGCCTGGAAGAAATAGAATTTTCCGAAAGATACTGAACTCCCTGTAATAATTGTGGAGAGGTGAATCACCAAGTAATGACTGGGAGGTTTATGGCTTTGCAAGCTCTCTGAGTGATTCCTAGGCGTAGGTGATTTTCCCATGAGTTTGATGATTGGATAAGAGAACACCAAATTACAAGAAGAGATGAAATCATAAAACGCGAGAGAGAAATTACAGTTGATTATCCCGTGTTCAAACTTGAGATGATAACCCTTACCAAAATATATTCGAGGGAATGTCATTGATTGTATAAGATGAATTATTTGATCACGTAATATGTGTGTTATGTTAGACCAATGAAGTTTGGAGAGTTCATAGTCTTCTTCATAAAGGAATATTTGTTGACCATCATCTTAACCTTTGGCAGGAAAGGACCCGGTGCTATAACCCAGACCGTTGGCTGCGAAAGGGTGAAGATTGATCAACAGTTTCAACCCATGACATCACGGTAAGTATCCTGGAACGTATAACCTTTCAATGAGATTTGTTTGTAAAGAATGACAACACCGACCTTTTAAGTTACACTAAAAGGGAATTAACTAACAAAAGACTATTGGCCACACCAAAGTGCCCGTGGCTTTGGTAACGAGACAAAAATGAGTTACTCATGCAAGACTATTGTCTATGGCTGCGCCTATGATTGTGCACCGCACTTGGTCCAAATCAAAATGAACTCACTGCCAGATAATTGGCCGGGTTCCTAGAGTGAGGTGAGAGACTGTCACAATTGCATGTATTGATTTGGAGAGCTTACACAACTTTACCCCTTGTCTAGAATCTCATTGTCAATCTTGACATGAAATGGAGTGACATAATCTTGTATTTTCCCTAATAAACCTTATCCGTGACACCTAGACGACATATAAAGCACCTTTTGAGTCTTCCCTGATTATGTCCCTGGGTTTGTTCCTAACCAAAAAACCAACTACACGTACTTCCCATACGGCTTTGTAATGCCGTTTTGTTATAAGTGCATGAATGGGTTGTTGTTTGCATTTGAGTAGTACATGTAACCATGTATATGCATCTGATGAGTTGCAGATGGGGCACGTTTTTGATGAGTAAGCTTCTCTACCAAAGAAGAGTTGCTTCCGGGCGTGGCCCATGTACTGTCCCGTTTAGAATTTGATTAGACATGTTTATCCGTAATACTTGGATTTTTCTAGAAATTGTTTGATAATGTCTTGTCAATATTTTTGTTTTCAAGCCACTCGTGTAGTCGGTGTGTTTGGTTAGCTACGACTTCTAAATTATGATTTTTGTCATATTTGAGGACGTGTTTTCCAGGGTGTCGTATGGGGCCTTTGTCTGGTGTTTCTTGCATTGAGTGCCACCAATCTTTTTAGAGGTAGTATGATGTAGGGTGTGCATGTTCGTGTGGCATTGCAGCGTCTCTATGATCTAGTTTGCATCCTAATTTGGCTAATGTGTATGCTTGTTCATTGCCATTTATGTTAGCATGGGCTTTGACTTTATGGAGTGTGGTGATTTGTGTGCGGGGATTGTATCATTGTGGTCATGGATTCAAGGATATTTTTGTCTAGGTGGCTATTATGTAGTGTGGGGTGTTTGATTTGAGTGTTTAGTAAATATAGGACATTAAGGCAATCCGTGAAGATATGTGCTGGTTCGTCACGATATGCGGTGGCCAAGAGTTGGAGAGTGTGGTGTATGGCCATCATTTATGCTCGTAGTATGTTTTGTAGCCCTAGTAGTCTTACTTCAATTTTTAGGTTTTTTATAGAATTGTAGATACCATACCCTGCTTTCTTGCGTTTTCATTGTCCTTGAGATGTTTCTTTAGGTGGGTTGAATGATCTATCTGTGTAGTAGCATAATTGTGGTAGGTATTTGAGGGGTAGAAATCTGTCAATGTTAATAATTAGTGGAATATGGGGAGTTTGGGTGGTTGGTGCATGAGGGGGGTATGTGAGTTTAGACCATTTTATACTATGATTTACTGGGGTGTCTTGTGGTGTAGGTGGTGTGGGTTGAGTGAACATTGCGGATATTTGTAGGGTGTTAGCAATATTGTACATCTGTTGGGTGTATCCTTATGATCCAGTGGGTGTGCCTTTGTGGTGGACACATAGTGTGTGTATGGCGCGACCTTCTGTTCTAGGTTCAATTCGTACATCTGGTGGAATTGTTGGTTCTTCATATGTGATGGTGTCAACTTTGAAGTGTGCGATAACATGTGAGTCTGGAAAAGGTCCTTCGTGGGGGTTGAGGTTGTGATACCAATTCTTGTCTGGTGTTACTGGGGGGGACTCTTCATTGGAAACCTAAATGACATGAGTGGGTGACTATGAAATAAAACCCCCTATATATGACGGAGGTATAAAGAAATACAACTCTCTTATACCAAAGGTTTCCAATTTAATGTGATAAATGTGTCCATTGCATACACAAAACATAAATTATGAAATGAGTAGGGCTACATTACACATACAATCCACTTTAACTTTCCAATGAGAAAATCATTGAGTTTTTTTACATCCATGAAGCATAACTCATGTATGCTTACTTTAAAACACACGTCATTCAATTATTGATGTAAACTAGATGAACCTAGCACAGCTATTGTTAATCTTTACTCTATACCCTAGGGTTCCTTTGAAACCCCCTTTTGTATAGTTACCTTTAAGTGACACTAAATATCATCAACAATGTAGTCCAAACGGGTGAACAATCTACACAATCAAAATAAAGTGCATGTTGAAATCTCTTCAGAAGCGAAGATTATCTCTTGGATATTGTACATTCATATTTGACTACGAAACTTAAATGCTAGTGAGAGACACATGACATGCATCAACATCTAGCATGAAAATAAGAGGCGCTTCCATAGGGCGATGACTCTATTGATGGGTAGACTTGGAACTACAATGTTTTGTCTAATTAGTGTGAGTTGTCATTCAGAGGTATGTGTTGCTATAACTTTTTACTAACATTATCATTTTTTTACCAACTAAGTTATATCATATTTTTCAGAGTGCATACCAACAACTTATGCTATTTGGGTCAAAAAAGATACTCTCGGTAAAATATTATAGGAATGAGTAACTCCAAATGATAACCTATACTAATTAGACAAGATAGTGTAGGCCTACGGAGCTATTGTTTACTTTCGGAGGTGGTATTTCCAGTAAAACATTGTCAATTTCCAAGCCCTAGGGTACAAGACTTCAAAAGGGAGTATCTTTAGTGTGGGTGTTGCATGTTGATGTTCATACATTGGTTGATCTATACTCCATCTTGAAATCCATATTCTCACATTGAAGGCATTCCTTTGCATTTGATTTATTTAATGAAAGTTGTTTTTTCAAATGGAACAATTCCTTCATATCAAAAAATTGACATTACAAATGAATCAACATCATTGGATAGCCTCGCTTTTGATAAGCCTAGATACGAATCAATAAAATGATAGTCCTTCACATGTAGGGTATGTGACACTATTACGCATGTGACACTAAATACCACATACGGTGTAGTGTAATACTAATTTTATTGATTAGTACCTTAATATGCGAAGACATATTTATAATTTTCTATCAAAGTGTTTGAATGTTATTAGTTTTACGGTGTGTGAGATGCCTTTTGGGTACCCAACCATGATTGTCCCCAAACAACAACCATAGTAATAATTACAATCATATTATTAATGTGTTTATGGCCTCCAAGAGATGTAGGATTGTTGCATGGAAATGCTTTGTGTCAAATGTTTTATAGGATTGTTAACAATGAGACTTAAATAAGCAACCCCGGCACATATCTAAGAGGTGTCAAAGATTGAGAAACATGCAAGTCGTTTGTCGTCTCCATCCAAGGCGGACCATGGGACTTGTGCACCTACTAAAAATCAATGATTCAAAAACACATTCCAACACCCTAGAGTTCCCAAGTTGCCTCAAAGTATATATATTTTTTGTGAACATGTACTGTAATCTCTCATGTACGAATTATGCTTCCAAGTGGAAGTCCTATATACCTATTCGCACTTGTTGCGAGAGTCACATTGGACCATTATGAAAGGACTGTTTGATAGATTTGAACCACCTTCTTCTACTTCTTCTTCTACTTCTTCTTCTTCTTTTTCCCTTGTCTAATCTGGTACATCCTTCTTTTTCTTTGTTTTAAAGAAAAAGTGGGTTAAACTTCAATTACCCATTCTACACCGTTTATGGTAACTAGTGTCATGTACACTATTTGCAAAGGGCATATACTAGATGTTTAGAGGTCTCAAAGTGTCATGTTTGCTAACTGCCAGTATGATGTTATTTGTCAACATAAGTAATTTTCTATAGTGAAGTAATATTATCATGATGACATTTAGTGTAGCACATTGGGGTATTTTACATTTTAGGATGCAAGGAGAAGATAGTATTGAGCAAAGTGATGGCAAGGATCACGTGTTTACATCTTAGTGTGCAAGAGGAAGATATTATTGAGGGTAGTAATGCCAAGTGTCATTTGTGCACACTTTAGTCTACTTGTAGATCATTATGTAACATAGGCTTACACTCATATCATTATTGAACATACCCATGCCAAGATATTAGTGAGCCCACTTGAACGCCAAGCATCATGAGGTGACAAAGACGGTGATGTTATTCATCAATAGTATAACTTAACATACACCTCGTAGTAGGGTACGTGACACTATTACGCATGTGACACTAAACACCTCAAATGGTGTAGTCTTTAATTATGCACGACCATGGCTTGTCAAAGTACACTCTAAACTATGTAATATCACGCTTGTGCCAACCAAAGTGCATTTGATAGTAGGGAGTTGTGTAGTGTTAAACATGGATGCATGATAAAAGAGGATTAGTGCAGCATGTGACATTATGAAATAACACAAAGTCAACATTGCGATAATGACAATAGTTACAATGATAACAATGCAATGCATGCGAGCGCGTGATTTGAATTTTTGGGTGATTTATTTTAATGTCAAACCTGTGATATATGAGTGATAAATGTGATGATAAGGAGTGAGATTTGAATTGAGAACAATCGTTTTCTAAGTTTTCCGGATATAAGAGAAGAAGCGACATCAAGGACTCGGTTGATATTATTGAGTTTGGAGTGTGGCTCAAAGCCCTTTTATATATATATATATATATAACTTATTTAAGTAAGTCAACTTATATATATATTTACAACTATACGCTTAACTTTATGCATACTTTTTCCTTGAGAGCGATTTCTATAATTACCTTGATGTAGGGACATAGATTACTATAGGGGGGGAGGGTTCAAACCATCTCTTTGGTTGAGTCCTTGTTCACGTCACTTAGTACTTATCTCCTTTTATTAGAATGAGTCTCTTATCTTCTCTCGAGTAGGCACACTAAACATTGTATTTAGTATCAACAATTCTATTTGTTTCGCTCAATGCTAATTGTAAAATGCCTGCATAGTGTCACCAACATCAAATGTAAACTTAACATTGTTCGTTACTCCTTATTAAAAAAAAAAAAAAGTGGGCATTATAAATTTATAATGTTGCAATCATTCTCACTTACCAAGTGAAATTTTCATCCAAATTTCAATCATCGATGACAATATCTCATTACAGAATGTTAGGATGCATAATGTTCCAGAAGTGGACGAACTAAAAATAAGTTGGGATGACGGTACTTGTAAACATTTTCATAAGAAATGTCACTAGACCTTGACATGAAATACCATATAACACTACAAATATTTAGTGTGGTTAGATAGGGTAACACAATGATAGTGGTTCCTTGGAGATGTTTGGGGTTTTTGGAAATCTAGTGCAGTTACGTACTTGACAAATATGCCCCCAAATTTCATTAGGTGAAGTAAGAAGTAGGTACATTTGATTACTTTTCACTTGGATGGTGAAGATGGCCTCAACATTCACTTCAGTGGTCCTATATTATAGGTGAGTTCGGTTCCTACAAAAACCACTAAATATGCAATTGCCCCTCAAAGAACTTTTGGGACCACCATGAGTCTCATTTTGATTGAGTATTTTTATTTTTGTGGAGAAGATCGGAGGTTGATATATCACGTGACTATTCATCACAAAAAGTGCATGTCCATACTTACTGTAAGTCAAACCTACTAACGAGTGACGTAAACTGGTCTGTTGGTTCATTTACACTCTTGGTCACCAAAAGAATGATGAAGCAAAAATCGCTTTACACTTCACATTCAAGTATTCCAACTAAGCTTAGTCCTCCTAAATGTTGTTTAGGATTACTCTGGGAAATTACTATGATGACATTAAGAATGGCCTAAGTAGGTCAAACAACTTTTAATCAATTCATGACGATTGTTAACATTAGTCCTGCTCCCGCGTCACTGAGGTGTTGTGAACATCTCCCGTGTGGTCGGGGGTTAGGAAGATCTTAGCCATCGATTGCGATCTAATAAATCTAAAGGGCCTTATGCTGTCCCAACTTCAGGCTTCTCTTCTCCTCGGGTTGAGCTTGAAAAACTTCATGTTGGATGAAAACTCCACCTCCATCCACTCACGAATCTTGGATGAATTTCTTAAAACTAAGTCCTTCATTTAAAGCACTTGCGGAGGTGATGATGCCAATGGGGGAATTCAAACTCGTACGTCTTCCTTATGAAATGTAGAACCAAGGGTACTAGCCATCAACTCCAAGCCCCTTTTAATGACTAACCTTGAAATGAAATGAAATTTAATCGGTTATATGAGAGTATTTGTGTGGGATTTTGAAGGTTCCCATAGGGTTCCCTAAGTTTCCTAAGTTTCCCTTTGGACCTCTAGGAAACTCCATTGGGAACTTAGGGAACTCTATGGGAACCTTCAAAATTTCACACAAATGCTCTCATACGATGGGATGAACAATCAACCCCTTCATCTTGCAAACATTGATTTTCATCCGCCCAAATTTCATCAGTCAGAGTTAGTTAGTTTTAATTAATTAATTAATTTTTTAAGCCCGAGCAGTTTCGTAGATCATAAGATCCATTAAGTGAATGAATGATTTGGATGTGGTCTGCCCATGACCACACACCCTCCAGTCGTAGCACCTCAGTGACATGGGTCTTGCTCCCTAGTAGACTAGGCTCTTGAATGACGGGTCCATCTCTTGTACGGGTGAAAAGGTGGTCCCCTACACACGCCACCAAGAGCCTTTTGGTGTGGTAATTAACCAGGCCGTTCGACAATCCTCAATTCGGGTGTCGATCTTTTGAGCCTCTTCTTACACTAGCCTCATGGGCTCCTCATCACACTCTCCCTCTCTCGTTTATTGGCTTTGTCTGTAGGACAAAGACTATGCATCAACTTCTCTGTTTCAAGAGCAAATTTCCTAACCACTTTGCGTTCACACTTGGATGTTACTTGTTCTTGTTATTTTTGGTTTAGTTTTTTTAATGTGGATGTTAACTATAATTATATAATTAACTATAATTATATAATTATATATATATCTAGTTAACTCTAATTGCTCCCTCAAATTTATTGAAAAAAATCTAGTTAACTATAGTTATTTTGGCAGTTGTTAATTATTGCTTTTAAAATTTTCGGGTGATAAATAAGTAGCTTCAGTCCTTGACCCACATTTGAAAATAATGTGCAAAAAATCTAAGAAAGGTTTGGTTATAGGTATAGTAAATAATCATGGACTAGCATGAGCAAAATGGATAGCTACAATTGTAGTCTTTCATAGTAAATGACAGAGCCTCACAATTCCTCCGTTTTTTTTATTCCCCCTCTCGCTTATTCCCCAAGCCCACCCTTGCATGACTCCAGGCAGGATTTACTTCATTAGTTTAGATTAGATCCGGTTGAGTCCAAACCCTCTCCATTGCTCTCTGTCCTCTCTCATTCCTCCCAGATCACACCCTAAACCCTAAACCCTAAACCCACTTCCAAGGCCCCCAAGTTTCGTCATTCAAAAACCTTGTCATTTGTTCTTCATACGTGTTCTGTACATTTGTCCCTACTTCCTAATCCAACATAATGCCAACGCAATCTCATTTCCTAATGGCCGGTTTACACTATGGACCATGAAGTTGGGCCACGGAGGAGGGCTTTCTCCAATGGTTTGAGTTCATGGTCCAAGTTTCACAGCCCGACTTCTTGAAAAATTAGTTTTGAAAGCCTTGGGCCCCTCACGAGGTGTAAACCGAATGTGGACCAAGAAGAATGACCATGCACCAAAAAATGAATGTGTTGGTTTTTTTAAATACATGCTGGAAAAGGGATTTCTGAATTTTTTTTCAAGTTTGATCATTGTCTTGGGCTTCATTTGTCTTCACTTCTTGTCGAAGATGAGGCTTAGCTGGCAAATCTTCTCACAACAATTTTTACAAAAAATCAACGATTTAATTTGTACATGTTCAATGTAATTTACATGGGACATGTACCTTGTGTTGTCACTACACTAAATAGGATATTAGTGTTTGATTATATTTAATGTTGTTACCACCGTACCTTGCTCAACACTAATTTTCAATTCTTTGATAATTAGTGTTAGAAGATTTGCTAGAAGATATGTTGGAATTCTCTTTTTATCATTGTTGTTGTTGTTGTTGTTGTTGTTGTTGTTGTTTATTTATTTATTTAAAAAACTTAATCATAACCTTACTAACACTAAATTCAAACATGTAACTTCCACATATTACCATAGTTGATATTTAGTGTTTGAGTTTACATTTAATGTTACTTACTTTCATAGAGTTATTGATATTTAGTTTATCCATTTGTATTTAGTGTAGCAACACAAAATATCCTATTTGGTGTAATAGAAAAATATGTGAAAAAAGAGCCGCAATCATTCTCCCATTGTGATTCTTTTGACCACCCTGATCTATAGTCACTAAATGACTACAAATTTTGTTTTTTCATTTTGCAATTGTAAATTTTAAAAGTTTTGTGGCGTGTACTATACCGTTGGAAAGGTATTTTCAAGATCTTTCCAACGATATATTACAAGTCCCCAAATTTCAAACATTGCACTTGGTAGACCAAAAAAACAAATTTGCACGCAAATTCTTGAGTTCTAGATGTCCCACATTGTTTGATGAAACATGTGGGAGCAAGTTTAAGGGCTAGGGCATGGAAGAAATGACATGTTTCATGGGCTATGATATGATCTAGGCACATAGAGGGTGGACTTGCTTCTCAAGATTCATTACATCATTTTTAGATGTTGAAAAGTGTGCCTTGTGAGCCTTACCTAGTGGGAAGAGTTGTACATAAAGCCCCCCAATTTTTTTCATTAAAAATGTATTACAATGGCATTTCTTTGCCATAGGCCCTTGCCTTTTCCTACCAGGCCACCTCTCTTGCATCTCTCACCACAAAACCCCTTGGACCATATTAGTGCATTTATTTGGCTTTGAAAATTGTATTTTGGGGACCTCGACCCCCCATCAACCCTTTGGTATTTTTTCCTTAGTGTAAATGGAAGTGATCCGGACGAGTTCAATAGCCAATCATCGCTCTTACAACACCCTGGTCTACAGTATAAACCTGCCCTAAGGCTTTGATCCTCTAGGTCCTCTATCTCCTCCTGCTTTGAGAGTCTAACCCTTTCTCACTCTTCTCTCTCTCCCTATTGCACCTAAACCCTTTTGCACTCATGTTACTAACCATATTTTATGCTTGGTTGTTATTAGGAGTGCATTTTTTTTTTACCTTCACTCTGTCCTACAACTTAGGGATGGGGCGAACCAACCCGTACACTGGTTCCTTGGAGGCAAGGGTTTAGACATCCAACAAAGAATGAGTGTATGGGTTGGTTCGCCCATATCTACAACTTAGTTAGTCTGCTCTTAGGTTTTTCTCTAGAGATTTTTTTCCCTACCTTAACTGATACCCTTAACGAGGACCATCTTCATCAATTTGCAACTCAAAAACCTAGTACACATTTTCACATTCTCTTCCCACGCTTTGATTAGTCATTGTAAACACGGGTCTTTCTTCACATGCACAATGAACCTCATGCTCCTAGTCACATCATGGTCACATACATCTCTTGAAGAAAAGAAACCGAGTGCACCTACACGTAACTAGCTTGGACCTGTCTCGTCCTAGCCTGTTGCACATATGCCCATGCAACCATATGCTCCCATGTCCACGTGTATGCCATGCCCATGCCCATGCCCATGCCTAGGTTCCCCCCACCATACTCACCTTTTGCACCCTTATGGTCCCCCCCTCCCCCAACATTCTTCTTCTTCTTTTTTGTGTCTTTGGTTTGTTGGCTTTGTCTGTAGGACAAAGACTATGCATCAACTTCTTCGTTTCAAGAGCAAATTTATTAACCACTTTGTGTTCACACTTGGACGTTACTTGTTCTTGTTATTTTTGGTCCACTTTATGTAATGTGGATGTTAACTATAGTTTATATATATATATATATATAAGTGCTCCCTAAAATGCATTGAAAGAAATCTAGTTAACTATAGTTATTTCGGCAGTTATTGATTATTTATTTTAAAAAATTGGGTGATAAATGAGTAGCTTCAATCCTTGATCCGCATTTGAGAAGAAGGTGCACAAAATCCAAGAAAGGTTTGGTATAGTGAATAGCCATGGATTGGCATGAACAAAGTAATCAACTACAATTGTAGTCTTTCATAGCAAAGGACAAAGCCTCACGGTTCTACCGTTTTCTTGTTTTTGTTTAAGTCACATGTTCTATGTTTTGGAATCTTTGGCATGTGGCCTTTTTATTTATTTATAGAAATGTTTCACCTAAATGACGACGAACCGTGAGGGGTGGGGAATGGTTGAGTTTGAAGAGATAACCTGTTGAAGTTCAAGACTTCATGAAAATTTACCGATCAAGGCTTCAATGAGAGATGAGGAGGGCAAAGGGAATGATGATCAATGTTGGGGGGCGGTGGGAGTGAAACACTATTAACCCCTAAAGGACCGGGGGTGTTTTAGCTTAGGTCATGTTTTCTTGATTAGCTCTTGTAGCAAGCTCAATTTCTTATTAGTGTGGGGTAATTTTCATGATCGGCACTGTTGAAACTAAAGAAGACTTACATAGCTTGTTTATGAAAAAAAGATCAACAAGATCGCACAATTTCTGAGAAATTGCCACCGTTGAGAAGATTGATGGAAATTGTTCGGGCAGGGGATACTTTGTACTTATGCTGGAATCAGATTGCTTAGAAGTGCTCCAAAACATCTGAAATTGGATCCATCTCGCAAAAACAGCCAGGGTCCTCTCCCCGCAAATTTGGGCTTCTTTGGAACAATCTCATCCAATTTGCACTTTTCTACAATCAAAAGCCCCCTGGGGGCCTTACGGTCCTTTAGGGGTTAAGGGAGAGAAGCAATTATTTTCTATCAGAACATAATACAGAATCCTCTACATTGATAAGTGCAATTGGGTTGCCCCGTGCTAATAAATCTACATTCCACACTATTTTGAACATTTACTATCACAATAACAAAATGTTATAAATACTGTTTTTTTTATAGCGGTTGCTATATGGACAAATAAACAAAGTTTTAAGTTTTTGTAATATGATTCCGACTTGAGGAAATTTGCATGGGTAAAGAGACAACCTAAGTATTTGCAAAGGCAACCTAATTGCATGTTGCATCAATCTACACTATTTTATTTTAGTAGAAATAGCTTGGATACTACATTTTAGCAATGTAAAATATATTAGACCTTGGACAACTAACCAACAAATGCAACTGTTAGTTAACTAGTTGTCTTTCGTAATTACACTTGTTTGCGATCCGACCTGCCAAAAAATGTAATTAATAACAATAGTTGTTCTAAATTCGGTCTGCCCAGACATCTAGTTAACTATAGTTATTTATATCTAGTTAACTAAAGTTGAGCGCAACTTGTTCACGGAAATTTGTTGTAGTGTTGTAGTGTCACTAGTGTGTTATTTGTGTTGGTGGTGTACATGGAGGTTGTTATGGAACCCAACACTGTGAATGATCATATAAAGGCATTTCTTGATGATCCTCAGTGGCCCAAGCATATTAAAGACCCTTAAATGAAGCAAATCAAGAGGCGAACTTCTTCGAATATATAATACTTGAAGTTTTTCTAGTTAACTATAGTTGTTCTTCAAATTGGTTTGAAAATTTTCTAGTTAACTATAGTTATTCCCTAAAATATATCGAAAAAAAATCAATCAACTTTAGTTATTTTGGCAGTTGTCCAAGGTTTGAGATGTATGCATTTTTTGTATATACTTTTAGAATTTTGATGATATTTTTGCAATTTAAAAAAAGGAAAAGATTAGCTAATTTGAGGAGCTTAAAATAAATAAGATTCCTATTTAATACAGTTCAAAAAATTTATGGAATTCTAGCATTGGATTGTATGGAGAATACAGAGTTCGGTGCATGAAAGTTTCTTGTGAATTTTAATATACTTGTGTGAAATTTTTATTTTGACATCAAATTGTCTTTTAGTAACACTCTGCATGTAATTGAGATATACTTGTGAGACATACTTGAGTTTGAGTTTAGTGTGAGTTTGAGTATCAAACAAATATAAAGCTTAGAGGTGTCGAAATTTTCTCATTTCACTTATACCTCTGCACTAATGTTTGTGACATCATCAGGGGAGTTTTGGGTGGAGGCGAGTAGAAGAAAGAGAAATGGCAAAATGGGAGGATTTTTGGGTGCTAGCTTCAAAAAGACATGGACAAATATCTCATCTATCCCCCTTGAAGAGTATCTCATATCGGCCCTTATCACAATCACACTTTCACTTGAAGCAAATAGTGTACTCTCTCCGGGCATCAAAGGCTTCAGTATTGTGTTGAGAAGTTTGGCAATTGGTTTCTTAGGCTCCCGACTCTACGAACTCGGGCCAATGGTTGGATTCGGATCAATATATCATTTCTTTGTGGTATATGCCAACTTAACCTACTTCTTTCATGGTTTGATTCATACTTTCTTCATTCCTGGTGTCACATTGAACCTTAATCCAGGTATGCGATGTTACTCGCTTGCTTCTCTTAATCGAACACCTATATTTTGATTGGTGTGTGGTTTTGGTGAAGATCACAGGACAAACACCATAAAGAGATTGATTACGTCTCAAATCTTACTAACTACTCCACACTCCATAGTGAACACGATTGATTGCGAGGACCTGTGTACTGAGTTAAGGAATCAACACACATACACTTCCGAACACCATAACTAAATCAAGGGAGATCTAATTTTCAATCCGGTTTTTGCTAATGGTTCATCGTATGCTTGCTAATGCAACACAAGTTTTTGATTTCATTTTTTGGTCTTTGGTGTAAATCTAACTGGTAGAAGTTGGAGAGCATGAAAAACTAACTGGAAAACACTTGCATACCTTTATATCCAGGGTACTGGTTTTTGTGTGGTTGGCAAAGGATCTGCAGGTTAAAATGAAGTTCTGTTTGGATGTGCAGGTGTTCTGTGTAGCTATGGGAGGTGTCGTTTGTAGGTATTTGAAAGGAATACCGACGGCGAAAAGCCAATGGTGCTTTGCTGTTCTTGTCGCAACTACCATTGGCGTTTTATATTTCGAGATGAATCAACGCAAAAAGAAATCCAAAGAGATGGACTAGGCTTTTCCATGATATTGTTGGGGTTTGCGAAGGCATCGATTGTACGTATCACTACTGGGATCAGATGACTAAGTTTTTGCTGATGAATCTGCAGGGATTCAGTAAAAGGCGCAATTGCATGCGAGGAGTTAGTGGTTCATCATGCTTATATAACATTCTTCCAAAAATTTGTAATATCTATGTGTTATGATCTTGATGAAATTCAATCGCATTCTTATTGAGTCATTGGTGTCACACATTCAGTAAGAATTATTAGACTTATTGAGAGCCTTGTAAGTTGATAAGGCACCCACTAATGTATTCTTATTGAACCTGTAATTAGCAGGTGTTTTATGAACGGAGTTCTTCCTTGGCACTTTGGGGAAGTGTACGATTGTTTGCCAGTGTCAGTGTTGAGATGCTTTTGTTCAGACTGAAGCGCAAAGAGTACTTGAAGACCAAATTGCACTTGAATCAAAAGATGTGATTTACATGGACTTGACTCAACCCAGAGGATTAGCATGATGTCCTGAATGCATCTTTTGATTATAATCTTCCTGGTTATGTTCACTGTTATACTAAAAATCTCTCGCACCAAAGTCCTGATTTACTTATCTAAGGAAGATGAGGTTAATGTGGACACCTCTAACTTTGTGGAATCATCCAATTGATGGAATCGAGCATTAGAAGCTTGAGCAAGTTAGCAATTGCAAATCAGGACCAAAGGATTTGAAAACCGTTGAAATCGAAGTTAAGGAAGGTGTTGATCTAGGCTCCAAAATCAAAGATTCTTTATTTCCAATGTGGTGTTATAGGGGAGGAACTCTTTTATCGTTCAATGTTGTATAAGCGGACAACATCATTAGCAAATTGTACATGAGTCATTTGCCAATGAAAACCAAGTTTAATGCCAATATTGGTTGTGTCATGTCTCTACCGTAGTCTTTGTAAGATAACATGTTGTTGAATTGTTTTTTCATTATAAAATACCCACAATACAAGTTGGTCAACACCTAACAACCACATGCCACCTCCTAATTAGCCCACCTCGGACACAAAATCAAGCCTGTCATAGCTTGGTGGATAACACTCCTCATTATGGAGGATGTAGTTTGGCTTTTGCGAAGATAACTAACCCAAAAATCATTTAGGGGACAGCTAAATCACCACGTATTACTCACCCACCGAATTAAAATGATTATGCCTCCAATTAGGAGCCAAAAATAGGTGTCCTAACTAAGGAAGCTAACCGAATTAACCTCATCTAGTGCTTCTTGCTGAGACTTGATTTGACAAAGCACCTCCATTCTCAAATTAGGTTTATATATAGATTTTATTTTATTTGCAATATGATTTGCTTCACTGTGACATTATTCAGATCCATAACAACGTTATGTGGTAGTGACAGTATTCCACAAAATATTCCCACATTCAAACCGAATGTGAGAATATTCTGTGGAATAGTGTCACTCCCACAAAACGCTGTTATGGATCTGAATAATGTTATGACAAGAGGCACCTCAATAATTTGACATTATAATGTCAATGTTTAATTCCTTCAGCAGCCACTTGTGGTGTAAGGTACTGATCGATGTTATCATCTGTTTGTGAGAGTGCAACTGGGATGTAATTCGCTTGGCTGAAATCTGGGAACGCTGCCTCCTGGTGTTTTAGTCAAACAAATTCAACCTAAACTTAAGCTGTCATCTGGGTAGTAATTATCACCATGGAGTGCACAGAAGTCCTCAACTCCCACAAAATACCACAACTCTAACCACGACAAAGCTATGTAACAGAATATCTGGCATAAATACAACCTAAAGTGAGTCCCTAACACAAAACAGTAGTAAATTGGACAACAATATGAGAAGATTCAAGTTACCCACATTGCTTATCTGGTATGTAGGTGTTATTCTGTTACTTTTCTTCATCATACACCCATACCTCTTTGGTGAGGATCAAAGAACAAACATCATAAAAATACATGGTGAAAAGAGATTGGACTGTATCTTCAAATTTTATTAACTACTCCACACTCAATATTAAACATAATTGGGAGGACTTATGTATTCAATTTAAGGAATCAACAAACACGCAGTTATGATACCCATAACTGAATAAAGGGAGCTTCAATTTTCAATCCAGTTTTTTGCTTATGCTTCATTGTAGGTTTGCTAATGCAACACAGGCTTTGTTGTGTAAATCTAAAAGATAGAAGTTGAAGGACATGAAAAACAAACCAAAATATCAACACCCACATACCTTAGATGACAATAATGAACTACTACTTTGGACCTATGACATCCCGGAACGTTACACCCGGGCAAATGGACTAATGTCCTAGGGTATCCCTGAACTGTCTGCTCGACCGTTTTAGAACGGTAACTGTGTCTGCACACCCTCACTCTCAATCTAGGTTGTCAAAATATGCAGGTGATTCCAACAACTCTGTTAATTTGGACACAAACAACCTCTACTTGCACTAACTTACCTGCCGGGCTTCCCACAATACGCCAGACAACTGAACTGTGTGTGCAACCATTTCAGTATGCATTGAAAGTATATGACCATAAAATTATATAAACATGCTCATTCTCAACTGCTTATCAAGACTTTTAATCTACACACCCTTCCAGATTATGGCGGTAAAGATTTGGTAGCGGCACTAAAGACAAAGTACTCAAATTGTTTACAGACAATGAAACCCTAACCCTAAACATACCGACAGAGTGCTCAAACAGTTGATGAGAAAAATGAGGTGTCAGTAATCCAACAAGTTCTCGCGTTGTTGAGCAGGGAAAGATATTTCTATTGAAAATTGGTAAAACTACCTCTACTCACCAAACATCTTCTCGCTCCATGTGACTATCTAGGATGGGAAATTGAAGTCATCACACCGCCGGACATTACAACTGATACCCGACATACTGTGAAGAGAAATTTTCTGTACAAGTTCCTATGCAAGCTCCAATCCTCCTTACACTTGACAATGTCAAAATACATAGCATACCCCGAAAGAAGGTCTACCACCGGCGATTCCTCACACACATGAGACAGTAAACAATCACCAGTCGGAAGTAGAGACCCTAATTTCCAGTTCGAACTTAGTGGAAGTACACTTGGAGACATATAGTCATAGGAATGCTGCAGGTTGAGGAGACCATCCAAAAAATCTTAATGAGAATCTCTAGACAGTCTCAGCGCCGAAGCACAGCGGAATTGCTAGGGCCGAAGCAAACTTGGTAGATTCTAAATGAAATTCAACTACACCGGTTATGGTATTTAACTGTCACATACACTATTTTGCGAGGGGCCTAAACTAGATGCCTAGAGGTCTCAAAGTGTCACGTCTGCGGATTGCCAATATGATACTACTCGTCAACATATGTAACCTTTTCTTTAGTGGAGAATAGTTTACAATAAGTAGTGTCTCCCCATGCATTGGCCAAGGGGACACTGTGGAATAACTTTGAGAGGAAAAAAATATGATTGGCTCTCAGGTGTGGGGTTTTCGGCGATATACTGGCTAGCAAGAAGCCATGTGGATGTGATGTGGGCGGGTTGATGCCATGTCAGCATGGCTTATGACGTTGGCATGTGCCCACATGTGAGGGGAGACGATTCAGGAAGGCGGTACGAGGGTGTTTGTAAGGTGGTGAGGGGAGGGGGTTGAGAGTTTGACGCCCCAACCAGTGAGTGAATTTTTTCTTTGTTTGCAGTTGTTGCAAGTTGCCGTGGTTTGCATACTTTGATTTTGGTGTTGTGGGCTTGTTTGTAAGTGATTTTTGTAGGGGTCAAAATGGTATGTATGTGGATTTGTTTGCTAGAGCAACCATAGGGCAATTCCTACTCAAGTGAAATTCACCCAGCTTTGGCATTCTATGGTTCAAGTTTTGTCGCACAATTGGCAATGAGTTAAATGAGCTGACACTATGGTTGTGTGTAATTATCTTGGTTTGGCTTCCCTTAACCATCAAACCCAACCCGTACCATAGAGGTTATCAGGGGCGAATGCAAGTTTTTGTAGAGGTGCAAAAGTTCTAAGTTTTTATAAATTGTGGTGGTTCCATTTTAAGTGTTGTGTGCATTTTTGAGCATGTGTTGTGTTTGTAGACATGGTTCACCAAGAATGAGAGATGTGTGTCATGATTATTTTTAAATGTTCCATGTAGCTTGAACATTGTGTAGGTGATTGGCACTATGTGGCGAAGGTTGCAATGCTACTTTGAATTGTTGTTGTGTTAATATAAGTACTTGGTGTTGGTGTTGTGTCTCTATGTGGGTTTTTTATTTCCTAAAATATTTACCAAGGGGGGTGCTATATCAATAGAACACCCAATATGTACCAAAACATTTACCTAATATGAAATGTAGCGTAGCACATTGGAATACTTGAGATGATAGTTTTGCATTTTAGTATGCAAGGGGAAGATACTATTGAGCATACTAATGGCAATTGTGCATGTGTTTACAATTTAATATGCAAGAGGAAGATGTTCTTGAACATATTAATGCCAAGTGTCATATGTATACACTTTTGATCAACTTGTAGACCATTGTGTAACATAGACATACACCTCATAACATTATTGAACATACTCATGCTAAGGTATGAATAAGCGCACTTATTGAACACCAAGTGCCATGAGGTGACACTAATGATGACGTTGTTGATGATTAGTGTAACCTAAGATACACCTCCAAAAAGGGTAAATGCGACTATGACCCATGTGACACTAAACACCATAAATGCTATACTCCACAAGCTACTATGGTCTCCTTTCAATGATACTTACCACCAGCTTCGGATGGTTGAAACGAAGCGCTATAGAGAAAATCTTCAGAAATGAGATGAATGTTAGGTCTTATTAGGGCTTCCAACAAAATCACACACTTTTGTCATTTAACAAAGTGAAGGGATTCCTAGCCCCCCTTTTACAGGGATGGGTTTGAATGATTGATATGATATTAAGTCAGGTGATGTCAAAATTGCCAATGGAAATGAGGAAAAGAATATTGAGGACCGACTCATGGCATACTTTGGTACACGTAGTCGGAGAAGGAAATCCATGCATACGTGGCCCTTTCTGGCAATTTCTTCTTCCCCGGGCAAATTCTCGTAGAATGGATTTAAAGGCCTTGAAATGAGTTACGGTCTGCATGCCGAGGCGAGGAGCTCCAGTTGTGGGTGCAATCGGAGGGCTAGCGACAACACCCTAAATCCGACATGACATTTGGAAAGGCTTGAAACTGGCGACGGTGAGGGAGGGTGGTTGAATTCCGGTGGATTGCATGTGGCCTACTTGCAAAGCTGACAGATGGTAAAATTGCGACGCACTTTTTAGCTTCAAAATGACTCTAATGTTGCGTTGCGTTCCCTGATTGCCACCTAATAAGTAACAGATTCATCAGCATGGTGGGGAGCAGCTGGAACCCTCCTCCTATTGAGTTTTAGTAAGTTGCTGCATGTCAACTACAGCGTGGTGCGACTCGTTGCAACAGATTAGTCATAAGATAAATAGCCGCTTGGACGAGTCCAAACTTCTGAGCCATAAAAATAGCGATCCTCCGAGCGTACAGTGAAGTAATTTGATCTTTTCTGAACAACACTCTGGACCTACTTGTTCCATTATGTTGTAGTTCTTCGTTGCATTCCCGGTCTGAAAGCATTGCCTTAGATTGCAACAAATATAAACAAACCTTGTAGATTCTGGAGAATTTCCTCCCCGCAGTCTCTCAGGGTATCCTATTCATCTTCGTCGCTTGTAGCATTCTCGAGGTCGTTTCTCTAAAGAACGAGATTCATGTGTAGTTGTCGTTGAGCCTTGGAAGGATTTCTGACTATGTGTGTAAGGAAGTCTTTAAGATAGATAGACTCTCACTTGACAATCTCAAAACAAAATTCCTCGTTGTCTCTCAGGTATCCCATTCACCTTCATTGGTTGTAGCAAATTGTATCATTCTCTAGGTCGTTTCTCGAAAAAACGAGATTCAAGTGTAGATATTGTTGAGAAATTTTGAAATGATTTCCTGACTACGGAAGTCCAGATAGATTGATTCCCACTTGGGATCCACCTCAAAACAAATATCTCCGGCGTCTCTCAGGTATCCTATTCATCTTCATTGGTTGTAGCAAAATCTCGAGGTCATTTCTCAACCTTGGAACGAGATTGATCACATCTAGTTGTTGTTGAGAAATTTTGAAAGGATTTCCTGACTACTGTAAGGAAGTCAAGATATATATTAGGTTCTCGCTTGAGAATCTCAAAACAAAAACCCTCGCAGGCTGTTTCTCAGGCATTCTATTCATCTTCTTCATCGCTTGTAGCAAATTGTAGGATTCTCTGGGTGATTTCTCGATTGAGATAGTGTAGAAATTGTTGACACGTGATTGAAGGGATTTCCTAACTACAAGGAGGTCAAGATAGACCGGTTAGCCTTCAGGCTGCATCTGGATTGTAACTCGGAGACGCTGCAGTGATGGATGTGAAGAGCATGCTGCAATGTGCGGGGATGGGCATTCTTGGTGGGTTAGGTGCAGCGGCAATGCATTCAGGGTTTGAGCATATGTGGTACCGTACCTTGTCATACTTGGATAGGAAAGGATTGATTCAGCGACTGGCGCCGTCTATCAATGTCACCATGACACAGTACCGGAAGGAGAGCTTCTGGGCTGTGGCAATTTGGCCTGTGCCCATTTCTGCTTGTGCATTTGCTTTTAGGTAAACTTACAATCTTCCCATTCGTCACTCTCTCATGATGATTTAGGACATTCCTCAGTGATGGATGTTGTTCGAAATCTTTAACTATTTCCACTCTCCGGGAGTAAATTGCACCCCATTGCATTCTCTCTTAAGCATGTGCAAGGACGTTCACTTTTCACTCTACTGTAGCTTCCAGAATGAAATTCCAAATATCAAGACCTTTGAATTACATGCATGAATGTCGAGCATTGTCAAGTGGCAACCTGTCGTTTGTCGACGCCTCATTGTTACCTATCTTCGGAGAAGGCCTTAAAGAACTTGTCAAAGACATCTCACTAGGTCTATACTCGCCAAGATGCTTATATAAGGTGAACATGCTATGTCCGCGCTACTTTCATGTCAGAAGTAATTTTATAAAACTGTGAAACTGTGAAAATAAAGCCGGAGGTCTGGATGGTTGCTTCTACTTAACTGAGTTCTATGAACATGAGTCGACAATTGAAAGTGGAAACCTCTTCTAGTCCAGATACAATGGTGTCAATGGATTCATCTCAATGCCCCTGCTCTTTCCAAGCATGTCAATCCTCTTTGTGAAATGTCAGACAAATTCTCAATTAATTAGAAGCATAAGAAGAGAATATCTAGAAATAGATGTTCGGGGTAAATCGTACCCTAAACTTACATCGGATGTGGATTCCTGACGATCAATGTGCGAATGTTGCCAATTTTATCTTTGCTTGCAGGCGCGGATTCTTAAGCCGGATGCAGTTTTCGAGTGACATTTTGAGCAGTTTCCTCTTCACATGGGTGGTGATGGTCCTCCACGACACCTATTTCTTCTCGATCCACACGCTCATGCACTACTTCAAATCCTTGTACCGGCGAGTGCATCAATGGCACCATTCCACCAACGGCGATTTGACCGTCTTCGGCACAGCCTACGGCGACGTGTTCGACATAACCTTCACATTCGCACCTTTCTACGCCGTGCTTGCGACATACATTTACTTCCAGCCGACATGGAACCCTATCGATTTGGCGTTTCTTCTCTGGGCCGTAAATGGGGTGGACATGATGGGGCATTGCGGGTATAAGCTTCCCGCATGGGTTTATGTTCCGGGATCGTTTGGGGTTTTGCTCACCCCATTGGCACAACGGCCGAAACACCATTACATCCATCACCTTGACCCCAGGTATAACCGATCACTCTACTTCACATGGTGGGACAGAGCAGCTGGTACATTTCGAGAGGACCATCCGAAAGTGGTGAATGACATCTCCCCTGCTGCAATTAAGAAGAAGACGGAGATGGAGAAGAGCGAAACATTCACATCATCATACTGGACGCAGGACCAGATGTCCAAAGCAGCCAATGATATCAATATAGGCAGTAATCCATGGATCAAATTCTTGAACAGCTACCTAGACATGTAAATTGGGACATTTGTCTTGTACAGTACATCATCCAGTGTACGATAGAATGTAATTTTAAAATCATTGATGAGCTCGATCAGCGAATGTTTTACAATTGCCTTTGCTATGGCGTTGAGGTATTTGGGAAATAGAGTAGGTTAGGTCATCGTTGTAGTCCGGGGTTTTATATGTTCTGAGGTGAACCTATAGAGACAGCATATTTGGATGGCTCTCGATTTCCTCAGATCACTCGTATTTTGAAAGAATTCGTATTTTGAAAGAATTGATTGATTTCAGTTTATGATCTTCAATGAAACTTTGTTACTCGTATGGTCAATTCATTCCGGCCAAATTTGTTGACTAAACCTTGCAATTTGCTCAATATCTCGCACAGGTCCAAACAAGGTACCAATGAAATTTATATATGCAGGTAATTTATAGGTTGAATCACTACTCCACAACCCAGAACTTTTAGATGAGACTTTTCAACAAACCTATTAAAACACCGTGAAAGTGCATTGAGTACAGTGTAACAGTCCAAGGAAGCTAGCTTAATCACTACAAATAGAAAGAGAAACTCTAACATGCTAGCTTGTGGCATGTGGAGCAGTGTGGAGAAGTGCCATGGGTTTAGGTTATTACTTTTCTAGGTCCTTCACTTGCTCACATTTCCACACTCAGTTTTCCCTACTTCTCTCACGGCACATAGACATAGAAGCTCATTTAAGTTTATGTTTGCAATCTTATTGCCAACGAGGTCACTCAGCTTTGTATTCAAAGCTTTGGTTGTGTTGAAACACAACCAAGAATTACATTACATTACCCCAACTGCTATGTCTCAATCTTGAGTATTTTCCCAACCATATTGGCCTCATTAAGATGTGTCTCTATTTGATCTCAAGTGGACATCTTTATTTGAGTGCTGAATGGGTGGGTGTGAATCTAAAAACATACACCAAAAATACATTTGTTGGAAGATGTTTGGATTACATTCTAGAAAATGGCTAACCATTTTGATTGCAATAATCAACATAATTAAGGGATTTCTATGATCATTTAATGAGAGAGAATCTTCACTTTTACAATGAACGAATATGCATATGAGCTCCAAAATTATGAGGAAAGTGGCTATGGACACAGTTTTGATTTCCTAATCATCTCACACTAATTGTGTATTTCATATCCTATGAGAAAAGTGTGCAAAGAGAAATGTGTTTGCTTAAGACTCATTTACTTGATATGTGTTCCTTTGCAAGGGTGAAAGAATGCATTTGTCCATTCACGTGGAGAATTCTGATGTCTAGAATGGTGATCGTACTCGAAGTGATGCTTTTGTTTGGGGCTTTTAGATACTTCATCTCTTGTAATATTGGGGTCTATTTGATCACATGTTCAGTGTTGTTCTTTGATATTCATAACTCCCTTGGATTGATTGATTACTAGGGGATGTTGTGCGGCTTTATTTTGGTGAAGGTAATGATGTTGAGGGACCAAATACACATGTGTCCATTGCACGTGTGCCTTAATTTGCTCCACTTGGTACTTTGGAAATGCAAGTGCTACAAATAGGTAATTCACGGACTTATCTTTGTTTTTTTGTAGGAAGTTTGTATTTCTTATAAATAAGTGTATGTGTGGAGGTTGCAAACATTGTAAGTTTAATATGGTAGTTTTTATAGTTCGTTGGCCTTGCATACTATTGGGGTTTGGATTTATTTATAGACGCCACTTTCAACATGATATGCCCTTTATGATCAAAATTTTGTTGTGCATGTGAGGAATCTATAATTTGTCATTATGTTTAGTACGGTTAGAGATTTGCATATTTGGTGATCTTTGTTCTTGTTTCTTGAACCAATGATCTTGTGTAATTTGAAGAATCAGGAGGAAGGATATCTTGTGGATTTTGACCCATTTGTATATTGATATTGACAATGTTTCCTTACTTGATGAGTTGTATAATGATTTCTTAATGAGATCAACCCATTTCATGACATCCCTAAATACCTAGGGAGTATGTATGGATTAAAAACAACACTTGTAAGGGTTGGAAATTTTTAGCAATTCAAACACAAATGATACGATTGGATTCCTCTCAATGTGGCTCTCCGATTACATCAACAATGATGGAATTCTAACATTGGATTGAGGGAGACAACACTTAGGAGTTCTAAACATCGTAGTAGAGCATAGGAGTTCTCTTCAATAGCTAAATCCCATATTGAATCCTCTTAGTTTTTATGAAGGTAATTGGAAGGGTAATTTGGCCCCACAAAGTATATCAAGGGTTTGTGCTTCCCATGAATATGCATTAATAACAAGTAGTAGTAAATCTCTCTCTCTCTCTCTCTCTCTCTCTCTCTCTCTCTCTCTACAAGAGTGTCTCTGGTATATTGAAACTGAACTTTGGTGCCAAAAGGGTTGAATTGCCTTTTGACACTTCCATTTTTGGAAGATACATGATTTTTGGATACAATCTTTGGCACAAGCTCAATTAATAAGAGTTTTTGGTGACTTAATTCGAAAGGTCTACCTCTCCTCCTAGTGCATGGTTCCACTTCAATGCCCAAAATCAAAACAAGCTCAAGTTCCAAATTTTCCAAGATTTTTCGGTAACTTACAACACATGACGTTCGTATACCATCCAAATGGATGGCCACCCATTATGCGCAGTTCTCCCCGTTTAATCACATTGAAACCTTTGTATTTTGCCCACTTCAAAGTTCTGGCTTTCCTACTACTGAATTGTTGAACAGCTGCTCCTGTAAAATTGATAGTAGCATGATGTTATAATATTCACCGATGAGCTCGGCGAAACTCTTGCATTTGCCTTCGCTATGGCGTTGAGGCATTCTGGAGAATAGAGTAAGTTTTGTATGTCCTGAGGTGAGTCTGTAGGGACAGCAGATGTGGATAGCTCTCGGCTTCCTCAAATCATTTTTATTGTGAAAGAATCGATTGATCTTCAGTCTGTAATCTCCAATAAAACATAATTTGTAGTCTTCAACCTGATATGACTTCATTCAAGCCAGAATTGCCGAAACCCCTTTGGTTGAAGAAACCTAAGTTGCAATTCTTCTCGATACCTCTCACGCAGGATTAAAGATACCAATGTATGTTGGTACAATCAACAGATCAAATTCTTGAACAGCTACCTTGACGTCCTGTAATTTCCTGAAACTCTTTGTGCACAGTTCATCATCCAGAGTACAAGAGTGTAATATTGAGTCTATCATTCATTGAGTCTTGCAATTGTCCTTTGCCATAGTGTTGAGACACGATTGGATAAAAGTGTAGTAGCTAGTTTGGGTCAACGCCGTGCTCCGAGGTGAGCCTGCAGAAAGAGAAAAGCAAATTCGGCTGGCTCTCTTCCTCAAATCACTTGTGTAACTGCGAAAATGGTCGATTCAGATTTTGATCGTCTACGAAACAGCATCGTGATTCTCATGAGTTCAATTCAGCCACAATTGGCAGTGTCTGAATCTCATATCATTCTGCTAAGATTGGGTTGTGACCCTACAATATTGAGTAACATATATCATATGTCAGATCAATCTTCTCAGTGAATCCCAGTCAACCTTTTGAAGTTCATGCCAAGTATATATTATCTTATATATCATTCCTACATATTTAATGGAGGAGTGGGAGAGAGGGAATTATCACATACGAGTGTACCTCTCATCCATCCAACATAAAAACATGACCCTTGTAGGTTTGTTTTCGATTCATCTCAAATGACACCAGTTGAGTAGCTTAGTAGGGGGTCTTTGAAGCTAATGTGGGAAATTAGTGAAGGTGACACTAAATTAATTTACATTATGAAATTTAGTGTCACCAAAAGATCTAGGAAGCAATGTTTGTCCTAGCACTATCCATTAAAAATATTATTCATTGAAAGTATTTGCACTATTCATCTTGGCATAATTTGCTTTTGTATTTTTTTAATTTTTTTTCTACAAACACCTTAGAGTACACACTAATTTTCTTGAATGTATGGTAAATGAGCATGTATTCATGAATTTAGTATCACTTGGTAAAAAGTCCATCCATCATTAATATTGAGACTTGGCAAAATAGTGTGGTTGTAACTTTCCACCAATCTATAGTACATGTAATTTGAATCAATATCTTATCAAATTATCTTCAAAACAATGAGAATTGTGGTTGTGATGAATTTTCAATTTGTTTTATTTTTGGATTCATTACATGCCTTGGAAAAAATATGCGGTGTGTTTCAACAACATGAATATGATGCCTTTGATGGTGTTTGACAATTATGGGCTCACGAGTTCTCTATTGTTATACTTTCTAAGAAACCCTTGAAAAAGTTATTGTGAAACACATCTTAGATAACATTTTACCCCTCCTGCATGTAAGGGCTACCTAATAATTAGTGAGCAATGAAAATTCATGATTTACATGGATTCTATGTGTGAGATGTGTACCTAGTATGCAACATTAACCCCCCCCCCCCCCCCCACAAACAACAATACATTCAAGAATTGAAAGCTAATTAGTGAGGAAATCGCTTTACATTGACCATAGAAGTTGGCAAGGGTTGTGGCCATGTAATTGTGAGGACCCTTGATTTTCATCCAAAGGCCATATCACTTGACATGGTCATTTGGAATTTGCAATAGGCCTACCTCTTACAGGTGGGTCACATGCAAATCCCAACAGATTGTGAAACATTATTTATAAATTGACATGTAGAAATCCATATAGACTTTCATTCATAATAATTTCTTTGGGCCTTTGGGCCTTCACCTTGTAGAATGAAGTGAATAACAATCTCACCTTTCGACCAATGAGAGATCTTAGAATGGGCCTTCATTCTCATGTGTGAAGTGGCCATAATTCATGATTCAATTTAGAAATAATATTTTATCATATTACATATATACCTCACCGCCTCCTTAAGACAAAGTCTTAGCAAGTTTGCTCTTCTCACTCAACTTAAGGTAGATGGGTCTTAAGTGGCTTGTTTTCTTAATCAGATCCCTACATTTGATTGGTATATGTGGTTTGGTGAGGACCAAAGAGCAAACATCATAAAGGCACATGTTTAAAAGAGATCGGACTACATCTTCAAATATAAATAACTACTTTACACTCAATAATGAACACAATTGGGAGGACCTATGTATCCAATCAAAAAAATCAACAAGGTTCCACTTCCGAGAAGCATAACTATATCAAGGGAGGTCCGATTTTCAATCCAGTTTTTGCAAATGTTTCATTGTAGATTTGCTAATGCAACACAAGTTTTGTTGTGTAAATCGAATCGGTAGAAGTTGGAGAACATGAAAAAGGAACCAAATAACACCTAAATATCTTACTTAACCTAATTGGACCAATGTGAGAAAGGGTCCAAATTGTTTGACCCACCAACTTGCTAACTTGGTGAAGCAAGCGGAGAGCCTCTTGTGCTGCTTTGACTAGTTATTTTTGCGTGTATTGCTTTGTTGTCGTTGTTGTTGTTGGAGCGCAAGCAAGCATTAGGGTTTGGAGCTTGGAGCTCGTTCCACAGGATGGCGGCCATGGCCAGGCTCTTCTTCACGCCCGTCCTTCTCTTGGCTCTGCTCCTCTCCGCTGCCGCTGCCGACACCGCTTTCCTGCTGGTGCACAAGAAGGCCAGTCTGCAGAGGCTCAACAAAGACGCGGAGCGCGTCAAGGTCGGTATCACCGTCCACAACGCCGGATCCAGGTTGGTTTGATTGCCGCAACCACTCTGTTGTTCCAAGCTCCCCCTTCTTCTTGGTGTCTTTGTTGGCGATCCCCGGAGTCTCAGTTTTTGTCGTCGTGGCTTTTGTTGCTCCCTTGTGTCCCCTTCCAATCGAAGGGGGCTGATCGGCGGAGAAGGGGGCACTTATGCCCGTTAGATGGTGTTGTTATTGAGATACTTTCGTGCAAAAGTGCTGTTAGTGTTTTAAGGTTTAGAGCTTGCTTGAGCTACTTGAGTGTGTCCTATCTTTGTGAGTTCACTTTGTCAAAGTGTGAGTGTGATGAGTTCATCCCCTAGGGCCATGTCACATCACATTGTGCTCATTGAAGGAATTAGGAGCTCCAACTGCCTTTCAAGCTATTATAGAGCTGACCTGCCTCTCTCTTGTGTTTCTACAAGAGAGACGAAGAGAAGAGGTGACTGCGATGTTGCCACCGGCGTGTATTATGGTGTTGCTTCGACTTCGAATTGGTCTATGTCCACATGTGACCGCGAAATGGGCATCACGAGAATTAGAGGCCCCTCGAAGACTACCAAGACTACTGTTGTTAATGTTGGGACACTTTGCATGTAGAAGCGCTCTTAGTGGCGCAGGGTTTAGAGCTTGCTTGAGCGACTTGCGTGTGTCAATTTTCATCAGTTTCTGTTGATAGTGTGAGCGAGAGTCCATCCCCTATGGCAGGTCACATCACATTGTTGACTCCTCCTCCACTCTCTGCCCATGGTGGTCATTGGAGGAATTTTGAGCTCCAAGTACCTTTTAAGCTATCGTTTTAGAGCTGCCTTGGTTCTATCTTGTGTTTCTACAATAAAGAGGAAGAAAAGAGAGGACTCCGATGTTGACGCCTGCGTAATTTATGGTGTTGCTTCATCCTCAAATTGGTCTATATGTTATCCTGAAATGGGCATCACGAGAATTATAGACCCCTTGAAGACTAATGCCTCCTTTCAAAAAGGAACGCCTTGAACGAGTGTGCGGACAAGCTGGCCTGCACCTATATTGCCCCAGGTCTTCCCACATCGTTGGTGGAAATATCCGGATACCCTCACTATGATTGGGTGGACCCATCCGAGTGCTATTTCAGCCTTGGGTGGGTTTAAGCCACCCTTAGTAGAGAGGAAACATGATTCTACTCCGATTTTTAGCACTGGTCTTTGGTTGACATCGTCCAATGGAAAGGACCATAATTGCAAATGCAGCTGAGGATAGCACATGCTATGTTGTGATGCCTATATTTTGAGAGTAGGTATAATTTCAATGCCTTGGGGTTTTAGCAAGAATTATAATTAACTGGGAAATGGCCTCAAATGGCATCTGTAGCTTTCGTGTTTTTTCCCTCAACCTAAGTGGTGGTTACCTACTTAATGGCACAAGATCATGAGCATAGTGCCAGTGTAATCTAAATAATTAGATTGCAGTATTATCATGAAAGGCATCACCTTGTATCTTGCTAATTTTGGCATTTGGTTGGACTTGTCAGCACAGCATATGACTTAACGTTGAATGATGACACATGGCCTGCCGCTCTCTTCAGTGTTATTTCTGGCAACACTTCTACTTCCTGGGACAAGCTTGAAGCGTAAGTAATGAATGTGTTTTTCCTTGAAGTCTCAGAGCCACATTGTGTTCTAATTATGTGTCCAAAACACAAGTCAGTTGTAAGTGAAAAAGCCTTTCAATTTGGTTAGACTTGTTCAAGTTCTATTGTATTAGTATTTCACATGACCAGCTAATAAATGTAGCTGTGATCAGCACTAAATCTTGTGTATTGTATTCCTTTACAAGGACAGTGCTCCCTTCTTGTTTCTACTCGTCCTAGTGATATGGTTGGACTTTATTGGGTCCTTGAAATTAATTGCACATTTGCGTTGATTGTATGACATTCATTTTTTTTGCTGATAAAATGGTGATTACTTGGTTTTTTAACTGCAGTGGCGGAGTAGTTTCACACTCCTTTGTCTTGGAGGCTAGATCCAAAGGTGTATTCACTGGGCCTCCAGCTGTTGTTAAATACAGAGTTTCCTCGAAGTCTGCATTGCAGGTTTGTGAGCTCTAGCTTGTCATTTTCAAGTATCCTTCTTTTTGAAAATGGTAGCCGTTTTATTTGATTGAGATTCTTTTGCAGTTCACCTAGGTCCTTGTAATTTATAGTGTTTGTTTCAATTCTGAATATGAGTAACATGAAGGGAGTGGTTGGGGTTGTGGAGCCCAGAACAAAATGGGATATCAAGCTCCCCAATCTGTGTGGATTATGTCAATTTCTTAGAACTGGCTCTAGTTTTGAGATGGGGTCATTTGCAGTGTGCAACTCCGAAAGAAAACATCAAGTGAACTGATTTTTTCATCTGTCATCTACATGGTTTAGACTAAGTTTCTACCAGAACTGTTTTAAACCAGGTGAACTGGAGAAGTCTGTACTTTTGAACCTGATCAAGTCATCTTCTAAATAGTAAGATCTCTCCTTGGACTACTGAGTTACATTTTCTAAATTGTTTGGACTGGTGAGTTTGTCAGGAGGCCTTCTCCACACCACTGCCAGGGCTGGACATTCTCTCTGACAAGCCAATTAAGAAGTATGATTGGGTAAGTATTCTGGACTATTGAGGATATATGAGGAGTGGAATGAAGAAAAAATTGTTTAAGGCCTCCCTACAGCCAGTCATTTTGAGAAATCGATTTAGTGGCTTCTTGTTTGCGAGGTCATTGGTGAGAGGTGCAATGGAATGATGTCTGGATTGAAAGGAAGGAGGCATATCATAGATTGAGTTTTCTCCCCCCTTTTCTCTATACATATATACATATCATACATTCCTGAATGTAACATGTTTCACAGCTATTCAAACTATGTTGATTAGGGACACTAAAATTCTTTTCCTCGAGGCTATCTAAGTCAGAATCTTGATTAACTTACCTGAAGAAATTTTGATGCATGTGTGAAGAGTTGTCCTGGTAAGTAGGTTATGTAGGTGAGTGATGTGCAAGACATTTACAGCATGTTCTTGCTCTTGCAGACTTCATTTTGGAAATTATCTCTTGTTTGTGTACTGACGTTTTGTGGTTGGGTGTATGTACTCGCTGGTGTGATGACAATATCTTCAACACATTATAGGCAAAGGTTAGTTTGGATATATGATGGTAAATGTTTGAGTCTTCCATACTCGTCCATCAAGAATTACTCTCGCTTGTATGCTGAGCATGTTGGGGGTTGGTGTGAATTTCAAGAATATCACTCTAATGTAATATTGCTGTCATTGCTGCAGAAGTTTGCAGTGAAATATGGTCCTCTGATGGTGGTGCTCTCAATAGTCGGCCTCTTCATCTACCTCCTTGTGAGCCCATCCAAGTCACGCAAGTTCTCCAAAGTAAGCAAGAAACGCAAGTAGGGGGTCACTCAAATTTTGTTGCACACTTGTGCTTAGGGATCACTTGATATTGAGCATCCAGTTGAGAAAACCTGCCCACACATAGACATGTTTATGGTGGGCAGATTTAGGGTGAGTGATGTGACAACCTGTTTATAAGGGCAGGAGATTACTAACTTAAATTATTCCGCTCAGAAAATTGACAATGAGGCTTTTGCATTCGAGTTCATAAATTCTAGGCATTGTGTGAATCAGATGTGAATTGTGATGACAAGATGCTCGATGGCCTCGATGGCCTTGAGGGGTTACTAATGTACGTAGGGTGCACAAAATAGTTAGTGGTGAGCAGTTAATTTTTTCTCCATGCACCCAAGTACACTACGTAATCCTAGCAATGTGGGTGGGAATTAACATGGAAACTTAATTTGGGCCAAAGTAATCGTCTAGTTAAGGTGGAAATGTTGCGGGATCAGACCCTGGATCTTAAGTCTTTCCTGAGACTTTGGACCAACACCTTGAGTATTTGTTCAAGGACAATAGTAGTATGAACTTAAAAATAGTCACCCAGTCAATGTGGCACATGATAATTTCAAGGTAGAGATTTGGTGTGGGTTGGAAATTAACGTGGGCTTTAGAGAGTTATTGTGGCCCACACTAATAGGATCATTTAGCGTACCTATGTTTGTGGTCTTTAAAGCACCATCGTTATTGTTGAATTAATGTATACAATTACCCATTCATTCAAGGTCAATAATCATCAAATATAATCCATGTTAAGTTACAACTTAATACATGAAAATACCACCTCCAGTACCTATTTTATCTCCCTCCCATTTTATATCCCATCTTGCTGCTTCAAGCACTTGATTGATGGCTCTCAAAATGTAATAGAGCCTTGAGCAGGCCAAGTCTTGAGTGGCTCACAAATATCCTTTTGGAACATTGTACGTTCTGATCAGGGTATAAAATGACAACCATATGGAAGGCTTCAAGTGTCTCCCACAACGCATGAATGAAATGAAATTGATTGGAAAGTCTGGGGCGCCAAAAGGCTTATGTATTTGTATTGAATCCATTGTTATATGAATTAATCATCAAGTCCATCATCAAAATTTGAACAATAATATTTTCACTAGTAGTTGTCTTGCTTTGGAAACTTCAACATGATGACCACTCAATCATCTCAAAATACTAGTAGTTGTCTTGCTTTATCTATCTATATATATGTATATATCTATCTATATGTAATTTTTGTTTTTTATTAAATGTTTGCTATGAGGCTTTCTTTGACATAAGGATGGCTTAAAAAATAACTATAAGGTAGAGGATGCTATAACCAACACCCCACCCAAAATTTATCACACATGCATGCCTCTAAATCATGTATCATGTATACACCTTAAACCATCTCTGTTAAAAAGCGGGTGTGGATTTGGGTGACAAATGGGGTGCTTCCAAGAGAATGTGGGATTGGTTTAAGGTGAAAGTGGGAATGGATTGGGTATGCATTAGAGTGTAGCTAGGGGTGGGTTACTTATATGTATTAAGATCCTCCATGCAAGGTCATAAGGTCTCAAAGCACTTAGGGCCAAGCTCCATGTGCCGGTCCTAGTCCGTTTTTTTTCAAAATAAATGGGTCGGCCGATGAAAAGAGGGTGGTGCCATGTGCCCATCCCTCTCACCCAAGGACCGGTACCCCCCATGGATGGGTGTCCCACATTTTGTGTTGTGCAAGAACGGGTGCCAAAGGACCGGTGGTCCTAATGGGCACAAGAAGGACATGTGCCGGTTAGAAAGCTCCGGTGACCGGATTGGCCGGTCACCTAGGGTACACCCTTGGATACTAAAGGCCACTTTGTTCTTCAAGTCCTTTCTTTTGAGGAGTACTCTTAGGGAACGTGTATTTTATGATGTTCTTAGAATCTAGATCTTAACTATATATATATATATATATATATATATATATATATAAGGCAAACAAACCAAAGGAAACACTCATGAAATATTTTAAAAACTATTTTGGTATCATTTAGGTGTCACAGTTAAAATCACTTATAAACAGTGTACAATGACAATTTCAACTAAAATAATAATATATACATATTTCCATAGATGACAGTAGTACCAACCTACGCATATCACCAACACATAATTTGGAATTCATTCAATAAATGTATGAAAATTGATGTGCAAATCAAACATGAAAAGTTAAATGATGATGACCTCCATTGCTAGTGACCTTCATAAAGTGTCATATCTTATCACTCACCAAATTTAGTTAGAAAGTAGGAAATCAAAATAAGCCGACACCCCACATAGAAGTACCCCTCCATAAAATGGGTGACATCACCATTTTTTGGATGATGTCACCCATTTCTCACCCATTCAAAAAACGGACCGGGACTGGCACATGGAACTTGGCCCTTAATGGGTGGATTGTTGATTTCAATGTGGGGTTGACTTTGGGCAAAAAACGGGAGTGGTTTTTGAGCGAGTATCAAGACGGTTTTGGGAGCCATTCTTGTTGGAAATAATGTGAGTCTAGAGAGGATGGCCTTATCAACAAAAGTGAGACAATTGGTCCGCTCAATTTAATGTAGGGAAAGTGATGGGAAAATTTTTGGCTTTTTGGTACGAGATAATACCCGTAGAGGTTTCTTAAATTACAACTCCAATAAAACTAGGCAAATAATCAATTGCAATATGGAAGATCCCATCAATGAAGACAATAGGATTGTGCCTACACTCCATGGGCGAACACCCGTGGATAATTTGTTCCCACCATGCACATTGGAGGACTCCCATACATAGCAAACATGTTCGCAAAATATTAACAATGCATATGAAAGTTCACATCGAGGATGCCATTAAAAATGGTAATTTGAACATCCGTGGGACAAATGTCAATGTGTGGGGCTCCCTAATTAATGCTCACAAAATTAAAATTGAGCATCAAACATGATAGACGGTGTCAACCTTGGGTGCCCACCCACGGGAGTTCACCCGTGGATACCAAGGATTGAGTAATGCATCTTTAATCTAGAGGCCTCCTGTTGGTACCCCATCCTCAAATTAATCTCCACCGGTCATTTTTTCACCTCTGGTGCATTGATCTAAATTATCCTTTGCGAAAAGAATTTGCCTCGTTGGGATGACTACATTGTCATCGGACACATTCCTTTGTCTTGCCCATGATGCCACAACACAATCTAGAGATTGGTGAGCTGGTACATATTCCTTTAGTCTCGTCCATCTTAAAGATTTTGTCGTGTCCCGTTCCTCATAACGTTCATCTAAGGTCTTCTTGTTACTTTGGCCAAGGACCGGTACATAATATACAATCTCAATGGAACGAGCATGAGGACCAAGAGGTGCCAAATTCGGCTCAGAAACCACTCGACCCATCCACACTGGATTAGGACAATCCTCACTAGGACATAGTAAGACATAATGGCCGACCCGTATGTGTGCGCCGGGACGGAAGGTCTTAGCAGGTCGAGATCTAGTTGGCCCCACGTAAGCATAGTCAGTGATGTTTTCCTCAAGTAGATGCACATTATTCACATGTAGGGCTAGTGCAATGGAAAACTGTGTAGCAGGCCAGAAAGGCTTGCTAAGTTCAGATGGAGTTGGGGGTAAAAGATGATCCATAGCAGCAAGCACATTCTCCCAATATAAAATTATTGGCGCAATGGACTCCATATATTGACCCGAACTATCTTGATCTGCCGTATCCTTCCAATACTTAATAAAACATTTCACCCCAAGCTTTATGTTTACGGAATCTTTCATCTCTCTTTTTGGAACGGGACAGGGATACCCATGGGTGATCACGCGTGGGCCACGTACTTCACACCATGTATTTCCTAGTGCACTTCCAAAGCAATACAAACGTGACACCCACTAACCTGTAAGAGCAATTATTCCTTCAAGCGCCCAACTTGGATCTGTACAAAGCACTTTGTATTGCATCAATGGCACTTGTTGAGGGTCCACATGAAAATGAAATTGGTGCGCCTTGGAATGCCCAATAAGTCGATCTTGACCAAAATCATTGTAATATCTCTTCACCCATTCCTTGAAATCAACAACCTCGTGGATCAAGGACGACACATTCAACACGATTATCTTCCCACATCCATTGTCCGATACCCTTACCGGTGGGAGCTTCGCGCCACTTCTTCTGTGGATTGCATGGTTTCTTTGCCCGCTTGCCCGCCCTCTTTGTTGCAGGCTCTTCATGGTTCACCTCGTCATCAAATTGGACATGTCGTTCTTGATACACTCCAGTCTTCATAACTTGTAGATATTCCTTTCACGCATGGCGGTTACACATCGCATACATTCGACATTCTATGACGCGTCATTGTTACATGATTTTTTTCATTTGTGACAGGTCCCTATTATATTCGGTATTTTATGACGAGTCCTTGTTATATATATTGGATATTTTATGACACAACTCTGTAACATATAATTCATAATTTTATGATTTATCCCTGTGACACAAGACAATTTATAACAAGTCCTTGTCACTTTCATCATTTTATAACATGTCCATTTTATATACAATCGACGTTTTATAACGCGACACTGTTATACATCCTTCTTGTATGTGCCAGCCAAAGCGAACAAAAATAATATGCAGACGGTTGGAGGGCAAACGTCTTTCTCTCTCGCCAACGCACGCCTGGTAAGACGTGTTTTTTGGTCCGCCAAAAACTTCTCCGCCTCACCCTTCCTCTTCTTGTCCGCTTGTTTGTCATTTCTCGTTGGAGGTTGGCTGCCAATATTTGTTGTGGTGTTAAACAGGGGTTCTGTTGTAGCAATTTCCCCAGTGTGCACTGATTCCGTGGACTTCCCACTTGTCCTCTTGTCCTAATAATTCACATGAACGGTGTATTAGTGTTGCATGTTTCTATTGGAGGGACAAAATTGCTACAACAATGATATTCTAAGCATGAATTCAGAGCTCATACCTAAGGTGATGCATCCGCTACCTCGGCTGCGGATGCATTGATCACATCGGCGTTGGGAGTTGTGACTATTGGCAAGCACAATGAGTTGTGCATGGCGACAATTTGTTCTGTAGAAATTAAATTACCTCTCCTCCATCCAACATAACATTTTTCCCTTGTAAATTTTTGGCGGATTCATCTCAAATAATTTGGGTTAGACTAATTTTGGGTCTTTGAACCTAAATCCGGTGTGTAAATGACTAAAATTAGAAATTTGAGGCTTGTTTATTATTTGAGGGCTTCTTGTTGGATGAATGAAAAATACTTATAGGTGGTAATTCCCTCTCTCTCTCACATTGGTAATTACTTATGAAAGTGACTCACATCTAGATCCAGACTACATCTACAAGATCTCTAAAATGGAACAAAGACAAAACAATCTTTCATGGACATTCAATAATAAACATACAATTAGTACGAGATGATTAGCAAATCCAAATCCAAATCCAAATCCAAGTTGTAGTCACTTTTCCAATAATTTTTGGAGCTCACAATGATACGTTATTCATTGTCAAAGTAAACCGGTGGAGATAGAATCATGTGTGGAGGGGCCATCATGTTTTGAAATAAAATTATTGTATTCCCAATATTGAAAAGTGAAATTGTCCCTTTGATTGAGAGGGATAACTGTGAGATGAAACAAATTCTCATATTTGATGCATCTCACTTTGGCTTGTCCCATGATGATTGCCCTCCATCATGGGACATACAAATTTCTCATCTATAACATTGTGACCCATGGGATTTAAGGGGTATGTCCCATGTTCTTCCCATGGGACATGGTTAGAAGTTGCTCGTGTTATATGGTAGCTAGACTGCTATGTTCTACTGGTCACGCGACTGGTAGATCTATCCTTATTGTAACCAACCGGTATCTATCTCTAGAAGATTATTGGTTAGGGTCCCTAAATGGGCTTGCTACCGGTCTTATTCTACTATCAAATTGAATACTATTGGGCACTTCCTTATACACTATGACTACAAGCCAACTCACTTTTTTTTTGTTGAGTACATTCATTTCTGGTGACAAACATCATCTTTTACACCTAGTAACCTTTTTCCTCGCATGTAAAGGCTTTAGTTACCCATATCTCTTGGAAATACCTAACTACACTAAATATGATATTTAGTGTCACTATGATAACTACTAACCTTTATCCTTACTGGTTAAGTCAACTTCCTTGAATAATTCCAAAAATGTAATATCAACTCACTGTTAACAATGATCCACCTAACTCATGTCCAACCTGAGAGATTTGGAGAAATAATTTAGTTGGCAATGGGCCCATTTCTCAAATCAACTTTCATATCCGCAACCATAAAGATAAAATGATCGGGGATTAACCCTATTCTTTTGGTAGCAGATGGGTCGAGCGTTTTTTTTTTAGTTTTTTTTAGTTTTTGTAGCGTTGGGGACTTATCGGATGAAAGGAACCAAGACTGAATAATGCCTTGGGGAATTTATCATGACTATGGTGTGCAACAGGAGAACTTGTGAGAAAAGAATCGTTCTCCTCAACTACATTTCTTGCAACTGGTGCCTTAGAACCTGCACTAGCTTCTCCAAAACCTACTGAGAGGAAACTCATGAGAATCATTTCCTTCCAAATGTCAAACTTGAACCCCCCATCCATGGCACACGTTATGAGGAAAATGTGAATGACCCCAAAGTCCTCATTGAAACTTGGGGCTCCCACCCCATTTCCCACCTCAACCTTGGCATGAATCAAGATCAGGGTTATTACTATTGACAACATTAACTCTGCAATGGAGCAAATATCATAGTATTATCAAGATATTTAGTTTCTCCATCTTACAAGAATAATTACATAGATGCTTAAGCTTAGTTCAGTTCTTAGAACTTATGTGTCCAACTTTGCCACATTCAAGCTTTGAATCCCCTTAAATCACTATGAAACTTCAATTTTACAAATGGTCAATGAAGTGTTGTTCAGTGCACTCATTGCAGCTCTCAGTAAATCCATGATCAGAAGCCTAAGATATATACAGTTATATTGCTTATATTGTGGTGAAACACCCATTCCATGTGCATTCAAGGTTGTAGTACTAAACATTCATGAGTTCAAAACCTACACTAATTCAAGACTATGTTGAACATATTATTAGGTCACCTCTTGGTCAAGACCCAAATCTTCACCATCTTGCCCGCTAAGGTGGCTACCTTGGTTGCTGTCATGACGGGTTGATGAAGTGGATAAACCATATATCTAAACAACGCACTAGATGAAGCTATTGTTTTTAGCCAACGACCTTTGATAATCTTTTGCCTAGACACTCGTTTAAACTGGACCTTACATTGTATCATTGTTACACCTTGGCACGGCACATGCGGCAAAATGCCACATTGCTGAACATGCCACGTTGATCAAGAATAGATTCTTTTAATTAAGAAAAGGGAGGTTTAAAACAACCCACATTTTATGCTTGTCAAATTGGTAGCATCTTGTCTAGAATAGATTTACCTCTAGTTTAAAAAATGATGTGTTTGGTGATTCTCCAAAAGCCAACATCAACTTGGTTATTTTGTGCATGTGGCTTTTGAATAATTCTTCATACTACTACATAGCTTATGGGAAGACTCCAATTTCGCCCTATAGCTATATCAATAAATAACAGTTTGTGTTTGTTTTCTTCCCTTGCAGGTAATAGCTACACTAAATATGATATTTAGTGCCATATGGTATTTAATGTCACTATGGTAACTTTTTGGATGACATTTATTATGACTAAGTGAACAGTTGTTCTCATGGATGATGGATGAGTTCATCCATTGGCCTACCTTCTCTTGTCAACAACTTGCGATGAAATCTTGTCATAGATGATTGAAATTTGGATGTAAATTGACTTGGTAAGTGACAACAATTGCAACACCGTAAATCTATAACCCCCCCCCCAAAAAAAAAAATGTACAAGGAATGAAAAATATTGTTGGGTTAACATTTAGTGTCAGCGACACTATACCGTGGTTTACAATTAGTATTGAGCAAGACAATTAGAATTGGTGACTTTACATATCATATTCAATGCCCGTTCACATTGGGTCCCAAGTCCCAAGTCCCAAGTCCCACTCATGTTAGCAAATCCCAACATGGAGCAAAGTCCCAACTTTTGAGCCTCAGGAAACCATTAAAATATGGTTAATTATCATTAAAGTTGAGTCTTGGTTGCTTTATGCAAAAATATTCATGTAACTTGTGTTGAGAGTTGGGTCTAGCTTTTTGCTCAACCCTACTCTCAACACAAGTCCTGAGCCTCATCCCCCAAAAGTGTGGCCATGTGGGCATCCATGTCATAGTTGGGACTTAGGACTTGGGACCCCGTGTGAAGTGGTAAGTCCCAACTTCCATGCTCTCAACGGTTGAGATTGCTTGGCTTGACCCCAAGAGACTTGGGACTTAGGACCCGTGTGATCCGGCCCTTATGCCCCCTCCCCACTTGACATTAGCTAAGCCTAAAAGTGGGTTCTTAAAAATGAGCGTTCACACCATCGACATTATCTAGTGCCGAGGATAGTTGGCAAATGATGTGGCATGGCTTAAAAGTGGAGGTTTTAAGCTAAAACTACCGACCCTCCCATCGGTACCTAGACATGAGGCAAGAATGTAGGACCTCTAAAAGTGTTGCCTCCCGCTCTTGTGATTGGTTGCTTTTAGTCTTAGCTATGAGGGCACGAGGAGCTCCATTAACAAAAACCGATGGTAAGTATTAAGGCATTTGGGGATGGGACAAAAACTACCCAACATTCATTGGTTGGTAGATAAAGCAATGAACATGTGTGAAAGCTACTTAACTAAAACCTACTTGGAAATCTCCGGAGCAAGTTCTTGTAGGTGCATTGGGATAGCCGGACGTGTCCGCTATAACCGAGGGAGCTTTACCCGGGTTTTAGGGAAGTCTTTGGTTATTTGCTAATGTCAAGTGGGGAGGGGGCATTAGTGTTGTAGGTAGTTATACCTCCACTGGAAGAATATCCCCACTTCCAAGAGTGGATCAAAAGTCACCGCTCCCCGACTACAAAAACTAATATTTATATCAAGCACTAACGTAAAGCTTCCATATAATCATATACAGTAGTTTATCAGAGCTGCAATTCATGTCAGAAGTGTACCAATATACAATTAGTTATTCAGAATGTATTCACACTACAATTTACAGCAATATATATGATTCAAGTTGTGGTGCAACTCATCAATCATGGTTAGTAGGTTACCTCAACTTACCTCGCAAACAAGCAGTGGATGTGTGGCTTGCAAGGCATATTCTAGTACTATTTCACACTTGAACCTCATGCGGTGGAGTTTTTTTTGGTCAATGAAGTGTTGTTCAATGCACTCATTGCAGCTCTCAGTAAATCCATGATCAGAAGCCTAAGATATATATAGTTATATTGCTTATATTGTGCTGAAACACCCATTCCATGTGCATTCAAGGCTGTAGTACTAAACATTCACGAGTTCAAAACCTACACTAATTAAAGACTGTGTTGAACATATTATTAGGTCTACAATTATCTTTAATGGAACCACTACATAACTTAGGCCTAGTCCACAAGAACACCCAAACAAAGCATGAACAGTGGCACCCCGGCTAGTCCTTCGTCCCCCAAAGTATATATCTTAGGCTATATCCTGAGGCTTATGTGTGGCTTGCAAGGCATATTCTAGTACTATTTCACACTTGAACCTCATGCGGTAGAGTTATTTTTGGTATCAAGATTCCCAAGATTCCAGAGTCTTTCACGTGTTGACATCTGCAAAGTCGGTTGTAGTGGGCACTTGCAGATCAGATGAATCTAAATTCCAGAAGGTGACTCACCGAGGAAGCACCGGGCCGAGATCAAGTCACTTAGAACAATCCATGGCAGCTGGTAATTTAGCTCAATATGGAACGTCTTCATACGTAGATAGACATCTCGGTAGCTCGTTTTTGGCCGACTCAAATCGAAGTTGAATTGTATAAGTACATAGCCAAGTTAATTTTGTAGTTAGCAAAAAAGATCAAAAACATTGAACAGCAAGTTTGAAGTTACGGTCGGAGGAGCTTGCAGTTTGGATCAAATTTATAAATAAGTGTAAAACCAGTTTGATACATCGTCAGCAATGAGCCTTGTCTTGCGGTCTTCTGATGACTTCCACAAAATTATTTTTATCACATGTGTTGCTATTACTTAACTTACTAATGTTTGGATAAACTCAAACAGTATGTGAAGGTGATCGGCTACAAGTACTAGAGTAGACTACTTAAGTGAGGCAGTATTTCATGTCGGTAGTAGATATAGCCATATGAATACTCCTTTTGAAATTGGGAGGCATCACAAGAGACAAAGTTTCGCTGAGATTTTGATGAGAAGTTTGAAAACTTGTTGCTTGCTGCAGGGTCGAAGTGGGTTAAATTTGGCAATCAATTAACATTGTTTGTTAACATAGTACGTTTAATGATTTTACTGACAATCCACCTCGTATGTTGGATTGCTCATATCATTGAAAGTCTATTGGATTTTTTGAATTCTAATATTTTTGACTGGTTGAAAATCGTGCACATATTTTCTTCCATAAAATCATGATCTTACTTGTGGCACTCTACTATGGCAATCCAAACACTCAAATTGAAAGAATTTAATTATAGTAATAAACATAAAAGATCAATGTTATCATGTGAAATACTATTAAATGACATTGTGAAACCGCAATTCACTTGGTTGAAACCCTTTTATGGGTGTTGTTTTTAGCGCCCTCCGCAGTACCTTAGGTGAAATCCATATTACATCTATGATCTGTGTGCACACACGACCAGCGATACTTGCACGGCGCTAGCTATTACACGTGAGCCTATAAATATAGCCGTGCGTGTTTGGTGCAGATTGTTTCAATTGAATTATTTCTCCATTGCAAGTCTAGAGTTAAGCTCGGCGGTCAATCGACACTTTAGGGTGGTTGTGTGTGCTAGTTGCAGTCATGGTGCTTTGATGAGCATTTCAGAGCATGGACTATATAAGATAGCCTTAGTCAAGAAGATATTGCAAAGGGAAGCTGCAGAGACCTGGCATCGGCTCCGGTTGCGCCGAAGGTGAGGTGGTTGTTGATGATTTGATCAGCTAGTTTATGCCAGTGAGGCGTGACGCATGGCGAGCGTTCTAGTGCTGTACTTGTGAGATTTATGAATTCATTCTTCCTATGGAAATATCCTCTTGCAGTCTTGTTTGGGTAGGTGACTATGTTTTCAAGCTATCGGTATATGTATTCTGTAGTCATTTTCCCTTACACTCAAGTTGGCGTCGTCTTGTCAGCACACATGCTACATAGATTTCCTTCAGAAGGTGCACCCACTTGCAAAATTCGGGTGGAAATGCCTGGTTCCTGGGTCGCATGCGATCAGGAATATCACTTTCGGATAGAGCACGTCAGTCTAGCTAGATCCATGTATCTGCACATCGATCGAAATTCCTCACCATGTAGGTATGTCGATCTTGTTGCGAACATGGTTTACCCAGTCAGCTAATCTCATGCAGTAGTGAACGATACGTTCAATATAGTCTTGTTCATTGGTTACTGAGCGCTAGTTGGAGCGAACGTCTGTCGAGACTTCTATGTAATGTCTACAGTTTGAAACCCAGGTTGAAATGAGTCAAATGCTTGAGGAATCAGATTTTTGAACCGTACCGATGCGTTGCTCAACATCTTCCAAGCTGCTTGCTCCTAGCATACAGCTTTGGAGGATACAGCTTCTGTGTCCATGGTGGAGACATGCTGCAGACTCTGAAGACATTGATACAACTAATGCAACGGCATCCCATATGTATTAATTTTTCAAATCATGAGGTAGCTTTCGAACATTTGGGTGATGCCGCCTAAACACGTAAGATCAGAATTGGGGTTAGATCCATCATAATTGATTTGTTTGAATGCTCATGATGCACATGCAGGTCTCTGGGCTTCTGATTTCCTTCGAGCCAAATTTGCGATATTATGTGCTTTTCCCAGTCTGAGAAGGTACACGCGAAGATCAGCTGCAGCAGCTGTTGATGAACTTACTCTCTTTCGTGGATGTTGGTTAGCCTCCCGCCGGTGGAGATTCTATAGCCGGGTACGTTTCAGGTAAGTGAAGTTTTATCTCGGTGTTGATTTAACACCGATCAGTCGATGAGGATATTGACAGGTCTCCCAGTTGCTTCGGTGCTCATCCTTACAGCTTGCCTAGCACTTTGCGTAGAAGGGAGGAAATGGGCATTGAAAGGGCAGGGGCTGGACGTAATCCATCGAGATGACGCCGGATCCCCTTACTACGATCCATCTGCAGAGAAGAAGGATGTATTGGTGTCGGCCATTGCAAGAAGCAAGGCACGCTACGAATCCCTCAACAGGAGGGCCGTACGATCTCCCCTAGCCGATATCTGCACTGGCAACAGCCATGCTGGAGGGAAAAGTCCGCTTGGAGGTCCGGTGTCCGCCCCGCCTAGCAGCGGAGCTCAAGTGTACTTTGTGTCTGTGAAACTTGGCACCCCTGCGAAGGAGGTTTTGCTCGAGATCGACACCGGAAGCGAGATCACGTGGGCTCAGTGCACTCCCTGCGTGCTGTGTTTCCAACAAATTCTGCCATTGTATAACCCCGAGAAATCAAGCTCCTATGTGAGCATTGATTGCCAAAACCCAGATTGTGCTTTCAACGCTACGAATGGAGGATTCCTTCTGTGCTCCGATGGGGATCAATCCTGCGCGTATGAGGTGGGGTATGGCGATGGAAGCTTCACCATCGGCACCTTGTCGAAGGAGACCTTCACCTTCTCCTCCCAGCATAGTCGGAGCTCGCTCGCGGTTCGTAATCTTGTGTTTGGGTGCGGCCGTGTGAATTCGGGATTGTTTCTGGGACAGTCAGGGCTGATGGGACTTGACCGAGGGCCATACTCATTCGCCACACAGCTGAAGGACGTGTTTGGCCAGAAATTCACGCTCTGCTTCACAGACAGGATGAAGGTGCCGAACGCTACGAGCTTCCTCTTCTTCGGTGAAACGGAGAACAGAGGGCTAAGCTACACACCCATCCTGAGCAACCCGGGTGGGGTGGACTTCTACTACCTGAATTTCATCGGGATCAGTGTGGGAAACACGAAAGTGGATTTCGATGCTTCGGCTGTGAATCTGAACACCACGGATGGCTCCGGGGGAACCATCATCGATACTGGGACTTACATCACCTTCATGCCAGACGCGGTGTACACGCCCTTCTTGGCGGCCTTCGACAGGCTGTCCCATCTTAAATCGAACTTCAGCAATTTCTTTGGATTGGATTGCTACAACTTCACTACCTATCCGCCCAGAAATGTTCCCATCGTCACCTTCCGCCTTCAGGGCGTGGAGCTTGAATTCGGGCCGGACAATCTCTTCATCGGCCCTTTCGACACCCAAGGCCATCTCTACTGCTTCGCGTTCTTTAACACGGGGACGTTCAGAGGCTCTCCCGCGGTTATCCTCGGTAATGTCCAACAGCAGGATTTCCGCATCGAGTTCGATCTTCAACACTCCAGAGTAGGATTTAAGAAAACCGATTGTGCCGCGCAGTGAGCGGATCGATCTACGATCCTGGCCGGCTGCAAGCTGGACCTCTGCCATCATGACCATTCATTATACAGTTGAAATTTCATGCATTGGGACCGTGACAGTCTACGCATTTGACAACAGTGCAATGATCCTTGTCAGTTGGGAATTGGAACTATAAAGGACGAAGCGGCCCCTGCATGGATCGTGGTACATAGCTGTGTCGACCATGCCAGTCACAAATTTGCTTTCGAACAGGAGGTGATGTCTAGCAAGCCTTCATATTTACAAGCCCGTAAGAACGATTTCAGGGCGCCCATTTAAACCCAACCATTTATTTTGTGTCTTCTGCATGTCCTACATGGATCAATAAAACAGTGATTATGGAATTTTGTGGCACTCTTCCTGGGATGTCATTTGCATTGCATAGGATTGCAGAGTACACATGACGTGCTTACTCCATGTTGGCTTTTTGATATTGGAGAGAAAAGGTGAAAGAATTGATCATTTCCACACAAAATGGCTACATTGTGAACACATGCCAAATTTCAAAAAGCTGGTCCGGTGCTCCTGTATGCTTGATATGAGGTCATGCCATAGTACACCTTTCCAAATTGGACGCCATCATGCCTATCCGTGAAATGAAAGTGAAGCCAGAAGACTTGAGGGGCTACAAGTACATCAAGATGGTGTCATATTTTTGACTAATTTCCTATATTAACGGAGTCCAGTGGTCTAAATAAGATAGGTCAATATCAAAAAAATTGGTGTATAAGAAAAACTTGAGACTACGTATTGGTACTACGATTTGAAACAGGAAAAGAAACCTATTTTTAATAAAGTTGTAGAGGGGACATTTTAACACAAAAGTCTGTCTTGTTTTCAAATGCATTTTTAAAATAAGACTGGCATAATCTTTCATTCTTAGAAATTGAGATAGTCGACCATCAACCAATATCAATGGTTAGTCTATGATTTGAGGTGCAGTAAGCAACAATGATTTTGTGTTGGCGTGATGTCAATGATTGTTTCAAATGTGATTCACATTCAAAGTTGAGAGAATCCTTGAGGTGTTCAATTCCTTGAAGATAGTTCAATTTCTTTTCCGTGAGGTGGACAAAGTTTCACTCATCAGCAAGAAAGGCATGCTTGATAACATCAAATTTGATGTTTGGTGGTGTTGGGATCTCTTAGGTGTCCCTTTGTCAGTAAATAGGAAATGGGTGATTTTTTGACATCTATGGTTGTTGACATCATCTTCGTACTGACGTAGAGAGAAAATGTCCATTGACATCCACCTTATGACACAAGGATGTTAGTAGAGTGTCATATTGGTGTAGTGAGGGTAAATATGGTTGCATCCCACCAACCACTCATCCCAACACTATTTTTTGTGGACGGTTTTAAATATCCTTGTTGTAATAGCAGATAAGTTATTGCAGTTAGTTTGGACTGTGAAACATGAGCTTTGATGAAGACGTAAACAAAATTTTCACTTATAGAAATCCCCCACATCGAATTGGGTTTTCCACAAAAAGTGAATGGACCTCTTTCCTAAGCATCATTTAACACCCTACCTTAAGATGATTTCCTTCAAAGAGCATAACTTAGTAACCTCACTATATATGAAGTTCTTACATATCCTACACCTCAACCATGGTCTCCACAAACCCTATGTTTAAGGGTTAGAGCACCATGACATGCTTGATGAAGTGTGAGTTAAGCAAAACAAACAATTTTGTATGAGGATCCTAGCAATTATTTTTGTTGCAAAGTAAATGCCATCCAACATCGATAATATGCTGAGCAATTTGTCTCTGATACCCTAGCCACACCAGCCTTGCCTGGGTTAGCCAACCAATGGCCCCGGCCAGAGTGGTAGTGGGTTGAGATGTGTATGTCTAGCATTAAGTAAGTTTTCGTCTGAAGCAAGATTTGCTGGAGTCCTCATAATGTACGATTTTGTGACCGTTACTTATCGTTGCACAATAGTTTGGAGTCTTTTGTTTGGCTACCACTTTTCTACTAGTGAAATGAAATGAATTGAAATCGATTTTTATTATGTCCGAAAGACAGAAGACTTATGAAACTAAAAGCACATCAAGATGGTGTGAAATAAGATCATTCCCTAGAGTACCATAATACGATAGCCTCCGTGAGATAGAATCTATTATCAGCTCAGATGGTTTGACAATTGGATAAAAATGCATGAGACTCCCTAGTACTACATTTTCAAAGAGTGAAGAGAACTTCTCTGTCATGGAGTTGTAGAGGGGACTTATCTCCAGCGAGTATTGCTTCCCACAAATTTAACAGTTGAATGCCAAGGTACTGCCTTATATGAAATGATGCTCAGAAATATGTAGCTTAAATATTATCTTGCATGGATAACTTGCATGAAATACTACTCTTGACATTGTAGCAGTAGTCTTGATTTGTTTGTGCATCTTGAGATGTGCGAAGTTGTTACCTGTTACATTGCACTTGCCCGCATGCAGTACAGAATTGCCAAGAATAAATTGTATCAAGGTAGGCCCTGGAGGGCACAGTGCACAAATCACAACATCTTACATGTCACATATCGATCGATTTCAGTTTGGTCCTGAAATGAATTCACAAACACGGAAGGAGTATCTTTTTTAATCTATCCATGTCAACATTCTTTGTCCACATGTTGAACTGGACATGTTGATATGCTCAAAATCTGTCCATATCAACATTTTTTGAGCAGTCAGACAATCAATAAATATGAGATCAATTGCTACAAACAGCTCTGACGGCTCAAAGTTGTTGTTGTTGTTGTTGTTTTTGTGTTTTTTTTCTATTTTTTAAAATTATAATAACAATAACAATAACAATTTATTATTATTATTATTTATAAAATTTTAATTTTAATTAAAATAATAATAAATTAAAGTGAACACCAAATGAACTGGCCAACACCAAATGAAGTGAAACCACAAAGAAAACGCGCCCTCGCTGAGGGGAGGGGGGCCCCTCGGGCGCGAAACACCGCCACGTAAAAAGAACAAACAACCACCACCACCAAGGACAACCCCCTAGACCCACTTAACCAAGGACCACCCCCACCCTACCGGCCAAAGACAACACCCAAACCCCCAAACCCCCAAACCCCCAAGAGACCCAAAACCCCGCCTACCCTCCTATCTACTTTGCCTTTTCCAGTTCCATTCAATGTGCAAATTGCGCCTCCTACAAAGAACACTTTTGGCACCCTAGGTCTTGTCAAAACCTTGAAGCATAGCCATCGCTGAGAAGCTAGTACTCATTTTTTATGAGTTCGGTCACCCGGTTCCATACCATTTTACCGTAGATGATAAGTTCGTCCCAAATCCGTTGCTTGACCCTAGACTCATGCCATTGTGTATGGTTAAACACTTTGTCATTACGCTCAATCAAGATGGTCCGCAACCTAATACCTCTAAGGAGGTGCCAAACTTTGATCATTTTACTATATTTCTTTGGGATTCTTTCCCCTAAGAGTGTTTGCTTCCAATTGAAGCTAACATAATTGCCCATGCGTACCCATCTCCATGCCCTCCTAGCTTGAATGCGGTCCCAAAATTTATGTTTAACCGATTCACTGGTGTTGGGGAGACAAAAAACGCATTGCTTAGAAATAGGGATCGGTGTAATGCGGGCTCTTCACTCATTAACAACCACCGCCTTATGCCAGATTGACCACATGAACGCCGCTTTTTTTCCCGACCCAGAGGGGGTCCCAAACTTGCAACCATTAAAACCTATAAACACTATATTAAACATTTCGGGACTTTGGCGTCAATATGGGACTTCTGGAGTGTCCATTGAGATCGCATTGGGAACGCATTGGGAACACATTGGGAACAAATCCTATGTTGTGTAGCAGTGACCCCTAATGGACTCCCAGTTGATTGCAACACTACTTTGACCGGTTCAAATGAGTGGGTGAGTGGAGGCTACAGCCTTGTACTCGAAAGAAAAGAATTGGTAACCCATACACCAAGTTTGTAGAACAATTACTGTTTGAATTGAGATCTTTATTCCTGAAGCATATGTCGAATGCCTCATTCTTAGGCGCCTACATACATGTTTGGCTATATATATGTCCCCACCGATATGTGGCTAAAGGGGACGCATTATCAACTATAGTATTTAATACATGTTGTGGCTTCTACAGGTCGCTCAATTGTAGTCCTGCCTCGTCAAGCGATACTATTATTTCCACGGTCACCCAATCCAGCCCGCAAAAGTCGAACTGCCCTTGAATTAGGGCCTTGAGATTCGATGAGTGAAATTTGGTAGTCCCGTGTAGCAGCGGGGTGCACGATGGCCAAAGTTCCGCATGGAGGTGTTGAAGCATCTGCGAGGGTGCACATACTGGTGTCAACGCCCTCCACATGGTTAATGGTGGAAGGGAGCTTCGTCATGGCGGGTTGAGGGGCATAAGTCTTCCCAAGTGATGCCAATCCAGCACGTAGAAGACGAACACCTCTTGAGTCAGGGCCTTGCGATTCGATTAGCGCAATTTGGTACTCGCGGGTAGGGGTGGGGCGCATAATGGATAATGTATGGGCGGGTTGTGGTCCGTCATCCATTGGGGGGAGCATATTTAGGTCAACATCCTGCAGGCCGACATAGGCAAAAAACATTCTCCAACTTATTGCCCCACAAATACCACCAACATTTATATACATGCACATACATTCCACGCCAAATGTTGGAGATTAGATAAGAGATTGAAAAGGAGATTTGCAAAATATTTATTTGGGTAAGAACATTCCCAGGTGAACAAAATGAGCTATATTTACCAGACTCTGTCCTTCAGGGGTTGCTTCAGTGAGGGGTGACACACTTTGAGAGTTAGCGACCCGGATAGCTTCTACGCCCACGTGGGCGAGTGAGAAGGGATGGCAGGCCAATACTACGTTGTGTTCATGCCGCGGGGTGAGACACACGAATGCCGATCGCTTGGAAGTGGATGGTGTGTATCCAGCAGGAGGAAACTGAACAAAGCATATAATACACAATGTTACATGCCATACAATTCATGAACCTTACATGCCCTAACCTAAACCCTACATGCTAACTATCTTGGGACAGCAGTTATAGGGTGCAAGTCGGGTCGATTGGAGTGCTTGTTGGCCATCATAAGTGACTCCCTGACTGGATCGTTATGCGGGACCGGCTGTTGCCCAAATCTATGTGTGATCACAAAATCGCGTACGTCGCTCATTGTCGAATTGAACATACGTTGGAAGTAGGGGAGAAGAACTGCTCTCATATCCGCAGTTGCCTGTTTGTTGGTGGTGAAGGAATCGGGAAACAATACATTCCCGGGAGGATTACAAGCACCTTTGTAGGGGCTGTCATCCACAAGAACAGTGTTCTCAATAGTGGCAGTAACACGTCCGGAATCAAGAGATACAGGCGGCCACCAAAATGTTTTGTTTAAACTCTTGAAGAACAATATTGATTCTGGCTTTAGGGGGTTCCTGATCTCATTGTCCCAGATGTCTTTGAATGTGATGCAATCCTCCTGGCCAAGAACTATTGCAGGTCTTGACATCCCATTGAATAAAAACTCCACCACGAGGTCCACAGTGGACTTTTTCATAGATGACCATATGCAAACATAGAACATTTGGGTCATTCTCTCCCAAAAGTGCTTGTAACCCAGTCTAGGTAGGACAGCTTTGGGACCAACAATCGCCGGACCCTTGTCTGGCGCACGATCTTGCACCATCCATGTGGGTAAAGCGGAACGGCCGCGAGGAATACAATGACAAAATATGCCATTCAAATCGAACACCAGAATGAACCTTCGGTCGGGTACAGCAGCTAGCGCCTGGCGACAGGAATCCACTGTCAACTTCTCCTGCTTTACTCGAATTACATATAATGTTGCAACTAATGAAAATTGTGGAACTTCATATATTCAATAACTTACATTCATATATTCATTAACTTACATTCATATATGCAATAGGTGCATATATTGATATGGGGGTTTATAATGAACTAAATATTAAAAGTTATTATGAACTGGGAAACCAATACCTCGAAAGTTATGGGATTGAATTCCCAGCGATCCGATGGTCCTACTGAAGGGTCTTGAGGGTCCCTAGAAATAAGTCTTTTAGCACACGCTATTCCCATCTCCCTCGTGAAAACTTGAGAGATGTTCCTATCGTACGTTGGGTAGTTGTCAGCGTAAACAAAAAGTTTATTATAAACAACGTGTGGGTTGAAGGGCGCATCCACAGTCGTTTGCGCACTTTGTCCACCCTGAACCCAAAACTACGCGGAGATGAATGTTTGGGACACAAATAAACCGGGTATATTGAAAAGAAAATCCAGTGGACCAAGTGAAATTTTATTGAGAAGGGGAAACGAAGCTTACACAAACTAAGTGCCATGAGAAGGGGAAACGATGCTTACACAAACTGGGAGAGCTGGCCGCACACGCAGCTCTGGGCAAGTGACCTCGGAACGGCTGGCGTGCATAGCCCGCCAAGCCTCAAATGGACGTTCGGCTATTTTTGTATTGTCAGGGGGAAAGTCGGGGAACCTGTCGTCACGTGGCCAACGTTCCACGACTTTCTTGACATGATGTGGGCCGGCAGAAGATGAAGGCTCTGTTGGATCGACGACAGCGGGCTCCGTTGCATCAATGACAGCATGCTCCTCACAATGTGGAGCCTCGGGTTGGCAAGGGCCTGCAGAAGAGGAAGGCTCCGTTGGCTCCACGGTAGCAGTACAGTAACAAGGTGGTGATATTGGTTGTTGCAGGCTTGCAGATGATGACCCGGGCTCTGAATGTTCGATGACAGCCTGCTTCAGAGCAAGAGGTTTGATGGCAGCAATGTGGACCGCTGTGGGTGAAGGCGACTTGACCACATCATCGTCACTACCTATGGGCAAGAGGGGTGAACGATCCCCTTTGTCCAAAGGGGTGACGACAAGCGTTGGACTTCGACATGTAGTGGCAATGGGGGCTTGCATGGGGCCAACTATAAGTGAGGTGTCCTCTTCGGCTGCACCCGTTTGCGGGACTGCTGCACATGGTGATTCTGGCCGTGTGAAATCAACGATTTGCAAACCAGCCTGTGAATTGAACATGCATTGTTAATGACAGCCATTGCAAACAATGTATAGACGAAACACATTTCATTGAATGTAAAATGTACATCTTCCAAATACCCAGTACATGGTGAGTTTGGCTACAACTAAAATGTCCTAAAGGTTTTTAAGTCCAATGCTCTAGTCAGCCTTGGATTGCGATCTACAAACGGCTTCCTATTCTCCAAGTGGTTTGATTATGATGCGCGGCCTCCAACCTGGATCAAACATCCCGGCGGAGATTCAGTGACTAGCATGTTTAAAAACAATTGGAAAAGCGAGAATAGGTCAAGGATATTTACCTCATCTTCAACAAGCTGGGAATCATGTGAAGGCCCCTCCAGGCATCCGGCATCTGCAGGTGAACTTTCCACTTCGTTCTTCTCGGCCGATTTCTCAGCAACCTCCGGTTGATCCACATGAGCTGGCTTTACTTGAGGAAGGACATCTTGGGAAGGGTCAGTACCAATGGGGACAAAAACAACCTCCGCATTTGCTGGTACAGTGGCCGGAGTAGGAATTGGCGTGGGCACGACTTGAGAGGGTGGCATGGCCTGGGCCATGGCATCCTTGAACAAGCTCGTTAGTAAGCCTGGTAAATTTTTATTCAAAATGCCCATCATGAGAGGTTCCAAAATAGCCGTCGTAAGTGGGGGCTCCACGGGCTTACCATGGCGGCGTTTATGCCTATCCTTAGTTGAGGACCGACTTCGTGAGCGAGAGGACTTCCTATGTGGAATGTCCATGGCACCACTAGGACCAACATCGGCAGTACTGGGTCTGAGGGGACTCTGTGGAATGTCCATGGACCCACTAGCACCAACTTCGGCGGTATTGGGTCTCTGTGGACTACGTGCAGCAGGCTGTGGAGGTTGGTAGGTGTCGGGAATAGAACGAGGGGACTCCAAAACCACATCGACATCTTCGACCTCCTCTTCGACATCCTGGGCCTCTTGGATATCCTGATCCTCCTCAAGGGCATCCTGATCCTCTTCTTCGACATCCTGGTCCTCATCTTGGTGTTTTTCATCCTCCTGGTCCTCATCCTCCTGGTCTTCATCGTCAGCTGGGTCTTGGTCATCGCGGTCTTCGTCATCGAAGTCAAGTTGCTTCGCTCGTAGCGGCGAAGCACCGAGATCGCAGGCAGTCGACATATGCTCTTCCAACGGAGTCAAACCGCCAGGGGCATCATCGTCCGAGTGATGGGACGTGTGGGGGGATTCGCCATGGCTCTCGACGTCGGTATCCCGTTCACTTGGAGGCTCCACAGACTCGTCATCTTCATCGTCAGGAAGATCTTCCACATCGGAGGGGTTTCGGTCAATGTCCATGGCCTCGATCGGTTCGCGATCTTCGACATCCTCCTGTGTAGCAACCATACAATGTCAACTATCATCTCATATAAAGGGGAAGTGAGAAAACGATGATTTTCATAAACACAAGAAAGTAATTCATTAGCAATACTTACCAAAAGCAAGGGTGGATCTGGGTTGAGGTCAGGGTGAATGTGGCCATCGTGGGCTTGGTACTCATCTTCATCTTCGGCTTGTTCAGCGAAATCCTTCAGCTTAAGTACGCGAACACGTTGAATCAACGCGTCCAGAATATGCAAGAATGCCGAATCCATGTAGGAAAAGACGTTGTAATCGTGCATTTGGAAAATCAATGAGGTTAGATAAATGGAAGAGGGAAGAGGTGAAAGGGAACGAATTGAGATAGTTCAGATAGGTAGAACTCACCAACGCTGCAGCAACTGGTTTCAAGCCCCCAAATAGATTGAGAACCATGCCTCCGGCGGAACCCATGTACTCCAAGAACTTAATATAGACCTCCATTTTGAGCTCCCCTCGATTCACTTCATATGTTAACTCAGACCAATCCTTGGGTTTTACTTTGTATCGGCGCGAATCCGGGGCTAGCATTGGACATGCAATTACCTTCCACCTGGGAAATTTATCTGGGACAATGAGGTGGTCGATGTAGAGGGCAGGGGTTTGCCTCTTTCCAACTATTTCTTTGGGGTCGGCTATCTCCTCTGCAGGACAAGGGAAATAGAACGACGGGACGATCACAAACGTGTTGGGATGTCTGCGCATAAGCGACGACATGAATACGAGCGAGGCATCATGGCTACGCAAGTCGGAGATAATCATCCAAGCTGGAACAGATTTCACCCTTGGTGTCCATTCCGGAGAGCACAAGTATTTAACCAAGGACTCCACAACTTCAGGAGGGATTGGTTCATCTACACATCCAGGGATGAACCTGAAGTCCAGAAACCCCGCGGCAATGGTGCTTCCCTCAATCCACTCAACATCACTGGAATCTTGTTTGGGAATCACCAATCGTTTCTTAATGGCATTATGTGACACCCACCGCGTGATCACTTGCCCTGTGCATTCGTTGAAATCTGTTTGCAGCCAGTCGCGAAGCAATCTGTCTAAAGCCGGTTGTACCGGTAAGGACTTGTTGTTAGTCGCCCTCTTCCTGTTCAACCACTCTGAAGTCGCAACCTGGTAGAGCTTTACCCATTTTGGCTTTGTAACTCCATGCTCCCGTTTGAATTTTGTCCATACGTCGCGATCCAGGAACCCATTCCCCTCATCATCCTTCTTCCACAAGCCAACTTTATTGGGATCCCGTTTATCCAACTCCTGCAGCAAGATATTCTTCCACTTGCGGAAATTGCACCATGACTTCAGTGTCACGACATTGCTGTTCTTGCAAGGCCTAAGAGTGACACTAGGAACGTCGTCCTCTCCCCTCCCTTCTAAAAGCCGTCTCGCTGCCAGGTGAAAGTCTGGCTTTGTGAGTCCTGACATACTCTTGAATGTCTCCCTTGTAAGGGGTTTAGTCACGAAAGGTTTCTCCACGAAGGGTGTTCCTGCCTTGGACTTCTCGTGGCGAGCTCGCAATTTTTGTTGAGCCTCCACATGATCCTCCAGGTATGTGCGTCCTGGCTTGTCCGGGTTGATAAATAAGCCCTTCTCGTGCGACATGAACACTTTCTTCCACAATCTTGATGTTTCCTCAGGGGCCATAATTAACGTGAGTTCCGCTTTAAGATCGTTATGCGTGATCCCTCTTGCGATTGCGGTGAATGATGCCTCCATGCTGGTAGTAAAGTTCTGCACATCATGGATATAGGATACATTGGTTTAGGATACAATGGTTTACAATGCCTACATGATCAACACTTTAGGTGCGCTTCACCACTTTCACTCGATCGAGTGAAAGTGGTGTGAGGCCATGTCAACACTTTAGGTGCGCCTCACCACTTTCACTCGATCGAGTGAAAGTGGTGTGAGGTCATGCCAACACTTGAGAGGTCTGATGAATTAAGGGAGCAGAGTAACATACCTTCCAAGCCAATGTTTTCTCAGGGTCCTGTGTAGCCTCAGAGGCGTTCGCACGCTGCTTTTCGGGCTTGTTCAACTTCACCCAAACCCTGCGACAATACAGAATTTGTGTAGTCCATGTCGGTGTGAACTTGTTGAACGAGTTCGAATTGTTCAATGTATATGAAAGCCTGACGGTCATGCTCGGATCCTCTGTCCACACAATTGTGCAGGGCCACACCTTTAACTTCTCCTTGAGCTTCGGATCGGTATCTCGATGAGCAATTATTTCCGTAGATGCGGCTACAGTATGTTGCCCATTGATTATGGCGAATTGCATGTTCTTGATGTCATCCCATGTCATGCCTTCTCGCCATGTCTCACCTTTCTTGAACTTCGGCATCAAACACAGATTGTGCTGAGGCCAAGCAGGCGGGGTTTGGATAAGGTAGTTCTTCATGAGGTTCACCCCACTTGGATCCAAAGGCCGCGTAACTTGATAAGCTTTTGCGCCCTTCATTTGTTTGATGGGTACACGGAATATCGATTCTGCGCCGAATGGATAAATGTGCCCAAAAAGTTGCAAAAACTTCTTCCTATCCAGAGCAGCTTCCTCAAGGCTGGGTTGTTGACCTTGCGATATAACTCGACCCTTCTCCGCTTGAGTCAAGACCAGTGGGGTTTCCTCATGCATAACAACGTCGGGCTTCATTTTCTTTTGCTTTGATTTCTTCTCGGGTGACAAAGCCCTCTTTGCTTTCTTTTTCCTTCCACTCCCGGCATCCCCAGCATCCCTCTCCGTGTTCTGAGAATCTGTAGAAACGTGGGGCACCACCTCGTGAGGCTTCCTTCTCTCCGTCTCCAGTGATGCGGTTAGCTCTTCAGGTTTTTTCCCCTTCTTTGCCTTCGGCTGTTGTCCAATAGAGCTGCCACCTTCATCGGCCTTGGATTTCAGTATAACCTCGGCTTGCTTCTTCTTTTGCTGCCTTGATTCTTCCCGTGTAGCTGCCTCTCTACTGTTGATGTCTTCCAGTGTCTCCAACACAAAGTTTATGGCTCTTTTGGATATTCCAGATGACATCACCTTCTCTATCTCTTCCTTCTCCTTCGAAGGGAATGAGGCCATGGACTCATAAAATGGCACCAAGAGAAATGTATGCTTCTTGCAATCAATTGATAAAATTCTCTCTTCCACCCCCTACATAACCGAAACCTCTAGCCTGTCCCTCGCTCCCACATGAGCGATGGTAATTGGATTTCCAGGGTTCGGAATCCAACTATTGTTTACCTTGTACGTAAATATAAGCTCGTACCCTGAAGATTTGTTTCTCTTGTTAATGGCCAGCGACCACTTCTGCAAATGAGAGTCTCTAATTACCCATTGAGCAGTTGGTCCTGTTTGTTTGACTCCAACTATATCTGTCCAGAAAACAACTTTGTCCATGCCTCCTGCAATGGTATGTGAAATAAGTTAATCTTCAAACCACATTAATGCATCACTCAACTCAACATTAATGCTTTCACTCGATCGAGTGAAAGTGAGCCATGGTTGTCCATGGCACAAGCAGGCAGTCAGCACGCGAGCGCTGGGCCACTTTCACTCGATCGAGTGAAAGTGACCAGTGGCCAGCCATGGCTCTCAGGCAGCCAGCACGCCAGCGCTGGGCCACTTTCACTCGATCGAGTGAAAGTGGCCCAGCGCCTCCAACCCTGAAGAGTGTCCGTACAGTCAGGTGTGAACGGGGATATTTCCCACCACTATATCTTGAAATATACTTCGACTGTAAACTTCTTATTTCTATGTCTTTGACATTCAATGCAAGCCGGGAAGTGTACCTGATGTGTGAAGAGTATGGATGTATATTTGCTACTCAGTCTCTGCTTGCACGACCTTCACTTGGAATCAACAATAAGAGCAGGAGTGGGGATTTTACATAAGTTCTGATTACTGTAGAAACCAATACCATGTCTTGCTACATGGATCAAGATGGAGGTTATTTAATATTGTGTACAGGAATATGGCTAATCTGAATGCTTATGCTGCAAGGATTCAGGGGCCTGGATTGAAAAAGAAAAACCAGAATGTGATTAGGTTCCAGTTGTAAATACCTCAAAAAGTGAGCATATCGAAGGAAAATTCAAGATGCCGATTGCACTGAACAAATTTAGGATGCTGGGGGTGAAGATTTCAATGAAGCATAGCAAACAAACAATGTGGAACACGAAAATTGACTTAATACACTTGGAGGCTCCAGGTGCATACTCTTTAGAAATCAAGAGTATCAGGGTGAACATCCCGAATCCATGGAGATGGAACAAACAAAAGAAGATTTCTTAATAAGAATTCAGGGTGCCTAATGTATAGAAAAACGTCAAGCAAAATGCATTCAATGAAATAAACATAACCAGGATGCTCTTTGTGATATACTGAGTGGATCCCAGGTGTGGATGGCACTTCAGGAGGGTGGAGGAATGTGCGAAAAGGGAGATATGATGCAGATTGTGAATTGAAAAAAGGAAGATGCAGATTGTTGAGCAATGTGCATACTAGAGGCAGAGCTCAACCACATTGGAGTGAACCAGGTGCATACTACAAGATATCAACCAGATTGGAGTGAACCAGGTGCATACTACAAGATATCAACCAGATTTCAATGAAACAAGGTGCATACTAGAAGAGATCAACCGGATGGCAGTGAAGCAAGGTGCAAGGTGCATACTAGATCAGCAATTTCAATGAAGCAAGGAGCATAGACGAAGGCAAATGCATAATACACTTGGAGCCAGGTGCGGAGAGGGAGAGGGTGCACAATGTTGCAACGGAAGAACCAAGAGGAGAAAACACTAGGATCGAAGAGGAGAAAACACAATGAAAGTGTTGAGCGGGGGAGGTCATTCTGGACCCAAGATTGGGAACGGCCACGTCCCTTCGCCCAAGTGCCGATGGTCAGGATTGTGCCGTCAATAATGGACGGCCCAGATCCTAGACGCCGGACCATGATGGGCGGACGAGTAGGCTAGGGTGTAGTTTCACCCGTTCTCATTAAGGAGGGTGTGGGTTAGTAGGAAGGGTACTTCCTACTAACTGTAGAGGGTATTGATTGCAAACTGTATGATGTTAGTTGGTGCTTTCACTTATGATTCACTTAACTTACCAAATGAGCTTTCGTCCAAATGGCTTGATTCCATCACAATGGTTCAATTTAGATATGATACGGCCACCGCCACCGCTTGGCTGGTACATAAACCGAAACCCCTATATTTGAATGGTATGGGGTTCAGTGAGGATCAAAGAGCAAACATCAAGAAGACACGTTTAAAAGAGTGTACTATGTATTGAAACGTTGATAATCTCTACTCTCAAAAACGATTCAGTTGAATGGACCTATATATATGCAGCTCAAAAATTATACATATACACATACATATTCATATACATATATATTTCACCACATGTAAGAAGGTACTACACCGTTTATGATGTTTAGTGTCAAGTGCACAATTTGCGAAGGGCCTAAACTAGATGCCGGCGGGGTCTCAAAGTGTCAAGGCTAGCCTACTAATTGCCCATATGATACAATTCATCAACATAAGTAACATGTTTAAGCAAAAATATTAATTGAAAAATCTACATTATGACAGTGAGAGTAGCACATTGGAATACTTTGGACGACAATTTAGCGCTCCCTTGTAGTCCAAATATTTCTTTTCTGAGCAATTTTGTCTTGAAATCATCATCAAAACCTTGAGTTTAATTTCCGAGTGAAAAATAAGGTGGGGTGATCAAACCTAAAAAGTTTAATTTGTTTACTAGGCCCTGCATTCAATAAGTATTGTTACATTGTTTATGGTGTTTAGTGTCAGGGAATAAATTTGAAGGGTTGCTTGTATTTCATAAGGAAGGGTAACTTAAAATTTTCCCTTTCAAAATGAAGGGTTAGCTCAAAAATTGCCCTTCATGTATGTATTGAAATTTTTGTTCAAAGTGCACATTATCATGTTTATCATTTAAGCGATGTTCAATACTATTATAATATAAGTGAGACCAAACTTAAAGAACACACATGGTGAAAAGATAGAATAATAATTTCAATAATGAAACATTGATGTTTGAGTATATTGGAACGGTACTGACATTTCAACATATTGGTACAGTCTAACCTTGATAATATCACAGCATCCGTTTCACCATAAAGTGTGATATAAGCATTGAAGGTGTCATATTTGATAATGTCACATTCTGAAGATTTGTGCATAATGTGATATTATCAAAAAAAATAGGTAGACAATCAAAATAAAATTTCAATGTAAAAAAAGAAAATAACAAATACAAGACTTCAATGTTTTTACATGTAAACTCTAATTCAAAATTGTGAATAACAGCAAGAGCACATCATAATCTGTCATTGAGACCAGGTAAAGACCTCTCACTAGAGACAAAGGAGCTTCTAATGTCACATTGTTTTAGTGATGTTTATTGTCCAACACCAATTCTAATGAGTTTGTTATGGATTTTTTCCATTCCTAACAACTCCTGGGTGTTGAAAATCTGAAAACCTTGGCTAACCATAAAATTCAAAACATCTTTAGCATATTTTTGTGCATGATCGCTTAGCTATACTACTTTAGACTCGTCATCATAGTGACTGCTATCAACAATCAATGGGTCTTCTTCCATGGAATCACTAGCTTCCAATGTAGCAACAACAACAAAAACAACAACACAACGAATAACACCTGCACTGCAAACCAATTGAACTAATTTAGCTTAAGTCGACACTTACTCTGTACCTAGACCAGCTCACCTAACCGTAGAACTTAACTAACATCCCAAATTACTTCACACAAGCCGAAACCCTCATAGACACATATTAGGTGAACACATGTGACGGAAGGTGGGATGCATATTAGAGGCCGAGAAGTCTTGCAGACCTTGGACAACTAACCAACTAATTCAACTATCAGTTAACTAGTTGCCTTTCGTAACTATAGTTGTTTGTGATTTGACCTGCCAAAAAATGTAGTTAACTATAGTTGTTTTGATTTTGGTATGCCAAAAAATCTAGTTAACTATAGTTATATCTAGTTAACTAAAGTTGGGCACAACCTGTAGTGTAGTACCATGACAGATCATAGCATCTATATATTTTCCTTCTCTTTTATTCAAAATTTAAATTTGGGACTTGATTCCAGTTGTGATCCGCACTCAATCAACACCCAATGAGCATCATCATGATGACTTCATTATGTCTAAGTTACTTAGAGTATAATGGGTTCTAGTCCTTCTTGGGATGGGCCTTCATGGGTGACAAACATAAGGTCTATTATAGAAGTTATGTAATATACGTTAATTCAAAAATGAAATAACTTGTTGGTTGACTCCTTACATTTTTTGGAACTCTCAAGTTGTAGTTGGTTGAATTTTTTTCTAGTTAACTATAGTTGTTTTTTAATATGGTCTTAAATATTTCTAGTTAACTATAGTTGTTCTTCAAATTGGTTTGAAAATTTCCTAGTTAACTATAGTTGTTTTCTAATGTCTTGAAAAAACTCTAGTTAACTCTAGTTATTTTGGCAGTTGTTTAAGGTCTGAAGTCTTGACAGTGCCGTCCCATACAACACCTTTGAGTGCCGTGTATAGACAACACCGTTCAAAGTTGGTGCACATGGGCGGCTCATGACCATGTGAATAGCATTGCATTATCACAGGGGGCGGCTCATGACCCTTTTGGCTATTACAATCTGTCCATCCAACCATCACATACAATCCATCCATAATTGATATTATAACGTTCACACTACGGATTTTGGAGTATTTTGGAGTATTTTGGATGTATTTTGGATGTATTTTGGATTTTGGATAGTGGCATTGTCTAGGATGATAGGGATAATAACAAGGGAGTTTTACACTAAGAAAATCGGTTTCAAACTTTAAGGTGTTCTATTACCAAGGGTGACATTATCAAGGTTAATAGAATGTATCAATGATAATCTCGAGGACAACAAGAAAGCAGTAGTAGAAAGATGTAAGAAATTCACAATCTAAATCACTCTTGAAATCTTCTATCCTTCACGGACATTTATAGAGGGACCGGTGGCCTGTAGTAGGATCTTTAAATATATCTAGATTTCCCCTAAATTTAAGTTAAGGTACATATTATACCTATAACCGATAACTTAAGAATTTCAGCATAGCATATCTTCGGTTATCAAGAAGGAGTTAATTTTTTTGCGTAGGAAAATAATGTCCATGATGAATGTCGAGCTTTTTTTCAAAATTGATTAAGTAAAGTTAGAATTACTACAAATTTTGCAAACATGAAAGTTGGTTAGAGTCCATAACCAATATATAGCTTCACCCATGACCGACAACAACTATTTCGACAACTTCCCCTCCACGAAGTCATATGGTCCTCACGTTTATAATATAAAAACATCGACTTCTGCTAATTTAAGCCATGCGCGTTCATGCATAGGTCTACTTGTCGGTGATGGGTGCGTTATCGGTTATGGGTGTCTATACCTTAGGCCTACGCGACGGTGTAAGGATGTCGTGTGTTCATTGTACTACGCATAAGTTAACTTGGGTTGAACTTCTTTATTGCAAGGTGGTAAACTTTAAGGTTGTCTGTTGGTTATAATAACATAACAGATGTTATGTTATTGTTGTGTTGATTATAACATATGGTGAAAGTGGGTGTCGCAAGGGTTAGCCCTCCATCCGATATTAATATTGTGCACTTTCATAAGCCTACTAGTAGGCAATCTACTGGCAAGTATTCGAGACCTTCTACCACTAAATAATAGTGGCAACTACAACGCCACTAACTACACTAAGTGGTGAATAGTGGTGCGCAATAAACAATCCTCTCAGAACCTAGTTAACTATAGTGGTGCTTGATCACTAACCTATTAATGATTAGTTAACTATAGTGGTGCATGATTGCTGACCTTTAAGGTTTAGTTCACGATGATATTATTTGTGCATGATCATTGACCTATTAATGATTAGTTAACTATAGTGGTGCATATATGTCCCAACCCACTCTAGTGATATTTAGTGTTAGATACACAAAATACGAACGCATACACTAAATATTAGTAACCCTAGATGAAAGTAAGTAACATTCATTGTGAACTCAAACACTAAACTTGGACTATGGTAAGTCACATGCCCAAATTTAGTGTTAGTAAGGATGTAAAAATTTCTTAACAAAGATAAGAGAAGGTGCATGGTCGTAGGGAGGGTGGTGGCGCGTTTATGTCTAACACTAGTTATACGACTAGTGTCATACCAAATGTGTAAACTTCTTATGGGTATAATAATTATGCTTTGACAAGTTTACTCTCATCCATCAACATGTGGAACACTTGACTCCCCAATGCATAGGTTTGTGGCCTTCGTCACGATGATATGATTCATTCAACGTCGGCTAGATATTAAACTCATTGTCTAGGGGTAACGTTTAGAACTTGGGGTTCAGGCATAGAGTTTTAGTTTTTAGAGTGCATGTTTAGGATGGAGGGTTGAGGCTTGTAGGTTGAATTGTAAGCATATTTATGCCAATATGTTTGAAATGTCACTATGTTACTTGACCCAAGATTGATCACTAGTTTAAATGGTGAAAGGTTAGTGACCATAACGTTACCCCATTTTTCAAAACACCACATTGGAGCTTCAAATGACCGTTCCATTCGTAATGGCCACCCTTGCATTTTGCACATAACTGAGCTCATTGGATTTCAAAGGCAGATTGGAGCCCACTAAATAACTTAACCCATAAACCCCAAACCCTAAACCCTAAACCCTAAAAAGTTCACAATTATTGCGCACTGGAGTGGGAGTGACAACACAACAATCAGTGACAACTTCAAATGTTTGACAATGTATGCCATATTTGCCAACCACCATTATATTAATTTCATGTAGTTTTCCAATCTAGTGCACGCCATATACTACTAGGCAGTTGTGTTGTCCAAAATTAATGCATAATCCAAATATACTCAAATCCCTGTTTCCATCAATTGAGGTAGCTCTTGGTTTGCTCTAACTCTAACTTAAGTTTGGATTCAATTTGTCTCTTAGACTAGTAGCTCAAATAAATGCCAATGAATCTACCTACACCAATATTGGCAATTAGGTAGTCTTGCACTAATCTATTGGCATGTCACATTACTTGATTATTTATTACCAGTACAACAAAATACACAAATTTTGTATGGACTTTAATTGTGATAGGAATGAACCAAAAAACTTAATATAAGGTTTTTGATCCGAGTTTGACCTATGGAAAGTTGCTTGCGTAAAGAGGCGATGTAAGAGGCAACACAACTTTACCCATTTGCGAAGGCAACCTAATTACACGTACTAAGGTTATGAGTGTGGATGGAAGGAAAGTGGAGAGGTCATAAAGGGGAGATCCAATGGGTGAACTCCCAATTACGAACAATATAGGCACTTTCAACAATTGACTCCGACCATTGCAAGAGCAACTGCTTGGGCGTGAACTTTTGAAGACATGATGTGAAGATATGTGACACGTGGCATGCTCACAGGAATTTGCGGGAATGGCCAGTGTTGTAACTGCTTCCTACAGGGTCCAAGCCATGCATTTATTTGGATGCATTATTGCCACGAAGACACTTGGACACATGGTGATTAAGGTTTGAGGGCCTTATGTTCGCGCTTCTTAATTAAACACCTATATTTGTCACTAACGCAGATCAATTGTCCAAGAGTTGTATGCTTGTAATACGTGCAGTTATGAGGGAACACTAAATGAACACGTGTTAGGATGAGATTAACTTACGACGTGCTCAAATGTAGACAACGCTTTAAATTGACTAGTTTGATCAGCTGATTCAAATCATTTTAGAGTTCTTAGACTATGACTTAGCTATTGGACCTAACAAAATAATGTAAAAAGTGTGACCAATGGTGGAAGCAACCGATTCAGACATAGCACTTAATATGAATATCAAATATATTTGGGATTGGTTTTGTATCATGGTAGCCCATTCATTATTTGCTTCAAATGCAAACCAAAGTGGTACTTCGAGTATAGGGTTTAGGGTTTAGGGTTTAGGGTTTAAGTAGGCTGATGGGCCTCCAGAGGCTACTCAATCTTCACTAATATTAACCCACACATGCACTTTTCACCTTTCATTTAGGGTATTGGACTAATTGTTAAATAGGGTAGAAGGGTCTAGGGTCAATTCGAGACGGCATCCTCAGATGAAGTTGGAGGCGCAAATTTCAAATTCTTCCAATTTAATTTATGAATTGTTGAACCCCATAAGCCCAATGGGGTTACTATAATGGGGTTAATAAGCCCCTTCCTAATTTGCTTCTATTGGGAAGTTACTAACCTCTGTTGGGAAGTTACTAATCTCTATTGGGAAGTTACTAACCTCTATTGGGAAGTTACTAATCTCTATTGAGAAGTTACTAGTAACCTCTATTGGGAAGTTGGGAAGTTACTAATCTCTATTGGGAAGTTACTAACCTCTATTGGGAAGTTACTAATCTCTATTGGGAAGTTACTAACCTCTATTGGGAAGTTATTAATCTCTATTGGGAAGTTACTAGTAACCTCTATTGGGAAGTTGGGAAGTTACTAACCTCTATTGGGAAGTTATTAAGACATTATGTCAATGTTGAGAGATGTGCAAAGCACATTGTAATTGGAAATTGGACCCACCCACATAATAATTAATTTTGGATTAATATTGAAATAGTTAATATGAATTTCGGAAGGAGAACTCATCGGGGTGCCATAAACCACTCCGATAGCATTGGGAGCATGGCAATTTATCTGCAATACTACAAGCATACATAGATACGTTGGGATGAGGGCCGATGATTTAATTGTAATTGTTATGACATGTTGGGGACATCCATTTCTTTTCAAGAGATTCAAGGTCTAGGGGTGCAAATATCTTCAACCTTGAAGCCGGTGCACAAATGTAGGTTGCAACGACAATGAGCGCTTGTGAGTACCTCAACGTTGTACGCGCCTCAATAGCAGGGTGTGATGCCACAAGTGCGATGGAAGTGGTGGGCTGAGGGTACCTGTTGATAGGACCACATTCTGGCGTGTTTTCATCTCATCAATCAAACTTGGATCCAAAGGCGTACCAGCGGGTAGTACGCGCTCATAGTAGTGATGCCCAAGAGTGGGCGATGTGCTAACTATCATTACAGGATTGGGGGTGGACCGGATTGGCTTAAACACATCATGCCGAAAATAATGCAAAACAATCCCACTAACACAATTGTATCAAGGTGCATGTAAAAACCCACCCAAAGGCATCAAAAGCCGTCCGCATGCGGATCTGTGACGGCCTAAAACGAAAGGGAGGGAACCTTCAAAATTGGATTAGGGCACTATTCTCCCACCAATTCTGCTACACCCGACTATATAAGCCTGGAAGGAGCACACTCGAACCCTCTTTTGTCGCCCTTTGTGCCAGGGAGCACAACACCACAACATTCTTCTTTCTATCCCTTCCAGGGATCAATTTCACACAAGGTTCGGTCCTACACAACAAGAAACACCTGATCGAAGAGGCGCTGTTCAATGTGCCGTTCCATATGCATGGAGCATTGCAGCGGCACCATATTTGCGGGGCCCTGTACCCATCCCTGCAGTCCGTACAGTACGGCCCGAACAACCGGCGCTGGGAGGCCCAACACTTTCACTCGATCGAGTGAAAGTGGTGGGCCTGCAATCGACTCGCCAGCCCACTTTCACTCGATCGAGTGAAAGTTTTGTGGCGCGGCGCTGGCAGGCCCACCACTTTCACTCGATCGAGTGAAAGTGGGCTGGCGAGTCGATTGCATGGGGATGAACATGTGATTGTTTGGGGATGAGGATGTGATTAGTTTCTGGGGAGAGGATGTGATTGTTTGGTGATCGACGTTTTTATTATCGACACAAATAATATGTATAGAGGGAGGTAGGTGTTAATCGGGTGGGATAGATTGGGTAACATCTATTTATGACCGGATTTTCTGAGAAAAGAAAAGGCATGAAGGGCCCAATATGTCGTGTATGTGGCGCGGGCATGCATCCCACTTTCACTCGATCGAGTGAAAGTGGGATGCATGCCCGCGCCACATACACGACATATTGTAACAGGTGATATAGGTGATATCTAGTGAGGTCACAAGGCAGATAATACAGGATGAAGTTTTCGTTCTTTAGGATATCTACAGTTGTGTTTTTAGTTTAAACGTTTGGTGATTGCGAGTACAAGCACTAATATGATTCAATAGCGAATGGTACGTGAAGCTATATCAGGCCTAAGTTGTAACACTGACCGCGCAAGTGTTCTTGTGCAGATTGGCCGAGCACATGGATGCGGAATCTACCACAGAGGTGGTTTTCTAAACTAAGATGTTTCACATTGTTTGTTGGAATATGTTTTACTAATGAAGTGTTTGTGCAGGGGTCATCCCTTTCCGACGCAATATTCTCGGAAGATGAAACTGTTCCGGTTGAAGATATTGACCCGAATTGCAGTGGACTTTGTAGGGATGATTGGGTGAACAAGCCTGTTATGCTTGTGAATGAACATGGACACAATATGGCAAAAGGAATTTGCCGTAATGTAAACCCAATTGACTGCGTGGAAGACAAATGTTTGGGACCTGATCACGTTGGTGTACTAATAATGGAGCCTATTCATGGCATGATGGACATGGGGGCCATGTTTGCTTTGAGGGCGTGGCCAATCTCTCGTGTTTTCCACGGTGGTTGCACTCTGGCACATCATCTCCTTGTTAGTGGCCACAGATTACGGGCACAAACCAAGTCACTGGAGAAGCGAAGGAAGGACGGGAAGAGAGCGTATGAAACATCCAGGATACCAGAGCGTCGTAAGCCAACGAAAAAATCCCAAATACTAACCAATGCAAGCATACAACAACTATCTGCAGTTTTGTGTTGTGATCGCGAGTGCCTTAGATTCTTTCCTAGAGATGAGGCTCTCGCTCTTCGAACTGAATTTTATGATTGCTCCACAAGGATGAGGCATGCAAAACGTCTTGAGGTCCACGGACAAGTACATCCACTTCCGGGGGGGCATACGAATGTGGTAACACTTAGTGGACGTGATATTTGCCTAATCGCATGGAGGCACATATTTGTGATTTCAAAAACCGCGTTCTACAGAAATCGACAAGAGTTCAATTGTGGGGTGCGACCACGAGACCATGGGAACTTGAACACCAAACGGTATCGTGTGTCCACTCAGCAAGCCACTGCCACTCTTTCCAACCTCTTAGAGGACAAAGCGGACATGATGCCTCATAAATCCCGCACTTTGCCTAATGGTACTCGAGTAGTGGAGATGGTCTTGCCTCGCGGCACAAAATGGAAGAAATTTTTAGTTACAATCAACCAGGTTAGTAGGCTCCCGATGTTCCACTTAGTCCATTTTCAATGTGTTGTTAGTGATTGCCTCAATCCAGGTGTTCTCATTTCTGTGGCTGTCTAAATGTTGTATGTGGTATGATATTCAGGTGAATGACAAATGTGGGTTGCAACCAATCTCTCTTTCGACTCTGAGCCAAATAAGACAGAATTATTTTAAGCACTACGTGACAAAAAGAGCAGGGGACAATTTTGCTCGCTGTGGGAAATGCGATTCACTTATGGCTATTATTCTTCAACATGTTAAAGGTTCTGCCGCACACACCGGGTTTTCCAAGCAGTTGGAGAAGCACCAGGCACAGCAAGAATCCGCTCGTAATGCTTACCGTTGTATGAGAGCGTTGTCCATTGAGCATCCGCGCAAGGTTTTGACCATCATTCACGACAAAATGGACCATGGCAAAACTGCATCTCCATGCTTTGCTAACAAGAACAAAGACACTAATATGTTCACGAAACTACCACTTTCCGTGACAGGCATGATGGCTCATGGCCATGGAGATGAGAGATATGCTCATTATGCATTGGATTTGTATCCTGGTGATTGCAACCATACTGTGGGCTCATTTGCGAGGCTTCTTCGCGATTTGGAACAGCCCCCGGCTTCATCATCTCGCATGCTATTCCATGGTGCGGGTCGGTCACCGCTTTATCGTGCTGTTCTTCATGGGAGTGATGTATGTTTGTCAGGATTACGACCTCCACCTAGTGAGCTTATTCCAGCTGTCTCGCTTCCACCCGTTTTGCATGTTCAACTCGATAATTGTTGGAAGGACAACAAGTGTAGATATGTGAAGGCATTTTGGTCCATGCTCACGGCCAAAGGTATATTCACAGAGGTCCACGTGTCTTACCTTTTAGTTGGTCATACACATGACGACATTGACGCTTCATTTGGTAGATGGAGTATGGACTTGCGTGAACATGATTACCCCACTATCCCCTTGCTCATGAAATCATACATGGACATGGAGAAGGTCCCTATCATCCCACATATGATAGAGGAGCTTCCAGATTGGAGGGCTTTTGTTAGTGAGTACATTCCTGATGGCCAAGACAAACTCATTGGCCATACGAAAGCCCAACAATTCAAATTTGTTGTACGGGATGATGGTTGGCCCGTCATGCATTACAAGGTGCTTAGTACGCATGATGAATGGTTGCCCAAGGATGGCATATTGATGTGGAAATCCAACATAAAGGGGGAGCCAGTTTTCCCACCTGGGGAACCTTACCCTGCTAAACCTCGAGAAATGGCAAAACTGGACGATGTTCTTGTTGGGTTGCAAGGGTTTGTTGACTACTGGCAATCTATATGTGACCATGACATGACCGGAGCATATAGGGGCTCACAAACACATCTTTTACAATACTGGACTGGGGTACTGGAGGCATTACGGGCACCCCTCACAAATGTGTACACTGCGGGATTGGCACTCCAGGAGGGATTCTGGCCATCCTCCCGAATCGAAAGGGACGCACATCCTTTCATGAGTACTGGTGAACTTCGTGAGGAACACCAACCAGATGACCATTATGTGGGCCCCTCTAACCTTCGACCTGCACCGGCTTTCCGCATTGCCGACAACGTGCATGAGGGGCATTTCCTCATTCTTCGACCCCAAGATCAAGATATTGATAGACCCATTTGGGTGTGCCAAGCTTTGTGTCCACCAAACTTGAACGTCACTGGGGACCATCCCCGTCAGATTCTGGTACAATGGTTCACTCCCACTTCAACTGCTAGAGACATAACAAAGAAATACCATGGTTGGGACTCCAACACGAACTTCAAGTGGAAAGCCGATTCGAAATATTCCATCCCCGACTGGCAACCAATTGACTGCATCTTGGCAGCATGGCCTCTACCTGCACATGAAGATGTTGAGCCCCTTAAGATTACTATTCCACCAGAGCAGATTGAATTTGCCAAAGACAACCTTCGCCGTTGTTCTGCGCAAGAGCGCGGAGGGATGGCGGTTGAGGAGGACGTTGATGTGCCGAGTGCGCGACGAGTAGGTCGTGGACGTGGAAATGTAGGGGGTGGACATGGAACTCGAGGTCGTGGCCGTGCAACTGGTAGACGGGGAGCTCGGGGCAACCCTTCCTCGTAATGCGAGACTGGAAAACCCACATCGTAGTCGTCACACAATGATTCATGATTAGATGTGATTTCCTTGACAATGTGAGACACCACATCAAATACTCCAATGATTGGTACTAATTTTTTTGGGGTGGTTCCTCGATGGGAGACCATCATGGCTCCTCTCAGACATGTGGGTGCAATTTTTGTTGATTTCAACACTATGCAGCTAAATGGAACCCCATTGTGGGCACGGTGTACCCGTGCAACTCTTAATGGAAACCACCAGCATTATAGAGGGTGGGCTCATTTATCTAATGTGAAGTGTTGTAATTTGAACTTTGAAGTATGTAATGCAAGGTCTATCCTTTGTATTTGGATGTGGGTTTGGGTTTACTTGTATTAATGAGCCCTCGGTCTGTCACTGTGTGAGCCCAAAAGGGTGCCCACATTTAGTCTTAGACCCTTGAAACGTTAGTTGATGCACTTTGAAGTAGCATGTTACTTCACAAAAATATAAAAAGAGTGAAATGTTAGTCTTAGAAGTACCATGTTGTAAGAGGCTAGGATGTGAGTTGTTATTGTGTTTTTACCTTCGGAAGGATTTGAGTGAATGAGGATAGGTAAGGAGAACTTGGATTGAGTAGTTAGTGAGTAGGCTAGTACAAATGGATGGAGACAACCAAAGTGACTCAAGAGGCAAGTGCATTCGAATTGGGATGAATGGAGGATCACATGGAGCGCACAAGTGGACCACCTCATCATGGCCACTTAATGGGGAAGGCCCAAGGAAGAATGCAAGGTGGAGGATAAGCAAATTCTCAAAGCACCAATCAAATCACGAGTTAAGCATCGTGGTTTGAATTAAGTGGTGAGCGACGATTTGGGAAGGTAAGGGGAGAAAGTTATGGCGGCGGAAAGCGAAGGAGGCTAAGTTTGGGTTGAAGCATCCCAAGTTTGGTAAAGTGTGGTAGGTAGAAAGCCAAGGCTAGTTAAATGTTCGAATTAGGATCCTTGTTGATCATTTGAGGGAGGAAGGCTTAGAAGATAGGATTGGCGCCTACTAAGTAGGAGGAAATCTCAAGGGCTTATCGTGAGCCTTGAGGGTGCTCACCCCCTCAAGCTTACTATATAATCCCTCATTCTTCCCTCACTCATCCTCTCTTTCCTTTGTGCTCCAAGGCACCCCACGAGTTATAAGTGTGGGTGTGGGAAGCCATATTGGAGCACATGTGTGTGCTTAGTTTTTAGTTTGAGAGCCAAGGCTTGTTAGCCTTGAAGAGGGCTTGACCTCTTGGTAGAATTAGTGTTGACGTGAAGGATTTTAAAGTTAATTCATGATTCCAATTTGTGGTACTTTAAGTTCATGTTTTGAATACACGTGGTTGCAAGTTCCATGTTTAAGAGTTGAGCACTTGATGTTGTGATGAGTGCAAAAATATACTTGTGTGGATTAGTTAGTCTTAGTGAAGTTAGGAAATTCTCTCTCCCCCTCTCCTCTCTAGGATTTTAGGATTTTAGGATTAGAGAAGAATTGTGTGATTAGAAAGGGGTTGTTAGTAGAATTAGGGAAATTAGGTAGGAAGATTAGTTAAGGGCTTGAATAATTAGTGAGGTAGTCGGGCATTACAACTACAAAGTTGTGGGTTCATGAAGGAGCTGGGTTTATGAAGGAGCTGGGTTTGTTTAGTTAGAAAGTAAAGAGCTGGGTTTATGAAGGAGCTGGGTTTGTTTAGTTAGAAGCTAAGGAGCTGGGTTTATGTAATTAGAAAGTAAAGAGATGGGTTCATGAAGGAGCTTAGTAGATAGCCTACCTAATTAGCTCATAGACAAGTAGTTAGTTACATTATGCTAGTTAGTGTTATGTGTGGCTTTCACAAGTAAATGTATTTGAGATTGACTATAGAGAATAGTGTTTTTTTTAACACTTGCATCCTCTCTTTAAAAATAAATCACGTGCACAACTTAATGGAGAATGTGGAGCACTCTCGCGATGGCAAGACAAAGGAAGCAAAGACCAAAGTTAAATCCAAGACCACTTGAAGGGTGAACCTTGCACTATGGACTCATCCAAGTCCAAATCCAATACCGCGGAGGAATGTGAGCCCAAACCCACCACTCGGACTACGGACGCTTAAGGGTGGGGGGTTTGGCCTCACACACTGTGCACACCACAAACACCCCTTCTATTACGTTTGCAAACCACACTACCCTGCCGCGACCACACACCGTTCCCATGTAGCCACAAAATGTCTTCTTGTTCCCCCGTTCCACAGTGCGCACATACGTTCCCATAGAGCGTTCCCGCGTTCCCATAGAACGTTCCCAACGTTCCCATATATCGTTCCCATGTTCCCATAGAGCGTTTATGCGTTCGCTTTAACGTTCCCATACATAGGTTCCCACGTGCGCATCTGGCATTCACATGGTCTAAATTCATTGTTCCCACGTTCCCACAAGCTAGTTGCATGTTCCTGGGAGCAATAAATATGTTCCCATGTCCCCAAAATGTAAAAAAATCTTCACTTTGGGACTCCCGAAAGTCCCGAAATGTTTAATATAGTGTTTATAGTTACATGGGAGATAACTTTGGATGGCTCAAAGTTTTGGAGAGCCATCCTCTTTGGTCCTTAAGGCAATTTCCCTGATATTTTGGAGAAGACATGCTCCCAATCTGAATTTCCTCAGGACTCAAGAGGTCTTCTGACATTACTTTGTCAAATTTCAAGACCAAGCTAGCACTAGTAGAGAAGGTGTTGCCGGGTAACAATTTTTTTGTCAGCTTCGATGCTCTTTGGTTGGGTCCATATGTGGTCAAAGACGTGTTTGCTGATGGTTCATTATTGTTAGAAACATTGGCGGGAGATGTCTTTCCTATCCGTACGAGTAGGAAGAGATGCAAAGAATATAAAATATGAGTCATCTAGGTGGAGATTGCTAGGAGTAGAATATATGTTTTAGGTCACATTTGTTTGTTTTGAACATTTGGTGTTGCGTGCGAGTGAACTTTGAATACCAATCCAAGATTTTAGGGTCCTTCGTAAAAGATTTAGATCTAATAACCGAACCTAAAGAGGGGAGGCAGTCAAAGTGGTCATCTTAAGTAACATCTAAGAGGATCCAAACCCACTCCGTTGGGGGAGGTTGGACGGGTTTAACAATTCATTATCTTGGGTATAATCTCTTTAAGCCAAACCCACTCCGTAGGGGAAGGAAGGCGGTTTTTTAATAAAAATTATCTATAGGTCCAAGCCACTCCGATTGGGACGGATATTTTCTCTTTCTTTAGTATTTTTATGCAGGATGACCGTGATTGAATAGATGCGCGAAGCAAGAGGACAGATTTATTATGATTTTTACAAACCAACCCCAAATAGTGCGCCACTATATATGAAGGTTTAATTTTTTTTACTGAATTAACTTAGTGTTGGTGATAAATAAAATATAAATAGTAAATATTATGTATGTTGGGTAAGTTGGGAGTTAGATATTAGCTTAATAAATAAATTCTAATAAAAAAAACGTGTGGTGCTTTTGGGCACCCCCTTCCGAAGGAACCTAAAAGTACCGCGCAAGCCCTTCGGTGAGGGTGGCCTCCCTTGGCAGGTGCCCAAGCCGAAACCGGGTGTTATGATATTTAATGAGTGTTTTGGATTTGTGGATGGATTTGATAATCGCGTCGTATCCTTCCGATAGGTTGTGCCTAGATTTTAAGTGCCTAAGGTAATTATTAATTTCCCTAAGCTAATGCCTAATCTATCCTAGTCTACACGCAAACGCACCAACCTTGGGATCAAGGCAACTTAACCCTAATAAATGAAATAACCTAACATTTTACCTTGGGCCACATCTAATTCTTTACTTCTTATGTATTAAATTCTCTAAACGGGGGGATCTTAATTACATCCCATCCCCTCAACATTTATTTACTTATTTATAGTTGATTGAACAAAGCCTATATTACTAAGTTCATAATTTATGGCATCATCACCTACTTGTTTGATGCACGCCCTAACCCGAACCCTTCAAGGCCCTATGCGGGTCTCTTAAAGGTTAATTGATACTTACACCCTTCGATCTTTGCCGCCGGAGGAGTAGTCTTAATCATTGGTTTTTACCCACGAGGGTTGTACAAATTTTGTTGGTTATCAATTAGTTTAACACGGTTTGACCACGAAAATTCAACTTGATAGAACCGGGGAATAAGGCAATATGTGTGTTCAATCTATTGCACAATCTTCAAGGGTTGGGGCCATCACTTCTAACCCTTGGGGCCATCAACATGATGGTGGTTTTGTGGGTCATTACTCCCACCTTACCACATACAAATATGCAGAGTGATCATGCCGGTGATTAACCCAGCTTCACCACATACGAACGAGCTACGAATGAAAAGCTACTACTACAATATTTAATCGAGAGGTTCCGCACACATGGGAGTTGGAATCTCCCTTGGCGGCTAGGTGGGTGATGCCCTTCTAGCCTTATGTGGATAGTTAGGTTGGGGTGAGAATTTACTTTTGCCGCGCTCCCTTCAATCCTAAATTGAAAGGTGTAGGATTAGAAAGCTTACCGATTGACTCTCATCTTATCGAGTGGTTGGTAAGGTAAACGATTTAAGATAATCCAAAATGACTACGCAACAAAACGATAAAATAAGTGAAATAAAATGACATTGACTAGTAAGAATATCACTTTGAGTTAGCCGATTCACCTCGACGAGAGAAAATCCAATTTGACAAATATCTTTTGACACTACTAGATCAATATGTGATAAAGTCTTTTGGATGAAAAGAATCCACGGTGGCTAAAAGAATCTAATACGAAGATTGACGCGGCGAGACAAAACACCACGGAAATATCCAACTCCACAGCATGAGGCAACCTTATTTATGGGACATCAAAGCTCCCTTCAACATCATAATTCTTTCATTTTGAAGTTTTTTCTTTGTCTCGGGCCTTTAGAGATCTAAAAATCTCTAAGCATAGTTATTTTCTTCTCCAACCCAAGCGTTTCCGATTTCGATCAATCCTTCATCGAAGGATCCATTGTTAGTATTTAATAGTTTGAATGCTTATCCTCCTTGAAAGAGAGTAAATTATTCTAATTATTGAAATAAAGTATTTTTATAATTTATTTAGTCTTTGTTTTTTTTGTATTGAAGTTACATCCTAATTTTTCTTTTCTTGTTAGTGAAGCAAAATTAATTCATATAGAATATTATATTAGTTACTGACTTTAAAATAAAAGAGACAACGTACTTCAGAAGCTCATCATGTCTAACATTTAAGTCCAATTCCAACTTATATACATAAATAGATGTTAAAGTATTTTTTTCAACAAAATTAGTTTCATTGAAATCTAAAATTCTATCTAGAAGTTATGAGCATTTTCATGAGACAATTTCTACTGTGAAACTGCTAACTTTGTAGCTTCATTCCGGCTAGCTAAAAAGTCTATTTTCTATAATTTTATAATTTTCTAGATAGGTCTGAAAGTTCTCTCTCTATTCATACTAGTCTTGTTTGATTCTAAAATTCTGACTAAAAATTATAAGCATTTCCGTGAGATAGCTCACATAAACTTCATTTCTTTATATTCATTTTCAAATAGTTAGAAGTTCTAAAATATTATATTAGCGTTTAGTCCCTTTTGTGTTGAATTTTAATAGTTGAACTACATTAGAAGGGTATAGGTTGTCGATTCCAAGGTAACTAAGTTTAAGTTGGACTAATTGGATGCTTAGGGGGCTAAGGGCCAGTTCACACTATGCCCAAGTCGAGAGGAAAAACCTTTGGACTAAAAAATATAATTAAATAATCGATTGTCATATTTTGAACATTTTAATGAAAAAAATGTTCAACCTCTCGACGGAAGTTTGGGTCGAGCATTTTGCTCGCCCCAAACTTTGCTCGAGTGGCCGAACTCTTGGCGCGATAACTTCCTAAAAGTGTTGCCACCTAGGCTCTTTTGGAGGCGACGTCCTTGGACTTCGGCCTCTAGTGTGAAGGCCGAGAGGGCGAACTTTGGACATTTCTGCATTTCCATTGGTCCAAGCGCTTCTCCTCTCGAAGTTTGGTCATAGTATGAACCGGCCCTAATTACAACATTTTCATTCACAAGGCTTTCGAACCTTAGAAAATGTTATTTGTGAACTAAGAGTAAGCACGATTCAACCCTTTGGCTTTGAAACCAAGGGGGTGCCTACTTTACTTTACACCAATTGAGGTGTTCTAAAATATTCTAGAATCTACATGCAAAATATTCTGGCAAAAAAATATTAGAACAATGGCGAGAGTTAGATCAGAATGTATGAGAATGTTGGCGGCAACTGTACGAACAATCGTGCTAATAACGTGTTGAAAGTATCAAGCACAATCTAGGTAAGCAGTAGACTGAATCAATGCAAAATGAATACTCTGCCCAGTATTAGGCACAAATCCATATATATATACTACTGCAGTTAATGTAGTTATGGCATACAACCGTCATCCGGCATAGTCTACTGTTCACTAGGTATAGCCCTGTCTAATCCCTATCTAGTGGGCTTAATTATACCCTGGACCTAGGTCTCCTCGAAGATAGTGCATAGGTCGCGTCAAGCCTATCTCAATAATGCTCGTGCCGCGGACGGAATGTAGAAAGGCGGCTTTATGCTACCAAGGCAAATCATACTTGTGCCGCGGACGGAATGTTGAAAGGTGGTTTTGTACTACCAAGGCAAATCATATTTGTGCCGCGGACGGAATGTTAGAAGGTGTCTTTGTGCTACCAAGGCAAATCATATTTGTGCCGTGGGTGGAATGTTAGAAGTTGGTTTTGTGATACTAAGCCAAATCATGTTTGTGCCACGGACATAATGTTAGAAGGTGGATTTGTGGTACCAAGCCACACCATATTTTTGCCGTGGGCGGAATGTTAGAAGTTGGTTTTATGGTACTATGTCATATTATGTTTGTGCTACGGATAGAATGTTAGAAGCTGGCTTGATAGTACCAAGTCCAATCGTATTTGTGCCGCGGACAAAATGTTAAAAGTTGGCTTTGCGGACCAAGTCAAATCATGTTGTTGTTACGGACCAAATGTTAGACAATGGCTTTGTGGCCAAGGCTAGTAGCCTTAAGCCAAGGCCAAATATTTCATACCTTCAGGCTCAAATGAATGGTAGAAATGTCTCATGGATTGACAAAGAGGCAACGCACTCCTTCTTAAGCCCGAACCTCATAATGTGTTGGGGCTTGCCAAAGCGTAAAGTGAGCATGCTCATTAATGTGCGGTTTGCAAAGGGTGAACCACATGAAATAAAGGTAGTGAAGATGCCTTTGACCTTATAATGTGGGACATTGGAATTTGGGAAGATTTTACACTATGTGGAATGGATGAGGTGCCCTCATTTTGGAGGATACATTCTTTGAAACTCACATGGTAGATGTGAGTAGCAAGCCAGTGTGTTTGCGTGCGTTTGTGATGTGTCATGGTGGCAAAAAGTTAAATTTCAAATTGACAAAGACTCCTATGGTAGGTGGAGCCAAGTTGAATTTGGTCTCAATGGACCAAATGAACAATGAACAAATAGTGGTCGTAGGTCGATTGGAACAACTCCAAGAAAACTCATGGGGAGGCTACGAAAGATGGGCCTCTCCAAAACCACATTAGTGGGGTGTTGGCGAGGTACAAAAATGTACTCACCAACGAATTCCTCAAAAAGTTATCGCCAAGGAGTCGAAAGCAACTTTGCTCAACGAGAAATTGAGTTCTTGAGCTATGCGGTGACAAGTGAAGTTGGTGGATGGATATGAAGAATGTCAAGGCAATCCAAGAGGGGAAGTGGCCCTTGACTCAAAATGAGCTTAGGTCATTGTTTGGCCTAGCCAACTACTACCACCACTTCATTCGAGACTATTCAAAGGTTGCTAGGACCTTGTCCAACTTGTTAAAAAAATGGCTATCCCAAAAGTGGGATGAGCCTTGTCACCAAGCCTCTGGGAAGCTCAAGAGCACGTTGGCTGATATTTCAAACCCTTGTGGCACCGTTGGTGAAAGGGCCCAAGTGATCTTAGTGTGGGTGAGGGCCCTAGGCGTTGGGAACACCTCCCACCCACGTGGACTAGGAGGCACGAGGGTAAGGCCATCAGCTATGCGTGCTTATGCCGTGTAGATTCTAGAATGCTCAAGAACACCTCTATCGGACGTGTGAATTAGGAGTTATGGCAATTTGACTGGGGCGTTGTCCCGGGATAGCGCCCTGGTACAGCAGTGACATGGGAGTGGCTCTGTCGCGCACCTCTCCATGAGGAGTGCCCGAAACACCATGGGCACAAGGGGGACCCCGGAGTGACACCCGGGACTTGTGGCGCCGTTGGTGAGAGGGCCCAAGTGATCCTAGTGTGGGTGAGGGCCCCGGGCGTTGGGAACGCCTCCCACCCACGAAGACTAGGAGGCACAAGGGTAAGGCCATGAGTTATGCGTAGCTCATGGCGTGGTGATTCTAGATAGCTCAAGAACACCTCAATCGGAGGTGTGAGCTAGGAGTTATGGCCATTTGAGTGGGGCGCTGTCCCGGGACAGCGCCCTGGTACAGCAGTGCCTGGGAGTGATTCCCGGGACTGCAAAGGTTCAAACAGGCATAACTTCCTCAATACTTGCCCGAATGGGGCAAGGGAGGAGTCCATCGGCATCTACGTGAAGCGTAGATGAAGATGGAGTGGTTGGTTGTTATGATCAGACATCATACAAGGAAGTTATGATGGTCTGAAGCTGCTGGGGGGTTCTAGGCCCAGCAGCTAAAGGAAAATGTCCACTTGGCCCCAACTCTTGTTAGAGAGACAAGAGGTTGGTTGACGGTGGGGTAGGGGCCCCGCGTGAAGTCCTAGAGGCTTATATGGGTGAGGTGGTGTGGCCTCACCCACCCGAGGCCGAACGGCAAGGCCTCCATGGGCTTTGGCCTATTGTGAGGCCATAGTTGCCTAGTATGGTTCGGGTTGTTGTAGTGTTGCTCCGGCAACGCGATGATCAACATAGGATTGGACTTCCATGGATGGAAGTCCACATTGGGGAAATGGGTTACGGATTAAGGGGTGAGTCCCGAAAGCAAAGTAGGAGGGTTGGTTCCCTCCTATGAACTATTGGTCCGGGGTAAGAGGAGCTATCCATTAGCATGGCGGAATGCGAAGGGTTAGCGCTCGTAACCTTTGCTAGAAACGAAAATTGGCAAGATTATTAAGGGACCTAGCAAGGGTTGCGACAGGCTCCCGGGACTGCCAAGGTTTGAACAGGCATAAATTCCTTAATACTTGCCCAAATGGGGCAATTGAGGAGTCCATCGGCATCTACATGAAGCGTAAATGAAGATAAAGTGGTTGCTTGTTAGAATCATATATCAAACAAGGAAGTTATGATGGTCTGAAGCTCCTGGGGGCTTCTAGGCCCAACAGCTAAGGGAAAATGTCTATTTGGCCCAACTCTTGGTAGAGAGACAAAAGGTTTCTTGACGGTGGGGTAGGGGGCCTACGAAAAGTCCTAGAGGCTTATATGGGTGAGGTGTTGTGGCCTCAACCGCCCGAGGCCGAACGGCACGGCCTCCATGGGCATTGGCCCAATGTGAGGCCATAGTTGCCTAGTATGGTTCGGGTTGTTGTAGTGTTGCTCCAACAATGCAATGATCAACATTAGATTGGACTTTCATGGATGAAAGTCCACATCTAAGAATTGGTTATCGATTAAGGGATGAATTCCGAAAACAAAGTAGGAGGGTTGGTCCCCTTTTTATGAACTATAAGGTTTGGAGTAAGAGGAGCTAACCATTAGCATGGCGGAATGCGAAGGGTTAGCGCTCGTAACCTTTGCTAGAAATGAAAATTAGCAAGATTGTTAAGGGGGCTAGCAAGGGTTGTGACAGTATGTGCCACAAGGCAAGTTGAGGCTATCGGTTTTGAAGGAAAAATATGATAGTCCCATTGTCGGCCATAGAGGAGAAAGAAAAAATCACCATAGAATGGTGTCAAGAAGGTACCTTTGGCCACACATAAAAGAGGATATGACCCACTTTGTGAAGACTTGTATAAAGTGCTAAGTGAACCAAACCTCTTATCAAAAGAAAGTCGGCCTCTTGCAACCATTGCCTATCCCGCCCGCGCCATGGCATAGTATTTCTATGACATAGTGTCGCCATGGCATAGTATGTGCATGGACTTGATCACAAGTTTGCCGGAGTCACAAGAGTATGATGCCATCTTGTTGGTGGTAAAGCGGTTTGCCAAGTTGGCACACATGGTGTTGATTCTGGTAACCGCGACCGCACTGGAGACCGCATAGCCTTTTCTCAAGAGTTGATTGGGTCCAAGAGTGATTGTGTCGGATCGAGATCCAAAATTCACAAGTGCATTTTGGAAGCACTTCTCTAGGGAGGTCGGAATGAAACTAAGGTTTAGCATGGCCTTCCATTCCCAAACGGATGGGAAAATGGAGCGTGTGAATGAAGTTTCGAACCAATACTTGAGGAATTTGGTGAGTGCGGACCAAAGAGATTGGGCGGCCTATGTGGGTCAAGCGGAGTTTAGTTGCAATGTAGCCACGCACTTGGCGACCAAGGGGTTGTCTTTCGTGGTGGCTTATGGAGTGGATGCACTCCAACCTACTAACCTAGCTCTTGAGGGGGCACATTCAACACTAGAGTTCAACCAAGATGGTGAGGACTTGGCCAAGAAGCGTGAACAAGTCTTGAAGATGACCAAGTTGTTGGTGGAGAAAGCCCGAGAGCGCTACGAAAAGCAAATCAATGCCGGAAGACGCGAAGTGGAGTATGAGGTGGGCCAAAAGGTGTTGTTGAATGTGAACAACTTCACCTAGCCTAAAGGCCTCACTCCAAAGTTCATGCCCAAAATTGGAGCTTCATTTCCCATTGTGGAATGAGTGTTCAAAGACATGTATAAGTTGGAGTTACCACCCGAGATCAAAGTGCATCCGACATTCCATGTCTCATTACTAAAGCCATTTAAGGAAGACACCTTGTGGCCCGATCGCAAGGAAGTGATTAGGCCACCTACCGACTTTGTAAGAGATCATTTGAAATATGAGGTAGAGGGCATCCTCAAGTGTAGGAAGCCCAATGAAACAGAAAATACAAAGAAGTATTTGGTGAAATGGCAAGGATACCATGAGAAAGAAACCACTAGTGTAGTAGCAAGAGACATGGTGAACGCCAAGGAATTAGTGAAGCACTTTGAAGAAACTAGGGCTAGAGGTTCCAATAAAATGAATCCTAGGCATTGATGAGGACATCAATCTCCTTTAGTGGGGGAGAAACGCTAGTAGCACACTTAGCTTCTAGGCAATGCCATCCACAACATGTACTTGTTCTTTGGCTTCAGGCAATAAAGTTCGACTTTAGTGGTGCAAAGAGAAAAGTATGAGATGAGGTCCTAGTCTTGTATTTGTGCTTGGTTAGTGGAAGAGGGGGAATAGACATGCTAAACTAGGTTGGGTAAGCCGACTAATTGGGGGCCATGGCTTGGAGGGGCCTCGGATAAAACCAAGAAACTTCTTAGCCATGGGCTTGTCCGGGCAGGGACAAGGTTATGGCATGTGTTCATAAAAGTTCTACCCGCGAGCTAACGAGAGTTAGCGCATGGGAGTCATGAACCCATGTCTCGAAAGAGCAAAGTGGAAACCGAGTCAGGCGGAACTTGGCATCACCACCGTGCGATCGAGGCGTGACTTAACAATGGAAAGCCATCTCGGAGTTGCAACCGAGACAACCTAGTGGAAGCGTTGAAGTCCGGCATAGATGTGTCTAGTTAGGCTAGTGGAACCTAACGGGGGAGGCCCCAAAGGAGGGGCAACCCAAGTGAGTCCCAAAGTATGTGGGTGTAGTGTAGGTTAGGTCCTTGGAGGAGAGATCCAAGGTGGCTAACGGACCACCTAGGAACGACACCTTTGGGACTATGCCAAATTTGAAGATGCATTGTGGGGTCGCACCCTAAGGTAAACACAATGCCGCACCATAGAGGATGGCAACTTGAAAATTGGTGTGCCAACTACGAGCATAGTCGATGAGGGCATTGACTCCGTTTGGTGGGGGTGAATGTCGCGCACCTCTCCATGAGGAGTGCCCGAAACACCATGGGCACAAGGGGGACCCCGGAGTGACACCCGGGACTTGTGGCGCCGTTGGTGAGAGGGCCCAAGTAGTCCTAGTGTGGGTGAGGGCCTGGGCATTGGGAATGTGTCCCACCCGCGGAGATTAGGAATTACAAGGGTAAGGCCATGAGCTATGCTTAGCTTGTGAGGTGGGGGTTTTAGAATGCTCAAGAACACCTCAATCAAAGGTGTGAGCTAGGAGATATAGAAATTTGAGTGGGGCATTGTCCCAGAACAACGCCACAGTAAGTAGTGGCTTGGGAGTGGCTTCTGGGACTGCGAAGGTTTGAACAAGAAGAACTTCCTCAATACTTGCCCAAATGAGGCAAGTGAGGAGTTCATCAGCATCTACGTGAAGCTTACACGAAGATGGAGTGGTTCTTTGATAACATCTGGCATCATATGTAGAAGTTATGGTGGTCTAAAGTTGTTGGGTGCTTCTAGCCCCAACAGCTAAGGGAAAATGTCTACTTGGCCGCAACTCTTGATAGAGAGACAAAAGGTTTCTTGACGGTGGGGTAGGGGCCCTGCCTAGATGTGAGGTAAAGTAGGCAACCCCCTTGGTTTCCAAGCCAAAGGGTTGAGTCGTGCTTACTTTTCGTTCACAAATACATTTTATAAGATTCGAAAGTCTTTTTGAGAGAAAAGATAATAGTTAGCCTCTTAAGTATCCGATTAGTCCAACTTAAGCTTAGTTACCTTGGAATAGGCAACCTAGACCCTTTTAATGTAGCTAAACTACTAAAAATCAATGCAAAGAATACCAAATGCTTAATAAAACTTCTAACTAATCAAAAAGGAATATGAAGAAAGAAGAAATACATGAGCTGCCTCACGGAAACCCTCATAACTTTTGGACAGAGTTTTAGTTTTACGCAAGATTAGGATGCAAGGATAGATAACTTCAAGTCCTACCTAGAAATATAAAACTTGTAGAAAATGGCCCAACCAGCTAACCGGGGTGAAGCTTCAAAGTCAGCAGTGCTACATCAGGAGCTGTCTCACGGAAACACTTATAACTTCTAGACAGAATTTTAGATGTGCATGAAACTAATTTTGTTGGAAAGACAATTTTATTATCTATCTATGCATATAAAATAAATTGAAATCAGATTTATTGGTAAGACGTGGCAATCCTCTAAAGTACGCTGTCCTATATGATTCAAGTTGCTAACTAATTTTCATTCTATATAAACTAAGGTTGCTTCACTAACAAGTAAAGAAGAGGTGAGGAATGTGAATGTCATACAAAGAGGAAAATACTAATAAAACTATAAGAGAATATTTTATTTGAAAGATAGAAACACTTACTCCTTCTCAAGGAGTACAACCACTCCCCCTACTAACTACTAACTACTAACTACTAATAGAAGTCGGGGACACCTAAGTTGGCGAGATAGATACTAAGCGTCGAGAAGGTTGAGGCTCGAAGGGCCCGAGACCGATGAAGTGGAATAGTGGTAATGCTTGATGGAGTTTCGATGCCTCTTAAATAGGTGGTCGAGGTAGACACTCCGTGGTATTCCGTCTTGCCACGTCTACCCTCGCATTGGATCCGTTTAGGCTTTGTTGATCTTTCGCATTGGATCCGCTTAGACTTTGTTGATCTTTCGCATTGGATCCGCTTAGATCCATTTTGACTTAGTAGTGCCCAAAGACACTTGTCAACTTGGATCTTCTCTCGTCGAAGCGAATCGGCTTGGTCAAACGTGCATCCATCTAGTCCACGTTGTTTTGCTCCACTCCTTTAACCCGTTGTCGCGTAGTCACTTTGGATTTAGCCCTTAGCTAAGTCAATCTTAGCCTTACCAACCACTTAAATCTTGCCCTAGCTAAGTCAATCCTCACATAGTCCTATAATATTCCGTTAATGCTTGTCCTATTAGGATTTACTTACTAGGCTAGTTTCTAACTCCCAACTTACCTAACCGACCTCATATTTACTATCTAAAGTCTATTTACCACTTATATTAGGTTAATTCGATAAAGGAATCAAAATAAACCTTCACACTAGAGTGCTAGTGGCTTATATGGGTGAGGTGTTGTGGCCTCACCCACCCGAAGTCGAAGGACATGGCCTACATGAACATTGGCCCAATGTGAGGGCATAGTTGCCTAGTATGCTTCAGGTTGTTGTAGTGTTGCTCCGGCAACGTGATGATCAACATAAGATTGGTGTCACGTGAGGTGACATCGGGGGCTAAGTTACGTCAATTTAGGAGTAAATGGACTCCATTAGGAGTCCATGTGTGTTGGGATGAGTAACGGACTCCATTGGGAGTCCTAGTTAGTTGTTCATCCACTCCATGGATGAACTCCACATAGGATTGGGGTTGTATGGAGAGGAGGGCCTATTGACTTGCCATTGTTGTCAAATCAAGTCTTGTGAGTGTGTTTTGAGAGAGAGAGAGTTTGTTGTTGCTTTCTCATGGCTATGGTGTAGTAGATTATGAGTAAAGCCTTTGCATTCTTTCTCCACCACTTGCACTCTTGGATTCTCCCTTCGTGGAGTGAGAGATAGCTTGACTCTTGTGTGTGAATTTTAGAGTTTCTTAAGCTTTGTAAGGAGACATTTTAGTTTCTTAAGCTTGGAGAGAGAAACCCTCATACTTGACAACAAACGCTCAAATTTTTCATTTTTGGTTGTATTTCTGAGTTAGAATGGCCCAGTATTGAGAGCAAATGAGTGATACAAGTGTTTGAAAGCTTAGTTTGTCATTTCTTGCAACCCTCAAGAAGATTTTGAGAGAAATCTTCCCATTTTTCTTTTGTTGTCTCTTTGTGTTTTCTTCAAGTGTTGATGGTTGAATCTTGAGATTCTATTTGGTCTTAAGATTCTCAAATCACATTATTCTTGCTTGCAATTTGTAAAAGAAAAGTTTAATTTTTTTAAATTTACAAACAAACACAAACCAAACTTACAATCCGAATTTTTTTTTATAATTTTTTTTGAGCTCCGGAGCTCCACGGACACTCTTGGAGCTCCAATTCTGCACCCTGGGCGGCCAAATCCCGGGCCGGGGGCGGGCGGGCGGCGCCAGCCGGGCCCCGCGGCCAAGTGGGAGCGGGCCAGGCGGGCGGGCGTCGGCCGGGCCCCACCGGCGGGCGGACGCCGGCCAAGCCTGGCTGGCTTAGGCCCAGGTAAGCTAACTTACCTTTGTTTTTTTTTTTTTTTAATTTTTTTGTTTGTTTGTTTGTTTTTTTTTTTTGTTTTTTTCTGTTTTTTTTTAAATTTTTTTTTTCAAAAACAAAAAACAAAAAAAACAACACCCCTTTATTTTATTTTATTTATAGTATTTTATAGTATTTTATTTACTTTTATATTCACATTTTTTACTTTCCCCTTTCATACTTGGCATTTGACTCTCACAACTTTGAGGCTCAAATTTGGGGGCATACTAGCTCCGATTGGAGTGAAATTTGAGCCTATCTTGTGTGAAATTTGCCAAGGAATCCAATGGTGTAATTGGATTGTTGATTGGAATTCAAAATCATTGCTGAAATTATTAATTTCAACTCTGATTTTTGTTTTTGGGAGCAAATTAACTCCGATTGAAGTGAAATTTGAGCCTAATTTGTGTGAAATCTTCCTAGGAGTCCATTGGTGCACTTAGTTTGATGATTGGAGTCCATAATCACCTTGGAAATGAGCATTTTCAACGCTGATTTTTAATTGTAATTACCAATCTCAAACCTTTGCACAATTTTGGAATTCTGGAGGCATATACATTTGGCATTTGGCAAGGGATTGCCATTTAGATAGCCCGCAACAGGTGCAGGTTGCCATTACCTTGTAGATAGTTGCAGGTACTCAAGTGATTATTTTATGGTGCAAACTAGGAGCCGATATTATCGATCTCCATCACCAGATTACTTGGAGGACGTGCATACCACAAATCTTGAGCCAGAGGTAGATACCAACGAGGCTTTTGAGCCTATTTCGGCGTTGGAAACTACTAGTAGGCTTCGGATTTGGAGTGTCGGCACGTTCGACGAAATGGAGGACAATCGCCACAATTCAGTGCGTGATCGGTTCTCAGGTCGAGCTGGGGGAATTTCCTTGCCCGATTGGAAACTCCGGTTTCGTACTTGGATTAAGGAGAAACGCCAAAGGTCTTCCAATTTCAATGATTGGTATGCCTTTGAACTTCTGCCTCAGCATTTGGAGTATGAGGCACTCCAAACTTACGAACGCTGGACAGAGGGTCATCAACGACAACTTCGGGAGGTGGAGCAGTATTGGGAGGCCCGGGTTGAACTTATTTCAGCCCTTAAAGATGGGGCGATTGCCACCTTAGCTCCACCTACCTTAAAGGAGGAGGATCCACTGGAGGAGTCTGAGGACCAAGAACTGGCATTTGGGCCAATGGTGGCTGGCAGTAGCACGGCTACCCTTTCACGGATGGCACGTGCTACACAGGCAGCATTGACGGCTGTTGGTCCACCACCTCCGTTTAATCCCCTTACTGAATTTGTCGCACATTTGGAAGTGGAGTATGGTGGGTTTCGGCGAGACCAAATGCAGCGCATCCAGGATTTCCGCCGAGAGAAGGATGATACTCCACGGACCATGTATACGCGACTCGCGCGATTTGCGGTGGAGTCGGAAGGTGTTTTTGCTGAGAGTCAGCTTGTTAAAATCTTTTTGTCTAAGATTGACAAGCGGCTACTTGAGTTGGCATCACCTCGGATTATCCTCGACTACGAGGGCCGAGCTACGCTTGCACAAGCGTTTGCCGTGGTTGAGAGATGTGATCGGGCTCTTTGCCAACATGATGCCACGGATATGGTATCTTGGATGACAGAGAGTCCGAAACCAAGAAGAATTGTCACAGCTACTAGTAGTTTAGCTGAGACTCAACCCGTCAAGGAGCAAAAAATTTTGCATTGTTGGGGTTGTGGAGAAGCTGGTCATTCGAAGAATGATCCCAATTGTCCTAAGAAGAAGAAAACTCAGCCTTTGGGAAAATTAAAACAAAAGATGGAACCAGTAAGGGCAGGGGACAATTCTAAGAAGAGACAATTAAAATGTAGCCATTGTGGTGGCACTAATCACGATGTGGATCATTGTTTCCTACTTCATCCTGAGATGCGGCCTGCCAGTTATGTCATTGGAAAGTCTCCAAGGGAGCAAAGTCCTGAGGCTAAGGTGGCAGAGCTTGAGCAAAAGCTCAAATCTTCTGCATCTTTTGCTCAAATTTTTGAGCCGCATGTGGGTGGTGGCACCTCGGGTTCGGACATGTATATGTTTGGAGCAGCTGGAGAGGTGGTGGCGGCGGCGTCTACTCGCTCACAAACATTGGCAGATGCGGTGGCTTCCACGAGTGGTGGTAGCAATGAGGTGCTACATCCTCGCCATGCCGGACCAGCTGATCAAATTGGTCAAGCACGTTTACCTCTTTCATTTGGATTGGTAGACACCACTGTTGTTGGGGCTAAAAACCCTGTACCTTTGAGAGATGGGGATTCCATCTCGAAGGATGTTACGCAGGCATTGGCATATAAAATTCTCCATATGCCAATTTTCTCAGGTTCGGAGTTTATGGCTTCGGATTTCAAGTCTGCTGCAGTTTTTCATTTAGCTGGGAGAATGTTAGAAGGTAAGGCGGATTTGCCATCCCTTCAAGTATCCCAAGCTGTGGTTGACGTACCTGTGGCTGAGGAGGTGGAGGACTTAGCCAATTTGCGAGCAAGTCTTGCGGATGCGGCGATCATTGCTTTTGGTAAGCAAACTGATATTCCTCCAGCATCAATTTCAGCAGTGGATACGTCATTTTCGAATTATGCGTCGGGAGCGGCATATCTTGCAGACATTTCTGCAAGGCCTGCTCGCGAACGGCATAATTTGCAACCTGGAGTTGTACGGCTGATGAACGACAAATCTTTGTTTGTCGTTTCACGCACGGATATGCCCACTATCCGTGCTACACCACTGAAAGTTATGATGGATTCCGGTGCTCAACCGGTTATGATTGGCAAAGGACTTGCTGACAGTCTTGGATTGACGCCAGCAAGTTTGGATCCTTGTCCATTCACTATTGTGACTTCAGTAGGGGGCACTGAACGTGCAACAGGTTACACCAAGGCACCGCTACGTTTGATTTTTCATGTGGGGGCAGGGCCTACTTACACTCATTTGTCAATGAAGTGTGTTGTTACTAATGCTACCAACTATGATATACTTGTTGGTCAGCAAGCTCTTTACCCACTTGGCTTTGGTTTGGATAATTGGACGGAAGAGGCATGGATTAGACCGGGATGGTCCACTGGAGATGGCAGGAAGGTATTTATTCCCGTCACATTTGCAGCCACTGCTATCACTATGGTTGCGGAGGCAATGTTTGGTTGCAGCGGTTCAGTTGCAGATTTGCCTTGTGCTCCAGTTTTATTGGAGGAAACAATGGACTACACTTGTAATGCGGCAAAACAACAATTTTTACCATCTTTTCAAATTCCTGCTCGACATTTCAAGGATCCACCTCCACCATGGCGAACTCCTAAGGAGTTATCCGACCATTGTCGACACATTGTAGCGGATTTGGAGCTTGGAGAGGCACCCCCAACTTCATCCTCATTTTCTTTTGCTCAACCCATTCGTTGGCAACCATCACCTGAAGGTATTGTCCTTGTGGAGATCTTTGGAGGCATTGGCACAGGTTTGGCGGCAGTATTGGAAGCTGGAATTACAGTTTGGCGATATATTCATGTGGACAATGGGTATGCAGCCAACAGAGCCGTCCGACACCACATCCAACAATTGTTGTTGAGATACCCCGCACAATTGTCAGCCTCTGCCATTCATGGATGTTGTGGTCAACTTCCTCAAGATGTCACTATGATTAGTGATGAGGATTTGAGAAGGTTGGGCCACATGGATTTGATTATTGCAGGATGGCCTTGTCAAGGCCATTCGCGGGCAGGAACTGGCCAGGGATTGGATGATCCTAGGTCTAGTTTGTTTGCGGATTTGATGCGATTGACGCAATGGTGGTTTACCCACCAATCAACTTCGCCAGGGTACATTTTCGAAAATGTACCATTATTGGGTGATACCCGGCACAAAGTGGTGAAGGATGGTGAGTACATTAACCAAATTCTGGGTACTCCAACATTTCTGGATGCTGCATCTTTGAGATCCTTTGCTCATCGGCCTCGTTGGTTTTGGACCAACTTGGTATCACCTCGGGTGCTTTCAGTGGCGATTGCCCGCATTCCCCGCCTTATGGATCGCAAGGTGGATGACATTTTAAATGATCATCGTGTTTCCTTGGCAGTTACCAAGGATGACACCTTGTCATTTGCATTAATTAACAAGGTGGGAATTCCGAGAGGTGCACTACCTACTTTTGTGACATATCCCCAGTCTTTTGCATTTCGATCTCGTGGACCTGGCATGGTTTGGGATTCAAAATCCCAAACTTATGAGGAGCCTACAGCAGATGAGCGGGAACGCGCCATGGGTTTTCTTACAGGTACCACGGCTGCTCACGGGCTTCAGGAAGGTCAGAGACGTTTCCTATTGGGGCAAGCTATGGATCTTATTAGCATTGTGTGGATAATTGCAATTTGTCTTGCTGCTCAACAACGTATGGATGACCAATTGCTTACTCTGAGGGCAGAGAACAATGGTCAGGGGGCAATGAAGCCGCAATCCAAGGATCACATTGAGATCAATGACACCGAGGGATTATTTCCTTTGAAACTTCATGTTGCGGGAGAGCTTCGAGCCCAACGTGTTTTTTCGGCTTTGGCCCAAAAGTTTGGGAAGTTGGAGGCCCATAAAATGTTTCCACTTCTATTTCTTGGTGATACTTCATATGTGGGTAGCTATTTAGCTACACAAACTGATTGTAGTGGAGAGGATACGCATTTGGATTCAACTGCAGATGATGGAGGCAAAGGTGTTGCCCTCTCCACGGACTAGCAATCACAGGCTGTGCTGGCACCAAGTGGCAATCCTTCTATGAAGAAGGAAACCACGGAGTTTGACGATTGGCCAATTGAAGTGGGGCCAAAGCTTACTGGTGCCGAAGCACAAAAGGTACGGGCATTTATTCGCTCTTACCGTAATTGTTTTGCCTTTAGTCTTCATGATCTTGAAGGATATAAAGGTAAACCTGTTCGTATTCAACTTGAGGACGACCACCCTATTTTCAGACGGCCGTACAGACTTAGTACCTCTGAAAGGTTGGGTGTTCAAACTCGATGTCAAGAGTTATTGGCAGCGGAATTGATTGAACTCTCCAATGGAGAGTATGCTTGTGCCACGGTTATGCCGTCAAAGAATGATATCTTTGGCAACTGGACGGAAAAACGGATGTGTGGTGATTATCGTCCAGTCAACCGCAAGACCAAGTCGGATCGATATCCAATACCGATGCCGGAGGAGTTGTTTGATGCACTGGGATTTTCTAGAATCTTCAGCACTCTGGATTTGAGGTCTGGTTATCATCAATTACCTTTGTTGTTGGGTGATCGGGTGAAGACCGCATTTTGGGGAATTGATAAAGATGGCAAGGATCAACTTTATCATTGGAAATTTCTGCCATTTGGTCTCAAGAATGCACCAGCTGAATTTCAGCGGGTGATGGATCAATTATTGGCTGGTTTGCCGTTTGCTAGATGTTACATTGATGATGTTATCATCTTTAGTAATAGTCCACAGGATCATGTGAGACATTTGCAAGCGGTATTTGAACGACTTCAACGATGGGGACTCCGTTTACATCATGGAAAATGTAAGTTTTTCCATGATCAATTGCCCTATTTAGGCCACATGATTGTTCCTGGCGGTCTTGGTGTGCAACAGGTGAAGGTGGATGCTTTGCACAAAATTCCCGCACCTAGTGATGTACCACGGCTTCGTGCATTTCTAGGATTGGCAAATTATTATAGGAGGTTTGTCAAAAACTTTAGTTTGATTGCCAAACCTCTTACCAGTTTCACGGGGAAAGACCAACCATGGATTTGGAGTCGGGAACAACAACATGCATTTGATACATTGAAACAAAGGCTCGGTTCAGCGCCAGTGCTTCGACGCCCGGATGTGTCTAGAGCTTTTCAATTGCACACGGATTGGAGTGCAGTGGGATTGGGAGCGGTATTGACACAGAAAGATGAAGAGGAAAAGGAATATGTGGTGGCTTATGCATCTAGAAGCAATAATAGTGCTGAATCTAATTATTCTTCTTATGAAGGCGAGGCCTTGGCGGCCGTTTGGGCCATTGCACATTTTCGACCTTATTTGTATGGGCAAAAGTTTACTTTGGTGACTGATCATCAGCCTTTAAAATGGCTTATGGAATCAGATAAGCTCACCGGGAAACTTGCTAGGTGGGCATTGTTACTTCAGGAATATGATTTTGAAGTTGTTCACCGAGCAGGAATTGCCAACTTGGATGCAGACGGATTGTCTCGCAATCCAAGTCCTTCAGATGAGGATTTAACTGGAGCCCGGTGGCATGGAGATTGTGATCGTGAGGCAGTGCCGGGTTGGCATGCTGCCACATATCTCACAATGATGTCGGGATTGGCTGCTGAGATCCTTGTAGAAGAACAGGATGAGGAGGTTGATAAATCTCTCGTTGTTAGTGATGTGTGGGAAGACCAGGCGGTCTTGCACAAACTTCAACAAGGGATATTTCCTCTTGGACTATCTGCTATGGAGCGAGATAGAGTTAGTCACCGGATAACAAGGTTTCGTTGGGCAAACAATTTGTTATTTCGTGTGTGGCCGAACGGAACGAGGCGCATCGTTTCAAGGCCAGATCAAAGAGCTTCTTTGGTACGGCAACTCTATGTTGCGCAACCAATATTGGTGGACTGGTATGTATCAACAGGTTGCCACTTATGTTTCTCGGTGTGAAGTATGTGACCGGGTCAGGTCAAGTTTTAATACTTTGTCACCTCAACTTCAGCCTTTACCTATTATGGGCTTGGGATATCGTTGGTCTTTGGATTTTGCCGGACCGCTTACTATCACTCCACGTGGTTCCAAGTATGTGCTTGTGATGGTGGAGCATTTTAGTAAGTGGATTGAACTCGTGGCTCTTCCCAAAATTCCTCAGAATTGGCGGCTATGGCATTTCTTGATCGAGTTTTGGCACAGTTTGGAGCACCTGCAGAGGTGTTGACAGATCAAGGGAGAGAATTCCTTGGATCTTTCGAGGCTTTGTGTACCAAGGCTTTGATTGATCATTGGACAACTTCCAGAGATCACCCTGAGGCAGATGGCTTAGTTGAACGAGTTGTTCAGACGGTTAAGCACGGTTTGCGGAAGTATGGATTGCTTCATGGCAACCATCGCGATTGGGATTTGATGTTACCATGGATAACAATGGGTTATCGTTTCAGCAAGCAAGCATCTTTGGCATCCTATAGTCCTTACCAACTCTTGTATGGACGGGAACCAATTTTATCTAACTCGGTGCGAGAGAAATTGGCTCCCGTGGTAAAGTTGGATGATCCAGATGTTTGGGCTCAATGTCTTCATGACCGAGCAACGTTCTTCCAAAAGGCCATGCCTATGGCTATGGAGAACTTAAATATTGCTCAACATCGTGATACATTACGGTATGCCCGGATTCGCAGTGGAGCTTATCGACCTCAGGTTCGTAGATTTTCCAAGGGGGATTATGTTTACTTGCAACGGGAGGCGCCTACGACATTGGATGTCAAGGCTGGGCGCACGATTTTGCGGGTAAAAGATGTCTTGCCAAGTGGTATATTATTGCTTGAAGGCAAGGATGGACGGGAATGTCGTGAGCATTCAAAGAATTGTGCTCCATGTCACCTTCCCATCGACGGCTCTGTGCATCCCGAGTTGGCGGTTGTACCACAGGGTCTGCTTTGTTATGTTTGTGGAGAGAAGAAAGGAGCTGCAACAATGTTATTGTGCGACCAATGTCAACGTGGATGGCACATGGCATGTTTGACACCTCCCCTTTTGAGTCTTCCTTCTGGCAATTGGGTTTGTCCTCGTTGTCGGAAAGCCTCTCATTCCGTGGCCGTTAATGGTCATGATTGAGAATTTTGTGGATGTTTACCACATGTTTTAGTGGTGAAGTTGTTATTTAGTTGGTTGGAAATTTTATGGAATTAAGACCATATTGAAAGAGTTATCCAAGAATTCAACATTAATTGTTGAAGGCGATTAAGGATGGGGCTCACATTGCACCCAGCCTACAGTTCTTGGATTACTTTGTCAATCACGAGTTTAATTCCTTCGATTACTACTACCCAATTAAATATGTAAAGATGTAGCAACAACTTCATCATGTTCAACAACTCTACCGATGAGTGTGTTTGTTCCTAGCCGATTGGAGGGGCTCCTTATCTGCTAGTGGGGGCACTTGAAGAGGTGGTTGTTTAGCATTTTAGTTTGCTATTTTATTTTGCTAATTGATGTTGACAACGACACTCGATCTGTTGTGTTTAACGATCTTAGTTTACACGACATTGGACTTCCTTGGATGGAAGTCCACATCTAAAAATTGGTTACTGATTAAGGGATGAGTCCTGAAAGCAAAGTACGAGGATTGGTTCTCCTCCTATGAACTATAAGGTCTGGTATTGCGACCCTTTGCTAGTTTTCCTTAATTTAGCTTGATTGGCTCCCAACTCTAGCAAGTGCCACGAGTGCTAATTTGCATATCCCATGCACATGCATGGTTAGCTCCCAATACTGCGGGCCTTCAAGCTCATAATTTGGTCACCAAACCCTCCTACATATGCATTCAGGACTCTCTCCTTAGTAGGTAGCCAATGGCTAAGGTGGACTTCCATCCATGGAAGTCCAGTCTTGAGTTGATCATTGTGTTGCCAAAACAACACTACAACTACCCAGAGAAAATTGCCATATATGGCGGGGGTGTGAGCCCAAAAGGGTGCCCACATTTAGTCTTAGACCCTTGAAACGTTAGTTGATGCACTTTGAAGTAGCATGTTACTTCACAAAAATATAAAAAGAGTGAAATGTTAGTCTTAGAAGTACCATGTTGTAAGAGGCTAGGATGTGAGTTGTTATTGTGTTTTTACCTTCGGAAGGATTTGAGTGAATGAGGATAGGTAAGGAGAACTTGGATTGAGTAGTTAGTGAGTAGGCTAGTACAAATGGATGGAGACAACCAAAGTGACTCAAGAGGCAAGTGCATTCGAATTGGGATGAATGGAGGATCACATGGAGCGCACAAGTGGACCACCTCATCATGGCCACTTAATGGGGAAGGCCCAAGGAAGAATGCAAGGTGGAGGATAAGCAAATTCTCAAAGCACCAATCAAATCACGAGTTAAGCATCGTGGTTTGAATTAAGTGGTGAGCGACGATTTGGGAAGGTAAGGGGAGAAAGTTATGGCGGCGGAAAGCGAAGGAGGCTAAGTTTGGGTTGAAGCATCCCAAGTTTGGTAAAGTGTGGTAGGTAGAAAGCCAAGGCTAGTTAAATGTTCGAATTAGGATCCTTGTTGATCATTTGAGGGAGGAAGGCTTAGAAGATAGGATTGGCGCCTACTAAGTAGGAGGAAATCTCAAGGGCTTATCGTGAGCCTTGAGGGTGCTCACCCCCTCAAGCTTACTATATAATCCCTCATTCTTCCCTCACTCATCCTCTCTTTCCTTTGTGCTCCAAGGCACCCCACGAGTTATAAGTGTGGGTGTGGGAAGCCATATTGGAGCACATGTGTGTGCTTAGTTTTTAGTTTGAGAGCCAAGGCTTGTTAGCCTTGAAGAGGGCTTGACCTCTTGGTAGAATTAGTGTTGACGTGAAGGATTTTAAAGTTAATTCATGATTCCAATTTGTGGTACTTTAAGTTCATGTTTTGAATACACGTGGTTGCAAGTTCCATGTTTAAGAGTTGAGCACTTGATGTTGTGATGAGTGCAAAAATATACTTGTGTGGATTAGTTAGTCTTAGTGAAGTTAGGAAATTCTCTCTCCCCCTCTCCTCTCTAGGATTTTAGGATTTTAGGATTAGAGAAGAATTGTGTGATTAGAAAGGGGTTGTTAGTAGAATTAGGGAAATTAGGTAGGAAGATTAGTTAAGGGCTTGAATAATTAGTGAGGTAGTTGGGCATTACAACTACAAAGTTGTGGGTTCATGAAGGAGCTGGGTTTATGAAGGAGCTGGGTTTGTTTAGTTAGAAGCTAAGGAGCTGGGTTCATGAAGGACCTGGGTTTGTTTAGTTAGAAGCTAAGGAGCTGGGTTCATGAAGGAGCTGGGTTTATGAAGGAGCTGGGTTTGTTTAGTTAGAAAGTAAAGAGCTGGGTTTATGAAGGAGCTGGGTTTGTTTAGTTAGAAGCTAAGAAGCTGGGTTTATGAAGGAGCTAGGTTTATGTAATTAGAAAGTAAAGAGATGGGTTCATGAAGGAGCTTAGTAGATAGCCTACCTAATTAGCTCATAGACAAGTAGTTAGTTACATTATGCTAGTTAGTGTTATGTGTGGCTTTCACAAGTAAATGTATTTGAGATTGACTATAGAGAATAGTGTTTTTTTTAACACTTGCATCATCTCTTTAAAAATAAACCACGTGCACAACTTAATGGAGAATGTGGAGCACTCTCGCGATGGCAAGACAAAGGAAGCAAAGACCAAAGGTGCGAGGGAGAGATTGACATAAGTCACATAAGTATTTCTTAATACTTAAAGGCTTATGTACGGTATGGAGACACCAAGTGAGACCTCTTATAGTAGCGATACGGAATACACAAGTGATAGTTCAAGTGGTAGTATAGAGTCAACGGCACGGACTCCATTTAGGAGAGGGATATCCTTAAGGGCTTGTGTAGCTAAAGCAGCCGGATGGACGTTAGAAGCAAACAAAGACAAAATAGCACCCGAGCATAAGGAGGTTAAAATAACATAGTTAACTTGTGCATTTTCCACATACGTATTGAAATCGTACATTGAGTTGTTAAAAGTGAAATTCCAGTTAAATCCAAGACCACTTGAAGGGTGAACCTTGCACTATGGACTCATCCAAGTCCAAATCCAATACCGCGGAGGAATGTGAGCCCAAACCCACTACTCGGACTACGGACGCTTAAGGGTGGGGGGTTTGGCCTCACACCTTCGTTGGATCGCTTCAATATGTTGAGCCGCCATTCTCCTCCTTTCGTCAAGTGCTTCCAAATCGGTTAGTCGATTTCGTAAGGATTGACTTTCGGTAAGTCTTGCACTTACGGCCACCCGAAGTGATTCGACTTCATATTCGATTGGAAGTGTAGCTTCTAGGCCATAGACTAAGGAAAATGGTGTAGCACGCGTAGTTACCTTGTAGGTCGTACGATATGCCCAAAGTGCCGCCGTTAATTTTGTATCCCAATTCCGCTTTGAGTCCAAAATTGTTTTGCGTAGAATACTTACCAAAATACCGTTGACTCGTTCCGTTTGTCCATTTGTTTGTGGGTGGTAAGGAGTGGTCTTCCGGTGATCGATTTGAAACCTCTCGGTCATCTCCCGGATTAAGTCGTTCAAAAAGTGAGTACCCCGGTCACTTACTAGAATTTTCGGCACTCCGAACCGAGAAATAATATTTTCGTACATGAAAGTTGCCGCATGTTCCGCCGTATCGGTCTTTACCGCTTTGGCTTCCGCCCACTTCGTAAGGTACTCCGTAGCAACCACAATATATTTCATCCCTTTTGTAGATTGAGGGTGCACCTCACCCACATAGTCAATTCCCCATTTCTCAAAAGGAATTAAAGGCAATGACACATGGAGTGGCATTTCCATCCTTAGGTCGTTCCGGGCATAACGTTGACAAGCATCGCATTTTCTCACATAATCGTGTGCATCCTTAAATAGTGTGGGCCAAAAATAACCCGCCCTAAGGATTTTTTGCCCGGTGAGTTGACCGGAGAAGTGCCCGCCACAAGCGCTATCGTGGCAAGCGATTAAAATCGCTTCAACCTCCGATTTCGACACACATCGTCGTAAAAGACCATCGGATCCTCTCCTAAATAACCTATGGCCTACCACAACAAATTGCCTACTATTTACCCTTACTTTTCTTCTCTCCTCCTTTGTCCATTCTTCGGGCAACTTGTGGGTTGTTAGGAACTCCACAATTCCGGCATACCATTCCGGTGTCGAAGTAACTACGAATAGGCTATCATCTACCAACCTATCCTCTACCGGATTTTCTCCTATCTCCTCCAACAACCTAGACAAGTGGTCGGCTTGTAAATGCATGCGACCCGGCTTGTATTCTACCGTGTAATCAAATTCTTCTAGCAACAAGACCCACCTAGCTAACCTACCACTTAATTCCGCCTTGTTAACTAGATACTTGATAGCCATGTGGTCAACGAAAAATACAACCGGGTTACACATTAAGTAATGTCTAAATTTTTTTACCGAAAATACCATCGCTAGGCATTCACGTTCTGTGGTTGAATAATTTCGCTCCGCCGGTGTCAATTGCTTACTTGCGTAAGCTATAGGTTGATCCTTCTCTTTTTCCCCCGTTGCTTGACAAAGTGCGCTCCCAACCGCCACATTGCTCGCATCGCAATAAACATGAAAAGGCTTACCCCAATTTGGTGGCATCAATACCGGGTAAGTGCTCAACCTATCCCGTAATTCTTCAAAGGCTCTTTGACACGCATCCGTCCACTCAAATTTCACATTCTTCTTGAGCAATTGTGTAATGGGCACCGCTATCTTTGAAAAATTAGGAATGAGCTCCCGGTACCAACCCACATGCCCTAACAATTTAGATATCCCCTTAGAATTGGTTGGAGTTGCCAATTCGCTTATGGCCGCAACCTTTTCCGGATCCGGTTCTCTCCCCTTTTCACTAACTACATAACCCAACAACACTCCCCTATTGACACCCAAAAATGTCTTATCCGGGTTCAATGCTAACCTCATCTTCCTACACCTAATCAATGCCTCCTTAACACAATGTAAGTGCTCATCCACATTACTTTGTGTACTAAAATCATCCACAAACACGGTCATGGATTTAAACAACAAGTCGGTGAAAATATACATCACCAACCTTTGAAAAGTGGCCGGGGCATTACATAATCCAAATGGCATCACAATCCATACAAAGGTTCCCCATGGTGTGGTAAAGGCCGTCTTATGGATATCTTGAAGGGCTATGGAAATTTGATTATATCCCGCATACCCATCCATAAAAGTATACCTCGCATGACCTCCAACCTCTTCAAGCAATAAGGTGATGAAAGGTAAGGGGAAATGGTCCTTTTGTGTGCACGAATTTAATTTTCTATAATCTACACACACCCTTAGTTTCCCATTCTTTTTCTTCACTAGGACCATAGGAGAAACCCAATCCGTAATTTCAACCGGCTTAATAAACCCGGCCTTCAACAACCTCTCCAATTCCGCCTTCACCAACAATTGCAATTGAGGATTCATCCTCCGCTCCTTTTGTCTAATTGGTCTAGCACCCGGAATCAAAGGAATCCGGTGCTCTACCATCTCCCTAGGAATTCCTTTAAGCTCATCGTAAGACCAAGCAAAAGTATCACTAAACTCATCTACCAAATTGCTATACTCCCTAACCTCTTTCTTCCCCAATTTGGATCCCATTTTCATTTGTCGCACCTTGCCATTCTTCAATTTCACGTCCACGTACCGCCAATCCGCTTCCGACACATGTGCTTGTTCATCTTTATTTCGATACCAATCGGAAGGCACATTGGGGTAGTCTTTCACATTTTGACCCACAACTATCCCCGTAGAAGTGGTCTTAAAATGTAAGGGCTCCTCCAATTTTGATGACTCGATAATAACCTCCTCCTCTTGAGTTCCATCCACATGGATTAAACTAACTTCACCCTCTTCCACGTCATCTACCCAAGGTGTTAACCCACCTCTAACCCATTCTTCCTCGGTGAGCACCTCACATGGCTCCAATGATGAACACTCTTCTAAACTAGCATTAAGAATTTTATCACCTAATTCCAATTGGTGAGATGTGACCATGACATCAAATTCCGACTCGGGGTACTCCCTTAACCATTGGGCATAATCCCCATCATCCCCATAATGGTAGAAATTAGGACCTAAGCTTCCCGATCCATAATATATGGGCCTACTACGACCTCCCGAATGCACTTCCCCTATCAACACATCTTCATTTTTGTTAGCCTCCTTGGCATCATCTCCGTCCTTCTCGTGGTGATAGAACTTAGGACTTAAGTTCCCCGAACTTGAGCGTATAAATGTGTGTTGACCTTTGGGTTGAACAACTCCCACTAAAGCCTCATCACAGTTATCTTTAACCTCGTCATCAAATACCTCTTCCGATGGTAGACACAATTCTTTCTTCATCCAACCTCCTAGTGACCCAATCGACACCACTACTCTATTATCCTTAGGACCATAAGTTATGGATGGTTTTGGTCCACCCCAATTAACCATAGCATTCGCCATCCGTAGCCAAGGCCTTCCTGGCAAAATGGGAAATGTGTCCTTGTTGGAGTGCATTTTAATGACATGGAAGGTCACTAAGTACTCTTGACCCCCGGTAGTCATCCTACAATCCTTGATCATCCCCAAAGGTGTAGTTGAACTTTGATTTGCCATATTGATGATCAAAGGTGAAGGCCCCGTGAGTCCAAGTCCTAACTTCTTCATGGTATGTTCCGGTAGTATGTTTAAACTACTCCCTCCATCAACTAATACGTTAGGAACTACCTTGTCTACAATCACAACTTCTATCTCTATGGCTTTCACATCTCTTCCGCCTTGTGATTGGATTCTAGCGGCTACTTTAGTTTTGACCTTCCTAGCCCTCCTATGCACCGGCATCCCTTCCTTTAATGTTTTCCTTGCCGCGGGTGAAATCTCCAATAGTTGGCCGAAAGTAATATCCGCCTTGAGTGTGCTAAGATCCGCCCACAAGTCGTACCCGGTAGACTTGTCCATCTTGGAATTACCCACTCCGTCAAATTCATCCAAGGGAATTCCCGGTCCGTCCCATTCGCCCACATCGCTACCATCCAAGTCATGTACTACATTAGGCCTCTCCCTAGCTTGTAGAATTACATTCTCCCTTTCCACATCCTTGGTAGCCCTCCTAGCTACCCTATCTAATTCGGAGAGGTTAAGCTCTTCATCCGAAGAGTAATTCCCTTGCTCTCCTATTCCTACCTCCAATGGGGCATCCCCTCTCCTAGCTCTAGTAGTTACCGCTAATGCGGGTGCTTCTTCAACCACACCCTTACCCTTCACTAACTCATGTGTAATAGCATTGGTGTGGGGGGGCCATTGACTTTGTTCCTCTCCAATTCCCATTGGGAGAGGAAGCATGTCATCACAAGTGGCCTCCAACACACCATTCATAAACCTAACGTCTTGGGAGTTAGATGGACCCGGATCCATTGGAGGCGCTTGTCTTCCGCCATTGACATTAGGTGAACTTCCTTGTCTATTTTGTATCGGAATGTACCCGGTTGTGGTTTGCAATCCCGCCGGCGGGTGAAAAGTTTGCCTAGCATTACTATGGTCATAGTATAAGTTAGGTGGCCTAAGTTCATTAGCCGGTACTCCTTGTGGCCTAGCACCTCGCATATTATCCCTTGCTTGTTGTTGTGGATTAGCCACCGGGTAAGGGACATTAATTATTTTGTCCGGTTGGCGACACTCATCCGAGGGGTGACTCCCTCCGCAATTGCTACAATTTAACCCTTGACCTTCGGACCAACATTGTCCTTGAGCGTGCCACCTACCACAAAATGGGTGAAATTCTTTTTTCTCATAATTTTGGCCACCTTGCCCTCTAGGTTGTGATCCTCTATTGTTGCCGTTTCCATAGTGAGGTGGCATTTGCCCTCGTTGATTTTGTTGAGGTGGATTACCGTTTCCCCTTTGGTCACGGTTTTGTCCATCTCTACAAAATTGCCGAGTGTGGCCCGGTTGGCCACATTGGACGCACCATAATCCGGAAGAATGCCTCCCCGACTCAACCGGGGGTGGAAGTCCCGGTTGTTGACTCCGGATCATTAATGACATTTGATCCGTGAGGCTTTGCATTTGTTTTATCATAACCTCTTGGAATCCTAGTTGGCTAGCACCTAATCTCCTCTCAACCTCTTCTAAGTGTGGATCCGTTCTAGGGGCCGGTAGTGCCAAAAGAGGTGCCGGTTCCCTAACCGCCAAAGGTTGGGGGCCGGTATCCACCATAGCATAGGGGATTTGACCTTCGTGTTTAACCGGTTCTCCCGAAACTACTCTAGGTCGGATAGGGATGAATTGAGGGATTAATTCATCCTCCCTTCTCCATAACCTTTCGTGATCCTTATCCAAATTTTCAATATCCCTAGCCGCCCGCTTGGCATCCGCTAAGGTTAAGGGATTTCTTTCTAGAACACCCCTAATAGTTCCGGACTTGAAAAACCCTTGGATAAAAAATTGTTTTAGTGTATCGTCGTTGAGCATAGTACCCACGAACCTAGTGCACACTAAATCAAACCTCCTAATGTAAGCCGAAATTTCTTCCTCCCTACCTGTCGCAACCCTTGCTAGTCCCCCTTGACCATCTTGGCAATTTTCATTTCCTAGCAAAGGTTACGAGTGCTAACCCTTCGCATACCGCCATGCAAATGGTTAGCTCCTCTAACCCCGGACCAATAGTTCATAGGAGGGAACCAACCCTCCTACTTTGCTTTCGGGACTCACCCCTTAATCGGTAACCCATTTCCCCAATGTGGACTTCCATCCATGGAAGTCCAATCCTATGTTGATCATTGCGTTGCCGGAGCAACACTACAACAACCCGAACCATACTAGGCAACTATGGCCTCACAATGGGCCAATGCCCATGGAGGCCTTGCTGTTCGGCCTCGGGTGGGTGAGGCCACACCACCTCACCCATATAAGCCTCTAGGACTTCACGCGGGGCCCCTACCCCACCGTCAACCAACCTCTTGTCTCTCTACCAAGAGTTGGGGCCAAGTGGACATTTTCCTTTAGCTGCTGGGCCTAGAACCCACTAGCAGCTTCAGACCATCATAACTTCCTTGTATGATGTCTGATCATAACAACCAACCACTCCATCTTCATCTACGCTTCACGTAGATGCCGATGGACTCCTCGCTTGCCCCATTCGGGCAAGTCTTGAGGAAGTTATGCCTGTTTGAACCTTGGCAGTCCCGGGAATCACTCCCAGGCACTGCTGTACCAGGGCGCTGTCCCGGGACAGCGCCCCACTCAAATGGCCATAACTCCTAGCTCACACCTCCGATTGAGGTGTTCTTGAGCTTTCTAGAATCACCACGCCATGAGCTACGCATAGCTCATGGCCTTACCCTTGTGCCTCCTAGTCTTCGTGGGTGGGAGGCGTTCCCAACGCCCGGGGCCCTCACCCACACTAGGATCACTTGGGCCCTCTCACCAACGGCGCCACAAGTCCCGGGTGTCACTCCGGGGTCCCCCTTGTGCCCATGGTGTTTCGGGCACTCCTCATGGAGAGGTGCGCGACACTACCTTGCTTTAATGAGGATAATGCCCTTAAGGCGGTACTTTGACCTACTTCCGGCCTAAATTCATTTAGGAATTCCCGTTGTAATTGTTCCCATCCCCTAAAATGACCCTCGGCATGATCCCGATACCATTCATAGGCTTCTCCCTCTAAAGTGGTCGGAAACCACACTAACCAATAACCCGGGTTGGTTATGAGGGAGCTAGCCAACCGTTCGATATACCGTTCCATGTGGCGAGAGGGATCCTCATCCTTGGTCCCATAAAATTTAGGGAGATGAGATGGCATATCCATCGCCGCTAAATTTTGTGGGACCACAATGGGTAGGCCTCTTGGCCTAACCAATGGGTCTATAGGAGGTACCGGAGGTATAGGCGGAATTGGAGGTATGGGTGGCGGATCCATCCCCCGCTCCTCGGCCATAGTGTCCGGTAAGGTATTTTCTAACCCCTCACCCAAGCCTATAAAATTTTCCTTTGTTAATTTATGTGCCTCCGATGAGGTTTCTCTACCCAACTTGGAAGGAGTTACCTCTTTCTCAAGTTGAGTGTCCACTCCTAATGTCTCCACTAACAAACTAACACTAGGCTCAATATTTAAGCAACTCTCTAATCTAACATGAGCTTCACCTACAACTTCACTAATTCTAGAAGTCCTTCTCTTACGGGTAGATTTTTCTAAGCCTAACACTAAACTCGGTTTTTGGGATCGAGTCTTACCTTGCATTCCCCATAAGACGATCAACCCTCACTTGACCAATCGCATCTCTCACAACCCTCCCCTCTTAATGTTTCCACTTATCTTGGTGTGATTTAAATTTTTAGGAGGTGAGGAGAAAGACCCTGCAAGCCCACTTAAGTAAAGAAATCCCAATAGGGGATAGGCATGCTCATGTTAATTTTTGGTTAAGCCGGAGCATCACCTCCGCACTTTTCCGCAAATTAAACACTTGCCACAATACCGATTGTGAGGGGGTGACCTTCCGAGTAGATTATGTTAAAAAGTCGAGGCTTCACCCTTCGACTTCTCACACTATCCACAATTCGGGAATTACCCTCTACAACGGATAACGACAATCACGAATACAAAAGGCATTCCTTAATTGGTTAATAATTTCACTTTGAAGAAACAAACGTACCTTAAGCAATCGCATCCCCCTGTGAGTTAGCACTCCCCTCAATCGTGACTCAATGTGACAACACAACAAACTTCCTAAAATATTAATTTAATCTAGAGCATGAAATGACAACTCCCGAAACTTTGAGACTCACCCCGAGGGGAGTGTCAAAGTTCAATGTCCTAAGGTGAATTTACCCTCTAATGTTTTAATGAGCTACTCGGTTATAGGTTCCTTCTAAGTCCTTAGCAAATCCCCAAAAAGGTTGAGGACGTACCTTCGCCGCGCTCCTTCCTTAAAAATAAATTTGCGTAATTGACAATGCAATCCATTCCAAGGAATAATTGAAATACAATTAATCTAATAAATTCAAATGTAAACCCCAAAGAGAGAACACTTACCGAGTCTCGGGTGCTCCTTCCCCTCTCTCAAGTTTGTGTCTCCAAATTTTCCTAGTTGCCTCCAAGTCTCCTAGTCGCCTCCAAGTCTTGTAACTACCTCCCGCTTCGCTCCCGGCGGACGCACCAATTATGTGAGACCAAATCCACCACCCTTAAGCGTCCTAGTTCGGGTGATGACTTTGAGAATCACATTTATCTATCACAACATGGAACCATATGCAAGGTGATTTTCATGTTTAAATGAACATGCATTGTCTCACTCATTGTACTTTATTAATGTTGGCCTCTTGGCTTGTGCTAGAGTTGGCTTTCTCAAGAGTCCAACCCGCGGCTTTAGCCGCACATGCCCTCAATGATTTTCCCCTTGCATACTTTGACCCAACCTCCTTTGTCTTCCCCTCGCGGAAGTCCTCCACCTTCTCCATTACTTGTGCACTTGATTTATTTAATAGAGAGGATACAAGCGTTAAAAAACGCTATTTCCCATAATCAATCCTAAGTGCAATTACTTATGAAACCCACACGTGCCTCCACCTAACCTAATGTGGCCAACTACTTATCTATAAACTAATATAGTCTAATATAGTCTATAAACTAATGTAATAATATAAACTAATCAGTCTCAGCCGCAGCTAACCAGCTACCCAAAATACAGTCCCGGCCACAGCTAACCAGCTGCCTCCCATGCAATCACAACCACAGCTAACCAGCTGCCTCCAATGCAGTCGCAACCACAGCTAACCAGCTGCCTCCAATGCAGTCGCAACCACAGCTAACCAGCTGCCTCCTGATACAGTCTCCCCTAGCCGCTAATCGAGCATTTCCCTAAGTCTTTGTTTTCGATCCTTTACTAATGAATTAATCTAACCCACTAATTCCACTAAATAACTACCTAATCCCCACATGTTGTCTCAAGCTCTAAGAGCTCACTCCACTTGAGAGGAATTGAGAGAGAGAACTTAACTAATTAAATTCACTAAAAACTAATGTCCTACACGCTTAGCTCAAGCTTTTAAGAGCTTGCTCCCTTGAGAGCGCTTGATGAAGAGAGAGAGAAATGAGAGAAAAAACACCTTAAGTAGCAAAGAGGGAGAGAGTGGGAAAGAGGTGAGGATAGGGTGAGAGGATTGGCACCTCCAATCACAATCCTTTAACCCTCTCCTCCAAAGTAGGGACTAATCCCCATCCACCAAGCTTCCTTCTTCCCAAACTACCAAGGTGGATCCAAAAGTGGGCATTTAACTCGCGGAGCTCACCTTGCTTCACCTTACCCCCCACTCACCTAATCAAGGCATCCTCTTATTGAAGTTAAACCTTGAAATTACTACACAACACATTCTAATGCCTAAACTTAAATCCATACCACACTTCACTCTTTTTATGTTTTGTGAATAATCATAGCACATCAAAGTCACACTAAAATTGGTTTCGAAGACTTAATCACCACATGTGGGCACCATTTTGGGCTCACACCCCACTCAAATGGCCATAACTCCTAGCTCACACCTCCAATTGAGGTGATCTTGAGCATTCTAGAATCACCACGCCATGAGCTACGCATAGCTTATGGCCTTACCCTTGTGCATCCTAGTCTCCGTGGGTGGGAGGCGTTCCCAACGCCCGGGGCCCTCACCCACACTAGGATCACTTGGGCCCTCTCACCAACGGCGCCACAAGTCCCGGGTGTCACTCCGGGGTCCCCCTTGTGCCCATGGTGTTTTGGGCACTCCTCATGGAGAGGTGCGCGACACTCACCCCCACCAAACGGAGTCGATGCCCTCATCGACTATACTCGTAGTCGGCACACCAATTCTCAAGTTGCCATCCTCTATGGTGCCGCATTGTGTTTACCTTAGGGCGCGACCCCCACAATGCATCTTCAAATTTGGCATAGTCCCAAAGGTGTCGTTACTAGGTGGTCCGTTAGCGACCTTGGAACTCCTCCAAGGACCTAACCTACAATAGACCCACCTACTTTGAGACTCACTTGGGTTGCCCCTCCTTTGGGGCCTCCCCCGTTAGGCTTCACTAGCCTAACATGACACATCTAGGCGAGACCTCAACGCTTCCACTAAGTTGTCTCGGTTGCAACTCCGAGATGGCTTTCCATTGTTAAGCCACGCCTCGATCGCACGGGGGTGATGCCAAGTCCCGCCCGACTCGGTTCCCACTTTGCTCTTTCGAGACATGGGTTCATGACTCCCATGCGCCAACTTTCGTTTGGTCTCGGGTAGCACTTTTATGAGCACGCGCCATCACCTTGTCCCCGCCCGGACAAGCCCACTGCTAAGAGGTTTCTTGGTTTTATCCAAGGCCCCTCCAAGCCATGGCCCCCAATTACTCGGCTTACCCAACCTAGTTTGGCATGTCTATTCCCCCTCTTCCATTAACCAAGCACAAGTACAAGACTAGGACCTCATCTCATACTTTTCTCTTTGCACCACTAAAGTTTGGACTTTATTCCCTCAAGCCAAAAAAACAAGTTCATGTCGTGGAGTAATTAACCTCGAAGCTAAGTGTGTGTAGTTAGTTTTTTGGTTACAAACAAACCCAGGGAAACAATCAGGGAAGACTTAAAAGGTGATCCTTATATCATCTAGGTGTCTTAGACAAGGTTTGTTAGGTAAAACACAAGGTTATAACACTGCATTTCCATTTAGGTGTATCAATTAGTTTACGGGCAGGGGTAAAAACACCTAAAAGATCACTCCATAGCAGTGCATGCAAAGGTGACAGTCTCTCTTCTCACTCTAAATTCCCAGTCAATGGTCTGACAGTGAGTTCATTTTAATTGGACCAAGTGCGGTGCAAAAGCATAGGGCTCGCCATCGACCATAGTCATTTGTAAAAGTAACCCATTTTAGTCTTGCTTATCAAAGTCGAGGGCCCTTTGATATCGTCCATAAACTGTCATTTAATTAATCCTTTTAATTGAACTTGAAACAGGCGGTGCAGTCTCCCTTGCAGGGTTATCAAAGTTCCTTAATTAATCTTTTCATCTTAAGTTGTACAGTCCGACCATAGTCTTTACCTGGTCTTGGCCAAGGCAATCGTAACTTCTTTTCTCATGACTATAGGTCAAAGACACTTATGCGCGTTACCATATTCTCACACCACTCGTAAACTCATTTCATTGATTTAAAGTTCCAATTACATCTATTCAATCCTCAAGACAATCGGTTTAATTCCTTATGACAAACCGAAGCGAACAATCCAATGATTAAAGGAAACGAAAGTTCAACTTAATCTTAGTTCCTTTTAACTTTTATTAAAGAATTCAACCTTACCAGTATAGTAAGCGGCACGTCCTTCCGTCTTCTTCACTGTCGGTTGACCTTCCGTAGACAATGGACTCTTCGAGTTGTCCTTTCGACTTCCACCATAGACTTGAACAGTTTCTTCATTTGCACTGAGAAGACCATAGCCTTATTCTTTATTCGGTTTAATTCGACCCGGTAATACAATGCTACGATTCCATAATCATGTCCGTATTACAAGGATACCACTTGCTGTGCACAAATTGGTTTAAAGAATAAAACTACGTCGATGACAATGGATATGGTGTGCAGTCAATATTAGAGGCAATGTAGATATAGATAAATGCAGGGAGAAAAAGCCTAGGGTCTCTTAATCATTTCGTGTACTCAAGCAAAGGAATGATAGACTAAGATATTTCTGTATTTCCAGTCATATGTATTCCACGAATCGCTCCAAGATTAATCACAACTCTCAACTGGAGAGACACTTTCCTTATATTACTCAACGACCATAGTCTCATGATCGACTGTATCACAGTGATGGTAAGAAATTAATTCGTATCATAACATATTATGACCTCAGTTCGCATTCGCAGACCTTTGACTTTACTGCTTCATCAGTACCTAAAGTTAATTCCTGTAATGCTTGCTCTCCCAAACTAGAATCCTATAAACAATGATCATCAACAGTCTGTAGCGAGTTACAGATTATTCAACTAACCTACAAGACTACAAGAAAATCACCCATCCTTCAGATTGAACTTAGGCATTTTCTCTCAATTCACTACATGAAGGCTGGAGAATTGCGACAGGTAATTAAGGGGAACTGCAAACACTAGGATCTCAACCAATTATACTTGCAGACCATAGTCAACTGTAAACACAATCACTCTCAAGGATCTATCGTCACGATTTAATAATACGACTTAATTCCCTGCTCTTTATATAAATAGACAATTCGTTCAGGTAATCAACCCCTGCAAAATTACCACACTCAGATCCCAAATTGAGACGATAGACTCGTCAGTACAGGTAATGGCCATCTCGAGAAATTGTCTTGCCATGAAAATATACAACCACATATACATAATAGGAAAGCTGACACAATTATCAAATAACTTCAGTTTACCGCTTAGCATTAAAACTCGAGATTCACAACAGATTAAGTCCCAAGCAAACTGATACTCACGCTTGACTCCGAAGTTAGACAATTGCCTACGACCCCAGTAAAAATCTTCTGGGAGCCACTGTACTTATAACAACAACAACAACAACAACGCATGCGCATCCCACGCATGTGATTGCAAAATAAGATTTAAAATCAGATTCACCAAAAGATCCACACACAAGACAGAAAGTTCAATAATAATCTCCTACAAGCTCTCGGCCTCTCGCCTACAAGACACACACCTAATGAATGGCCTCCTCCTCTTTCTCAACCTACAAAAAGTAGTTATAACCATCTTTGTCTCTTCAAACCGGGCCATAACCTTCCCATGGCCTAGTTTCACATATCACAAGACATTAGCTATTTCACACCACAAGGTTTCATATTTTCGAGTTCAAGAAGTGACTATTCACACTTAAACTTCATTAATGCTACCAAAAATCAAAAAATTGTACCACATAGCCCCCGACTAACATTGTTGCTGGCCTCAGCAACCTTGTCTCCGAAATGGTTGGTGAAATGGACGTTGAGGGTGCGAAGTTATGTTAGCTGCTCTTTTGTTGTCCCGAATCTCCATCTTCTCAATAGCACGGCGTAGATCATCATCTACTTCCACCATCTCTGGAGCATTAAGACGTTGCCATCGCAAGAATCTTTCGAATGGCCCCGCCCGGGTGTGCGGAAATTCATCGATCAGACACCTATGAGCACCTGCAATAAAGTGAGTGATGGCCATGGCTTCCACCAGTCGTACCCATCGGGTCGGACGATATTGCAATTTCAAGAGTAGTAGAAATTCATGACGGCTTTCCGAAAATTGATTGACATCAATGGTAACGTTCCATTGACCACACCAGTCGGCGAGAGTGTTACAAAACACTGCAGCCCGGAAACATACTGGATCCACATGTTGAATATGTTCCTCAAAAAAATTCCGATATGCTTCCTGACATTGAGCTGCGGTCGCCTTAGGCCCTGGTATAAGAGGCCAATTGTACTCCACACTGTGGAGTGTCGCTTGCGGGTCCCATTTGTGTCTTCGAGTACACACGCAAAAGTGGGGATGCGTGGCCACGGCTGGTGGCGGATGGGAAGACCATTGCCTAGAGATTCGGCGATAATGGATATCCGCCGGGATGTCCTCACTTCGTGACAACCCATAGTCCTCCAATAACCATGAAAGAGCCTCCCAAGTGGGAACCGGCGTTTCTTGAGGCCTGTCAAACATCTTATGGTATTGCCCCAAATGTTGCAAAGTTAGGGGACTGCCCACTAATGGTAACCTGATAGAAATAGAGGGTACCGAGAAGCTAGGGGGTGGCAGATCAAGTTGAATTTGGCCGTGTAAATTTAAGAACGGTTTCTTCCCAGCAGAGGCTTCCTTAATATATCTCTCCAATCTATTACTAGTCCTCTCATGTTGGAACAGATAATGGGAGGCACTTAAATCCTTGCTAGAGACCATAGACAAACGTTGCACATTGTTGGAAAGAAGACTAGGTACAAAGTCAGGATGTTGGAGTTGCCCGTATAGGCTCTGTAACACCAATTGCCACTCATGCAGGTCCGACTGCGTCTGGCCATAAAACTGAGATGAAATTCGTGTGCTATAATCTTGCCAGGAAGCCACACGCTTATCAGATTGGTAGGACAATGACTGACGACTCACCCATTGACGTTCTAAAGAGGAATAATATAACAAAACCCTTGCCCCCATATCCCCGATGACCATGAAAGCAGCATGTGGATCTGAGAGTTGAAGATGTTTACGAGCTAGGATTTCGGCACAAAGGTTTTCAATCCCCTCCTCGCAACTAGTTGCCCAAACTTCCAAAAATTGCCTATGATCTAACCAATCCTCTCTGACCAACTTATGAGTAACTAAGAATAAATCCCTCTGTAATTCATACAATCGAAACAAATCTTGAGGAACTGGACCACTGGACTCCCAATCCCACAACCTGGCCACGGACGCTTTAGACTGATGGACAGTTTCAGACTCGAGAAGGACTTGAGTTTTCGGAGAATGCTCTTTCTCCTTCCTGGTCAAGAGCTCCCGTTGAAGCTCAAACTCCTTTTTCTGCAGCTGTAATTTTTCCCGCAACTGGTGACTTTCCGTCTGCACTTTCTTTAACTCCTCTTGGCAAGATTGTAAGGTCGCTCGCTCCTGCTCCCCATGTTGCATTTGCTCCCTCAATGCCTGGTTCTCTTTTTCTTTTTCTTCGCCGAGCGCCTTGCTAGTTTCCATTATCTTTCTCAGGGTCTCGATCTCGGCCTCTTTACTCATTCGTTCTTTCATAGCTTGTGCAAGGTCACACAGGTTCTTCACATTGTTAGTCTGGCATTCCACCAGAGCTTCACCTTTCTTAATTAATTGGTCCTGTTTCTCATCAACCATTGTCTGCAAACTTTGCACCCGAAGCCTCAGCCTTCGATTCTCCACAACTTCTTGATCTGGTTTCTCAGGGCTGGACGATGGACTGGGAGTTGATTGAGGAGATGATGGTCCTCCCAAGAACACAGCTGGGGGAGGTAACTCGTCGCAAAGTACCGAGATGTAGAAAGCTGAATACAACTCCATCAACTTCATCTTTCGCTTAACCTCAATCTCTTCCAGCATCCTTTCTTGCACTATGCTAGCCCAGTTCACCCTCTCGCCATCCAAAGTCTTCATTACAGCCATTATCATTCTCTGAGGGATTGTGTCCTTCTGAGGTCGAAACAGGAAATAGTCATTGATGAACTTAAGCCACTGTTTCCATTGTGGTTTCGCAGCATCAAGTTTACACCCCCTGGGGGTGCAAGGTAGTTCCCCTTCGAACCAAGACTCATATTGATGCTTTGTGAGTCCCGGCATCTCTTCGACTAAATGACCCCCAGCTAGTAACCTTAAAATTCTTTCAATCATCTTGCTACTGAAGTCTATGGTCCGTCCATCGACTAGGGCAGTCTCAGTCTCTCGAGAATAAGTTTGGACAAATTGAACGACTCTGTCCACATAAGCCACTCTGGTAACATTTTGGATCCAAGACAAATAATTGAATATTCCAGCTCTCCTCAGTCTCTCACTGTCCACGTTCCAGGACGCCCGGAGTGCCGCAGGAATAGGAGACAACACTATCGGCCTGATGCTCAAGGCCTGACTTGACTTAGCTATCTCACCATTTTCCATGGTATCTCACTGTTGCTTTCTCAGACAATGGATTTGTATCCCAATATCAGTGCTGTAACTTTTATGAAAAGGTCAAGAGCTTTGTTCTACCCAAGACTCGCTACCCTGCACAAGGCCCACTTCACAGACTAAGTTCCTAGCATTTTTCTTCAGTTGAGGGCCCCTGGTAGTCAATTAACTCTAATTGTTGCATTTTTTTTTTTCATCTACAGCACTCAAAAAGAACTGCTTCCACAACCTCTGTTCAATCTTTATCAAGAAACTATATCTCTATAATCTTGGAAGGAGTTTCCTCGGGGAGACAATGGTCTTGTTAACTACTCTTTCTCCGGCCGTTGTACTCATTGAATGATTCGTTTTGGGAACAGCAGAGAACCTTTTTACCTCTGAATCCCTCCTTTCTATCTTTTCTCTTTGAAATCATTCCCTCCCATTCACTTAGCTATTGCATTCTCTTTACAAAGTTCTACTTCAGAGCTCTAAACAATATACTAAATTACGATAATATCTTTCTCCTTTTTCACTCGGCTCATAACCTCTTCAACTGTCAACTTTAAGCATTATCTGGAAGAAAATTCTCTGGCCCTCTCTTTTAGCCTTAAAGTTGTCACTAACTTAACCAATTTGGAATCTATCTTTTTCTTCCACTCATCACTTCCGCACTTGGATCTATAAGACTTTTTCATTTCTCTCTGGCAACTTTGTCACAGTTTTCTCTCAACAATATCACTTTCTTTTTGCTGAGCCTAATATCTGACGTTCTTTCATCCCTGCCTTTGCCATAACCTGTAAAGTCTTCATTTCAGGGCCCTCCCTTCTTTCTGCAGCACTCCATGCTTACTACATTTATTTCTCTTCTTCTAAACTTATGGATCTCTCTCTAATGGCAGCAAGAATTTGAGCAGATAAAAAATCTCAGAAAAATAAATCTTGACTGTAGTCTGGGGCTCTTTTCAGAGAAGTTTCCTCTCCTGCCTTTAAGCGACTAATTTTAGCTTCTAATTGAGCATTACTCTTAAGCATTGTTCACTACTTTTCAGCTCCCAACCCTTACAACGGATTTTTTTTCTTTTCTTTTCTTTATAACTCTCTGCTCATCAATCCTAGCTCAAATCAGGGCCTCACTTTTTCTCAAACCTACAAGATCACCCAGAATATCCTCTCATTTCTAAGCACACCTAAGCTCTCATTTCTTTATTTATTTACTCAACTATATACATAGTGCAATATGCTTGGCCATAGTCTGACAATTTCTTTCAAACCCTTGTTTCAGTTGGACTATTGCCTTAATACATCCTCATTACTTATCTGTGCCTCAACAATATCTATTGCAAAGAGAAACACCCAAGGGATGAGCCAAACCTATCAGTAGAACTCTCATGCTATCCCCTGCACTTCTTTTTCCACAGTTGACTCAATTTGTCTTGGTGAGGGTCCTAATTTTTCTCCTTGACAGTTTAACTATGAAAGATCTTAGGTCTCTCTTCTCAGACTTATGATGACTCAATTAACCCACTGAGATATTTCCAGGCTAGATTTCTACCCTCTCCAAGATTTAACAATTGCTTCTAAAATTGAGTTATCAGTCTCACAAGTGTTGCAACATATTTAGCTCCCTTAACATCTCTCTGTCATTCTCTGTTGTACGTCTGCAAGATATTATTTATTTTGTATTTTTTCTGGAGGAGCATTTCTCCTATAACCCTCTCCTCATAACTCACTTAGCTTTGGCTTGCAGATGTTTTCTCTCCCTATCTTTGAGCTAGTCTCCCTTCTTAAGCTCTTAACAAGGCAATAGTCTGTTATTTCCCAATAAGCATATGCTTTACTTAGGCTATTGTCTTACCATCTTTGAATGGGGAGAGCCGGCCGCTAGTTACAAATGAACCGGTTGAGTTTGAAAATAATCGGTCGAAGTCCAAGACTTCAGGAAATTTACCGATCATTTTAGAGGAATTTATAAAATACACCTCAAATTAATGAAGAAAAACCGAAAGATGTCAACATTTACCGGTTGGACTTGGAGACACTAGGATCTTTACCGGATATGCTCAAAATCCTCCCCAAACACTGTTACCATCTAGCTTTGTCCATATATCAATACCCTTAGGGTATCTAGAGGATGACCCCAAAATCTAACACCAGAACCCATTTGTTAATACCTGCCACCATTCTGACCACATTCTCTCCTGATATCACTCCTCTTCCTCAACCAGATAGTTGCCTGGGACCCACCGTCTTTTGTCCCTTACAGCTAATTGGAAAAAATTAGGTTAATCACACTCTGACCCTAATCCTTTCTTGACACATTTCTGCGCTCAATTTCTTCAACTTTTCTGCTAACTTCTAATCTGGCCATAGTCTTTAACTTCAACTGACAGTATCCGCTTTATGTAGGCCATTGCCTTGAGATATTTCATTCCCTTATCTTTGGATCAACCTCTTTTGATAACCCCAACAAGTATAGATCTATGTCAAAATGAGCAGAGCCTAATAACAACAACTCCCTTACTCTTGCTGCCGAAATCATTCATTTACCCAAAATGTCCGCCTGGTCAGAGTCTCTTACAACCATGCAGAAAGCGCACATAAGAGAAAGTATATATAAAAATATATATAACAACAGTAACTCACCTGCTTCTATCGCAACAGCTGCTCTTCCGCTGCCACCACGCTCTGCAACCTTCTACTTCTGACGCATTCTCTTACTTTCATCAGACTATGGGCTTAAGCTATTCCACTTCTTGGTTTTCTGTAACGGCGGATGAAGACTTAGCCTCTAGTCTATTCACATTCCGTTAGCTTTCTGTCTTTTCATCCAACCTATACTAGCCTGGCCATAGTTTTTTTGGCTAGGCCACAAGGTTTCCATTTTTATTTCGTTTAAGTCAAGCACTAATACTCATGAGGTTAATTAGCTACTTCTTTTCTTTTCTTTTTATTCGATTCCCTTCCTGATTTTCTCACGATTCATTTGTAAGGTATCTATGATATATATATAGTTGATATATAATTGATGTATGTAATTATATTTATATCTTATTATGATCATTCAAATTAGTTACGTAAATCTATATCAATTTTGATAGAATGATCACTATATTCGTTAATTTGAGACTTTCTCTTGTCTTAAATTAATATATGGACCACAACAACATGGGTCTAATGTTTGGGTTGTCCTACCTAAACCATCTTGATATGAGTTCTTAATTGGGTTCTTGATATGAACACCCGTTTCAAAGTATTTGCATCTTACAATATTCTCCAAGATATGTGTGATTTGATCCATATTCTTATATTTGTAACTCGTCTCAAAATGCTTAAAAAATGTCCCCAATTAACAAATGTAGTGATAATGCCTCTTTTACACGTAACTTAAAGTGATTAAATAATTTGTATTATATAATAATATTAAATAATTTGTAATATATAATCATTACTTGTAATAGAAACTCCCTCTCACTATATCCTAGTAACTGACCTCAGTTACGAATGATATTTTTTTAGACGATAGCCATTAATGCGTGTGAGCAAAGGTTTGCCCTCAAAATCTACTAGGTCAAATGACCCATTGTCATGTGCAATTTTAACTTGATATGGTCCCATCCAGTGGAGTTTGAATTTACCAGGAAATTTTTGAAAGCGACTATCATAGAGCAAAACCAAATCATCAGCGGTGAGTGTTTTAGATTTCATTTTGCTATCATAGTAAGTCTTACGCCACTTCTGAATGGCTGCCATATTCAAATAGGCTTGATTCCTCACCTCATCCAGTCTTTCTAACATTGCTATCCGCTCGTGTAGGGATTCCTCATCACTCAATCTTGCATCAACAGCAATGCGTAAAGAAGGTAATTCTAACTCCACAGGTAGGATAGCTTCTTGACCATAAACTAATTGAAAAGGGGTGAACTTAGTTGTGACTTTATAGGCTGTTCGATAAGCCCATAATGCATCTAACAACTTGCTATCCCAATCAGTCATAGAGTTTTGGACTGTCTTAGTAATTATCTTACACAAAATCCCATTGGTCTTTTCGGTTTGTCCATTGGCTCGTGGGTGATATGGGGATGTTAGACGATGTTTAATTTTATACTTCTCGGTGAGTTCTTTAATGACATCGTTTACAAAGTGTGTCCCTCGATCACTTACCAACTCCTTTGGACAACCATAACGTGATAAGATTTTCTCTCTTAAAAACTTAGCTACAACATGTTTATCATCTTTTCTAGTGGCTTCAGCTTCCGCCCACTTAGTGACGTAATCTGTGGCCACTAAAATATACTGATATCTCCCATGACGACTTGGTGGGTTAATGGGACCAACAAAATCAATCCCCCACTTCTCAAATGGTGCAAGGGCTAGGATAGGTGTAAGTGGCATTGCGGAAGAATCTGTTGGTTTCCCAATCCTCTGACACACATCACATTGTCTTGTGTATGTGGTGCAGTCAGCGAAAAGAGTGGGCCACCAATAACCACTTTGCAATATCTTTCTAGCAGTGACATCTCCTGCAAAGTGACCTCCTGCCATGTTATCGTGACACTCTTTTAGAATTAAAGGAATCTCGGAACTAGTGACACAACGACGTAAGACCTCATCTTTCCCTTTCTTATACAAGGTGTCAGCAATAATGGTATAAGGCATGGCTTTGAAAATCAATCGCCGTTTCTGTTTTTCAGTAAAGTCCGGAGGGAATTTGTGGCTTTGTAAATATTCAATTATTTCTGCATACTCGTGAGGAATGACATCAATATAAAATAATTGGGCGTCTGGAAACGAATCATCTATGGGTTCTGATCCAGAGTCTTCTTTTAATCTCGAAAGGTGGTCTGCGTTGGCATGACTCTTGCCCGGTCTAACTTCGACTGTGAAGTTAAATTCTTGCAAAAGTAATACCCATCTTGCAATTCTTCCACTCAGTTGGGGTTTGTTGATCATATATTTCAATGCATCATGATCCACGTGGAATACAAATTTGTTTCCCAAGAGATAATGACGGAATTTTTGGACGGAGAAAATCATGCCTAAAGCCTCACGTTCAGTGACAGTGTAGTTTCTCTCAGCTTGTACCAACTGACGACTCGCAAAGTAAATGGGATGGTCATGTCCTTTCTCATCTTTCTGACTTAGGACTGATCCAATTGCTACATTGGATGCATCCACAAATATATGGAACTCTTTGTCCCAATTAGGGGGTACAAGTATTGGGGCTGACACTAGTTTTCTCTTTAGTGTGTTAAAGGCATGTGTACAAGCTGAAGTCCAAACTGGAGCTTCATCACCTTTCTTAAGCAGTTCTGTCAAAGGCATTGCAATTGTTGCATACCGGTAAATGAATCTTCTATAATAACCAGTGTGACCAAGGAATCCTTTGACCTCCGTAATAGTAGTAGGAATAGGCAAAGATACAATGTTTGCTATCTTATCAGGGTCAGTTGCTATGCCTTGTTCAGATACAATGTGTCCTACCAGTCTTCCAAAAGGCACTAGAAAGATTGACTTTGCGGCATTAATTGAAATGCCAAACTCCATGCATTTATCGAAACATTTTTGGAGATAATCTGCGTGGTTTTTATCATCACCAAAGACAGCAAAATCATCCAAAAAAATTTCCATGAATTTACGGAGATATTCCTGAAAGGCTTCAGTCATGACACGTTGGAAAGTAGCAGGGGCATTGCATAACCCAAATGGCATTACAATGTAAGCAAAGGTACCCCAATCTGTGGTAAAAGTTGTATACCAACGGTGTGATTCAAAGATTCGGATTTGGTTATACCCAGAAAATCCGTCCATAAATGAGTAGCGTTTGTAACCCGCCACTGCATCCAACATGGTGTCGGTAAAAGGTAAAGGGAAATAGTCCTTCCGGGTGACGCTATTGAGTCTCCGGAAATCTTGACAAATTCTTAATTTCCCATTCTTTTTAGGTACTACAACGATGGGTGACACCCACTCACTATAAGGGACTTTGTAAATAAACCCTGCCTCGAGAAGTTTATCAATTTCTTCTTTGACCATTAAGGAATATTTAGGATTCATCCGATACTGTCTTTGTCTCACTGGGGTAGTCCCTTCCTCCAGTACGATCTTATGTTCACATACTTCAGGAGGGACTCCTCTCAAATCCTTATAAGTCCACGCAAAGACTTTAATATTCCTTTTGAAGAAATTATACCAATACTGCCATTCGGTTTTGGATAATTTCTCGTGAACTTTAATGATCTTAGGAACTTCCTCGGTTCCTAGGTTCATCTCTTTGTAAACATCTTTAGACACATAACTCTTAATAGGTGCATTATAAGAGAACATGGCATCCTCCCATTCTTCCTCAAAAGATGGTAATTTACTCTCAAATTCTTTTAATGGGGTAGACCGTTTCTTAGGGTTGGGTGTTAATAAGGTTTTATCCCGAGGTTGTGGTTCAGCAACCGTGGTAACATTATTAACTGGACAAGAATTCTGCCAACTTAAGATGGCATTATCAGAATCATCATCTTTCATAGAGATAAAATATTCTCCTATCCCTACGGGATTATAGGCTCTCTGGTGTCTACCCACATTATGAATAGACTGAATTGGAGTATCATCTGACTCGGTCTCATATCCATCAGTGGTGAATTCAGTTCCCTCATCCTGAGTCTCTCCTTGATAACGGGTAGGAAACAAAGGTAAGACCATTTTATCCTTGCCTTTGCCTAATGTTAGGGTGCCTTTACCCCAATCTTCTTTGGCTTCTGCCACAATTAACCAAGGTCTCCCTAATATTCCAGGTATAGGTTGTATGGCATCAGTGGTTCGGAATACAACAAAATCAATTTTGTATTCCCGGCCAGCGATTTGGACTGGTACTTGGGGTAATTGGCCTAAGGGTTTAGTACGAGTATGGTCCGCCATTTTGAGAATGATTGAAGTAGGAACCATATTAGTGAGTCCTAATTCTTTCATTGTCTCTATACTCATAAGATTGACACTAGATCCGGTATCGACTTGAAATCCCGCTACCATCACTCCATCAATTATGACATCCACTGCAGGTGCACCAGGGTCTTGACTCAAGGTCACATCATTAACTTCCACCACTTTGGCTCTCTTGCGGATCATTGCCGAACCGAGTGTGGTACGACATTGAGGCGCAATTGCCAAAAGTTGTCTCATAGTGATATGAGGGTGGAGGTTATCCAAGTCTTGCATAATATCATATTGTTGCAACCCCTTAGCTAGTTCCATGGTCCGAGGTTGCTTTGAACTTGACCTAGACTTTAAATTCCTCACATGGGGTATTTGATAGGGCATCAGTTTAGACTTGACTTCTGTAGGCCTACTTTGTGGGATAGTTGATGAAGGTGTTCTCTCCAAGATCGTATATGGTCTTTGAGACGTTGACGGTGGTGGAAGAGATATAGGCACGGGTTGAATCAATTCTATACTTGGCAAAGCCGCGGGGTTAGAATTGGCTCTAGGCACCGCATTAGGTTCCACAAGTAATTTGTTCTTAGGATCATTCTCATGGATATCATCTCGTAGTTCCTCAGCACTTGGCTCACTACTATTTTCATCAATGATTGGATAAGGTTCTTTTGGGGCTTTAGACCTGGTTATTACGGCATTGACCTTCTGCTCCCTGGATAATGGGGTAGAGAAATGTTGAATGTGATTCACATTTCGGGCACCCTCTTCCTCATCCTCCGGATCTTGAATTCTCACACGTTTCCCTTTTTTCCAATCTCTCTCATTAGGAGGGTAATCCTTCTTAGGGTGGGGACACTCATCTGTGGGGTGTCCTGCGGTTTTGCAGTTGCCACACAAAGGAACATAATCCTGTGGTTTCTTAGGATTTGGACAGTTGTTAGCGTAATGACCTAGTTCTTTACACCGATAACAGACAGGATATTTCCTTGAGTCATCGGGGTTCAAATCGAACCTCTGATAGTTTTGATTGTAAGAAGGAGGTCCGTTCCAATTGGAAGAATCATTTCGTTGGTTCCAGTTGGGACGTCCCTGGAAATTCAAAGGTACTGGACGACGGTTAAAATTCTGTTTAGGATTATAACTGGCGTTAGGTCCTGGTCCATTTCGTTCTTGTTGCCAAGGACGAGATTGACCACTATCGACCTGATTAACAACCTTCTGTTGTTTAAGGTTCCAACACTCTTGGACTGCATGATTTCCACCACAAAATATACACTTGGTTCTAAACCCCTTTGGGGTAGGACACTCATTGGCAAGGTGTCCTTGACCTTTACAGTTATGACACCACACGTTATGTCGCTCTTCTGTGGGTTGAGGTCTCTTAGGTCTGTTGTTGGCTACCTTAACTGACAATTCTGACAATTGTTTTGTCAGGTTCCATATGGCATTATCATATTTATCACTTGTGGGATCCTGTTGAGGAGCCTTGTTAATTGCAGGTTGTATATACAACTGTGCAGTGGGGTTTCGCACGTATGGTGCGTCAGTAACATAATATTGGTTATTCTCATTGATGGGAAAAGTTCCCGAGTGGGAAGGAATTGGATTATTGGAATAAGTATTGTCAGTGTATATGACCAATTCATTTTCCAATCTACACTCCTCCCAAGTTTTTGCTCTGGCGTAAGCTTGAGCATATGTGGCAGTGGCTCCCTCCTTAACATAGGTTCTCAACTCCATTGGGTATAATCCACCAATGAATATGCTCATAAGGAAATCATCTGGGATTTGGTGATTTCCCATACGTTGCAAGATATCTTGCATTCTGCCATAATAAGTATCAACTCTCTCGTTGATGCCCATTCTCACAGTTCGCAGCTTCTCTTTTAGACTCGTGGCAAAGCCTAAGGGTCTAAAATGAGCCAGGAATGCAGTTTTCAATGCATTCCAGTTAGCAAAAGCGGGTTGTCTCTGATACCAAGCAAAGGCATCTTCTTGCAATGACGCAGCAAAAACTTCTTGAAATTTAGCAGCCGGGACATCATTGGCCTGACATGTAATTTCAAACTTTGCTACATGAGTATCAGGATCGGATCCTGGTCTCCCGAGGAAATAAGGGATATGTACTATGTTATGAATCCGTGGGGCACCAGGTATATTAGCCATTATAAATGGAGGTACTGGTGACGGTAAAGGTAGTGGTATAAAAGGTTGTATTAGTATTGGGGTTGGTAAGGGTGGAGGTGTTGAATAAGAAGGAAGTAAAGGGTGTTGAGGTGTCACTACTTGGGAACTATCTGAAGTTGAACCAAAATAAAGTTGTTGAGGTTTAAGAGGTGATAATGTTTCCTCTTGACTTTTATTTTCTATAGGGTTTGGACTCGCTACCTTTGGTTCAGTGTCAAACTGTTCTTTTTGCAACTTAATGACAGACCTCAACCAACTCTTTCTTCTTTCAGCTTTCTTCTTCTGATAATCCCTAGCACGTGCACGATCCTCTCTAGCCTTGTCATTGGCTGCTTTTCTTACTGAGGCTGTTTGTGCGTGTGATCTTTCATGTGCAGTTTCCAGTATGGAAGTTGCATGTGATCATACGTAACTAGACCCTATGTCCTATTTTGCCTATTGTACCCAATCCGCCTTCTTCCATTCAAGAACAATTTTGCAAAATTTACAAAGTTTTTGCCTTGAAGTGAGGAATCGGAGAAATCGGGTATGTTGACACTTGAACAAGGATCGAAAGGTCCGTAATAAAAGCGAGCTTCATTGCTAGTGAAAAGCCCTCCGTTCCAACAACCGTAACCAAACTTGTTGATTGGAAAGTTGTCGGCCTTATATTGGCTGTAAATAAGAAACAAAAATCTCAGGTCAACTCTCAACCTAGGATATCCTTTGTTAATAATGATTTCATTAAAACCCTCACCCTTATTCCAGATCTTATTCAATATCTTTTCTTGAAGGTGAAGGGGTAAGTTACGAAAGTTGGCTAAAAATCCCTTTGGGTAAATGGGGTGGTTTGGTCCTATGTGGATTCCAACTCCCCAGAATGATGCTTTATAAAAACGATATAAAGCCGTAAACAAATGGGGTCCTTGGTATAACTCACTCTCAAGGGTGCTCACCTCTTGTGAGTTAAGCTCCCATGGCCACATTTTGGTAATGGACACATTAGTGTCAAAGATAATTCACTCATAAGAAGTCAGCTTGTAACCCAATTGTACGGGTTAACACTTTTGACTTCCACCTTTCTACACTTTTAGTTTTAGACTTCAACTTTTTCACTTCACAATCCCTCGAGTAGTGTCCTAGACCTTTACAATTCCGACACACTATTTGGGGACGGGACTCTATTTGACAAGCACTCTCAATTTGTTTCTTTTCAAATAACGAGTCATGTGTTGTTTCAAGATGACACTGTGAGGCCAAACCCCCCACCCTTAAGCGTCCGTAGTCCGAGTAGTGGGTTTGGGCTCACATTCCTCTGCGGTATTGGATTTGGACTTGGATGAGTCCATAGTGCAAGGTTCACCCTTCAAGTGGTCTTGGATTTAACTGGAATTTCACTTTTAACAACTCAATGTACGATTTCAATACGTATGTGGAAAATGCACAAGTTAACTATGTTATTTTAACCTCCTTATGCTCGGGTGCTATTTTGTCTTTGTTTGCTTCTAACGTCCATCCGGCTGCTTTAGCTACACAAGCCCTTAAGGATATCCCTCTCCTAAATGGAGTCCGTGCCGTTGACTCTATACTACCACTTGAACTATCACTTGTGTATTCCGTATCGCTACTATAAGAGGTCTCACTTGGTGTCTCCATACCGTACATAAGCCTTTAAGTATTAAGAAATACTTATGTGACTTATGTCAATCTCTCCCTCGCACCTTTGGTCTTTGCTTCCTTTGTCTTGCCATCGCGAGAGTGCTCCACATTCTCCATTAAGTTGTGCACGTGGTTTATTTTTAAAGAGATGATGCAAGTGTTAAAAAAAACACTATTCTCTATAGTCAATCTCAAATACATTTACTTGTGAAAGCCACACATAACACTAACTAGCATAATGTAACTAACTACTTGTCTATGAGCTAATTAGGTAGGCTATCTACTAAGCTCCTTCATGAACCCATCTCTTTACTTTCTAATTACATAAACCTAGCTCCTTCATAAACCCAGCTTCTTAGCTTCTAACTAAACAAACCCAGCTCCTTCATAAACCCAGCTCTTTACTTTCTAACTAAACAAACCCAGCTCCTTCATAAACCCAGCTCCTTCATGAACCCAGCTCCTTAGCTTCTAACTAAACAAACCCAGGTCCTTCATGAACCCAGCTCCTTAGCTTCTAACTAAACAAACCCAGCTCCTTCATAAACCCAGCTCCTTCATGAACCCACAACTTTGTAGTTGTAATGCCCAACTACCTCACTAATTATTCAAGCCCTTAACTAATCTTCCTACCTAATTTCCCTAATTCTACTAACAACCCCTTTCTAATCACACAATTCTTCTCTAATCCTAAAATCCTAAAATCCTAGAGAGGAGAGGGGGAGAGAGAATTTCCTAACTTCACTAAGACTAACTAATCCACACAAGTATATTTTTGCACTCATCACAACATCAAGTGCTCAACTCTTAAACATGGAACTTGCAACCACGTGTATTCAAAACATGAACTTAAAGTACCACAAATTGGAATCATGAATTAACTTTAAAATCCTTCACGTCAACACTAATTCTACCAAGAGGTCAAGCCCTCTTCAAGGCTAACAAGCCTTGGCTCTCAAACTAAAAACTAAGCACACACATGTGCTCCAATATGGCTTCCCACACCCACACTTATAACTCGTGGGGTGCCTTGGAGCACAAAGGAAAGAGAGGATGAGTGAGGGAAGAATGAGGGATTATATAGTAAGCTTGAGGGGGTGAGCACCCTCAAGGCTCACGATAAGCCCTTGAGATTTCCTCCTACTTAGTAGGCGCCAATCCTATCTTCTAAGCCTTCCTCCCTCAAATGATCAACAAGGATCCTAATTCGAACATTTAACTAGCCTTGGCTTTCTACCTACCACACTTTACCAAACTTGGGATGCTTCAACCCAAACTTAGCCTCCTTCGCTTTCCGCCGCCATAACTTTCTCCCCTTACCTTCCCAAATCGTCGCTCACCACTTAATTCAAACCACGATGCTTAACTCGTGATTTGATTGGTGCTTTGAGAATTTGCTTATCCTCCACCTTGCATTCTTCCTTGGGCCTTCCCCATTAAGTGGCCATGATGAGGTGGTCCACTTGTGCGCTCCATGTGATCCTCCATTCATCCCAATTCGAATGCACTTGCCTCTTGAGTCACTTTGGTTGTCTCCATCCATTTGTACTAGCCTACTCACTAACTACTCAATCCAAGTTCTCCTTACCTATCCTCATTCACTCAAATCCTTCCGAAGGTAAAAACACAATAACAACTCACATCCTAGCCTCTTACAACATGGTACTTCTAAGACTAACATTTCACTCTTTTTATATTTTTGTGAAGTAACATGCTACTTCAAAGTGCATCAACTAACGTTTCAAGGGTCTAAGACTAAATGTGGGCACCCTTTTGGGCTCACATAATTGGCGACCATCGGGGGATGAATCCAAACATCTCTTGCTCCAAGGGTAAGTTGCCTAGTCAAGCTCGGTACTCCTTACATCTACTTCCCGATGTACGGGTAGGAAAGAGCTCACCATTCAACGTTTCCAATTGAATTGAATTATTAGGAAAGACCTCATCGACAAGGTAAGGTCCTAACCATACCGCATTGAATTTCGCCGGAAATTCAAGCTTTCGTGCGTCTTGAATCATGACCATCATTCCCGGTGTTAGGGCCCTTCTCTTATGTCGTTTGTCGAAAGTAATCTTTCTCCTTCTTTGGATTGCCTCAATATGTTGAGCCGCCATTCTCCTCCCTTCGTCAAGTGCTTCCAAATCGGTTAGTCGATTTCGTAAGGATTGACTTTCGGTAAGTCTCGTACTCACGGCCACCCTAAGTCACTCGACTTCATATTCGATTGGTAGTGTCGCTTCAAGACCATAGACTAAGGAAAATGGTGTAGCACGCGTAGTTACCTTATAGGTTGTACGGTATGCCCAAAGTGCCGCCGTTAGTTTCGTATCCCAATCCCGCTTCGAGTCTATAACCGTCTTGCGTAGTATACTCACCAAAATTCCGTTAACCCTTTCCGTTTGTCCATTGGTTTGTGGGTGGTAGGGAGTAGTCTTCCGGTGATCAATTTTAAATTTCTCTGTCATCTCTCGAATCAAGTCATTCAAAAAGTGAGTACCCCTATCGCTTACTAGGATCTTCGGCACCCCGAACCGCGAAATTATGTTTTCGTACATAAATGTTGCCGCGTGTTCCGCCGTGTCGGTCTTCACCGCTTTGGCTTCCGCCCACTTGGTGAGGTACTCGGTTGCCACCACAATATATTTCATTCCTTTTGAAGATTGGGGATGGACCTCACCCACATAGTCGATGCCCCATTTTTCGAAAGGAATTAAGGGTAATGATACATGTAAAGGCATCTCCATTCTAAGGTCGTCTCGGGCATACCGTTGGCAAGCGTCGCATTTCCTTACATAGTCATGGGCGTCCTTAAATAGTGTAGGCCAAAAGTAGCCCGCTCTAAGTATTTTTTGCCCGGTGAGTTGACCCGAGAAGTGACCGCCGCAAGCGCTATCGTGGCAAGCGATTAAAATCGCTTCAACCTCCGTTTTTGACACGCATCGTCGTAAAATACCATCGGACCCCCTTCTAAACAACCTATGGCCCACTACAACAAATTGCCTACTATTTACCCTCACCTTCCTTCTCTCTTCTTTTGTCCACTCTTTGGGCAACTTGTGGGTTGTTAGAAATTCCACTATGCCCGCATACCACTCCGGTGTAGAAGTGACCACAAAGAGGCTATCATCTACTAACATATCATTTACCGGATTTTTTCCTATCTCCTCCGACAACCTAGACAAGTGGTCCGCTTGTAAATGCATACGACCCGGTTTATATTCCACCGTGTAGTCGAATTCTTCTAATAACAAAACCCACCTAGCTAACCTACCACTTAACTCCGCCTTGTTAATTAGATACTTGATAGCCATGTGGTCAACAAAAAATACAACCGGGTTGCACATGAGGTAATGCCTAAACTTTTTAACGGAAAACACCATGGCTAGGCACTCCCTCTCCGTTGTAGAGTAGTTTCTTTCGGCGGGGGTCAATTGCTTACTCGCATAAGCTATAGGTTGATCCTTCTCTTTTTCTCCCGTTGCTTGACAAAGCGCACTCCCTATTGCCACATTACTAGCATCACAATAGACGTGAAAAGGTTTACCCCAATTGGGTGGTATCAACACCGGATAGGTGCTCAACCTATCCCGCAATTCCTCAAAGGCTTTTTGACAAGCATCCGTCCACTCGAATTTGACATCCTTTTTGAGCAAATGGGTAATGGGCACCGCTATCTTTGAAAAATTAGGAATAAGTTCCCGGTACCATCCCACATGTCCTAACAACTTAGAGATCCCCTTGGAATTGGTTGGAGTTGCCAAGTCGCTTATGGCCGCAATCTTATCCGGATCGGGTTCTCTACCTTTCTCACTAACAACATAACCCAACAACACTCCCTTATTCACTCCCAAAAATGTCTTATCCGGGTTCAATGCTAACCTCATCTTCCTACACCTAACCAATGCCTCCCTAACACAATGTAGGTGATCATCCACATTACTTTGTGTGCTAAAATCGTCCACAAAGACGGTCATGGATTTGAACAACAAGTCGGTGAAGATATACATTACTAATCGTTGGAAAGTAGCCGGGGCATTACATAACCCAAATGGCATCACTACCCACACAAAAGTACCCCAAGGTGTAGTAAAAGCCGTTTTATGGATATCTTGGAGGGCTATGGAAATTTGATTATAACCCGCATACCCATCCATAAAGGTATATCTCGAATGACCTCCAACCTCCTCAAGCAACAAGGTGATAAAAGGTAAGGGGAAGTGATCCTTTTGTGTGCACGAATTCAATTTCCTATAGTCGACACAAACCCTTAATTTCCCATTTTTTTTCTTTACTAAGACCATAGGAGAAACCCAATCCGTGATTTCCACCGGCTTGATAAACCCGGCCTTCAATAACCTTTCCAATTCCGCTTTCACCAACAATTGCAATTGAGGATTCATCCTCCTCTCCTTTTGTCTAATTGGCCTCGCCCCCGGAATTAAAGGAATCCGGTGCTCTACCATTTCCCTAGGAATTCCCTTAAGCTCATCGTAGGACCATGCAAAAGTATCACTAAACTCATCCACCAAATTGCTATACTCCCTAACCTCTTTCTCCCCCAATTTGGAGCCCATCTTCATTTGTCGGGTTTTTCCATTCTTTAATTTCACATCCACGTACCGCCAATCCGCTTCCGACACATGTGCTTGTTCCTCTTTGTTCCGATACCAATCGGAAGGCACATTGGGGTAATCTTTCACATCTTGACCTACAACTATCCCCGTAGACGTGGTCTTGAAATGTAAAGGCTCCTCCAATTTCGATGACTCAATAATCACATCCTCCTCTTGAGTCCCATCTACATGAATTAAACTAACCTCACCCTCTTCCACGTCATCTACCCAAGGTGTTAACCCACCGCTAACCCACTCTTCCTCGGTGAGCACCTCACATGGCTCCAACAATGAGCCCTCTCCTAAACTAACACTAGGAAATTCACTCCCTAAGCCTACTTGGTGAAATGTAACCATTACATCAACCTCGGACTCGGGGTACTCCCTTAGCCATTGGGCATAATCCCCATTATCCCCATAATTGTAAAAATTAGGACCTAGACTTCCCGAGCCCGAATCTATAACAACCCTTTGACCTTCGGGATGGACGACTCCCACCAATGCCTTGCCAATCTCATTCTCGTTTAAGTCATCAATTTCCTTCTCCAATGGCAAATACATCTCCTTCTTCATCCATCCTTCTAATGAACCAATGGACACTATGACCCTATTACCCTCCGGACCATAAGTGATGGATGGTTTAGGTCCACCCCAATTGACCATAGCATTCGCCATCCGCAACCAAGGCCTACCTAGCAAAATGGGGAAGGTGTCCTTGTTGGAGTGCATTTTAATGACATGGAAGGTGACCAAGTACTCCTCACCTCCCGTAGTCATTCTACAATCCTTGATCATCCCCAAAGGCGTAGTCGAACTTTGATTTGCCATATTTATGACCAAAGGTGAAGGCCCCGTGAGTCCAAGTCCCAATTTTTTCATAGTATCCTCCGGTAGTATATTTAGACTACTCCCTCCGTCGACTAGCACATTAGGAACCACCTTATCTACTATAACAACTTCTATTTCTATAGCTTTCACGTCTCTTCCACCTTGTGATTGGATCCTAGCGGCTATTTTAGCTTTCACCTTCCTCATCCTCTTGTGTACCGGCATTCCCTCCTTTAATGTTTTCCTTGCCGTGGGTGAAATTTCCAATAGTTGGCCGAAAGTAATATCCGCCTTGAATGTACTAAGGTCCGCCCACAAGTCGTACCCGGTAGATCTTTCCACCTTAGAATTACCCACTACGTCGAATTCGTCTACGGGAACCCCCGGTCCTTCCCATTCACCCACATCGCTATTATCCAAGTCATGTACCGCATTAGTACTCTCCCTATCTTGTAAAATTATATTTTCCCTCTCCACATCCTTAGTAGCTCTTCTAGCTACCCTATCCAACTCGGAGAAATTAATCTCTTCATCCGAAGAGTAATTTCCTTGCTCTCCTATTCCTACCTCCAACGGGGCATCCCCTCTTCTAGCCCTAGTAGTTACCGCTAGTGCAGGTGCTTCTTCAACCACACCCTTACCCTTCACTAACTCATATGTAATAGCATTGGTGTGAGGAGGCCATTGACTTTGCTCCTCTCCAATTCTCGTTGGGAGAGGAAGCATGTCATCACATGTGGCCTCCAACACTCCATCCATGAACCTAACATCTTGGGAGTTAGATGGTCCCGGATCCGTTGGAGGCGCTTGTCTCCCGTTACTACCATTAGGTGGAACTCTTTGTCTATTTTGTATTGGAATGTAACCGGTTGTAATTTGCAAGCCCGCCGGTGGATGAAAAGTTTGCCTAGCATTACTATGGTCATAGTATAAGTTAGGTGGCCTAAGTTCATTGGCCGGTACTCCTTGTGGCCTAGCACCTCGCATATTATCCCTTGCTTGTTGTTGTGGATTAGCCACCGGGTAAGGGACATTAATTATTTTGTCCGGTTGGCGACACGTATCCGAGGGATGACTTCCTCCACAATTGCTACAATTAAACTCTTGACCTTCGGACCAACATTGTCCTTGAGCGTGCCACCTTCCACAAAAAGGATGAAATTCCTTCTTCTCTAAATTTTGGCCACCTTGCCCTCTAGGTTGTGGTCCTCTATTGCTTCCATTTCCATAGTGAGGTGGCGCTTGACCTCGTTGATTTTGTTGAGGTGGGTTACCGTTTCCTCTTTGGTCACGGTTTTGTCCACTTCTACAAAATTGACGCGTGTGGCCCGGTTGGCCACATTGGACACACCATAATCCGGAAGAATGCCTACCCGACTCAACCGGGGGTGGAGGCCCCTGTTGTTGACTCCGGATCATTAATGACATTTGATCCGTGAGGCTTTGCATTTGTTTTATCATAGCCTCTTGGAATCCTAGTTGGCTAGCACCTAGTCTTCTCTCAACCTCCTCCAAGTGTGGATCCGTTCTAGGGGCCGGTAGTGCCAAAAGAGGTGCCGGTTCCCTAACCGCTAAAGGTCGGGGACCGGTGTCCACAATGGCATATGGAATTTGGTTCTCATACTTAGCGGGTTCTACCGCTACCACCCTAGGGCGTATGGGGATGAATTGTGGGATCAATTCATCCTCCCTTCTCCATAGCCTTTCGTGATCTTTATCCAAGTTTTCAATATCTCTAGCCGCACGCTTGGCATCCGCCAAGGTCAAGGGATTCCTTTCTAGAACACCCCTAATAGTTCCGGACTTAAAAAACCCTTGAATGAAAAATTGCTTTAGCGTGTCGTCGTTGAGCATGGTACCCACAAATCTAGTGCATACTAAATCAAACCTCCTAATGTAAGCCGAAATTTCTTCCTCCCTTCCTTGCTTCAATGACGACAATGCCCTTAATGCGGTACTTTGACCCACTTCCGGCCTAAATTCGTTAAGAAACTCCCTTTGTAATTGTTCCCATCCCCTAAAATGTCCCTCGGCATGATCCCGATACCATTCATAGGCTTCCCCCTCTAGAGTGGTAGGAAACCACACTAACCAATAACCCGGGTCGGTTATGAGGAAGCTAGCCAACCGTTCGATATACCGTTCCATGTGCCGAGAGGGGTCCTCATCCTTGGTCCCATAAAATTTAGGGAGATGAGATGGCATATCCATCGCCGCTAAATTTTGTGGAACCACAATTGGTAGGCCTCTTGGCCTAACCAATGGGTCTATTGGAGGTATAGGAGGTATGGGCGGAATTGGGGGTATGGGTGGTGGATCCATCCCCCGTTCCTCGGCCATGGTGACCGGTGAACTATTCAACAATCCCCTATCAACTTCTACCGGGAATTCTTCTCTAAGTGTGTAATTTTCCGAAGAAGTTTCACCACTCAATTTGGAGGGAGTGATCTCCTCTTCAAGTTGAGCTCCAAGTTCTAAGGTGTCTAGAATTGACCTAGTCCTAGGTTCGACGTTCAAACAACTCTCTATTCTAACATTATCTTGTTCTAATCTATCACTGATTTTAGAGGACCGCCTCTTTCGAGTAGATTTCTCTAGTCCTACTATCAAACTTGGTTTTTGTGAGCGAGTCCTACCTTGCATTCCATAAGAATCGATCGACCCTCACTTGACCACACATAATCCTAGCAATTCCCCTCTTAATATTTTCACTTGTCTTGGTGTGGTTATAATTTTTTTAGGAGGTGAGAAAAAGAACCTGCAAGCCCACTTAGGTGAAAGAATCCCAATAGGGGATAGGCATGTTCATGTTAATTTTTTGGTTAAGTCGGAGCATCACCTCCGCACCTTCCCGCAAATTAACACTCACCACAATACCGATTGTGAGGGGGTGACCTTCCGAGTAGATTATGTTAAAAGTCGAGGCTTCACCCTTCAACTTCTCACACCATCCACAATTCGGGAATTACCCTCTACAACGGATAACAACAATCACGAGTACAAAAGGCATTCCTTAATTAGTTAATGAGTTCACTTTGAAGAAATAAACATACCTTGAGCAATCGCATCCCCCTGTGAGTTAGCACTCCCCTCAATCGTGACTCAATGTAACAACACCATAAACTTTGTGAAATATTAATTTAATCTAGAGCATGAAATGACAACTCCCAAAACTTTGAGACTCACCCCGAGGTGAGTGTCAAAGTTCAATGTCCTAAGGTGAATTGACCCTCTAATGTTTTAATGAGCTACTCGGTTATAGGTTCCTTTTAAGTTCTTAGCAAATCCCCAAAAAGGTTGAGGACGTACCTTCGCCGCGCTCCTTCCTCAAAAATGAATTTGCGTAATTGACAATGCAATTCATTCCAAGGAATAGTTGAAATACAATGAATTCAAATGTAACCCAAAGAGAGAATACTTACCGAGTTTCGGGTGCTCCTTCCCTTCTCTCAAGTTTGTGTCTCCAATTTTTCCTAGTTGCCTCCAAGTCTCCTAGTCGCCTCCAAGTCTTGTAACTACCTTCCGCTTCGCTCCCGGCGGACGCACCAATTATATGAGGCCAAACCCCCCACCCTTAAGCGTCCGTAGTCCGAGTAGTGGGTTTGGGCTCACATTCCTCCGCGGTATTGGATTTGGACTTGGATGAGTCCATAGTGCAAGGTTCACCCTTCAAGTGGTCTTGGATTTAACTGGAATTTCACTTTTAACAACTCAATGTACGATTTCAATACGTATGTGGAAAATGCACAAGTTAACTATGTTATTTTAACCTCCTTATGCTCGGGTGCTATTTTGTCTTTGTTTGCTTCTAACGTCCATCCGGCTGCTTTAGCTACACAAGCCCTTAAGGATATCCCTCTCCTAAATGGAGTCCGTGCCGTTGACTCTATACTACCACTTGAACTATCACTTGTGTATTCCGTATCGCTACTATAAGAGGTCTCACTTGGTGTCTCCATACCGTACATAAGCCTTTAAGTATTAAGAAATACTTATGTGACTTATGTCAATCTCTCCCTCGCACCTTTGGTCTTTGCTTCCTTTGTCTTGCCATCGCGAGAGTGCTCCACATTCTCCATTAAGTTGTGCACGTGGTTTATTTTTAAAGAGATGATGCAAGTGTTAAAAAAAACACTATTCTCTATAGTCAATCTCAAATACATTTACTTGTGAAAGCCACACATAACACTAACTAGCATAATGTAACTAACTACTTGTCTATGAGCTAATTAGGTAGGCTATCTACTAAGCTCCTTCATGAACCCATCTCTTTACTTTCTAATTACATAAACCTAGCTCCTTCATAAACCCAGCTTCTTAGCTTCTAACTAAACAAACCCAGCTCCTTCATAAACCCAGCTCTTTACTTTCTAACTAAACAAACCCAGCTCCTTCATAAACCCAGCTCCTTCATGAACCCAGCTCCTTAGCTTCTAACTAAACAAACCCAGGTCCTTCATGAACCCAGCTCCTTAGCTTCTAACTAAACAAACCCAGCTCCTTCATAAACCCAGCTCCTTCATGAACCCACAACTTTGTAGTTGTAATGCCCAACTACCTCACTAATTATTCAAGCCCTTAACTAATCTTCCTACCTAATTTCCCTAATTCTACTAACAACCCCTTTCTAATCACACAATTCTTCTCTAATCCTAAAATCCTAAAATCCTAGAGAGGAGAGGGGGAGAGAGAATTTCCTAACTTCACTAAGACTAACTAATCCACACAAGTATATTTTTGCACTCATCACAACATCAAGTGCTCAACTCTTAAACATGGAACTTGCAACCACGTGTATTCAAAACATGAACTTAAAGTACCACAAATTGGAATCATGAATTAACTTTAAAATCCTTCACGTCAACACTAATTCTACCAAGAGGTCAAGCCCTCTTCAAGGCTAACAAGCCTTGGCTCTCAAACTAAAAACTAAGCACACACATGTGCTCCAATATGGCTTCCCACACCCACACTTATAACTCGTGGGGTGCCTTGGAGCACAAAGGAAAGAGAGGATGAGTGAGGGAAGAATGAGGGATTATATAGTAAGCTTGAGGGGGTGAGCACCCTCAAGGCTCACGATAAGCCCTTGAGATTTCCTCCTACTTAGTAGGCGCCAATCCTATCTTCTAAGCCTTCCTCCCTCAAATGATCAACAAGGATCCTAATTCGAACATTTAACTAGCCTTGGCTTTCTACCTACCACACTTTACCAAACTTGGGATGCTTCAACCCAAACTTAGCCTCCTTCGCTTTCCGCCGCCATAACTTTCTCCCCTTACCTTCCCAAATCGTCGCTCACCACTTAATTCAAACCACGATGCTTAACTCGTGATTTGATTGGTGCTTTGAGAATTTGCTTATCCTCCACCTTGCATTCTTCCTTGGGCCTTCCCCATTAAGTGGCCATGATGAGGTGGTCCACTTGTGCGCTCCATGTGATCCTCCATTCATCCCAATTCGAATGCACTTGCCTCTTGAGTCACTTTGGTTGTCTCCATCCATTTGTACTAGCCTACTCACTAACTACTCAATCCAAGTTCTCCTTACCTATCCTCATTCACTCAAATCCTTCCGAAGGTAAAAACACAATAACAACTCACATCCTAGCCTCTTACAACATGGTACTTCTAAGACTAACATTTCACTCTTTTTATATTTTTGTGAAGTAACATGCTACTTCAAAGTGCATCAACTAACGTTTCAAGGGTCTAAGACTAAATGTGGGCACCCTTTTGGGCTCACAGACACTTACAGACTCGCTTGACAATTCTCTCAACGGCTTCCTCGAAGCCGACAAGATTTAACTCTCCCAAGGTACTCTCAGAAAGTCCAAAGGGTGTATATTTTAAAGGGTAATTTAATGAATTTCGATGACCTCTAGATTTCCATATCTTAGGTTCATCCATAAAATAGACATTTGCTTAACTCCAGGCATTTGGGTTTTGAGATAATTGTGAATATCAATTATTACTTTAGGATCGTGGTAAAGTTTCAGAAATAGTTGACAACTTATTTCTTCACTTTTCTAGATTTCCCAAAGTCTTAATTAAGATTCCTTATCCAAAATTCAAGCCTATTAGTATTTCCTAACCGACTTATCTACCTAGACTTAAATCGACCGAAGCCTTCCCCGGCAGCGGCGCCAAAATGTAGTTAGTTTTTTGGTTACAAACAAACCCAGGGAAACAATCAGGGAAGACTTAAAAGGTGATCCTTATATCATCTAGGTGTCTTAGACAAGGTTTGTTAGGTAAAACACAAGGTTATAACACTGCATTTCCATTTAGGTGTATCAATTAGTTTACGGGCAGGGGTAAAAACACCTAAAAGATCACTCCATAGCAGTGCATGCAAAGGTGACAGTCTCTCTTCTCACTCTAAATTCCCAGTCAATGGTCTGACAGTGAGTTCATTTTAATTGGACCAAGTGCGGTGCAAAAGCATAGGGCTCGCCATCGACCATAGTCATTTGTAAAAGTAACCCATTTTAGTCTTGCTTATCAAAGTCGAGGGCCCTTTGATATCGTCCATAAACTGTCATTTAATTAATCCTTTTAATTGAACTTGAAACAGGCGGTGCAGTCTCCCTTGCAGGGTTATCAAAGTTCCTTAATTAATCTTTTCATCTTAAGTTGTACAGTCCGACCATAGTCTTTACCTGGTCTTGGCCAAGGCAATCGTAACTTCTTTTCTCATGACTATAGGTCAAAGACACTTATGCGCGTTACCATATTCTCACACCACTCGTAAACTCATTTCATTGATTTAAAGTTCCAATTACATCTATTCAATCCTCAAGACAATCGGTTTAATTCCTTATGACAAACCGAAGCGAACAATCCAATGATTAAAGGAAACGAAAGTTCAACTTAATCTTAGTTCCTTTTAACTTTTATTAAAGAATTCAACCTTACCAGTATAGTAAGCGGCACGTCCTTCCGTCTTCTTCACTGTCGGTTGACCTTCCGTAGACAATGGACTCTTCGAGTTGTCCTTTCGACTTCCACCATAGACTTGAACAGTTTCTTCATTTGCACTGAGAAGACCATAGCCTTATTCTTTATTCGGTTTAATTCGACCCGGTAATACAATGCTACGATTCCATAATCATGTCCGTATTACAAGGATACCACTTGCTGTGCACAAATTGGTTTAAAGAATAAAACTACGTCGATGACAATGGATATGGTGTGCAGTCAATATTAGAGGCAATGTAGATATAGATAAATGCAGGGAGAAAAAGCCTAGGGTCTCTTAATCATTTCGTGTACTCAAGCAAAGGAATGATAGACTAAGATATTTCTGTATTTCCAGTCATATGTATTCCACGAATCGCTCCAAGATTAATCACAACTCTCAACTGGAGAGACACTTTCCTTATATTACTCAACGACCATAGTCTCATGATCGACTGTATCACAGTGATGGTAAGAAATTAATTCGTATCATAACATATTATGACCTCAGTTCGCATTCGCAGACCTTTGACTTTACTGCTTCATCAGTACCTAAAGTTAATTCCTGTAATGCTTGCTCTCCCAAACTAGAATCCTATAAACAATGATCATCAACAGTCTGTAGCGAGTTACAGATTATTCAACTAACCTACAAGACTACAAGAAAATCACCCATCCTTCAGATTGAACTTAGGCATTTTCTCTCAATTCACTACATGAAGGCTGGAGAATTGCGACAGGTAATTAAGGGGAACTGCAAACACTAGGATCTCAACCAATTATACTTGCAGACCATAGTCAACTGTAAACACAATCACTCTCAAGGATCTATCGTCACGATTTAATAATACGACTTAATTCCCTGCTCTTTATATAAATAGACAATTCGTTCAGGTAATCAACCCCTGCAAAATTACCACACTCAGATCCCAAATTGAGACGATAGACTCGTCAGTACAGGTAATGGCCATCTCGAGAAATTGTCTTGCCATGAAAATATACAACCACATATACATAATAGGAAAGCTGACACAATTATCAAATAACTTCAGTTTACCGCTTAGCATTAAAACTCGAGATTCACAACAGATTAAGTCCCAAGCAAACTGATACTCACGCTTGACTCCGAAGTTAGACAATTGCCTACGACCCCAGTAAAAATCTTCTGGGAGCCACTGTACTTATAACAACAACAACAACAACAACGCATGCGCATCCCACGCATGTGATTGCAAAATAAGATTTAAAATCAGATTCACCAAAAGATCCACACACAAGACAGAAAGTTCAATAATAATCTCCTACAAGCTCTCGGCCTCTCGCCTACAAGACACACACCTAATGAATGGCCTCCTCCTCTTTCTCAACCTACAAAAAGTAGTTATAACCATCTTTGTCTCTTCAAACCGGGCCATAACCTTCCCATGGCCTAGTTTCACATATCACAAGACATTAGCTATTTCACACCACAAGGTTTCATATTTTCGAGTTCAAGAAGTGACTATTCACACTTAAACTTCATTAATGCTACCAAAAATCAAAAAATTGTACCACAGTGTGCTACTAGCGTCTCTCCCCCACTAAAGGAGATTGATGTCCTCATCAATGCCTACGCTTCATTTTATTGGAATCCTTAGCCTTAGTTTCTTCAAAGTGCTTCACCAATTCATTGGTGTTCACCATGTCTCTTGCCGCCACCCAAGCGGTTTGTTTCTCATGGTATCCTCACCATTTCACCAAGTACTCCTTTGTACATTTTCTTTCATTTTCACTTGGGCTTCCTACACTTGAGGATGCCCTCCTACCTCATGTTCCAAGTGACCTCCACAAGGTCGGGACGTGGCCTAATCACTTGCTTGTGATCGGGCCACAAGGTGTCGTCCTAAAATGACTTTCGTAATGAGACATGAAATGTCGGATGCACTTTGATCTCCGGCGGTAATTCCAACTTATACATGTCCTTGAACACTTGGTCCACAATGGAAAACGAAGTTCCAATTTTGGACATGAACTTTTGGAGTAAGGCCTTTGGGCAAGGTGAAGTTGTCCACATTCAACAACACCTTATTGGCCCACCTCATACTCCACTTCGCGTCTTCCGGCATTGATTTGCACTCCGTAGCACCTTCGGGCTTTCTCCACCAACAACTTGGTCATCTCCAAGACTTGTTTACCATCCTTGGCCAAGTCCTCACCATCTTGGTTGAACTCTAGTGTTGAATGTGCCCCCTCGAGAGCTAGGTTAATAGGTTGGAGCGCATCCACTCCATAAGCCACCACCAAAGACCACCCCTTGGTAGCCAAGTGCGTGGCTACATTGCAATTACACTCCGCTCGACCCACATAGTCCGCCCAATCTCCTTGGTCCGCCCCCACCAAGTTCCTCAAGTATTGCTTCAAGACTCCATTCACACGCTCCGTTTTCTCATCCATTTGGGAATGCAAGGCCGTGCTAAACCTTAGTTTCATTCCGACCTCCTTAGAGAAATGCATTGAAAATGCACTTGTGAACTTTGAATCTTGATCCCACACAATCACTCTTGGCAACCCGTGGTGCCTCAACCATCCTTTGAGAAAAGGCTATGCGGTCTCCAACGCGGTGGCGGTTCCCACAATCGGCACCATGTGTGCCAACTTGGCAAACCGCTCTACCATCAACAAGATGGCATCATACCCATGTGACTCCGGCAAGCTTGTGATCAAGTCCATGCACATACTATGCCATGACGCCGGCGGGATAGGCAACGGTTGCAAGAAACCGCCTTGCTTTTGGTAAGAGGCTCGGTTCACTTGGCACTTTATTCACGCCTTCACAAAGTGGGTTATATCCTCCTTTATGCACCCCCAATGGTACCTCTTTGACACCATTCTATGGCGGTTGTTTCTTTCTCCTTTATGGCCGGCAATAGGACTATCATATTCCTCCTTCAAAACCGATAGCCTCAACTTGCCTTGTGGCACATACACCCAACTTTGCTTGCACTTGAACAATCCGTCCACCAACTTAACCTCTTTGAGCACCTTGCTCTTGCGAAGCTCACCTAAAAGCTTTTGTGCTTTGAGGTAGTTAATTTACCCCTCCCGTATCTTGCATTACAAGTTTCCTTCGCCGGCACACATTAGCCACAAGGTTTGGATGGTTTTCATTGCTTGGAACTCTTCCGGTCTACTTCGCGCATCCGGCACCACATTTCCACGGTCCGGTTTGTGGATCAAATCCACGTTCATAAGCGCCAAACTATCATGCCACCGCAATGACTTGGCGCTCACTTGCGCTTGAATGTCAAAATTCTTTTAGGACACATTGTCCATATAGACCTTTGCTTTGTGCGACCCCAAATAGTGTCGCCACATCTTCAAGTAATGCACTACGGCAAAGAAGTTGTTTGGCATGAGTTGGTTGTCTTCTTTGACAACCATCGAGCTTTATGCTCCCATATGCAATGGCCATCCATCTTAAATCAACCGTCCGCCATTGGCAAAGTCATTCACCCCCGTATGCACCTCAAAAGGTTTGTCAAGCTCCGCGAACTTGAGCACGGGCGTCTAAGAGAACTTGCTCTCAAGCTCCCCAAAGACTTGGTGGCAAGGCTCCTCCCACTCTTGGGATAGCCAATTCTTCCACAAGTCGGATAAGGTCGGATAACCATCAAGCTTAACGCTCTCATATGCAATGGCCATCCATCTTACGTTAACCATCCGCCAATGGCAAAGTCACTTGCCCCCCCCCCCGTATGCACCTCAAAAGGTTTGTCAAGCTCCGCGAACTTGAACACGGGTGGCAAAGACAACTTTGTATTAAGCTCCCCAAAGACTTGGGGACAAGGCTCATCCCACTCTTGGGATAGCCATTTCTTTCATAGGTCGCACAAGGTTTGACACCCTTTAAGCTTAATACTCCCATATGCAATGGGCATCCATCTCGGATCAACATCCGCCAATGGTAAAATTACTCGCCCCCATATGCACCTCAAAAGGTTTGTTAAAGTCCGCGAACTTAAGCACGGGCGGCGAAGAGAACTTGTTTTTGAGCCCCCCAAAGGCTTGGTGACAAGGCTCATCCCACTCTTGGGATAGCCATTTTCCTCAATAAGTTGAATAAGGTCCTAGGAACCTTAGAAAACTCTCGAATGAAGTTGTGGTACTAATTGGCTAGGCCAACAAATGACCTAAGCCCTTTTGAATGAAGGGCCAATTCTCCTTTTGGATTGCCTTGACATTCTTCATGTTCGTCCACCAACTTCCTTTGTCACCACATACCTCAAGAACTCAATCTCTCGTTGAGCAAAGTTATTTTTCACTCCTTGGCGGCAATTTTTTTTTGGGCAACACATTGGTGAATACATCCTTGTATCTCACCAACATCACACCAATGTTGTTTGGAGGAGGCCCGTCTTTCCTAGCCTCCCCATACGTTCCTTGGAGTTGCTCCAATTGAACCACGACCATTATGCTTTCTATTTTTCATTTGGTCCATTAAGACCAAATTCAACTTAGGTCCTCCTACCATAGGAGTCCTTGTCAATTTGAACTTCAATTCTTTGCCATTATGACACATCATAATGCACCGCAAGCACACCGGCTTGCACCTCACATCTATCATGTGAGTTTCAAAGAAGGCGGCCTTCACAATGACATGCATTTCATCTATTTCACTTGGTGTGAAATTTTGACAAAAATCCAATGTCCCACATTGAAAGGTTACATGCATCGCGGCCTCCTTTGTCTCATGCGGATCGCCCTTTCCAAACTGCACCTTGGTGGGCTTGCCCGCTCTACCAATCGGCAAGCCCCAACTCCCTTATGAGTTTTGGGCTCAAGAAGAAGTGGTAGCCTCTTTATCAATACATGAGACATTTCTCCCATTCATTTGAGCCTCAAGGTACAAAAGACTTGGCCTCGGCTTAAGGCTACTAGCCTTGGCCACAATGCCATCGTCTTACATTCGGTTCGCGGCACAAGTATTATTTGGCGGGGTACCTATCTCCCCTCAACGTCCATTGTTGTAACGCACCGCCAAATTGCTTAATGGGGTCATCGGCCTTGATGCTCATGGCAATTTTGATGATCCCCGCCACAACCTCAATAAACTTTGGAAATTTGAACTTGGTATTCACCACCCGCTTTTGAAACCCACCTAAAACGATGCATTTCTTAGAAAGCTCGTTCATCAAAGATGTACTATTCATTTGGGTGTGAAATGCGCGCATATATGCCTTAAGAGGCCCGGACGCCTCATTTCCACCAAATTCATTCCAACATCAATACCTTCCAATCATTTCGAATTGGAATTTCAATCCAACATTAATGCCCTCCAAGGTTTTGGGTGCATTCGGTATTCTAGGCCCCAAATGTTTTTTTGAGGTGTGCGGGAGCCCTTTCAAAGGACTCTACCATATTCCTTACTAAATCCACCATCATGCCCACCATTGTCATTAGAACTAATGGTATGGCCAAATTCCATTTACACATGATCTTTGTTCCAATTTCAGCCTTACAACCTTTTGGAAAACCCGGGCTCACCATAATAACCCTCAGGTTTGATAGCCATGTCTCCCTCAAAGTGCTAGCTCAAAATATTGGAACCCTGCTCTGATACCAAGTGTTGCAACCCTTGCTAGCTCCCTTAACAATCTTGCCAATTTTCGTTTCTAGCAAAGGTTACGAGCGCTAACCATTCGCATTCCGCCATGCTAATGGATAGCTCCTCTTACCCCGGACCTTATAGTTCATAGGAGGGAACCAACCCTCCTACTTTGCTTTCGGCACTCACCCCTTAATCGGTAACCCATTTCTTGGATGTGGACTTCCATCCATGGAAGTCCAATCCTATGTTGATCATCGCGTTGCCGGAGCAACACTACAACAACCCGAACCATACTAGGCAACTATGGCCTCACAATGGGCCAATGCCCATGGAGGCCGTGCCGTTCGGCCTCGGGTGGGTGAGGCCACACCACCTCACCCATATAAGCCTCTAGGACTCTACACGGGGCCCCTACCCCACCGCCAACCAACCTCTTGTCTCTCTACCAAGAGTTGGGGCCAAGTGGACATTTTCCTTTAGCTGCTGGGCCTAGAACCCCCCCCCAGCAGCTTCAGACCATCATAACTTCCTTGTATGATGTCTGATCATAACAACCAACCACTCCATCTTCATCTACGCTTCACGTAGATGCCGATGGACTCTTCGCTTGCCCCATTCGGGCAAGTCTTGAGGAAGTTATGCCTGTTTGAACCTTGGCAGTCCCGGGAATCACTCCCAGGCACTGCTGTACCAGGGCGCTGTCCCGGGACAGCACCCCACTCAAATGGCCATAACTCCTAGCTCACACCTCCAATTGAGGTGATCTTGAGCATTCTAGAATCACCACGCCATGAGCTACGCATAGCTTATGGCCTTACCCTTGTGCATCCTAGTCTCCGTGGGTGGGAGGCGTTCCCAACGCCCGGGGCCCTCACCCACACTAGGATCACTTGGGCCCTCTCACCAACGGCGCCACAAGTCCCGGGTGTCACTCCGGGGTCCCCCTTGTGCCCATGGTGTTTTGGGCACTCCTCATGGAGAGGTGCGCGACACCCGCACACCTCAAAAAAGCATTTGGGGCCTAGAATACCGAATGCACCCAAAACCTTGGAGGGCATTAATGTTGGATTGAAATTCCAATTCGAAATGCTTGGAAGGTATTGATGTTGGAATGAATTTGGTGGAAATGAGGCGTGCGGGCCTCTTAAGGCGTATATGCGCGAATTTCACACCCAAATGAATTGTGCATCTTAGATGAACGAGTTTTCTAAGAAGTACATCGTTTTAGGTGGGGTTTCAAAAGCGGGTGGTGAATACCAAGTTCAAATTTCCAAAAGTTTATTGAGGTTGTGGCGGGGATCATCAAAATTGCAACGAGCATTAAGGCCGATGACCCCAATAAGAAATTTGGTGGTGCCTTACAACAATGGACGTTGAGGGGAGATAGGTACCACGCCAAATAATACTTATGCCGCGGACCGAATGTAAGACGATGGCATTGTGGCCAAGGCTAGTAGCCTTAAGCCAAGGCCAAGTCTTTTGTACTTTGAGGCTCAAATGAATGGGACAAATGTCTCATGGGTTGATAAAGAGGCTACCATTCCTTCTTGAGCCCAAAACTCGCAAGGGAGTTGGGGCTTGCCGATTGATAGAGCGGGCAAGCCCACCAAGGTGCGGTTTGGAAAGGGCGAACCGCATGAAACAAAGGAGGCCGCGATGCATGTAACTTTTCAATGTGGGACATTGGATTTTTGTCAAAATTTCACACCATGTGAAATAGATGAAATGCATGTCATTGTGAAGGCTGCCTTCTTTGGAACTCACATGATAGATGTGAGGTGCAAGCCGGTGAGCTTGCGGTGCATTTGTGATGTCTTGATGGCAAAGAATTGCACTACAAATTGACAAGGACTCCTATGGTAGGAGGAACCAACTCGAATTTGGTCTTAATGGACCAAATGAATAAACGGAAGAACATAATAATAATGGTCGTGGTTCAATTGGAGCAACTCCAAGGAACTCATGGGGAGGCTAGGAAAGATAGGCCTCCCCAAAACCACATTGGTGGGATGTTGGTGAGGTACAAGGATGTATTCACCAATGTGTTGTCCAAAATGTTACCACCAACGAGTGGAAGAAAAAAAGAAAAAAAAGAAAAAAAAGAAACTTGCTCAACGAGAGATTGAGTTCTTGAGGTATGTGGTGACAAAGGAAGTTGGTGGACGAACATGAATAATGTCAAGGCAATCCAAGAAGAGAATTGGCCCTTGACTCAAGAAAAGGGCTTAGGTCATTTGTTGGCCTAACCAACTACTACCACCACTTCATTCATGGTTTTTCTAAGGTTGCTAGAACCTTAGTCAACATGTTGGAAAAAATGGCTATCCCAAGAGTGGGATGAGCCTTGTCACCAAGCCTTTGGGGAGCTCAAGAAAAAGTTCTCTTCACAAGATGTGGTTAAGTTTCGGGTTTTCATGAGCATGTTGAGGTGCACATGAAGGCAAAGGACTTTACCATTGGCGGATGTTGATCCAAGATGGAGGACCATTGCTTATGGGAACATTAAGCTCCATGGTTGTAGAAGCTTGTCCAACTTGTGCAAGAAATGGTTATCCCAAGAGTGGAATGAGCCTTGCCACCAAGCCTTTTGGGGAGCTTAAGACCAAGTTCTCTTCGCCACCCGTGCTCAAGTTCGTGGAGTTTGACAAACCTTTGAGGTGCATACGGGGGCAAGTGACTTTAGCATTGGCGGATGTTGAGGCAAAATGGATGCCCTTTGCATATAAGAGCATGAAGCTCAATGGTTGTCCGACCTTGTCCAACTTGTGCAAGAAATGGCTATCCCAAGAGTGGGATGAGCCTTGTTACCAAGTCTTTGAGGAGCTTAAGAGCAAGCTCTCTTCGCCGCCCGTGCTCAAGTTTGCGAAATTTGACAAACCTTTTGAGGTGAATACGGGGTGGCGAGTGACTTTGCCATTGGCGGATGGTTAATGTAAGATGGATGGCCATTGCATATGAGAGCGTTAAGCTTGATGGTTATCCGACCTTATCCGACTTGTGGAAGAAATGGCTATCCCAAGAGTGGGATGAGCCTTGCCACCAAGTCTTTAGGGAGCTTGAGAGCAAGTGTTCTTAGACGCCCGTGCTCAAGTTCGCGGAGCTTGACAAACCTTTTGAGGTGCATACGGGGTTGATTAACTTTGCCAATGGCGGATTGTTGATGTAAGATGAATGGCCATTGCATATGGGAGCATGAAGCTCGATGGTTGTCAAAGAAGACAACCAACTCATGACAAAGAACTTCTTTGTCGTAGTGCATTGCTTGAAGATGTGGCGACACTATTTGGGGTCGCACAAAGCAAAGGTCTACATGGACAATGTGTCCTAAAAGAATTTTGACATTCAAGCGCAAGTAAGCGCCAAGTCATTGCGGTGGCATGATAGTTTGGCGCTTATGAAGGTGGATTTGGTCCACAAACCGGACCGTGGAAATGTGGTGCCGGATGCGCGAAGTAGACTAGATGAGTTCCAAGCAATGAGAACCATCCAACCCTTGTGGCTAATGTGTGCCGGCGAAGGAAACTTGTGATGCAAGATACGGGAGGGGTAAATTAACTACCCCAAAAGCACAAAAACTTTTAGGTGAACTTCGCAAGAGCAAGGTGCTCAAAGAGGTTAAGTTGGTGGACGGATTGTTCAAGTGCAAGCAAAGTTGGGTGTATGTGCCACAAGGCAAGTTGAGGCTATCGGTTTTGAAGGAGGAATTTGATAGTCCTATTGCCGGCCTTAGAGGAGAAAGAAAAAACCGCCATAGAATGGTGTCATGGAGGTACCATTGGCGGTGCATAAAGGAAGATATAGCCCACTTTGTGAAGGCTTGAATCAAAGTGCAAAGTGAACCGAGCCTCTTACCAAAAGCAAGGCGGTTTCTTGCAACCGTCGCCTATCCCGTCGGCGCCATGGCATAGTATGTGCATGGACTTGATCACAAGCTTGCCGGAGTCACATGGGTATGATGCCATCTTGTTGATGGTAGAGTGGTTTGCCAAGTTGGCACACATGGTGCCGATTGTGGGAACCGCCACCGCGTTGGAGACTGCATAGCCTTTTCTCAAAGGATGGTTGAGGCACCACGGGTTGCCAAGAGTGATTGTGTGGGATCAAGATCCAAAGTTCACAAGTGCATTTTCAATGCATTTCTCTAAGGAGGTCGGAATGAAACTAAGGTTTAGCACGGCCGTGTATTCCCAAATGGATGGGAAAACAAAGCGTGTGAATGGAGACTTGAAGCAATACTTGAGGAACTTGGTGGGGGCGGACCAAGGAGATTGGGCGGACTATGTGGGTCGAGCGGAGTGTAATTGCAATGTAGCCACGCACTTGGCTACCAAGGGGTGGTCTTTGGTGGTGGCTTATGGAGTGGATGCGCTCCAACCTATTAACCTAGCTCTCGAGGGGGCACATTCAACACTAGAGTTTAACCAAGATGGTGAGGACTTGGCCAAGGATGGTAAACAAGTCTTGGAGATGACCAAGTTGTTGGTGGAGAAAACCCGAAGGTGCTACGGAGTGCTAGTAAATGCCGGAAGACGCGAAGTGGAGAATGAGGTGGGCCAAAAGGTGTTGTTGAATGTGAACAACTTCACTTAGCCGGAAGGCCTCGCTCCAAAAGTTCATGTCCAAAATTGGAGCTTCGTTTTCCATTGTGGAACAAGTGTTCAAGGACATGTATAAGTTGGAATTACCGCCGGACATCAAAGTGCATCCGACATTTCATGTCTCATTACGAAAGTCATTTTAGGACGACACCTTGTGGCCCGATCACAAGCAAGTGATTAGGCCACGTCCCGACCTTATGGAGGTCATTTGGAACATGAGGTAAGAGGGCATCCTCAAGTGTAGGAAGCCCAAGTGAAAATGAAAGAAAATGTACAAAGGAGTACTTGGTGAAATGGTGAGGATACCATGAGAAAGAAGCCGTTTGGGTAGCGGCAAGAGACATGATGAACGCCAAGGAATTGGTAAAGCACTTTGAAGAAACTAAGGCTACATATTCCAATAAAATGAAGCATAGGCATTGATGAGGACATCAATCTCCTTTAGTGGGGGAGAGACGCTAGTAGCACACTTAGCTTCGAGGCTAATTGCTCCACAACATGAACTTGTTCTTTGGCTTGAGGGAATAAAGTCCAAACTTTAGTGGTGCAAAGAGAAAAGTACGAGATGAGGTCCTAGTCTTGTACTTGTGCTTGGTTAGTAGAAGAGGGGGAATAGACATGCCAAACTAGGTTGGGTAAGCCGAGTAATTGGGGCCATGGCTAGCAGGGGCCTTGGATAAAACCAAAAAACTTCTTAGCCGTGGGCTTGTCCGGGCGGGGACAAGGTGATGACGCGTGCTCATAAAAGTGCTACCCGCGAGCTAACGAAAGTTGGCGCATGGGAGTCATGAACCCATGTCTCGAAAGAGCAAAGTGGGAACCGAGTCGGGCGGGACTTGGCATCACCCCCGTGCGATCGAGGCGTGGCTTAACAATGGAAAGCCATCTCGGAGTTGCAACCGAGACAACTTAGTGGAAGCGTTGAGGTCTCGCCTAGATGTGTCACGTTAGGCTAGTGGAGCCTAACGGGGGAGGCCCCAAAGGAGGGGCAACCCAAGTGAGTCCCAAAGTAGGTGGGTCTAGTGTAGGTTAGGTCCTTGGATGAGAGATCCAAGGTCGCTAACGGACCACCTAAGAACGACACCTTTGGGACTATGCCAAATTTGAAGAAGCATTGTGGGGGTCGCGCCCTAAGGTAAACACAATGCCGCACCATAGAGGATGGCAACTTGAGAATTGGTGTGCCGACTACGAGTATAGTCGATGAGGGCATCGACTCCGTTTGGTGGGGGTGAGTGTCGCGCACCTCTCCATGAGGAGTGCCCGAAACACCATGGGCACAAGGGGGACCCCGGAGTGACACCCGGGACTTGTGGCGCCGTTGGTGAGAGGGCCCAAGTGATCCTAGTGTGGGTGAGGTCCCCGGGCGTTGGGAACGCCTCCCATCCACGAAGACTAGGAGGCACAAGGGTAAGGCCATGAGCTATGCGTAGCTCATGGCGTGGTGATTCTAGAAAGCTCAAGAACACCTCAATCGGAGGTGTGAGCTAGGAGTTATGGCCATTTGAGTGGGGCGCTGTCCCGGGACAGCGCCCTGGTACAGCAGTGCCTGGGAGTGATTCCCGGGACTGCCAAGGTTCAAACAGGCATAACGTCCTCACCACTTGCCCGAATGGGGCAAGTGAGGAGTCCATCGGCATCTACGTGAAGCGTAGATGAAGATGGAGTGGTTGGTTGCTGGAATCAGACATCATACAAGGAAGTTATGATGGTCTGAAGCTGCTGGGGGCTTCTAGGCCCAGCGGCTAAGGGAAAATGTCCACTTGGCCCCAACTCTTGGTAGAGACAAGAGGTTGGTTGACGGTGGGTTAGGGGCCCCGCGTAGAGTCCTAGAGGCTTATACGGGTGAGGTGGTGTGGCCTCACCCACCCGAGGCCGAACGGCACGGCCTCCATGGGCATTGGCCCAATGTGAGGCCATAGTTGCCTAGTATGGTTCGGGTTGTTGTAGTGTTGCTCCGGCAACGCGATGATCAACATGGGATTGGACTTTCATGGATGGAAGTCCACATCTAGGAATGGGTTACGGATTAAGGGGTGAGTCCCTAAAGCAAAGTAGGAGGGTTGGTTCCCTCTTATGAACTATAAGGTCCGGGGTAGGAGGAGCTAACCATTAGCATGGCGGAATGCGAATGGTTAGCGCTCGTAACCTTTGCTAGAATTGAAAATAGGCAAGATTGCTAAGGGGGTTAGCAAGGGTTGCGACATGAAGAAAGCTAAGTTTAAGCATTAAGCTTGTGTGGAGTGAATTGAGTAAGTTTAGTAGTGTAAGGACATGACCTTGGTGGAAAGTGTGGTAGGTAGAAAGCCAAGGATAGTTAAATATTTGAATTAGGATCTTTGTTGATCGTTTGAGGGAGGAAGACTTAGGAGATAAGATGAGAGCCTACAAAGTAGGAGGAGGATTACGAAGGCTTATCTTGAGGGTGCTCACCTACTCCCTCTCAACTCACTATTTAAGCCCTCATTCTTCCCTCACTCATCCTCTCTTTCGTTCGTGCTCCTTAGCACCCCACGTGTTATAAGTATGTGTGTGCATGAGTGTAAGGTTAGGAGCCAAGGCTAGTTGGCCTTGAAGAGGGCTTGACCTCTTGTTAGTAATAGTTGGATGTGAATGATTTAAAGTTCAATTTATGGCTTTGTTTGACTACTTGGATTTACATTTATTAGCCTTATACTTATGCGGATGTGCAAAGTCTCTTATTGGAGCATTTAGTTTTGTTGGACTTCATATGAATTTTTGAGAGCCAAAAAACCGAGACTATGTCCAAACTTCCAAAAACTAGTAAAAAAATGTAGATTAAAAGGGAACAGCGTAGAATTGCGATCATATACTTTGTGGCAATAGAAATATTATTGCATATTCATGTAGAGGACTTCATTACCTATCCATGGATACCAAGAACTCATTTTTTGGACTTCATATGAATTTTTGAAAGCCAAAAAACCGAGACTATGTCCAAACTTCCAAAAAAAATAGTGACACACTCTTATAGTTTTTTACTTATGATGTTTTTGACTTATGATGTTTATTGAATTACCGAGGAAAGATTTTCTACGTGTCATTATAACTTTTCCACTCGGGTTAGGACGAAATCGAAGGGTGGGGAATTTTTGGTGACATTAAGTTACAAATTAATACATGAAAATGCCACCTCCAGTACCTATTTTATCTCCCTCCCATTTTATATCCCATCTTGCTGCTTCAATCACTTGATTGATGGCTCTCAAAATGTAATAGAGCCTTGAGTAGGCCAAGTCTTAAGTGGCTCACAAATATCCTATTTGTAACATCGTACGTGCTGATCAGGGTACAAAATGACAACCATTTGGAAGGCTTCAATTGTCTCCCACAAGAAACGAATGAAATGAAATTGATTGGAAAGTCTGGGATGCCAAAAGGCTTATGTATTTGTATTGAATCCATTGTTATATGAATTAATCATCAAGTCCATCATCAAAACTTGAACAATAATATTTTCACTAGTAATTGTCTTGCTTTGGAAACTTCAACATGATGACCACTCAATCATCTCAAAATTCGATGAATAGATCTACATATATCTATCTATATGTAATTTATGTTTTTTGTTAAATGTTTGCTATGAGGTTTTTTTTGACATAAGGATGGCTTAGAAAAGAACGATAATGTAGAGGATGCTTGTGAGACCAAATTGGTGCATGCCTACATGAGTTTTTAGTTTTGGAAATGATTAAATTCTAGGTTTGGTGTTGACAACGAATGGGTTAAAACATAAAAATAGTGAGGCTTTTACTTAAATGTCCCTGTAAGCTTAAGGGATTGAGTGTGTGTAATTTGGTAATTAGGTATTTAATAATTAGAGTGTGTCGTTGTTAAGGCTAGGAAAGGCTTTGATTAAGAAGACGGCGGGGTTTATGTTGCTTTTGTTTCCATTATCAAGGCTTGGACCGGGGGGTTATTGTTTGTTTCAAGCTTTCAAAGGCGTAGTTTAAGGGAGGGGGGTCAGATTCAAAGGGAGATCAGGTGCTGAATTCCCGGCAGCAGGGGAGGTCACAGAGGGCCACTCCCGACCTCGGCACTCTCTCTCGGAGGTCACAGAGTGAAAAGGTTGCGGCAGGCAAAGGAGGACAGGGGGTCCCAACTGCAAGTGTGGATCTGTCTGCCAGTGAAGGGATGGCAGCATCAAGCTGTTGTCGCATTGACCGAGGGTGAGGGAGGGAACTGAGTGAATAAAAAGCATTTTCTCAACATGGTGAGGCAATAGCCGCCGAATGTAGCCATATTCATCACCAAATTGGGGCGACCTAAATGAGGGGGAGGCTACCGAAGCAGGTTGCTGGCACGGCCACTATGAGCCCAAAATGGTTGCTCATATTTGTTTTATGCTTAGAATCTACTTAGAATTGCATTTGGAGTGTTATTGAAACAATTAAAAGTATAAAAAGAGTGAGGCTTGGTGTGGATTTATGTTTAGGCCTTAAACCTATTTTGTGTGGTGAAGTAGAAGCGTAGTGACATTAGGGAGTGTTTTGGTTAAGTGAGTAGTGTTTGATGAAGCAAGAGGAAGGTCCTTGGATTTAAATGTTTACATTAGAACATGCTCTTGTTGGTTTAGAGGGTGAGGGTTTAGTGGATAGGATAAGGTCCTACTAAGTAGGAGAAGGTTAAGGGGTTTGTGGTCTTGGGTGCCCTCTCCTCCTCCTTCCTTTTTTTTTTCTCTTCTCTCTCTCTCTCCCCCTCCTCTCTAGGATTTTGAGCTCTTAGAGTTAGAAGAAATGTGTGAATTAGGAGGAGGTTATTAGGGGATTTAGGGTGATTAGGTTGGAAGATTAGTAAGAAGGTCTTGTGGGAATTAGTGAGGTCAAGTAGGGGATTAGTGTGGTTAGATAGATTTTAATATTTAGCTGATATAAGGAGGCTGCCGAGGCAAGGGACTGAATTCAAAGGTAACTGATCTAAGGAGGTTGTCGAGGCAGTGGGACTGAATTCAAAGGTAGTTGATCTAAGGGCAGTTGCTGAGGCAGGGGACTGAATTCAAAGGTAGCTGATATAAGGGCAACTGCCGAGGCAGTGGGACTGGATTCAAAGGTAGCTGATCTAAGGAGGTTGCCGAGGCAGTGGGACTGAATTCAAAAGTAACTGATCTAAGGAGGTTGCCGAGGCAGTGGGACTGAATTCAAAAGTAACTGATCTAAGGAGGTTGCCGAGGCAGTGGGACTGAATTCAAAGGTAGCTGATATAAGGGCAGCTGCCGAGGCAGTGGGATTGAATTCAAAGGTAGCTGATATAAGGGCAACTGCCGAGGCAGTGGGACTGGATTCAAAGGTAGCTGATCTAAGGAGGTTGCCGAGGCAGTGGGACTAAATTCAAAAGTAGCTGATCTAAGGAGGATGCCGAGGCAGTGGGACTAAATTCAAAGGTAGCTAATATAAGGGTAGCTGCCGAGGCAGAGGATTGAATTCAAAGGTAGCTGATCTAAGGAGGTTGCCGCCGGCCTTACATGGGAATGCCGTGGTGCCACATGGGACTTAGTAATAGATAGTTAATTAGGTGGTCACTTAATATTAGCTTAAATAATTAGTTCATTAGTAAGCTAGGAAAACAAGAAATATGGGATGGTAGAATTAGCGGTTGAGTTTGGGTGTGACTGATATTGGGTTAGCAATAGGGGGTGTTATGATTGGGATAATAGAGAAGAGCGTTTGTCAACACTTGTAATATTATCGTGGAATGGATTGGTGTGCAATGATTGATGGGAGATGTAATGGGTTCTCACGAGTTTGGTCAAATGGAGTTGTGGAAACATGAATGTGATATCCATTCCCTCACCCGGACTAGGACGCTTAAGGGTGGGTGGTTTGGCCTCACAGCCACATTGCATCAAAATAGTCACAGCGTGGTAGGGAGGAATTGTTGGGAGTGAGCTCAAAATCCTAAAAGGATCAGTGAGGATTCGAGAGAGGAACTAATACGAGAGCCTCTCTGCTCAAAGATTTGAGCTCAAGATAGGATGGGGTGCTGCATTCAAGACTCTTATTTGGGCTGGGCAAGTACTGATAGATGCCGCAAGCAACTGAGAGTGTAAGCCCAGATTCGGAGTGGGATGGGTGAAAAATGCTCTGTTCGACAACAACTAATGGCACCGAGCTCAACTCAGTGAAGGGCTCAAGAGCGAGGGCATCCCCTAAGCTGAGTCAATGTGGGAGGAGGCCTGAGATCAAGACCAGGAAGAGTGAATGCGAAGGTGAGTACAGATATTGGAACGCGGCCGAAGGGGAAATGGGATAGTGCATTCGGCACCAAACTCTACGATCCTTCGAAGGCCACAATCACATAGCCAGGAGGTCGAGCTAGCAAGGGAGCAACATTGGGAACACGACCCTCGGAGGCAGGTCACAGGGGAACACTGGGACGGAACGGAGGGGGCTGCAGGGGCTGAATGATGCCAGCAGCTACTTACAATAATCGAATGTATGCTGGATTAGGCTAGGGAGTTGAGTAATGATTAAAACATTGGGGTGGTCATGGGTTAAGTAGTTTAGGATAAGGGGGATGGGCCAACATCAAGTGTGGATGATGTGCACTAAGGCCATTAAGATTGTGGTTAATTAGTTGGCTAGCTTGTTGTTGTGTGGGGAAGATTAGAGAAGGAATAGTGTTGGGGATGTCAACAAGGGAGGTAGGGAAAGTATTCTTGAATACTGATTCCAAGTGATCTTTAAATAAAGAATTGTGAGTTCAACATAAAACTGGAGGAGTCTTGGGAGTGGGATTTTAACAACAAAGGGATAGATCAATGACATGTGAGCCATGGGCTCTCACCCGGACTACGACGCATAAGGGTGGGGGTTTGTGGCTGACAATACTATAACCAACTCCCCACCCAAAATTATCACACATGCATGCTTAAACCATCTTTGATGTAAAGTGGGGGTGGATTTGGATGACAAATGGGTTGGTTCCAAGAGAATGTGGGATCGGTTTAAGGCGAAAGTGGGAATGGATTGGGCATTCATTAGAATGTATCTAGGGGTGGGTTACTTATATGTATTAAGATCCTCCATGCAAAGTCATAAGGTCTCAAAGCACTTAGTGGATGGACTGTTGGTTTCAATGTGGGGTTGGCTTTGGGCAAAAAACAGGAGCGGTTTTTGAGTGAGTATCAGGACCGTTTTGAGAGCCATTCTTGTTAAAACAGTGTGGGTCTAGAGAGGGATTTAGGAAGCAAGGGGTAGGTGACTCCAAAAATGTATAGTATATTCATGTTCAATTCATTTTAGTTTTATTTCTACTATAATATCTAAGCCAATTTGTGAAGCATATCATGCATACCGTTTTTCCCCAAATGCATTTATTTGTGATATTCTTCTTTTGGGATTGTTACAACAAGATCGTCTAAAAAATGGGCTAGATTACTTAGAGTCTTGGTTTAGGCACCCCTTTACCTTATTGATATAATTGGCCTCAAAGTCACCTAACTTCTAGGTGAAGGTGGTCTAGAATATGCACCCTCCAACAATAAAGAAATATACATAAGGTGGGCAAACTCAATGTGGATAATGTACTAATGACATTTTCTAACATACAAGTACATGTCCAAGTCTAAAATGCACTCATTAAAAAGAAACCCATTATAGCCTATTGACATCATCCATTCAGAATATATGCACTTTGGCTTCGAAAATAGCAAGCTCAAAGCTTATTTTTATGAGTTGGATTTATTGATGGTCTTATGTAGTTTGTTATTGATTTAGTAGGAAACAAATGGAAAACATGCATATGCATTTTCGTTTATAAGTTACAATCTTCTAACTAATATCTAACATAGGTACATATTCAACTTTGGAAATGTATATACTAGGTGCTTGTAAGAAAAAAAAATCATTTAAGGATGATCAACGCTTCAACAATTTCAAGCAATTTCGCTGTCTAGGAAAAATGTGTTCTAGTACTCTCATGTTCCACATTTGGATTCTACCAACTTCATATTACAACACCTTCACGAGAGCAAAATTGATAAAAGTAAGATAACCAATAATAGCACAATTGTTCAAGCTAGGAGTCAACCACACATTGTAAGTTTTTAACTCTTAGCCACACTAAATGACAAAAAGTTGACTATGTCCACATGAAAATGTGCATGAATCATTCTCAAACTACGAGAAAAATTGGTGGTTAGCACAATTGTAGGGGAAGATTGTAGTTTCAAGAGGGGGACTTTTTGGCCTCTATTTCAAAAAGAAAATTGATTGGATTAGAAAAAAAATTGCTATCAAAATATGTTTTTGTGGACCCAAGATTGTTTCACTCTACACCAATTTATTTCATAACAACATATTTATCTTATTGTTCAAATCATGTCCAAAGTTCTCATAAATTTTAAAGTTATTTCAAATTTTCTACAATCTCAAAATATAAAGATAAATGATTCCACTCGTGTAATGTTTAAATTGGGTGACTATGATTTAGACAGTCAAATTATGAATTGCATTGTTTACAACAAGGCCAATCTACCCTCTCAACATCATAACATTCTCCAACTAGAGGTTGGGTAGAGTGAGGCTAACAACTAGCCCTGCAATTGCTTGCAATATTTAAAGGAATTCAAATTATGACCTCAATAGAGTTGGGTGAAACTCTTGGGACCTCTTCTTTCCATTTTTGAAACTTTGACAAAACTTTAAGATCTAAAATAGGGTATGCACATGGCACATGTTGTCCTAAATTCTAGATCAGCCTAAGCAAGGCTAGGTTGGCCCACCCATCCTAGTAGGACAACCTAGAAAATTGATATTTAAGAGCACAACACCACTCTTTATATATGATATTTTAAGCATTAAGAAGACTTGGGTGACTTTGTATTAACTCTTATAAACTCAAGGTTTGGGACTAAACTCATGGTTTTCATTTGCTTTACTTGATAATTAACTCTAATATCAATCTAATCATGAAAATGAGAATGGCAAACATTCATGTACAGTAACTGAACAATAAATAGCATATAGTCAACAATGCCCAAAAATAGTTCTTTGTGAACAATGCCATGTCAGAGTAGGACTAGGTTTAGAAAGACAATCTATTGTTAGTACTAAAAAAACGTTGTGATGGAAACACTCAACGAACTAAGCGCATTGTGATGATGTCCAAAGATTGGCCGACATGCGTGCAGTCTAATTTCCGGAACAGCCTGCACATGGAAGTCAGATGCCTGTGTGAAAATCTAACTATTAACTACATTTACATTTTACCGACTTCCCAATTTTGCAACACGGGATGCAAATAGAAACTCCAACTAAAGTTAAAACGTAACTTATACCGCAGGTTGACTTTCCCTTTCTGGGATTCCCGTGCAAATCTTGGAAAAGGTATGAATGGAAAACGAGTCAGATGCTATTATGGATGTGGGGGAGGTCGCACTTGCCAAAGACCATGTCATGACAGGCCTTCAATGAGCAGGGAGCTATATATGTCCGGGAAGAACCGGCAGTTAGTTGCAGATGATCCGGTTGAGTGCAAGAAATAACTGGTTGATGTTGGAGACTTTGGGAGAATTTTACCGATCATTTGAGAGGAATTTATAGAATATACCTCAAATGAATAAAAGCAAAACCGGAAGATGTCAGCATGGAACTGGTTGGATTTAGAATCACTAATTTTAGAATCTTGGCCGACTATGCCCAAAAATTTCCTATGCACTTGCGGAGTGAACCGAATCCCTACCGCTAGTTGCAGATGAACCATTTGAGTTTGAGAAATGAGTAGTTGATATTAAAACTTCATGAAAATTAGCGATTACTTTGGGGAATTCTTGGAATATACCTCAAGCTTCTAAAGAAAACCGGAATCTCACAACATCCAACTGGTTGGACTTGAAAACACTAGGTTTTTGACTAATTATGCCCAAAAATTTCCCCAAATGTTGGAGGCCTTAGACGAGGTGCTTCCTGGCCAAGTCAACTCTAAGAGGTACACCCATTTATGGTATTTATTGTCACACGCGTAATAATGTCACTTAACCTATTTTGAGGTGTATGCTAGGTTACACTAATGACCAACAACTTCACTATTAATGTCATCTCGTGACACTTGGCATTTAAGTGCACTTACTAATATCTTGACATGAGTGTGTTTAGTAGTGTAATGAGGTGTATGCCCATGTCACACAATGCTCTACAATTTCAATAAAATGTACACAAATGACACTTGACAATAATATGCTCAAAATTAACTTCTTCTTCCATACTAAAATGTAACCACATGACACTTGCCATTGGTATGCTCAATAGTATCTTCCCTTTGCAAACTAAGATGCTAAACTATCATCTCAAGCATAATTCCAATGTGCTAAATGTCATGATGTAAATAAAATTTCACTTCGAAAACCACTTATGTTGACAATCGATTGATAACCATATTGACATTTAGTGGACGTCACACTTTGAGACCTCTAGGCATGTAGTTAAGGCCTTTTGCAAATAGGGCACGTGACACTAAATACCATAAGCAGTGTAGTATACTCATCTAATGTGGACTAACTTGACTCACCACCCGGTCCTTTCTTCTCGGTGGTCCTGATGGGGGTCCATTTCATCTTTGATCACCGTAGTTGTCCTCTGGACGATGTCAAGGTGGTCCGCTCCAGTGGGTCTCAAATGTTGCCCTTTTTTTCCCTTGATGATTGTTTTTGTCATCCAATCCTTCTTTGAATGGTTTGTCTCCAGGTCGTCCCACTGGTGGACCATAACTCCCTTGGCTATTTCTCCCTTGATCACTCTATCTCGAAATTTGCCCGGGTACGCAACTCCCATGTTATATGGTCCTGATTATAATCACTTATAATGCGTTTTAGTCCAATATTGAGTGATACAATTTGTTTTAATGTAGGAAACACTTGTAGCCCTTCTAACAAGGAATCCAAAAATGTAATTATATATAGGAAATGAATATATTTTGAAGCATATAATTGCATTAAAAACCTAATTATATGATTTTTCTAATACATGTACCATAGGTCAAACTACTCAACTTTTTGGACTTTTTAATAAAATTTTAACATTGTGAATGACTTATAATTTTAATGGGAGGCAACTATTTGTGGCTTATAATTCTAATTGGAGGCAAATATTCGTGTGGATTTTTTAAAATTATGTATAGGCAACTTACCGGTCTAACTGTTGGGATAGAAAACTAATGATTTGTGTTAGGATACAGTTGAGGTATGTATTTTTAAGACCATATACATCATATGGTGCCCCGACTACTCAAGGGTATCATGGGGTATTTCAAAATATCATGGGTTCCCGGTTTAGGGTTAGGGCTTAGGGTTTGAGGCTTCTATATATTCGCTTTGAAGCTTTTGTGTTCGGTTTTGGAGCCTTTGTGTCTTTGCTTTGGAGTGTGCGGCTTTGTTTTGGAGCCTTTGTGTCATCGCTTTGGAGTGTGCTTGTGCTCATTTGGGAGAGTCATCCTTGGCTTAAACAAACACATGGATTGTGAGATGAAGCATAGAGGCTCATGTAGTGGAGGTAGAGATAGGGAGAAGGAATATGTTACACCTGTAATTGCCACAACTCCTTCCAAAAGAGGGAGACCTCGAAAGGGCCCTCTATCATTTGTGAATACTAATCCGACATCTACATTGAATACCCCTCTTAGACACTCTACAAGGTTAAAAAACTAGGTGTTTCAATTGTTTATATACGTTGGAGTTTTTTTTAATAAATATGCAACCCAACTTTTTTTTCATCTCATTATTTAATTTGGTCTTCACCCAACTTTTTTTTCATCTCATTTTATTTAATTTGGTATTTACCTAACTTTTTTTTTCATCTCATTTTATTTAATTTGATCTTCACCCAAATTTTTGATCATTTTAATTTGATATAATTTGATATAATTTTCACAAAAGCGGTCCTCTAAGCCGTTTTTAATATGATGCACCCTGCGTATAATATGGGAGTTGTGTACTTGGGGGAATTTGTGTTGCCTCCTTACATCCTTCTAGATTACCATACCCATGGGTTCAATGTTGCGGACTAGCAATAGTGTATTTTCCTCTTGGGTATCATATTGTTTCTCTAATTGAGTGATCATTTGGCCTATCCCCCCCCCCACCCCTTAAAGTATGTCTATCTACCTCTTGGTAGTAGGAAGTGGTAGGGCGGTGGGGTCAATGGGTAGGGGAAGTGTCATAAGGATTGGAGAAATGAAACATTGAAGGGTTGGGAAATAGCTAAGGGGACATCAATGGGGGAGAAAATAATTATGGTGGAAATTGTCTCCTCCCAAATGTCTATCGTCTATCAAAAACTTGAACAAATGACATCATGATCCCATGTGTCCTTGGGTAGTACACCATTTGCAAAAAAATTGGTTGATTCTATTTGCGACTTCGTCTTCCCATAAATCACATGGAGGTTGAAATCTTACATGTGATCGTGTAACAACTTCCATGATTGCGGTTGCCGTTGCTATGGTCTGAAGCTTTTGGATTTGCAGTAATTGATTCATGTATGTTGTAGTGCTCATGTTCCCCATGTTGATAAACGGTGGTTCCACGAGTGTGAACCATGGTGGGGGTCGGTTGCCTTCCGCGTGCTTGTTCAGATGTGTTCGCAACGTTTGAAATGACTTTGGTGGTACTTGGTTGTCGCCTTCTTCACTGCTAAAGCTCATACCGACTTTTGGGGTAGACATGTATTCAACCTCTCTAGATCAAAATTGCACAAATTTTCTCGGTTCTCGTTCTATTGTTTCTTCTTTCCAAATTTTTACCTTGCTTTGGTAAAAAAAATTACCACTTTCTTGTGTCAATAGAATACCGCATGTACCCAATCCCCAATCCCTCTATTGGGATATGCAAGATGTTGATGTTCTCCTTCCGAGTTTTCCTCTCCTCCATTTGACTTATCTTGTCAAGCATGTAAAAGACTTGGAAGTCTTTGTTTTGAGACATTGTTGTGGCGGGAAGAATCTCCCTTTCCTCACCATTCCGATCATCTTCTATGGCGTCCTCTGTGGATTGTCCAAGGCTTCCTTTGTGTCACCAATACATTTCCCTCATCGGTTGCCCTCCCGGAGGTTCACTTGGTTTTGTTTCTCATATTTTGTCAACATAAGTTTCTAATATTGTTGTGAGGCATTGCCTCACCCCTCAAGTCAACACTACCATGATTGGTTTAGTATATGTTTCCCTTTTTTCTTGACACGTTCACACTTTGACTAGACCTGGAAATTGTCGTCCTCTCTAGGCGTGCTTCTTCAATCCTCCATGTCACTGGGTCATATAGGTAATTGACAATACCCCCTAACAATAACAAGGTTGCGTTGTACACAAACCAATTGAAGCAAGCATTCCTCTATGGTTAGTAGTCATGTTGACAACAACATTGAAATACAATGTCAAAACAAAGTGATAAACTAGTTCTAAACGAATTGTTCATAAATTCATTTCTTGGTTCTATAAATTATCTGTTGCATGGTCACTAAATGTTAATGAAGTACTCTCTCTTACCCATAGTAACTGTAGTAACCTTATTGGCTCCCTACCTCCTAGTGCTTCCTTTATCGGTCAAGCTCCTGGATTATTATACGACATCTAGATTGCTATGTTCTATTGATCACGCGACTGGTAGATCTATCCCTGTTGAAGCCAAACGGTATCTACGTCTAGAAGATCATTGGTTAGGATCCCTATGTGAGCTTGCTACTGGTCTTATTTTACTATCAATACTATTGGGCACTTCCTTATACACTATGACTACATGCCAACTCGACTTTTTTTTATTGGATACATTCAATTATGGTGGCAGACATCATCTTTTATACTTGATAACCATTTTCCTCACATGTTAAGTCTTAAGTTACCCATATCTCTTGGAAATACCTAACTACACTAAATATGATATTTAGTGTCACTATGATAACTACTAACCCTTATCCCTACTGGTTAAGTCAAGTTCCTTGAATAATTCTAAAAATGTAATATCAACTCACTATTAACAATGATCCACCTAACTCATGTCCGACCTGAGAGATTTGGAGAAATAATTTAGTTGGCAATGGGCCCATTTCTCAAATCAACTCTCGTATCCGCAACCATAAAGACAAAATGATCGGGGATTAACCCTACTCTTTTGGTAGCAGATGGGTCAAGCGTAGGTTTTTTTTAGTTTTTTTTAGTTTCTGTAGCGTTGGGGACTTATCGGATGAAAGGAACCAAGACTGAATAATGCCTTGGGGAATTTATCATGACTATGGTGTGCAACAGGAGAACTTGTGAGAAAAGAATCGTTCTCCTCAACTACATTCCTTGCAACTGGTGCCTTAGAACCCGCACTAGCTTCTCCAAAACCTACTGAAAGGAAACTCATGAGAATCATTTCCTTCCAAATGTCAAACTTGAACCCCCCATCCATGGCACACGTTATGAGGAAAATGTGAATGACCCCGAAGTCCTCATTGAAACTTGGGGCTCCCACCCCATTTCCCACCTCAACCTTGGCATGAATCAAGATCAGGTTCTTTACTATTGACAACATTAACTCTGCAATGGAGCAAATATCATAGTATTATCAAGATATTTAGTTTCTCCATCTTACAAGAATAAATACATAGACGCTTCAGCTTAGTCCAGTTCTTAGAACTTATGTGTCCAACTCTGCCACATTCAAGCTTTGAATCCCCTTAAATTACTATGAAACTTCAATTTTACAAATGGTCAATGAAATGTTGTTCAGTGCACTCATTGCAGCTCTCAGTAAATCCATGATCAGAAGCCTAAGATATATACAGTTATATTGCTTATATTGTGGTGAAACACCCATTCCATGTGCATTCAAGGCTGTAGTACTAAACATGCATGAGTTCAAAACCTACACTAATTCAAGACTGTGTTGAACATATTATTACGTCTACGATTATCTTTAATGGAACCCACTACATACAGTAACTTAGGCCTAGTCCACAAGAGCACCCAAACAAAGCATGAACAGTGGCACCCCGGCTAGTCCTTCGTCCCCCAAAGTGCTTCCCATTATTACGCCATTTGTGTACGCCATCTAGTTTCAACTAATATGGCTTTAGATGTATAACTGTATATATCTTAGGCTATATCCTGAGGCTTATGTGTGGCTTGCAAGGCATATTCTAGTACTATTTCACACTTGAACCTCATGCGGTAGAGTTATTTTTGGTATCAAGATTCCCAAGATTCCAGAGTCTTTCACGTGTTGACATCTGCAAGTCGGTTGTAGTGGGCACTTGCAGATCAGATGAATCTAAATTCCAGAAGTTGACTCACCAAGGAAGCACCGGGCCGAGATCAAGTCACTTAAATAAATTATATTTCAGCAATTATATTTATTTATTTATTCCAGTAAATACATTTAATTAATTAATTAATTCCAGTAGTTTAATTAATTAATTAATTGTTTATGAATACTTGTGAAAGTAGGCGGCGTTACTAAAATATTATAAAATATACATACTAAATCAGCACACTAAATTTAAGTGTCATTTTAGAATGACAAAGACAATTTCAAATGGTAAGTCAAAAAAATTATAACCTCAATGTTAATGAGGATTTTGTGATTTTATTTGACCTCCAAGTTGATTACATGCTTCATTGATGGTTTCATTTCCGGAATGAAATCCCAATGAATTGCTTATTTACTAATTGGAAGTGCACATATATATTGGATTTTAGACCTTGAAGGCGAAGTGCACTCAATATGGGATTTGTAGTCAAGCGGCCTTCAAGAATGCAAGAGCAATATTTTTTTTGAAGTTGGGCAGGGCGGGTAGCAGTTTTCGGTCGGGTTCAGAAATTTCCTTGGAGGCTTGCCCCTTTCTAAGGGGGGGCTTCCCCATAAAGAAGGATGAAGTTTTCAGTGCCACCCGCGAGAGTGTGGGAGTTGGTTCACCCTAGCCCTCAAATCGAAGTTGAATTGTATAAGTACATAGCCAAGTTAATTTTGTAGTTAACAAAAAAGATCAAAAACATTGAATAGCAAGTTTGAAGTTACGGTCGGAGGAGCTTGCAGCTTGGATCAAATTTATAAATAAGTGTAAAACCAGTTTGATACATCGTCAGCAATGAGCCTTGTCTTGCGGTCTTCTGATGACTTCCACAAAATTATTTTTATCACATGTGTTGCTATTACTTAACTTACTAATGTTTGGATAAACTCAAACAGTATGTGAAGGTGATCGGCTACAAGTACTAGAGTAGACTACTTAAGTGAGGCAGTATTTCATGTCGGTAGTAGATATAGCCATATGAATACTCCTTTTGAAATTGGGAGGCATCACAAGAGACAAAGTTTCGCTGAGATTGTGATGAGAAGTTTGAAAACTTGTTGCTTGCTGCAGGGTCGAAGTGGGTCCAAATTTCATTGAGTAATTCATCACGTATGTCGTGCAAGTGATCTTTTGGCATCACATTGATCTCTGCCATGGGTTCCTTCCCCCAATCTCCACCATGATTTGGCCACTCCTCCAAGTGATGACCTCAAATTTGCTATTTTCCAAACTTATTGAGGCGGAGTGGAAGAGAGACAGTGCATGATATGGCTTTGGATGCTTCTTCTTAAATTTGGCAATCAATTAACATTGTTTGTTAACATAGTACGTTTAATGATTTTATTGACAATCCACCTCGTATGTTGGATTGCTCATATCATTGAAAGTCTATTGGATTTTTTGAATTCTAATATTTTTGACTGGTTGAAAATCGTGCACATATTTTCTTCCATAAAATCATGATCTTACTTGTGGCACTCTACTATGGCAATCCAAACACTCAAATTGAAAGAATTTAATTATAGTAATAAACATAAAAGATCAATGTTATCATGTGAAATACTATTAAATGACATTGTGAAACCGCAATTCACTTGGTTGAAACCCTTTTATGGGTGTTGGTTTTAGCGCCCTCCGCAGTACCTTAGGTGAATTCCATATTACATCTATGATCTGTGTGCACACACGACCAGCGATACTTGCACGGCGCTAGCTATTACACACGTGAGCCTATAAATATAGCCGTGCGTGTTTGGTGCAGATTGTTTCAATTGAATTATTCTCCATTGCAAGTCTAGAGTTAAGCTCGGCGGTCAATCGACACTTTAGGGTGCTTGTGTGTGCTAGTTGCAGTCATGGTGCTTTGATGAGCATTTCAGAGCATGGACTATATAAGATAGCCTTAGTCAAGAAGATCTTGCAAAGTGAAGCTGCAGAGACCTGGCATCGGCTCCGGTTGCGCCGAAGGTGAGGTGGTTGTTGATGATTTGATCAGCTAGTTTATGCCAGTGAGGCGTGATGCATGGCGAGCTTTCCAGTGCTGTATTTGTGAGATTTATGAATTCATTCTTCCTATGGAAATATCCTCTTGCAGTCTTGTTTGGGTAGGTGACTATGTTTTCAAGCTATCGGTATATGTATTCTGTAGTCATCTTCCCTTACACTCAAGTTGGCGTCGTCTTGTCAGCACACATGCTACATAGATTTCCTTCAGAAAGTGCACCCACTTGCAAAATGCAGGTGGAAATGCCTGGTTCCTGGGTTGCATGCGATCATAAATATCACTTTCGGATAGAGCACGTCAGTTTAGCTAGATCCATGTATCTGCACATCGATCGAAATTCCTCACCATGTAGGTATGTCGATCTTGTTGCGAACATGGTTTACCCAGTCAGCTAATCTCATGCAGTAGTGAATGATACGTTCAATATAGTCTTGTTCATTCGTTACTGAGCGCTAGTTGGAGCGAACGTCTGTCGAGACTTCTATGTAATGTCTACAGTTTGAAACACAGGTTGAAATGAGTCAAATGCCTGAGGAACCAGATTCTTGAACCGTACCGATCCGTTGCTCAACACCTTCCAAGCTGCTTGCTCCTAGCATACAGCTTTGGAGGATACAGCTTCTGTGTCCATGGTGGAGACATGCTGCAGACTCTGAAGACATTGATACAACTAATGCAACGGCATCCCATATGTATTAATTTTTCAAATCCTGAGGAAGCTTTTGAGCATTTGCGTGATGCCGCCTAAACACGTAAGATCAGAATTGGGGTTAGATCCATCATAATTGATTTGTTTGAATGCTCATGATGCACATGCAGGTCTCTGGGCTTCTGATTTCCTTCGAGCCAAATTTGCGATATTATGTGCTTTTCCCAGTCTGAGAAGGTGATTCCCTGTCTCCCGCTTAGCCTCCCGCCGGCGGAGATTCTATAGCCGGGTACGTTACAAGTAAGTGAAGTTTGATCTCGGTGTTGATTTAACACCGATCAGTCGATGAAGATATTGACAGGTCTCCCAGTTGCTTCGGTGCTCATTCTTACAGCTTGCCTAGCACTTTGCGTAGAAGGGAGGACATGGGCATTGAAAGGGCAGGGGCTGGACGTAATCCATCGAGATGACGCCGGATCCCCTTACTACGATCCATCTGCAGAGAAGAAGGATGTATTGGTGTCGGCCATCGCAAGAAGCCAGGCACGTTACGAATCCCTCAACAGGAAGGCCATGCAATCTCCCCTAGCCGATATCTGCACTGGCAACAGCCATGCTGGAGGGAAAGGTCCGCTTGGAGGTCCGGTGTCCGCCCCGCCTAGCAGCGGAGCTCAAGTGTACTTTGTGTCTGTGAAACTTGGCACCCCTGCGAAGGAGGTTTTGCTCGAGATCGACACCGGAAGCGAGATCACGTGGGCTCAGTGCACTCCCTGCGTGCTGTGTTTCCAACAAATTCTGCCATTCTACAACCCCGAAAAATCAAGCTCCTATGTGAGCATTGATTGCCAAAACCCAGATTGTGCTTTCAACGCTACGAATGGAGGATTCCTTCTGTGCTCCGATGGGGATCAATCCTGCGCGTATGAGGTGGGGTATGGCGATGGAAGCTTCACCATCGGCACCTTGTCGAAGGAGACCTTCACCTTCTCCTCCCAGCATAGTCGGAGCTCGCTCGCGGTTCGTAATCTTGTGTTTGGGTGCGGCCGTGTGAATTCGGGATTGTTTCTGGGACAGTCAGGGCTGATGGGACTTGACCGAGGGCCATACTCATTCGCCACACAGCTGAAGGACGTGTTTGGCCAGAAATTCACGCTCTGCTTCACAGACAGGATGAAGGTGCCGAACGCTACGAGCTTCCTCTTCTTCGGTGAAACGGAGAACAGAGGGCTAAGCTACACACCCATCCTGAGCAACCCGGGTGGGGTGGACTTCTACTACCTGAATTTCATCGGGATCAGTGTGGGAAACACGAAAGTGGATTTCGATGCTTCGGCTGTGAATCTGAACACCACGGATGGCTCCGGGGGAACCATCATCGATACTGGGACTTACATCACCTTCATGCCAGACGCGGTGTACACGCCCTTCTTGGCGGCCTTCGACAGGCTGTCCCATCTTAAATCGAACTTCAGCAATTTCGTTGGATTGGATTGCTACAACTTCACTACCTATCCGCCCAGAAATGTTCCCATCGTCACCTTCCGCTTTCAGGGCGTGGAGCTTGAATTCGGGCCGGACAATCTCTTCATCGGCCCTTTCGACACCCAAGGCCATCTCTACTGCTTCGCGTTCTTTAACACGGGGACGTTCGTAGGCTCTCCCGCGGTTATCCTCGGTAATGTCCAACAGCAGGACTTCCGCATCGAGTTCGATCTTCAACACTCCAGAGTAGGATTTAAGAAAACCGATTGTGCCGCGCAGTGAGCGGATCGATCTACGATCCTGGCCGGCTGCAAGCTGGACCTCTGCCATGACCATTGATTATACAGTTGAAATTTCATGCATTGGGACCGTGACAGTCTACGAATTTGACAACAGTGCAATGATCCTTGTCAGTTGGGAATTGGAACTATAAAGGACGAAGCGGCCCCTGCATGGATCGTGGTACATAGCTGTGTCGACCATGCCAGTCACAAATTTGCTTTCGAACAGGAGGTGATGTCTAGCAAGCCTTCATATTTACGAGCCCGTACGAGCGATTTCAGGGCGCCCAATTAAGCCCAACCATTCTAACAACATTTATTTTTTGTGTCTTCTGCATGTCCTACATGGATCAATAAAACAGTGATTATGGAATTTTGTGGCACTCTTCCTGGGATGTCATTTGCATTGCATAGGATTGCAGAGTACACATTACGTGCTTACTCCATGTTGGCTTTTTGATATTGGAGAGAAAAGGTGAAAGAATTGATCATTTCCACACAAAATGGCTACATTGTGAACACATGCCAAATTTCAAAAAGCTGGTCCGGTGCTCCTGTATGCTTGATATGAGGTCATGCCATAGTACATCATCATGCCTACCAGTGAAATGAAATTGATTTTAAAGCCAGGAAGCCAGAAGACTTGAGGGGCTACAAGTACAACAAGTCACATTTTTTAGTAATTTCCTATATTAACGGATTCCAGTGGTCTAAATAAGATGGAGGTTAATATCAACCTTATGGTGTAATTAAAAAACTTGAGACTACGTATTGGTACTACGATTTGATATAGGAAAAGAAACCTATCTTTAATAGAGTTGTAGAGGGGACATTTTAACACAAAGTGTGTCTTGTTTTCAAATACATTATTAAAATAAGACTAGCATAATCTTTCATTTTTAGAAATTGAGATAGTCGACCATCAACCAAAATCAATGGTTACATCATTTGATGTGCAGTAAGCAACAATGATTTTGTGTTGGAGTGATGTCAATGATTGCTTCAAATGTGATTCACATTCAAAGTTGAGAAAATCCTTGAGGTGTTCAAGATAGTTGAATTTCTTTTCCGTGAGGTGGAGAGAGTTTCACTCATTAGCAAGAAAGGCATGCTTCATAAAATCAAATTTGATGTTTGGTGGTGTTGGGATCTCTAAGGTTTCCCATTGTCAGTAACTAGGAAATGGGTGATTTTTTCATGTCTATGGTTGTTGACATCATCTTCGTACTGACTTAGAGAGAAAATATGCATTGACGTCCACCTTATGACACAAGGATGTCCGTAGAGTGTCATATTGGTGGAGGGTAAATATGGTTGCATCCCACCAACCACTCATCCCAACACTATTTTTTGTGGATGATTTTAAATATCCTTGTTGTAATAGCATATAAGTTATTGCAGTTAGTTTGGACTGTGAAACATAAGCTTTAATGAAGATGTAAACAATTTTTTCACTTGTAGAAATCCCCCACATCAGATTGGGTTTTCCACAAAAAGTGAATGGGCCTCTTTCTAAGCATCATTTAATACCCTACCTTAATGACGATGGTTTCTTCCAAAGAGCATATTAACTTAGTAACCCCACTATATATGAAGTTCTTACATCTGCTACACCTCAACCATGGTCTCCACAAACCCTATGTTTAAGGGTTAGAGCACCATGACATGCTTGATGAAGTGTGAGTTAAGCAAAACAAACAATTTTGTATGAGGATCCTAGAAATTATTTTTGTTGCAAAGTAAATGCCATCCAAAATTGATAATATGCTGAGCAATTTGTCTCTGATACCCGAGCCACACCGGTCTTGCCTGGGTCAGCTAGCCAATGGCCTCGGCCAGAGAGGTAGTGGGTTGAAATGTGTATGTCTAGCATTAAGTAAGTTTTCGTCTGAAGCAAGATTTGCTGGAGTCCTCATAATGTACGATTTTGTGACCGTTACTTATCGCTGCACAATAGTTTGGAGTCTTTTGTTTGGCTACCACTTTTCTACTAGTGAAATGAAATGAATTGAAATCGATTTTTATTATGTCCGGAAGACAGAAGACTTATGAAACTAAAAACACATCAAGATGGTGTGAAATAGGCTCATTCCCTAGAGTACCATAATGCGGTAGCCTCCGTAAGGTAGAACATAATATCAACTTAGATGGTTTGGCAATTGGAAAGAAATGCATGAGACTCCCTAGTACTACATTTTCAAAGAGTGAAGAGAACTTCTCTGTCATGGAGTTGTAGAGGGGACTTATCTCCAGTGAGTATTGCTTCCCACAAATTTAACAGTTGAATGCCAAGGTACTGCCTTATATGAAATGATGCTCAGAAATATGTAGCTTAAATATTATCTTGCATGGATAACTTGCATGAAATACTACTCTTGACATTGTAGCAGTAGTCTTGATTTGTTTGTGCATCTTGAGATGTGCGAAGTTGTTACCTGTTACATTGCACTTGCCCGCATGCAGTACGGAATTGCCAAGAATAAAAGGGCCTACCTTGATACTCTTTATTTTCTATTTATAAAAAATTATAATAACAATAACAATAACAATTATTATTATTATTTTAAAAAAATTAATAAAAAATTAATAAATTTGAGACAGAACGTCAAACCGGCCAACACCAAATGAAGTGAAACCACAAAGAAAACGCGCCCTCACTGAGGGGAGGGGGGCCCCTCGGGCATGAAACACGGCCACGTAAAAAGAACAAACAACCACCACCACCAAGGACAACCCCCTGGACCCACTTAACCATGGACCATCCCACCCTACCGGCCAAAGACAACACCCAAACCCCCAAGAGACCCAAAACCCCGCCTACCTTCCTATCTACTTTGCTTTTTCCAGTTCCATTCAATGTGCAAATTGTGCCTCCTACAAAGAACACTTTTGGTGCCCTAGGTCTTGTCAAAACCTTGAAGCATAGCCATCGCTGAGAAGCTAGTACTCATTTTTTATGAGTTCGGTCACCCGGTTCCAGACCATTTGCCGTAGATGATAAGTTCGTCCCAAATCTATTGCTTGACCTTAGACTCATGCCATTGTGTATGGTTAAACACTTTGTCATTACGCTCGATCCAGATGGTCCACAACGTAATACCTCTAAGGAGGTGCCAAACTTTGATCATTTTACCGTATTTAATTGGGATTCTTTCGCCGAAGAGTGCTTGCTTCCAATTGAAGCTTTCATAATTGCTTGTGCGTACCCCACAAAGTTCATGCATAATGGATGTGGCCCATCTCCATGCCCTCCTAGCTTGAATGAAGTCCCAAATTTTATGTTTAACCAATTCACTGGTGTTGGGGAGACAAAAAAACGCATTGCTTAGAAATAGAGATCGGTGTAATGCAGGCTCTCCACTCATTAACAACTATTGCCTTATGCCTGATTGACCACATGAACGCCATTTTTTTCCTGGCCCAAAGAGGGTCCCAAACTTGCAACCATTAAAACCTATAATTACCTGGGAGATAACCTTGGAGGGCGCAAAGTTTTGGAGAGCCATCCTCTTTGGTCCTTAAGGCAATTTCCTTGATATTTTAGAGAAGACATGCTCCCAATCTGAATTTCCTCATGACTCAAGAGGTCTTCCGACATCACTTTGTCAAATTTCAAGACCAAGCTAGCACTAGCAGAAAAGGTGTTGGCGGGTAATAATTTTTTTGTCAGCTTCTACATGGTTGGCATTTAACTTGGCAATTGGAAGCTACAGAACAGAGCAACCCTAAGCACACATAGGATTCAAATCACATTTGGAGGTTTCTATCGGAAAGTGAACATTAAGTTGCAATCAATCCTAGTTCTCAGGTTTTGTTTTAGATTACCCCATAATGATAGCAGTAGCTACTCTGATAAACTCTTACCAAATCCTGAAATAAGAGGCACTCTTCCCTCCCATTGAATTCCACAAGCTCGAGTAACATGTAGAGCGCAAGTCTTCTGAGTTTTTCATTTGGCATGCCTGAACTTGACATGATCTTGTTCCAGTGGAAGTGGTTGGTGTTCCTTGCATCCCTATAGAATTGTTATACTAGAAATATATCAGGATATATGAGGAGTCAAATGACGAAAAAACATTGTTTAAGGCCTCCCTACAGCTAGTCATTGTGAGAAATTGATTCAGTGGCTTCTGGTTGATGAGGTCATTGGTGAGAGGTGCAATGGAATGGTGTCTGAATTGAGAGGAAGGAGGCATACCATAGAATGAGTTTTCTAGTGCCCCTAGTGCCCCTAGTGCCAAGGTGACCCCCCGTCCATGGCTAAACCACACGTTACAATCCTTCTATCTTAAAAGGAGCGTGTAACATATTTGGGTCTTTCTCCTCAAACTAACACATGTTTTCTTGGTCCGATGCGTTGCAGGTTGCGTCCAACCCTAAACCTCCGTGGTCTAGTGTGTCCATCGAGTTGGAGCGTTTGTACGCCATGCCTAGAAATGCAAGACATTGCACTTCATCGTATTCGAATTCTTCGTCCTATAATTTGGGCGGTCGACGGAATCTAAAATGTGTTATGGAGGGCCCACGTCCCAACCTTGGCTATAGTCGCGGGGCGGAGATTTTCAGGAATGTTGAAGCAATACGAGCAAAAGAGTTGGCTGCAAAAGAAAAACATGCAGTCTCCAAGGCTAGATAGGCCATTGTAGGCGTAGGGGTTTGAGACACAAACAAGGTGATTTTGGGTCGCACTATCCAATGGATGTGTGGTGTAAGCATGGTATTCATTTTACATGCCATACATTGTATATTTTATTTGCAATGATATGAGTGTCATACGATTTCTCCTTCAATATGATTTAATGTTTGGATTGTCCTACCTAAATCATCTTGATATGAGTTCTTGATTGGGGGTCTTGATATAAACACCCGTTTCAAAGTATTTGCATCTTACAACATTCTCCAATATTTGTGACATTTTATCCATCTTCTTATGTTTGTAAATGTCTCAAAATGCCCAAAAAATCCTAAATTAATGAATATAATATTATTGTCAACAATCTCAAATATATTATTAGTCATAATATCCCAAAATCAGTCGTTGGCTGACAAACACATTGGGTAGAGCATTTGAAACCAACTTCACAAAAGAAATTATATAGGATGTTGGCTATTATTAGCATTGTTGCAACCCTTGCTAGTCCCCTTAAAAATCTTGCCAATTGCCATTCCTAGCAAAGGTTACGAGTGCTAACCCTTCACATACCGTCATGCTAATGGTTAGCTCCTCCTACCCCGGACCTTATAGTTCATAGAAGGGGAACCAACCCTCCTACTTTGCTTTCGGGACTCACCCCCTTAATCGGTAACCAATCCTTAGATGTGGACTTCCATCCATGGAAGTCCCATCTTATGTTGATCATCGCATTGCCGGAGCAACACTACAACAACCCGAAGCATACTAGGCAACTATGGCCTCACAATGGGCCAAAGCCCATGGAGGCCGTGCCGTTCAGCCTCGGGTGGGTGAGGCCACACCACCTCACCCATATAAGCCTCTAGGACTCTACGCGGGGCCCCTATCCCACCGTCAAGAAACCTCTTGTCTCTCCACCAAGAGTTGGAGCCAAGTAGACATTTTCCCTTAGCCGCTGGGCCTAGAAGCCCCCAGCAGCTTCAGACCATCATAACTTCCTTGTATGATATCTGATGCTAGCAACAAATCACTCCATCCTCATCTATGCTTCACGTAGATGCCGATGGACTCCTCACTTGCCCCATTCGGGCAAGTCTTGGGGAAGTTATGCCTGTTTGAACCTTGGCAGTCCCGGGAATCACTCCCAGTCACTGCTGTACCAGGGCGCTGTCCCGGGACAACGCCCCACTCAAATGGCCATAACTCCTAGCTCACACCTCCGATTGAGGTGATCTTGAGCATTCTAGAATCACCACAACATTAACTACACATAGCTCATGGCCTTACCCTTGTGCCTCCTAGTCTCCGTGGGTGGGAGGCGTTCCCAACGCCCGGGGCCCTCACCCACACTAGGATCACTTGGGCCCTCTCACCAACGGCGCCACAAGTCCCGGGGGTCACTCCGGGGTCCCCCTTGTGCCCATGGTGTTTCAGGCACTCCTCATGGAGAGGTGCGCGACAAGCATGGTCAATAAAAATATAGACACAATGACCTACAAAGCATCCTGTAATAAATGCATATTTATTCAACCCTACAATTTAGTCCCAAATATAAGAATAAAATAGAGTTCACATTTGTTATGAAATATTTTACATGGATATTTATTCAACCCCGAACAATATAGTGTTCATGCCGCAACCATTGCTAGCTCCCATTAACCATCTTAATCATTTTCATTTTTAGCAAGTGTCATGAGCGCTAATTCTTACGCATTCCACCATGCTAATGATTAGCTCCTCATACCCGGGACCTTACAGTTCATAGAAGGGGAATCAATCCTCCTACTTTGCTTTCAGGATTCACCCCTTAATCGGTAACCAATTATTAGATGTGAACTTCCATCATGGAAGTCTAATCTTATGGTGATCATAATGTTGCCGGAGCAACACTATAACAACCCAAACCATACTAGACAACTATGCCCTCACATTGGGCCAATGCCCATGGAGGCTGTGCCATTCGGCCTTGGGTGGGTGAGGCCACACCACCTCACCCATATAAGCTTCTAAGACTTTTGGCAGGGCCCCTACCCCACCGTCTGTGAGCCCTAAACCTCCACCCTTATGCGTCGTAGTCCGGGTGAAGGCCTATGGCTTACACATGCTCAACTGACGGCACTTGATCCCCGGGGCGGCAACTCCCAAATTATACGCAGGGGGCATCGTACTTAAAACGGCTTAGAGGACGGCTTTTGTAAAAATTATATCAAATTATATCAAATTAAAATGATCAAAAAGTTGGATGAAAACCAAATTAAATAAAATAATATGGAAAAAAAGTTGGATAAAGACCAAATTAAATAAAATGAGATGAAAAAAAAAGTTGGGTTGCATATTTATTAAAAAAAACTCCAACGTATATAAACAATTGAAACATCTAGTTTTTTAACCTTGTAGAGCGTCTAAGAGGGGTGTTCAATGTAGATGTTGGATTAATATTCACAAATACTAGAGGGTCCTTTTGAGGTCTCCCTCTTTTGCAAGGAGTTGTGGCAATTACAGGTGTAACATATTCCTTCTCCCTATCTCTACCTCCACTACATAAGGCTCTACACTTCATCTCACAATCCCTGTGTTTGTTTAAGGCATCACGATCCTCTGGAGCCAATGTGTAGACATCCTTATCTACATTAATGACTATTGAAACAATGCATACAATACTCTCCAAGCCAATGAAATCGCATTCGGCTCCTTCATAGCCTCCATACGTGTACTCCAAACCTTCAATGTGTTTGTAGTATTTTGGCAATATACTAATGTTCTCATTAGAAAGAGAAACACTTCGGGCATAATCCACATGGGCTCCTTTTTCTCCAACAGTCTTGATTATTTTCTGCACCCTTCCAATGTGTCATACCAACTTTCCCTTACCTTCATCAAACAAGAGTCCTACATCATCAAATAATCCCACATACACTTGATCATCATCATGCACATAAATATTTGGATCTATATTCTTATATTTCACACACCTCAACCTATCCACTGGCAATTTCTCCAAGGAGTGTATGTTTAATTCTGAAATTAACCTCATCTTATATATTTGACCTTTACTTGGTACTTCAACTGTAGAGGAGTGTTTGAAGATATTCTTTGAACCCATCTTTGAACTTGTATCATTTACATCATTATCTTGTTCAACATGTAACAATGTTGATTGCAAAACTATTGTGGCTTCTCTTAGAGGTCCATCATCAACAATATCATTGATGGTTCTCTTCATATTATTTTCATGTGTACTATGAACTAATGATTCATGACTAAAAGAGGGGGGACAAGGGTTAGTCCATTTCCCTGATATTTGCAACACTTCCTTCATAGAAGTTCTTTCAGCCCTGTTTTGAGCCATGATAACACCCTCACGCCATGCCTTCTTAAGAATTTCATCAGTTACTGAAGCATAGTCATACATATTAGCACTTGTCACTTCGGCATTTGATGACCACCATATATTTTTTCTCCTTCGAGATTGATTAAATTTTATTTCATTATCAGAGTATTTAATCTGCTGAATTCTACCAATGTGAGAACATCTTTCTATAGCTTCTCCAACAGAAAATATATGTTTGTTCTTCATTTGTTGTCCAAGAAGTGAAAAAAAATCCTCACAACAATCCGAACCAATGTTACTTAACGGACATGGCAAATGTGGGTAGTAATTTCTCATCATTCTAACATGATTAACGGCAGCATGACTAGTTATATGACAATCAGTACGAGTCTCTCTACTCATTCAATTATTTCCAATTGTATGACCATGTTTTTTATGCAAGATATATTATGTCCCATAATAAAGCATGTGTGTAAGAAATAATGCTAACATTACCCTCTCATACAATGTTTCACGTCCATAGAAAATTTCTAAAAATGCCCATATCACTTCTAAGTGAATGATTGTACCCAACACACATTTTTTTTTATGAATACACCATTTACAACTACTCCAGCATGTAGTTTCTCCAAACATACTCTTACTCGAGGAAATGAAATACGTTGTACAGCAGGGTAGTTCTGTTTATCCTTAACATTTATATCTGCATCCAATAAACCATGTTCTTCTCTAGTAAAAAATTCAGTAACCAATCGTAAATGATTTTTATGAGCCAAAAAATGTCCCCAAAATATTGTCCTTCGTGAACTCAATAAAGGATTTCGAAGTTTCATACCCACGTATATCGGGTCTTGTACCATGATCAATGGATGTCCATCAACAATCTCTGATTTCATCAAAAAACCATCTTCATTAAGTCCAAATGTGCCTTTGTAAATGCTCTTTAACATAAGTTTTCTCCTCCTTGCATCACCATCACTTGCATGCCCCCTAAGAGGACCAATGGGTATCTCTAAATGTTTCTTGTGTAAATCTGCGATACGTGTCTATTGTGATTTAACTTGGACAGCATCAAATTTATTGCATGTGGTAAGTATTTCATAGATCAATCTAGGCATTTCTTTCACCAGTGGATTTGCTACTAGTACTCGACACATGTTGCCAACCTCCATATTAGAAAAAAACATTTGTAATTGATTCAAAACTAGCAGCTGATGGTTTAGGATCAAATGAACATTTATGAGAAGTTTCAAGAGAAGCTTTAATTCCACAAAATCCATCTATGAAATTATTACGCCTATTCAGAGTTGCTAGTGCAACACACGTGGTTTCATCTTCAGAACATTTAAAAGGAATTGGTCATGATATACCAAGTTTAGCTTTGCACTTCGTTAGTATTGTTGATAAATGAATGAATGTTTCTTCATTCAATCCAATTTTATACAAGAACCCCTCACTTTTATATATTCTTTGGTTGGTATAACTGGTTCTAATAAATTAGAAAAAAGAAAATTATGTGTGGAAGTCCCACCAAAATTATGGACTACCTCAAATAATTCCAAAATACTTGGGTTGTACCTCTTTCCGCAACCATCTCCCCCATTCTTATAAACTGATAACAAATTAGAAACTGTCTCAAATAAAAGATTATACAAGATAGACCATTTTTTGAAAGCTCCACAATCCGCTGCCTTTCTAAATAACTCAGCTATTTCAGGAAGTGAACCTTCAATCAATGTAGTCATTATTTTATGCTGAAAATATTTATGAGTGGTTGTTGCTCTAGTCAACGCCAAATTCATCATAAAAACTTGGCCACTACATATATTGGCTCTCCTCTTCCACTCTTTTGCTGTGGTAATCAACTCCTCCCATTGGAGATAATCGAGATGGATTCCCGATTGTTTGAATCGTTCTCCTCTAGGAACAACCATGTTCCTTGAACGCCAAACTCTTCTTTTGAAATCAGCTAGGTATCACCCAAAATCCCTCACCCTTGATTTCGTCCGAGCCCGAGTGTGAAATGTTGGACTGACACATAATAACTCCCTCCTCGGTAGTTCAATGTATAATTCCAATACACCGTTGGAATATGCATAAAACATACAACTTGTTATGAGCTTATCCCATATCATGTCATTTTATTATCTTTGATTTCGGGCAAGGTTACATCCTTAGCTTTCTCCAACGTCCACCCAGCCGTCTTTGCCACACACGCCTTTAAGGATTTACCTCGTTCGAATCTAGTCCTAGCCATTGATTCCTCACTGGTACATGACACCTCGCGTGTTGATTCCATGAGCACATAAGCTTAAGTATTAAGAAATACTTGTCTAACTTATTGTAGCCTCCTCTTCACAAGCCTTCACAACTTCCTCCCAAGTTCAACCTTTTAATGAAGTTACCAACCAATTAGTTGAACCAAGTGGTCTAACTTAGTAGACTAAGCTCCGCTACTAACTCAGCTTATATAAATTACTAACCCAACCTATATAAACCCAGCTGATATAACCCCAGCTTATATAAATCACTAACCCAGCCTATATAAACCCAGCTTATGGCCTAACCACTAACCCAGCCTATATAAATCCAGCTTATGGCCTAACCACTAACCCAACCTATATAAACCCAGCTTATGGCCTAACCACTAACCCAGCCTATATAAACCCAGCTTATGGCTTAACCACTAACCCAACAAACTTAAACACTATAAATCTAAATGTTATAAATCTAAATACTATAAATTGAACACTATGAGCTAAGCACTTATCTCTAAGTGCATTAAGTCAAATGCTACATCCCAACAATCACTCTTAAATGTAAATGTAAACTTGCAATTCCCAACAATACTAGATGCTCCGATACTTCATAAATGTAATTTCTAAATGCAACAAAACTAAATGCTCCAATATTTCATAATCATAACCTTGTAAGTCTAAATAATTATAAGTATGAATATCATGAATTCAAGTACTACAATTTGAAGACTATAAATCACACTCTAAATTCTTCCAACCCAAGCTACTCCTAACAAGAAGTCAAGCCCGTCTCAAGGCTAACTAGTATTGGTCCTTCATCCTAAAACCGTGCACACACATGTGCTCCTATCTTGCTTCCTACACACCTACGCTTATAACACGTGGGGTGCCAAGGAGCACGAAGGAAAGAAGAAGAGAGAGGGAAAAATGAGGGCTTATATAGTGAGTTGAGAGGGAGTAGGTGAGCACCCCCAAGGCTCAAGATAAGCCTTTTGTGATCCTCCCCTACTTTGTAGGCTCTCATCTTATCTTCCAAGCCTTTGTCCCTCAAACGAACAACATAGATTCTAATTCAAACATTTAACTCAAGGAACTACCCTTGGTTCTCCACCTACTACGCTCATCAACTAAGGAACTTCCTCACACTACTAATCTTCTAATCAATCCACTCCACACAAGCCTAATGCTTAAACATAATTTCCTTCAAGCTTCATTCTTTTTATATTTTTGTGAATAATCAATAAACATTAAAACATAACTTCTAATGGTCTCGAAGAATTAAGAACACATGTGAGCACCATTTTGGGCTCACAATAGGGTTGGGATCAAGGGACACATATTACAAAACATAATTGAACAATCAACATGTCTAAAAGTTCCTTTAATATGTAGAGTTTTACCATTTTTCTCTATGTGCTGTGAATAATGCGGGTCAAGATACCACAAGGTTCCTACATAAAGATCATTTAATAGCAAGCTACAATCTACCATCTCATTATTGATAACTAATGAATTGTTGTAGAATCCATGACAAATATTAATTTCCATATAATTCAATAACACATGATGTGGAATATCATTAGGTTTAGGAATATATAACGGAGGATACTCAGCTGCTCCAGATCTAACCCCTTTTGCGAGAGAGGCAACAATGGTAAGTTGGTTACCTTGTGCACCAACAACATTCTTGTTCTTCATTGCTTGTATATGTGTTGCTCCATTCATGTGAACACTGATTGTATTACCTTGTCCAAACTTGCCTTGGTAATCACATATTATGCATCTCCAATTATTTTCATCGATCATTAAAGCCCCTAAGACATAGCACCACAACTTTGTTAAAATTATATATATATATAATTACATAAAAACATATCCAAAATTAAAGTAAATAAAAAATTACCTTGAGATGAATGTTTTACAATCCAAGACCTTCTCTTCAATTCAGTAGATTCAGCAGTTATAGTAGCTTTCATGTTGGAGTCAATTAGTTTTCTTTGTTCCAAGAAAGCCATCTCATGCTTTGATTTACTGATAGAAACTCCACGTCTTAGAGGTAATTTAGGCTGGAGATGAATCTCAAAGTTAGACAAGTTAAATGACTTTCCTGGGTTAATGCACATCTCCTTCTGACATGGATTACACCAAATTATCCAAGTTGACAAACCCTTCTTCACATCTTTGGAAAGGCGTGAAACAAACTTACCAAAGTCACATTCAGGATATTTCTTTATTAATAATTCCCAATTTTTCTTTAGTTTTTTGGAAATATCAATCATATCAACATCCAAGTTATCACAAGCATTGTTGTCAATAAGTTCGGAGCTAGTCTTACCCACAGGAAATTCCAATTTAACCTTGACAGAAGAAAGTGTAGTAACATTAACATTGGGTACAATATTATTTACTTTCAACTTTTTGGATAGAGATTCTTTCAAACATTCATCATCATCATCATCAATGAACATAATATCACCCTGCGATGAAGGAACGGTGTTAAGAACTGAATTTTGTGTGACCTTATTTGAACATGATGGTGACATTGATGGTGGAGGCTTATGTAATGATCTGTGGCACCCACATGCACCACATTTACGGGCATTGGCTTCATCAGGATAGAACAATTGGCAACCATCTACCTCACCATCATGTTTTTTTACACAAACACCACTATCTGGAGGTATATTGTAAATTACGCGATGAAAACTTCTATGACAAGTGCAGCAATCACAAAGCAAAGGGTTTTCATTTGAAGGGTCAAACAACAAACAACCATCCCCATTGCAGACTGTGAGGCACTTGCACTCTAGGAATTTAACATGATCCATAGAGGATCACCAAAATGTAGCACACCAGTAAAACCACAACATCTGCATCATCACAAACAAATAGATATAAGAATACAATGGATCATATTATAGAAATATTAAATCAGATGGGACCAAATTTTATATCACCAGAAACAATGAAGAACACCTTTTGAATTTGTTTTAAGACAACTAGATTTGAACAAAAAGAAAGCCACTTAGGACCTAATCAAAACCACTAAAAATCGATGAGGCCTGAAGTTAAGATTACACATTTTGTATGCAGCCATGAAATTTCAAGAAGGCAGACAAATTGTTCAACATTTCACAAGAATGTAGACAATATACATCAAATCAATCAAGGAAAATCGCTAGATTTCAACATGTAAGCAACTGCACTTGGAAACATAAGGATCTCAATAGATTATGCCCAAAGATCTGTGACAAAACCAATACCAAGTGCTAAGGAAATCTTGAGAGAATGCAACCATTTATACCACTGTCCTTTACATTGTCAAAGTTTAAGTTAGAAAAGAAGGGGCTGGCTAGGGTGCTCAGTGATAGTGACCAACAACGAACACAGAGAATTGACTGCTAGTTACCGATGAACTGGTTGAAGTCAACCAACAACCACTTCAAGTTCCAAGACGGCAGACAAACTATGCAGGACCTAAAATCAATCAAGGAAAATCAAAAAGGGTGAAGCTTAAAAAGGGGGCAGCTGAAATCCTCATAGTTGGGCTCCATGGTAAGAAGGACGCCCATATCACCATTCATAAATGCCTGTCTAAGAGTGACAGAATCAAAATCATCTTAATAATACTAATCAACTAATATCACTAATCAACTAATAGCTCAAAGTAGAAGAGTTGTAACAAGTTGAATTCCAACAGTTCCAACACCCCTCACATATTTTACACCCACAACCTTTCCTTATAAAAGCCTGGATTTCCAGGTTACCTGAGTGGGAATTTGACACGCGTGAATACAGCTGCCTGCGCACTTTGTCTCATCTAAATACTTGCACTTCTGCACCAGCACCTGACAAAGCACATCACTAGGGTCAACCTCAGGACAAGGAGACTTCTTCATAAAACTCAAATTGTAATCAACCTCTTGCCACAAAACAGCTAAGTTTCGAAATGCTTCCCTAATTACCATCGACTAGATCCTGACATTGAACATGTCATATACTTATACTTATATAGGATTATATTCATCTCTCTGAAATACTAAAATCATAGGACAAATTGTGCATAAAACAGAAATGCAAGGCAAAATCACAGGGGGAGGGGATTTCACTCCCCTGTAATTTAAGAAATCAACGCACATGCACTTCCGATAGCAATCACTAGATCAGGGAGTTCCGATTCTCTCAATCTTCTTTTTGTTTATGTTTCATTATAGCATTGCTAATTTCAAGACAACTATACCACGTACACTGAAGGGTCGATAAACTATTCACACAACCCTGAAACTTGATGAAAATATACAATATCTAATCTAGAGTTCATTCTAAGACATGAACCACCCCTCCATCAGCTATTAAAGATCAGGATTATTCTGCAAATTCCTGTAGATCGATCAGTAATTGTCCCTAAGTCTCAACTTTGAACGGGCTAATGCTCAAACTCAACCAAGTTCATCTGTAACTAGCTGTTGGTTCATTGATCCTAAGCAGCGCATTCTTACAGGCATTTCAACCAACCAACCAAGGTGCATGCACAGGGAGTTTGAATCTACACACGTTCATCCAAAGTTCGCCTCATTCACCTCAATCGCCTTAATTGTTCGTGCCACAAGAGCTCTGCATATTAAAGGAACACTCTACAAATTAAAGGAATATTCTGTAAATTCAAGTAGATTGATCAGTAACTGTTCAAACTGAACTCCCGAATTTGAACTGGTTAATGCTCAAACTCAACCAAGTTCATCTGTAACTAGCTGTCGGTTCATTGATCCTAAGCAGCGCATTCTCATAGGCAATTCAACAACCAACCAACGTGCACGCATTGGGGAGTTTGTTCCGTTTACACACGTTCATTCAAAGTTCGCCCATTTGCCTTAATTGTTCGTGCCACAAGAGCTCTGCATATTAAAGGAACACTCTACAAATTAAAGGAATATTTTGTAAATTATAGGAAATTTCTGCAAATTAAAGTAGATCGATCAGTAATTGTCATGAAGTCTCGACTTTGAACCGGCTAATGCTCAAACTCAACCAAGTTCATCTGTTAACTAGCTATCGGTTCATTGATCCCAAGTGCATTCTTACAGGCATTTCAATCAACCAACCAACCAAGGTGCACGCACAGGGAGTTTGAATTTACACACGTTCATTCAAAGTTCGCCTCATTCGCCTTAATTGTTTGTGCCACAAGAGCTCTGCAAATTATAGGAACATTCTACAATTTAAAGGAATATCCCGTAAATTCCTGCAGACCGATCAGTAACTGTTCAAACTGAAGTCCCGACTTTTAACCACTTAATGCTCAAACTCAACCGGTTCATCTGTAACTAGCTGTTGGTTTCATTGATCCTAATAAGCGCATTCTTACAGGCAATTCAACTAACTAACCAAGGCGCACGCACAGGGAGTTTGAATTTTACACACGCATGCTCATTGAAAACATTGAGCTCGAAGTCTCCACACCTAACAAGTTCTGTAGTCGAAGGACCCATGCACTTGTACATGAAAAAGGTCAAGGTCCGAAAATTCGGACACATTACCTCTGTTCGGTGATCTACGGCAGTCACTTGGAGACATATGCTTCCCGCTTGCACGCATTACATGTGTTGCCCTTGGCCTCAATCCATGTAGATCACATGTTTGCTTAGAGATGAAGGGCTAGCTAATCCTCTCTTCCTTCAGGGTCTCCTCTCCTGGTCCGTTTACAGATGATTGAATGTAGGCTGCAGATAGTGGGAGCAAAGGATTAGCTGAGAAACACCGACTCGAACCTAACTTTACCACATTTCTTCACGGAGCATATACTACCAAAACAAAGAAAACCGCATAACGCTCATCTTAGCTGGTAAATCAACACACTCCCAATCCTGCACAATCGATCTCGGACCTCAACCCCGACCACCTTCGCGGTGCACAGATAAGATCCACAATGAAACCACATACCCTAGCGGGTGGGATGCACATGCCTCCCGGGACCTGACGACACAATCCTCACACCGTCATCATCCGCCAGCACACCAAGAACAAGAAGCTCACACACACACGACCAACATCCATCCGATCCAACAACCACCCAGCCCAACTGGAAAGTGCTCTTCCCAGGATTCGTGCTCTAGTCCGGGCAGCCCTGCATGCACACCTGAATAGCAGTTCATGCCATGCTCATCAGTTTCTAGTACTGCACAAGCTTCTTAGTAAACATAATTCAAGCGTAGAATGAATGATTTGAATCGTAGAGTCTATGACCAATAAGTGTACAATAAGTGAACTGTAAGTCCTAAAAATCTGAAGATGGTGGTAGGAAAAGTGCACCCAGCTTCTGGTCATACATAAACTCAAAAAAATACTTGCAACAATAGAAGGGGGAGGGACAGAGTTCATTCTATCGAGATGTTATCTTTGTTCCATTGCGTAAACGAAATTTCTAATATATGTTCCTCTTATGATACACTGCAACTGGTCAGATTGACCCTGCAGATAAATTATCATCCAAGCACAGATCCCTAATTCTGTTTCATAACAAGTGTTACTTTACCCTCAAACCCAAAGTAATATACGACCTGCAAAGCTTGCGGAGTACTAGAAGAATAACATGGATGCATTGAACTTAATTGCAGCAGTACAGGATTTGGAAAGCAACAACCGGAGGCGCCGCAACGCTCAAGCATGTATACCTCCTACACCAAGCCCTGCTAGTATCCGATGAACTACTTGAGTTTGACCAACAACCACTTCACATTTCAAGAGTCCAAACAAACTATTGAGCACTTCAAAGGCGTTTAGATAACATACTTGGTATTTTTTCTCTCCCTTATACCAAAATGTTGGGTGATGTGTGGCGATCGCAAGGAGCAAAAACTATAGAACCTTCGCGAACTACAAACCTATTCCACAAACAAAATATGAGAAAACAAAACCCTTAACATGATCTTACTTTGATTCTTTGAATGCCAAGGATGACCCTCCCAAATGAGCACAAGCACACTCCAAAGCGACGACACAAAGGCTCCAAAGCAAAGCCGCACACTCCAAAGCAAAGACACAAAGGCTCCAAAACCGAATACAAAAGCTTCAAAGCGAATATATAGAAGCCTCAAACCAAAGCAAATCCTAAACCCTAAACCGGGAACCCATGATATTTTGAAATACCCCATGATACCTTTGAGTAGTCGGGGCACCATATGATGTATATGGTCTTAAAAATACATACCTCAACTGTATCCTAACACAAATCATTAGTTTTCTACCCCAACAGTTAGACTAGCAAGTTGCCTATACATATTTTAAAATAATCCACACGAATATTTGCCTCCCATTAAAATTATAAGCCACAAATAGTTGCCTCCCATTAAAATTATAAGTCATTCACAATGTTAAAATTTTATTAAAAAGTCCAAAAAGTTGGATAGTTTGACCTATGGTACCTGTATTAAAAAAATTCATATAATTAGGTTTTTAATGCAATTATATGCTTCAAAATATATTCATTTCCTATATATAATTACATTTTTGGATTCCTTGTTAGAAGGGCTACAAGAGTTTCCTACATTAAAACAAATTGTATCACTCAATATTGGACTAAAACGCATTATAAGTGATTATAATCAGGTTCATATAATATGGGAGTTGCCGCCCCGGGACTTGACCATTCGCACGCGCAGGGTTGTCTATTGTATCGTGACGGAGGCTAATCTCGGCATAATGTCGTGCCGTCACGACATTATGCCGGATGTTGTCTTTATCCTGACGGACTTGAATTTTACCGAATTCTGTGTGTAATTACATTACCCCATTTCGGACACGTAGGATGTAAGATGTCCACGTGTGATGACATGTCAGCAAAGTAGAGGTAAAGTGGGGAAAAAATTACTAGCGCCCGTCCGCCCCCGTTCCCGCCCCCGTTCCCGCCCCCGTTCCCGCCCCCGTCCGCCCCCGTTCCCAACCCCTGTCCGCCCCCATTCCCTCCCCCGTCCAAAAAAAAAAACAAAACCCCATTCCCCCCCCCCCCCCCCGTCCGCCCCCGTTCCCTCCCCCATCCAAAAAAAAAAAAAAAAAAACCCCGTTCCCTCCCCCGTCCGCTCCGTTTCCCCCCCCCCCATCCGCCCCCGTTTCCGACCCCCGTCCAAACAAAACAAAACAAAACAAAAAAAAGTTCCCGACCCGTCCGCCCCCGTTCCTTCCCCCGTCCGCTCCGTTCCCTCCCCCGTCCGCCCTGTTCCCACCCCCGTCCGCCCCCGTTCCCGACCCCGTCCGCCCCGTTCCCGCCCCCGTCCGCCCCGTTCCCGCCCCCCCCCCCCCCCCGTCCGCCCCACACCCTCCTTAGTCATATTTTACTACTTTGATTTTAACAGAATGATAAACATAATGGCAAAATGGTTTACCTGGCGCTAGGCATATCCACATCCACGTCGGCCTTTTCTACCACATAGGACGCCACCTTGGCAAGAAGGTAAGTATTTTACCCATCCTACTAGCTTCCCCTAGGTTGACCCTACGTGGACCCTATTGTGTCGTGACGGAGGGGTCCGTCACGACACGACACGTCATGACGGCACGACACCGTCATAACGGCGGGATAGACAACCCTGCGCACATGGCACCCATTGCCCCGCAATGTAAATCTCAAAACACACAAATTTTATTCAATTGGCATAAGGTTGAAGTATTAAAAAATACTCCATAACCCCATGGTCAATTCCACCCCAAATCACCCAACAATTCCTTAAACCCTACCCCTAACTATGATTAACCAACTAATCCTAACTATGTCCTAATTGCATCATGGCCATGCCAGTTATGCCTTTAGTCTCTTTCTACCCTCCCCATTAATTTAGCTACAGTCCCCCATCCATATAATGGGCAGCCACCGGTCGCTTATCGGCAGCTGCCTCAACCTTCGTTATTCCAGCAGCCTGCTGCAAGGCAGCCAGCCGAGACCCACATTAGAGCCTCACTTCTAACACAGGCCAACTCCGAGGACATCTCCTGCTCGGCACACCCTGGGCCTCTCGGTATTGACAGTTGGGGACCGGTTAATGTACTGGAGACAACATTGCCTCCGAGGTCACCCCCTAGCTCAACCTCTGAACTCGTTTCTGTTCACCCAACTTCGTCACTGGATGCCCATAGAAGTTAAAGCTCATTAATGCCACAGTTCCTCTTGCTCACACTCCTACTCCAACTGTGTCCTCGCCACATTACCGATTCAATTTCCTTTGGCACTCTGTTGTTGTAGATCTGGGCAGCATTGCCGGATCTCTCATCCATGGTTGAAGTGTTTGGTGCAGCTGGGCAAAGAATTGGGAGCGCCTCTGCTAGTCAGCCATCTTTGGCGACTGCTTGGATTCACACATTTACTGGGTGTGCTCCATCGAGGGGGGGGGGCTTCCAAGCACCTCGCCGGAAACAATCACCGAACCCTCAGCAGCTAACTTTTCTCTGCCAACCCTTCAGGGCAACCAACTGCGCACTTAGCCTCCGGTCGCCAAATCCTCCTCGTTGAATTCCCCAGCTCTTTAGCCCGAAAGAGCCCTTGACCGGAGCTGAGCTTCCGTTGTGTTTTTACCTTTTCCTCCCAACCATTATGCCTTTGCTCTCCTGGAAGCTCTCTCGCACGCCACTACCCACACCGAAGTACTCCTTACATCCACCCCGCAACTGCCAGCCTCCTGCTGGCTAAAACCATCCTTGTGCGTCATAAAAAAATGAATTGTGACAAAGGCACTGCCCACTGTCGCCACTCCTCCTTGAGTTCGGTTGAGAGAGTGAGTGAGAGCCCCATTCCAGCTCCCTTCCGGACCCCCCTTGGAGAACGCCCGGAAATCCAGTAGTGATAGGAGTCCCGCACTCGGACCTTCCCAGATTTGAATTTTTTCATCATTCCACCTACGGGACTCCCCTTAAATGAACACCAATTCAAACCTAATCAAACAATATCTTGGCCTCCCGCCGTCGAGTTTGAGAGTCACAAGAATTTACACGAACTAAATGCATGTTTTTAATCTTTTTCTCTAATTTCATACAATCACGCAACTTAACTTAACTAACTTGAGTTGTGAAATTTCAATACTTTCTAGCTTTAAAACCAACTTGCCGAAATGGTAACATTGTAGTCTTGGGGTTTCTAAATGTTAATTTAAAATGCGAGCACAATATTGGGCTCACACCGTTAAGAAACTTTTTATCCCTCTACCAAGAGTTGGGGCCAAGTAGACATTTTTTTTTAGCCATTGTACCTCGAAGCCCCTAGCAGCTTTAGAACACCATAACTTCCTTGTATGATGTCTGATCTAACAAGCAACCCTTCATCATCATTTGCACTTCACGTAGATGCCGATGGACTCCTCACTTGCCCTATTTGGACAAGTATAAAGGAAGTTATGTCTGTTCAAACCTTGGCAGTCCCGGGAGCCACTCCCAGGCCACTGTTGTATCAGGGCACTATCCCGAGACAACACCCCACTCAAATTGCCATATCTCCTAGCTTACACCTCCGATTGAGGTGTTCTTAAGCATTCTAGAATCCCCACGCTATAAGCTACATATAACCCATGGTCTTAACCCTCGTGACTCCTAATATCCGTGGGTGGGAGGCATTCCCAACGCCCGGGGCCTCACCCACAATAGGATCACTTGGGCCCTCTCTCCAACGGCGCCACAAGTTCCAAGTGTCACTCCGGGGTCCCCCTTGTGCCCATGGCGTTTCAGGCACTCCTCTTGGAGAGGTGTGCGACAGTTTCTAAGTTAAACCCAAATTCTATCCCAATTTTGAAGAGCACACATATGACCAATATGTGTCTACTACAGTACATATGAAACTATAATCATGATAACACAATCCTACCAACTTCTCATCCGACATGGCTTGCTTCTTATGCGATCAGAACAATCTTGTCTTTTGCAAAAGTTATGTATTTTTGAGAGATGGACACTGATCCACTATGATCTTTCTGTGATTTCCATTTGATGAATATGGAATTTGTATCTTATTAACATGAACTGTGCTTTGAATTCACCTTCCACTGGAAGTTATGGTTTGTATTGCAACTTGTGTAATGCCGAATCACATCTTCATTCCGTGCCATCGGTCAGTAGTACTCCACCCGAAACAGTCAGAAACGAGGGCTAGAAATTGCAAACTTTGGTTCGGACAAAGCTCTTGCCATATACACTGGCTTTGCATATGTTTCATCTCCAGGACGCAAAATAAACATATAACCTTCATGACAATCCACTACTGTCGCGGCCCGCATTTTCTTAAACTCTTAAGAAACCTTGTTTTAAGATTAAGGAATAGGTTTGAGCAAGGAAAACATAATAAGTAGACTACTTTATTGGTAGATTGTTAGGTAGGCTATTTAGAATTGAGGAAGAAAAACTAAAATCCTTAGAGTAGTTAAAAATATCGAATTGAGTTAGTGTTAGGAATTCCGTTTCGACTCGGAAACCTTAGAGCGGAGCGGACCGCACAGGCGACGGCGGGCCGCAACCACCATGGCCACCCAAACACGGAAGCGGATCGCGGACAAGCCGCTAGCCCTCCGCAAGGTGCACGTGGTCACCCCCACTGGTCAGAAATCACATGTCGTAGCACGGTGGTGGCGTATTCATTAAATTAACCTGATAAACGCGTAACACGTCACAGCCGCGCCACGACATGTGATTTCTGGCGCCGCTGCCGGGGAATCTGTTGTGTTGTTTATGATCAGAGGAGGAGATCGTGTAAATACGGAAGAAGGAATCTGTGATCCGCATGAATCAGGGGGGTCCAAGGGTCCCTGGATTAAGGAGATCAGAGCGGAAGAACAAAGGACAAAGGCGGGCTAGTGAGTTTGTCTCGCTGAGCGTACCGGTTGTTCCTAAGCAAGAACAAATCGGCACCGACGCGGAGGTGGACGCGGAGGTGGACGCGGTCGTAGTGGAAATTGAAAGCGATCTTGAAGACCAACAACTTTCCGAATCTAGTGATTCGGACAACGACATCCACAAGATGGCTCCGGTAACGCGTCTCAAGTATTCTAGATTCAAAGGAGATGGTAGCCAAGATGTGGATGATTGGTTTGGGGAGTTTGAAGCAACGGCTTTGGCTAACCAAAAGGATGCGCTTTCTAAGCGGAGGATTTTTCAAGGTTTGCTTAAAGGGGAAGCCTTGAAATGGTTCCAAGATGTATCCGAGACCGTGCGAGCGGATTGGGAGGATTTCACTAACCTCTTCCTCCGCACTTTCCGTGAGGCAGGTGGGGAAGCCCGTGCCTTGGGGCGGCTTAGCAAGATGACCATGAAGCCACAAGAAACAGTCCGCAGGTATGGGCAAAGAGTGAAGGGGCTTATACAAAAGCTTACCACTGACATCGCTTAGAGTGTACAAGTGGAATGGTATGTGGCAGTGTCGCGCACCTCTCCATGAGGAGTGCCCGAAACACCATGGGCACAAGGGGGACCCCGGAGTGACACCCGGGACTTGTGGCGCCGTTGGTGAGAGGGCCCAAGTGATCCTAGTGTGGGTGAGGGCCCCGGGCGTTGGGAACGCCTCCCACCCACGAAGACTAGGAGGCACAAGGGTAAGGCCATGAGTTATGCGTAGCTCATGGCGTGGTGATTCTAGAAAGCTCAAGAACACCTCAATCGGAGGTGTGAGCTAGGAGTTATGGCCATTTGAGTGGGGCGCTGTCCCGGGACAGCGCCCTGCTACAGCAGTGCCTGGGAGTGATTCCCGGGACTGCCAAGGTTCAAACAGGCATAACTTCCTCAATACTTGCCCGAATGGGGCAAGTGAGGAGTCCATCGGCATCTACGTGAAGCGTAGATGAGGATGGAGTGGTTGGTTGTTATGATCAGACATCATACAAGGAAGTTATGATGGTCTGAAGCTGCTGGGGGGGTTCTAGGCCCAGCAGCTAAGGGAAAATGTCCACTTGGCCCCAACTCTTGGTAGAGAGACAAGAGGTTGGTTGGCGGTGGGGTAGGGGCTCCGTGTAGAGTCCTAGAGGCTTATATGGGTGAGGTGGTGTGGCCTCACCCACCCGAGGCCGAACGGCAAGGCCTCCATGGGCATTGGCCCATTGTGAGGCCATAGTTGCCTAGTATGGTTCGGGTTGTTGTAGTGTTGCTCCGGCAATGCGATGATCAACATGGGATTGGACTTCCATGGATGGAAGTCCACATCTAGGAATGGGTTACGGATTAAGGGGTGAGTCCCGAAAGCAAAGTAGGAGGGTTGGTTCCCTCCTATGAACTATAAGGTCCGGGGTAGGAGGAGCTAATCATTGGCATGGCGGAATGCGAATGGTTAGCGCTCGTAACCTTTGCTAGAATTGAAAATTGGCAAGATTGTCAAGGGGGGCTAGCAAGGGTTGCGACACGTGGTATCAGAGCAGGGTTCCAATCTTTGAGCTAGCACTTTGAGGTAGACATGGCTATCAAAAATGCGGGTTATGATGGTGAGCCCGGGGTTTCTAAAAGGTTGTGAGGCTCAAATTGGAACAAGGATCATGTGCAAGTGGATTGTGACCATACCATTGATTCTAATGACAATGGTGGGCATGAGGGTGGATTCGGTGAGGAAGATGGAGGAGTGCTTTGAAAGGGCTCCCGCAAACCTCGAAAAGTATTCGGGGGCTAGAATACCGAATGCATCCAAAAGCTTGGACGGTGGTAATATTGGATTGAAATTCCAATCCAAATTGCTTAGAATGTGGTGAAGTTGAAATGGGTGCAAATGCTGCACTCAAGGCTTTTAGGCCTATGTGTGCGATTTAACCACCATAATGAATGGCACAACTAAGATTGACTAGTTGGCTAAGAAACACATCGTTTTAAATGGGGTTTCAAAAGCGGGTGGTGAATACCATGTTCAACTCCCCAAAGTTTCTTGAGGATGTATCAGGAATCTTTAAGATTTGAAGAACATTGAAGCCGATGGTCCCGAAAAGAAGTTGGGCGGCGCATCACCACAAAGTGGGTTTTAGCCGATATTGGTCCCAAAGAAATGGGCGAAAGTAGTTTGGCCCATTATACCAAGGCAAAACATACTCGTGCCACGGACGGAATGTTGGGAGGTGGGTTGATCCTACCAAGGCAATTCATGTTCGTGCCGCGGACAAAGTGTGAAAGGTGGCTTTGTGCTACGAAGGCAAATCATGTTTGTTCCGCGGACAAACTATTAGAAATTGGTTTTGTGGCACCAAACCAATTTGTCCCGCGGACGGAATGTTTAAAGTTGGGTTTGCGGACCAAGCCAAGCCAAGTTGCCGAGGACGGAATGTTGGACGATGGCTTTGTGGCCAAGGCTAGTAGCCTTAAGCTGAGGTCAAGTCTCATGTGTTGACAAAGAGGCAAGCCATTCCTTCTTGAGCCCAAAACTCACAAGGGAGTTGGGGCTTGCCGATTGATAGAGCGGGCAAGCCCACCAAGGTGCGGTTTGGAAAGGGCGAACCGCATGAAACAAAGGAGGCCGCGATGCATGTAACCTTTTAATGTGGGACATTAGATTTTTGTCAAACTTTCATACCATGTGAAATAGATGAAATGCATATCATGGTGAAGGTTGCCTTCTTTGAAACTCACATGATAGATGTGAGGTGCAAGCCCGTGTGCTTGCCGTGCATTATGATGTGTCATAATGGCAAAGAATTGAGGTTCAAATTGACAAGGACTCCTATGGTAGGAGGACCCAAGTTGAATTTGGTCTTAATGGACCAAATGAAAAATGGAAAACATAATGGTCGTGGTTCAATTGGAGCAACTCCAAGGAACTCATGGGGAGGCTAGGAAATATGGGCCTCCCCCAAACCATACTTGTGGGATGTTGGTGAGATACAAGGATGTATTCACCAATGTGTTGCTCAAAATGTTACCACCAAGGAGTGAATTGCAACTTTGCTCAAGAAGAAATTGAGTTCTTGAGGCATGTGGTGATGAAGGAAGTTGGTGGACAAACATGAAGAATTTCAAGGCAATCCAAGAGGAGAATTGGTCCTTGAATCAAAAAATGCTTAGGTCATTGGTTGGCCTAGCCAACTACTACCACCATTTCATTCTAGATTTGTTTTAAGGTTGCTAAGACCTTACTCAACTTATTGAGGAAATGGCTATCCCAAGAGTGGGATGAGCCTTGTCACCAAGCCTTTGGGAAGCTCAAGAGCAAGTTCCCTTCACAAGATGTGGTTAAGTTTCCGGGTTTTCATAAGCATTTTGAGGTGCACATGGAGACGAAGGACTTTATCATTGGCGCATGTTGATCCAAGATGGATGACCATTGCTTATGAGAGCATTAAGCTCCATGGTTGTCGAGCCTTGTCCGGCTTGTGCAAGAAATGGCTATCCCATGAGTGGGATGAGCCGTGCCATCAAGCCATTGGGGAGCTTAAGAGCAAGTTGTCTTTGCCGCCCGTGCTTAAGCTTGCGAAGTTTGCCAAACCTTTTGAGGTGCATACGGGGGCGAGTCACTTTGCCATTGGCGGATGTTGATCCAAGATGGAGGACCATTGCAAATGAGAGCAATAAGCTCAATGGTTGTTAAACCTTGTCCGGCTTGTGCAAGACATGGCTATCCCAAGAGTGGGATGAGCCGTGCCACCAAGTCCTTGAGGAGCTTAAAACACTATATTCGTTAATCGGAGACTTTGGAAAGTCTCAAAATAAAATACGCCCATAGTTTGGGATGCCAATATTGTGAACATATGGAACTTTGGGAACATGACGGTTTACAAATTCGCCCGCGAAGAATATTCACATTACTAAAAATAGTAAGTCTTCATATCATAACATAAACATGAACTACACGTGGAAAAAACAATCCAATCCCAAAATCAAATAGTATTATGTCATTATAAAGTTTAAGGTGTGCATCCCATATATAAGGGTCTTATGGGATTGTATGGCACATCCCAAACGTATTTATAGATTTGAATATTATAAATTTATTATATAATAATTGCAATAATACCAAGTCTATAAAGTCCCCCTACGTTGAGCCATTAAATCCAACTTATGTTATGTTTCCCCGTCTCCATATTCCGCTTCATATCCATTCTCGGCTTCATTTTCCACAGCTGCAATACGTGCCAGGTTGTCTTTGGCAAAATCTACCGTAGTACCATAGCTGGTTCGTTCAAAAATAATTCTAAAAATAAAAAATGTAAAAATTATGAAATTATGAAGACAGAAAAACGAAAATAAAATTAATTAATTTTTGCAATCTTTTGGTGTTTCTAAGCCATTTAAGGTCATTTTTACTGATTTTTTTGCTAAAAATGAAAATTGAGAAATTCAGTTTTTTGAGAGGCGAACCTTATTTTTTCAAAATAAATAAATATTCGTTCGCCAGGGGACGAACCAGCTATTGTGTTACGGTATATGTTTTTGGGGGATGGTCATTGTTTCCGATTTAGAGCCCTTACGCGGTTTCCAAGCACAAAGTATGGTATCCGTGTTTATCCAAACCGGTCAATATGCTGAGTCCACTGTCCACTTGAAATTCTTTTTGGTGTCCCAACCTAAATAGGTCCGGAGAACGTTCTGGTCTTTGGTGCTAGGACGGCAATATTCCACTTCAATTTGATGAAAGTTGGGGCTAGTTCGGATAAAATTGGGTGAAGACAATGCTTTCACCAACCAAATTGGCTTGGGGTGCTCCTCATCTCCTGCTCGTACGAGGACCATATACCCTTCATGGCAATCAACACCCACACGAAACGACGGTGCCGGCCGATTGCGCGCAGGACCAACGTAATGCTCGTCCATTTCGAACTCTTCACGGACCTCTCCATTGTCAAAGAACATGGTGTCGGACTCCACAACCGTCAAACGACTTTGTGGCCAAAATCCTTGTGTCAAAGTTATACGTGTGTCGCCACCAAGTGTCATCAAGGCCGAGCGAATGCGATCCCAATACGCGATCAACGGTTCATAAGTATTCCTAACACGTTTGGTGATATCTTCCTCACACAACTCTTTCCAATATTCAATGAATCCGGATATGCCTTTGATGATTTCCGGCCCATTCTTCATGGGATCGGGTTTACAAGGCTTTGGATCCCCATCCGGGAGCAAACATTTTCCATCCTTGTTCTGACGCCACACGAGTATCCCATCCTCCGGACACCAATTAGGAGATGTGCACAAAAGCTTAAACTGCATAGCAGGGACACCATCATCCCTCATATAGAAGCGGAATTGTTGTGCTTTCGTGTGTCCCACCAAACGGTCATCTCCCTTCAGCATGTATGGCTTGATGAAGGCCTTGAAATTTGGTACTTCCTCAATCATGTGCGGGATTACGGGCACATTGTCCAAATCCATGTATGATTTCATAAGAAGCGGTATGGTGGGAAAATCCTCTTCATGCAACTTCATGCTCCAACGTCCAAATGACGCATCAATGTCATCGTGTGTGTGCCCCACCATCAAGAAAGACACAAACACCTCTTTGAATATGCCTTTTGCCACAAGCAATGACCAAAAATAAAACACATATCGACATTTGTTGTCTTTAGCACAATTATCAAGTTGAACATGGAGAGTTGGAGGCAATGGTTTTGCACAAATGGGTTCTCCACGTGGTTCCGGCAATGCCGACATACAAACCTCCTTCCCCTGAAGCACTGCCTCGTAAAGGGGTGTCATTCCACAACCATCAAAAAACGCACGGGAAGAGTGAATCGGCGGCTTCTCAAGATCGCGCAAGAGTTTTGCAAATGAACCAACCGTGTGGTTGGCATCACCAGGGTAAAAATCCAAACCATAATGGGCATATTTAACGTCCCCATGGCCGTGGGCGATCATACCTGAGAAAAAAAAACGATGGATGAACAACAAAAATATGGTATAACCACTAAACAGACGGATGAAGTTTGACATATGGCAAACAAACCCAAAAACATTGGAAATCCTTTCAAACACATTTGTGATTCCATACGAACCTGTGACAGCTACGGGCAACTTGAAGAGACCATCCGTGGCTTTAATTTTGCGTGCATAACAAGGGCATGCGGTTTTGGCATGGTCCATTTTATCATGGATGACAGTTAGGACCTCCGCAGGCCTCATTATGGATAGTGCACGATTCTTGTAGTAATCTTGACGGTGTGCCTCCTGGTTGTTGACATGCTCAATGTATTTTCTTTGGTGTCTTGTATGGGACTCGGTGCCTATAGGATGGGCGTCTCGAAGACCTTTGTACTTTTCACACGTCGTACACCTGGCAAACTTGTCCCCGGGTCTCTTCAAAATGTACTCCGCAAACTGTTGGTTTTTAATTACACTCAACTTGGACAAAGAAATGGGCCCACACCCAGCTTTGCGACCCATTTCGTTTATGTCCGTTAAGATGTTCTTCCATTTTGTGCCCGTGGGCAACACCATTTGGACAACTTTCTCCCCGGAGGACAATGTCCTCGTCTTGTGGGGCATTGCATCGGCCAACGGGACTATGATGGTGGAGAGTGTCGCGGAGGCTTGGAGTGTAGCCTCTCTAGGTTTCTTGGTGCCCGAGTTGCCATGAAATCGAGAACGGCGTCCCAACAAAGAATACTTCCTAAACCTATAAAAATCAGCCTTGGAGACTGCATGGATGGAATACCATGCTGTGCAACACACTTCCACATTCTCAAGGGTAACCACCTTATTGCCATAGCTGTCAACGTGCAAATTTCTGTGGACCTCGAGTTTTTTTGCCGACCTCATACGAAAATCCGCAAGCCACATCTCTTGCCGAAGGGACCTAATTTTTTCACGCGGAAAGAATTGACAACATTTCTTCGCACAACAGTCCTTTGTGGATACTTGACGGATAGAGTCCTCTCCAAGTATGGAATCCCATCTACGTTCTTTTTGTATGCCAGACACGCGACTAGAATCGTATTTGCGCAGACCTTTGCGAGGACGTCTTGCGGCCAACAAAGCTGACTGCGTTTGCTTGTGCCGTCGCCCATGATCCCACAAGCTTACTTCTTCATGGAGAACTCGACGCAGGGGCCATCGCCGCAAGGAAAATCTCCAAGTCAACGGGACTTCCAACGGAAGTAAAGAATTCAAGATGCAAACGCCAACATCATCCAATCCAAGGGGGTTGGCATCAATACATTCAAGGGGATCGGAGTTTCTACAAATGCCATTTGCCACAGGGACACCATGCTCGTTCAGAAGAACAACATCAAGGCCCACCCATTGCTCCCTCCCGAAACCGGCACACAATGGAATGTGGTCGTTATCATCCCCATAATGTTGGGAATGTTCCTGCCCTTCCAAAGATTCATGGGAGGATGTATCCCCAGACACACCCAGGACGTTAGCCCCTCGAATATAATCCTCCGAAGGCGAAGAGAGGCGACATTCCGTATCCGACGACGATGCATTCGTCGACAACTCAAATGCACTATCTCCCATATCCATCGCAAACCCACCTAATGACGCGAACATGGAATCACAACATATATAAGTCAATCACAAATACGACAAGATTTTAGTAAACCTAAGTCACAATAGAGCACAAGTCACAGTGGGAATAACAAAACGATCGTCTGCATGCAGACACGCTTCTGTTTGAGTTGGGCATATATACGAACGGGCGTTCGAATGTTCCCCGTCATTCTGTATGTCAACTAAAACATGGACCGTTTCAATTGTGCAGGGATACCTGTTATATGCCTACACAAAACTTCCGAGAGTCATTGACGCATATGAATGTATTATTCCATGTGCCCCAAATACACATCCCTCACCCATACTATGTGTATGTGGAGCAAATGGAGCATTTTCCCACATCCCGCAGTCAATGTCCAGATACATTCCCTGAATGAATTCGAACGCACGTTCGTATTTATGTCTAATATTTTGTTGTAAATACATATATATTTGTGTGCGTGCCCAGGGAGGCGTGATGTATGCATCGACATACTCCCAGGTGGAAATCACGAACGCACGTTCGTAAACTCTCGCTCATCTTATGTATATCTGCTGAAATCATTGATATTTTCGACCTTTTGTTTGCAAATTACTATCGTATTGTATGTACATCTTCATACCCCTTATATCCATGAGTATATGGATTCTGAAAATAAGCGGTGTCACTTACGAACGCATGTTCGTAAACTCTAATGTCATTTCAGTATGTACCATACACCGTTTACGCGCATTCAATATTTACGAACGCGCGTTCGTAAACTCTTGCACATTCCCAATGTTCTTCGGATACTCAAAATGTACATTTACGAACGCTCGTTCATATATGACTTTCATATTGTCTGTGCCTATGCATAATCGTATCTGGGTCTATACATTTATGGATGTAAAATATACGCCAAGGCGGTATTTACGAACGCACGTTCATAAACATCCAACCAACCTCGATATATCTCATCCACAAACACATGCGCGCACTGCAGGTTTACGAACGCGCGTTCGTAAACCCCCGGTATTTGCGGCGGTATTTGCGGGATAAGGTTGTCTGCCACCTATGAGTGTACGGTTCACGCACAGGAAACTGGCTCGAGCGCCCTCCGTCGGGTGTCTGGAGCGCACACTTGGTGTCTCCCGCAAAAAAGAGCTCTGCAATGGGGGGGAGAGCTTTAAGTACTCCTCTACCGTGGTTCAAAATCCCTTGGATTCTCTTTGAAAAGCGGATTCCCGCCGCCTACTTTAACCTAACAATATGCCATTCTATTCATGCGGGACATAAATAACTTTCTGTATTGAATATGTATGGCATGCACGCATTGATAATATGTTCATCCGTTCCACACCTTAGGTGTTACCAAGGTTTCCCGAACCAAAAAATAAAATGTATATTCCTATATACATATCGATGTATATATTTACTTATATTTACATATATATATATATATCTTTGTATATATGTAAATATATATCTATATATCTATATCTATATCTATATATATCTATATATATATCTATATATATATCTATCTATATATCTATATATATATATATCTATATATGTGAATATATATCTATATACCTATATATATGTGTGAATATATATCTATATATCTATATATATATGTTTCTTACATATATCTATACTTTACATATATATACATTACATTTATATACATTATTGCGGCAAATACTCACCAAGTGCATGAACACCAATAAAAAGTCTGGTGAATTCATGCAAGCTACTAAGGTAGATTAAGGAGATGAATTCAAACCATGCCTAGATATACTTTATATCTTAATTCAAATGCAACTCCAGGTTTGCAAATAGTGAATTGATTCAACATTGTGTGGAAATGTTGAATTAATTTGGAATGGTGCATAAGATAGTGTAATGATATGAATTGAAACCATACCTATATGGAGTCCCACTTATGCATTGTGTAATTAAAATGCACTCAACACTATTAGGTTGGATCACAACATTCCCCCATATAGTGCGGATGGTAAAAAAAACTAGGGGTTTAGGGTTTAGGGTTTAGGGTTTAGGGTTTGTGAGGGATGTGCATGTCCAGTAGTTCATATAACAGGGTTTACATACAAACTATATTCACTACTCATAAATCCATATTGCACTAACTTAATTTATTTGTAGCTTACATTTGATGCGAGCCAAACTTTCAACGATCACCATATTCTGTAATTGGGGACATTTTCATGATTTTGGATACTATTTCAGAACATGGTATTCAAATAAAGAACAAGTAAAACACAAGAATACATTCAATGTGACACAATAAAGCGATTTGCATGGGCAACACTAACCAATTTGGCACAAATACATCTCATCCGAATAAGAATTTGAACCACATATTAAATCATTTGCATTTATTTTGAGACTTTCCAAAGTATCGGATTAACAAATATAATAATAAATTTAATGCAGTAGTTCAAGTTCACACATAATAAACTGAATTGAAAGCCTAGTATTTGAAATTGAATTTTCCCGCACCTCTTGTAAGAAAATCCTAAACCGTTCCCACCAATCTTAAATTGGGACCTTTATGGATCTTATATTAAATTATTTGAGGAACCATTTAAAAACTTGAAAGATATTTCAATTATGAGAACACTATATATTTGAAAACACCATATTAATACACATCGTTGGGGGTAGGGTTTTCATCGAATCCCTAGTACATGATGTGCAATGTGGAAATTGAATTCATACTCCTTATCTAGAAGATGTTTACAATGAATCCAAAGTAGATGAAGGGGATGTAGCATTTAAAATGCATGTTTTGTACTGGACTCCTTATGTTTATGTGATGGAGGCATATACATATTAAAAAACTTGAAATTAACGTGCCTTTATTGCTTATACATCCAACTTAGATTATTTTCGTTAATTAGAGAGTTGGGAAAGTCTCAAACTAAGTGCAAATGGTGTAATAGATAGTTGCATTTCTTATTGTGATGACATAGATTTATGTCAAATCGGTTAGTGCCCCCCATGCAAATCACTTTATTAAGTCACATTGAATATATTTATGTGCTTTGATTACATTGAATTACTAAACCCCAATGAATTCCAACCCATCCCCCCCATCCACCCATCCCACACCCCATGCTATTTCCCCATCCCATCCCCTCATCTTCCTAGCCCGACCCATCCCTTCCCTCCCCAATGGGAAGCGGCCATGTGGCAGCCCGAGGGAAAACCCTAGAGGCGCGGGCTACCTCCCCGCGCCCCCTCCTCTCCTTCCTCATTCTCATTTGGAGCAGAGAGAGGAGGAGCGCCGCGTTGGTTTAGAGTTTAGAGGCGAAGCTCTTGCATTTTTTAGTATTGTGTGGTGCACTTCTTTTGTAGGCGCAAGTGTTGAGAGTTATTGACAGTCCCTTGAGAGTTGCAGCTCAAGAATAGAGAACTCGAGTTAGAAGAGTTGAAAGTTGGAGAGTTTAAAGTTTGTAGAGTTTAAAGCTTGAGAGTTGGAAGCTTAAGATTAGGATACTCAAGCTATAAGCTTGATAATTGCAAGTTTTAGAGTAGCAGCTTGAGAAATACTGCATTTGAAATTGCATATACATCAAAGTCTTAGTTAGGGTTCGTACATAGCATGCAACAACTAGTGTGAAGGCAATTTCAGTGGTGCAGTGGTGCATTTGACTTTCAAATCACCTTGCTTTTGTGGGGTTTCCTGGGGTTTTCAACAAAGGAGCAAGCAGCTTTTGGGTGTGTAAAATTTCAGAGTAAGCACAATATTCCTTCCCTTCTCAAATCCTTCACAGTCTATATTTGTTCATTATTGAATGGCATGTGTTTTGGAAGTCAAGTTCGGATCCTCGTTCTGAATTCTCTGTCACATTCCAAGTCTATATGTTTTGATTGTATTGTTTTTCTTCAATCTCACCTTTCTGACGAACACTTGCAGGCACAAGTGCAAGCTTTGCTGAGACACAGCAAGCAAAACCTTGCCATACGTATGTATACGAATTCGTATATATACGAATCCGTATATGTACGGACACTATATTGTTATTATTAATTATATATATAAAAACAAACAACAGGCTCATTTACGAACGAGCGTTCGTAAATACCTCTACCGCGCACAATATACACCCATTTACGAACGCGCGTTCGTAAATGCATAGGCCGCGCAAAATATATACCATTTCACGAACGCGCGTTCGTAAAGATTCTTTGGAACCCAAGGACTACGTTTACGAACGTGCGTTCGAAACTCTAAATCCAAAATGGAGGGATATATCCATGCTGTAATTCATATAAGTACTTAAATCCAATCACAACACTAAATTTAACTCAGTAGGTTCCACAATATCGCATGACTTTACGAACGCGCGTTCGTATAGTTATGTACAAAATACTAATAAACAGGTATCTCATATTACGAACGCGCGTTCGTGAAAGATGTGAACCAATGTGAATGCATTAGAAACACCCTGAAATGCATAAAGCATTCAAAACTTCGTATTTCCAAAAACCACACTATGAAAATAATATGCATGGCACGGTGTTGTTTACGAACGAACATTCGTAAAAGCAATTCTGATTTGCTCTTGTGTGATGCAGATGGCTAAAGCTAGCAGAAACGCCATCGACTTGTTCGCAGTGCCAGTGGAGCGCCTTCCAGAGGGCGTCTCGGATACCAATGGGAACGACAACTATGTCCCAAAAGAAGAATTCATGGCTGAGTGGACGGCCATCCCCACGAAGACCGAGGAAGGGTTGTTTGCATTGCGATTCACTTATGAGCTGCAGACAAGGGCTGACCAACCAGACCAATGGGTGCAGACAAAGAATTGGGAGATAGAATCCGCAGAGGCACAAGGAGACTTTGTTATTCTGGATATGAAAAATAAAAAAGACCACGTGAACCTCCTCTTAAACTACCTATTGCACCCATTCTCTTATGCTTATGCATGCAATAATGTCGCATCCGATGCGAAACATTTCAATCTGGATGCTCTCTTCACCAAATATGCCCCGAGTCAACACTGGACGGCGAGGAAGTTGACTGCCCTGACCTTGAATGTTTCGAAGTACAACAGTGTTGCCGCGGAGGCAAATAAAAAAAAAATCCGAAAAAACCAGCTGCTTCGGGGGCAGGAGGATCGAGAAGTGCTCCGCGGCCTGTGCCTTCGGGGAGCAGGTTGACAGAAGGGCCCAGCAGACAATCCACTCCATCCAAGAGGTCGAGGGACGAGATGGAGAAGTCCGGATTGACGGAAGGCGCTGAGGTTAGTTCTCCGCCAGTGATGCCAACCCCTTTGAAGAAGGGAGAAAACCCAGACGCTGCCAAAGCGACAAAAATCCTTCGAGACTTCAACAACTACTCCAAGGATTGCTGGCCTATGGGACGCCACTTCACTTTCAACGTGGATTGTTTCAAGTGCGAGAAATCTCCTAACAAGTGGGTGGTGAGGTCTCGTGAAAGCGGAGGGGTGAAGCGGCAGATTAATAACCTCATGAACAACGTGAAGTGGGATAGGCAGACCGTCTGCGTGATGCCCAAGGGTTTTTTGTCACGCCCCACTGAGAAGGATTGGCCAAGAATCCAGAATGGAGAGTTCTGGATAATCGATGGACAACACAGTCTAGAGGCGTCACAGATCATCCTAAAGGATGATAACTTCCAGCACGAGCTCAAGGCGGACCTGCGCTACTGGAAGGCGTTTTTGGTTTGGTCTGACGACTGGGACAAGCTCCGCAAAATATCGACATTTTTGAATTCCGGAAACAAGATCAAGGCATTCGAGGCCTCCTGGGCGGCGAATATAGTGGCGGCCAGAGACGTGTGGGTCGCGCACGGATGCCCGCCAAAAGAGAGGGAGAACGCCAAGACGCAATCTCCACAGTGGAAGGTGAGTTTACGAACGAGCGTTCGTAAAGCATATGTTGCATTAAACAATTTCTAAATTTTCCAACTTACGAACGCGCGTTCGTATTTAGTATTGAACACTGACGTCCTCGTATGTATGTTGCAGGCGTTCTGTGATGCGATGGTGGACAAATTCTCCTCCATTGACATGAAGTCCACAAGCACCAAATCAGTTCTGGAGCTCAAAGGTGAGCTCCGTCTGATTTGCTGCAACAGAGACACCTGGGAGTTGTGGACCCAGTTCTTCGACGCTCACAGCTCGGGCGATCTGGTGAACCCAGACACAGAAGAGAAGTACGCTCAAGAGAAGAGCGGAGAGGCCCCGCCTCTACTGCGGGAATTTTTTAGGGCCCTGCAAGGACTGACTGAATCAGAGTTGCAGCGATGTGCGGTTCACGTTCTTGGGAACACCGTCGGAAGGACCATCCCTTATCCCAAGATATTTTTGAAGAGACCAAAGCACAAGCCCGGCATGTACTCGATCAAAGAGTGGTGCGACCACAGGAAGCTGAAGACCGCTGCAATGCGGGAGATTAGCGGCCTATTGCCTGAGATGCACCTTTTCCAGGCCGACGAAGATATCAACTGGGCGAAATGGAAGGAGTTCAAGGCGCTGTACAATATCAACGGTGCCTCAATGCGCAGCCTGGTGAAGGAGCACATCGCCGTCCTGAAGCTCAAGGGAAACAAAAGAGCAAAAAAAACAAAAACGGAACCTGAAGAGATTCAACGGTACATCTCCTTCTTGGAGAGGAAGAAGAAGGCCACCTTCGAGGGCGTGGCAAGATTTTGTGTGGTGACCACGGGGCTGGAGAGGACCACGTTTTCCAAGTGGGATGGCACCTTCAGCAGGTCCGAGGTTAGGGAGGATCGAAGGGGTTGTCCCTTTGCGGTCATCGACTTCAGAGGGATACCCGGTGCTTCGCGACAGGGCGCGAAGGGGGAGCCTTTTTACAACCCTTTCATGGCGAAATTCATGGAGCACAAATCTCCGACCATGAGGGAGCCGCACGTATGGCTGTGGATTGTGGAGCAGGAGAAACAATCCGTCGTCATCGATTTGTATGAGAACAAGATCAAGTTCGAGTACAATATCTTCCACAGCACATACGTGCCAGCGAAGACGGAGGGAATTGTTGCCGTAAACGAGGCCAGAGGCAACAGGCAGGTGGGAGCGGTGAGCCTCATCTTCTTGACGTACAATGCGCTTAGGAATGGGCGAGCACCCATAAAGGCGATCAACACATTCAAGAAGATATACAGCATCCCTCACCCACCTCCAAAGGATCTCTTCCAGGAGACTCTGTACACTGTCTTCCCGGCGCTGGAGCTGAGGATGGAGTTCTACGTCTCCATATTGCAGGGTTTGGCAATGACTGGCGAGACTGTCTACAACGTATTTGGAGGCAGCAAATTTATGTACGCGGCCATGGTAAGCCATCTCACACCACTTTTTACGAACGCTCGTTCGTAAACACTGCATGCTCCAAACAATTTACCATGGGCAGCCGATACTTATGATTGTTTTGTGAATTGTTTTTTTATTATTTCCTCGCTCAAAGCCTTCATGTTTACGAACACGCGTTCGTAAATGACTGAATCTTTGCCTTCTTATCTCAGATGCTGGGGCTGTGCGTGAACACATATATTGACGCCGTCGACGAGGAGGATTACAAGTTCCACAGGACAAAAGCGTCGACGATGGACCTAGCTGACATGTCCATGCCCAGAACGGACTTCAACATGCCGGCCGATGAAGGCATGCCGCCCATGGAAACAGACGACGACGAGCCTGGCCCCTCCGTCAACGTCGATGCCATCCTCCAGGCTTTGGATGTCACTCCTCTCCGGTTGTTGGCCCCATCGGGGGAGCCTTCAGAACACCAAGGGACCCCGGCTGGATGTACTGGATCCTCGGCGGGTGCCACCCAGGATGTCCTCCCCGCGCTTACCTTAGGCGCGGAGCCCTTCGGCACGCCAGGAGGTTGTTCGACGTCAGTGTCCCCCAAGCAAAGGCTGGCGGTCCCGAAAATGGAGACCCTCGATGTCCTCGACCAACGCTCCTGTCGCGCAGCTCTCCATGAGGAGTGCCCGAAACACCATGGGCACAAGGGGGACCCCGGAGTGACACCCGGGACTTGTGGCGCCGTTGGTGAGAGGGCCCAAGTGATCCTAGTGTGGGCGAGGGCCCCGGGCGTTGGGAACGCCTCCCACCCACGGAGACTAGGAGGCACAAGGGTAAGGCCATGAGTTATGCGTAGCTCATGGCGTGGTGATTCTAGAATGCTCAAGAACACCTCAATCAGAGGTGTGAGCTAGGAGTTATGGCCATTTGAGTGGGGCGCTGTCCCGGGACAGCGCCCTGGTACAGCAGTGCCTGGGAGTGATTCCCAGGACTGCCAAGCTTCAAACAGGCATAACTTTCTCAAGACTTGCCTGAATGGGGCAAGTGAGGAGTCCATCGGCATCTACGTGAAGCGTAGATGGAGATGGAGTGGTTGGTTGTTATGATCAGACATCATACAAGGAAGTTATGATGGTCTGAAGTTGCTGGGGGCTTCTAGGCCCAGCGGCTAAGGGAAAGTGTCCACTTGGCCCCAACTCTTGGTAGAGAGACAAGAGGTTGGTTGACGGTGGGGTAGGGGCCCCGTGTAGAGTCCTAGAGGCTTATATGGGTGAGGTGGTGTGGCCTCACCCACCCGAGGCCGAACGGCACGGCCTCCATGGGCATTGGCCCAATGCGAGGCCATAGTTGCCTAGTATGGTTCGGGTTGTTGTAGTGTTGCTCCGGCAACGCGATGATCAACATGGGATTGGACTTCCATGGATGGAAGTCCACATCTAGGAATGGGTTACCGATTAAGGGGTGAGTCCCTAAAGCAAAGTAGGAGGGTTGGTTCCCTCCTATGAACTATAAGGTCCGGGGTAGGAGGAGCTAATCATTAGCATGGCGGAATGCGAATGGTTAGCGCTCGTAACCTTTGCTAGAATTGAAAATTGGCAAGATTGCTAAGCGGGTTAGCAAGGGTTGCGACAGCTCCCGTCCCACATTGGACCTGTTCCGCAACACGCGACGGAGGATGAAGAAGACCCCGTACGTGGAGTTGCCCGAGGGGACGATCATCGAGGTCTCCGACGAGGACGAGGGGGACATTGACATTATGGTCGAGCTTGGGGTGGAGTTCGACAAGAACAAGAGGGTCAAGGAGGAGGCCCTTTCCGTCGCCGAGCTTAACGCAAAGCTCGAGCAGAAGATGAAGGAAGACATGGCTGCGGCTGCAGAGGAGAATGCCCGGAAAATGAGAAAAATTGAGGAGGAGCTGAAGTCCTCCAACGAGAAGACGGACGCCATACTGGCGATGCTGACCAGGCTGCAGAACTTTGCAGTGGCCCCTCAGGCAGCATTCCCATTCCCTACGGGATACCCCATGCACGGTCCTTTCCCGGGAGGGCATTCCTACCAGCCAGCGCCCCACCCAACGCCGGTGGGGACTCCTCCACCCCCTACAATGCCCACGGACACCGCCAACATACACGACGCAATCTCGGCGGCTATCCGTGAGGACGAGGATTTACGAACGCACGTTCGTGAATCTTCAGGTCCAACAGTCCTCACCCCACCCCCACCAAGGGTAGGACTGCCTTCACAGACGGACACGGCACCTTTCACCGTCGTCCCCAGTTTACTAGATAGGACAAGGGGTGATGATACTGCGCGACACACTGACTTGGTCATTGTGGAGGACACGCAGGGGAGCCCGAGTGACACCGCAGGCGTCCAGAGGATGGACGTCGAGGACAGCCCTGCGGAAGACCGACATCCCCCCGCATGCATTGGGGACGTGCACATGGAGACTCTCGACCTGGGTGGCGAGGAGGACGACATACAACAGACCCAGATGTCTCATGCGGCGCGTGCTGACGACGTAATGGAGACTGAGGCACCTGCGGCGGCGGATGTGACGAACGCGCGTTTGTTAATCACTGAGGAGGGAGCTACCGCTCAATCCAGCGCCGCTGCCCCTCCCTCCGATGACGAGGTAACTCATCTTTGAGACTACCGCATGCATTTACGAACGCGCGTTCGTAACATCTCTAACCACATGCGTTGTGTTTTTGGCACGTTGTATACATCGGCATCCGAGACCTCCGATAGCCCATTTTTGCGTGCTTCCTCAGGTCGACCAGTTTTGTAGGACACGGCATCTTGTTGCCCTAGGAACCTGTACGATAGATTATCATCTGAGACAAACTGTAAATTTTCACGGAATTCATATAAATGAAACATTTTTTTGCATCGAATCACGTCGTCTCGCATTGGTTGTTTTGTGTATGTTCATGCGGGTTCAAATCTGTTGTGCATTTTTGCCTCGTTCACGAACGGACGCTCGTAAAAGGATGCCACCCCGCGACCATCTCCTTCACGAACGCCCGTTCGTAAATGCACTATAGGGTTCATTCACAAATGAACGTTCGTGAATGGTGCGCATGGTCACTGCTGGCCTTTCACGAACGATCGTTCGCAAATGTACCCTTGTTCTCGCCCTTCGTCTTTTTCCATATTGCATCTTCATGTTTGCTAAATTCTTTATTGGATCATAGCATTAAACTAGTCGAATTGTTAATCACAGGACCCCCCGGAGATAGGTCGCAACCCCTCCACCAGTGGACCTCAGACCCGAAACAAGTCGTTCATCGTGTTTGACCTCAACGGGGTGTTGTGTCACACCGAACACATCCCGAGGGTCCCCACGCGTCCCTTCCGTCACCCCGACGAAAGGGACTATGACGGCGAGCTCGACACCCTAATAAACCGCAAGGCTGTCCGCGCCCGTCCCGGCTTGCGCGACTTCCTTCGCGAGGTTGTCGAGTTCGCCCACGTCATTGTGTGGAGCTCAATGGTCATGGAGAACACGGAACCCATCGTCGACTTCCTATTCCGTGATCTCCTGAGCCCTTGCCTTGTCCTCGGGCAAGAGGACTGCGATGAACTACTCGACGAAAAGGGTCTACCGGTTCCCAAGTTCGGCGGCCGAGGCCGAGGGCAACAGTTCCTCAAGGTCCTAAGGTCCAGACTTTGGCGCGGCGTCCCCCGGCTTCAGGGGACCCCCCACGGGTGGTGGCCTACTCCGGAGAACACCCTCCTGGTCGACGACAGCCCCGCCAAGAGCGTTTTGAACCCCCCGGGCAACGTCATCTTTCCCGACACGTGGACCGGAGATAGGAAGGACGCATTTTTGGTCGATACGCTAGCGCCGTACCTTAGAAGGCTTGTCCTCCACGCCGGTAGCATCCCTTTTTTTGTTAGGTCCAACCCCATCGGCAATGCGGGACTAAGCCCCCGCGATAATGTATACAAGAGCATCATGAGGCTCGCGAAATTTAATAAACTCATTTGAAATATCTTCATGTATGTGCGTGTTATCATTTGGTTCGTATATCTAACGCTTCATCCGTTTTTGGATGTCTTTGTTGTCTGTGTTGTTGTTGTTATTGTTGTTGTTCCCCATAGTTTGCCCCCATATGTGATGCCCCCGTCCTCGACGGCCTTTCCCGTCCCCCCTCGTCCCCAGGCTCCCCTTCCCGCGGCGTGACGTATTCCGTGATCCCCTCACTCTACACTTCTCGGCGGTGGATGCAGCCTCGGCCGTGGACTACTCCCGGGATGTCGACGACGGTGTTGTCAACAGCCCGCCCCCCAGGGTTGTCCCTCGGGCGTTCGCCCCGTCGCCCTCCCCCCTCTCCAAGGAGAAGCGGACGCTCGTTCGTTTGGGGCATGTGTCGCCCTCGAGGGACGACGCCATCGCTCGTCGTGGGCCGAGCCGACGTCTCCACCTGGAAGCAACCCGGTGCGACCCCTCCCCCGTCGTCCCCGTTCCTCCTCCTGCAAACCCATCCCCGGTCGTTGGCCCATCCTTGCCATGCTTCCCCCACATTACTGAACAGTGCCGCAATTCAACCGGATTCGTATGCTCTCCTCGACGCCCCCATCGTCCCCGGGATCGATGTCACCAAATCCAAGGTGCCCTTCTTTGTCCCTAAACCCATATTCACCGTTGCTTTCCTCTTTGTCTGTGCGTGCCAAGAGGTTTACGAGCGCCCATCCCAAACCGCCCTTCCTCATTTTCCCCACTCCGTTCTTATTATTATCTTCCTATGGCGTTTTTTGGCAGGTGGCTCCCCGCTCGCTTGGTGGCCAACCCTCCTCGACTTCGTCAGTGCCAAGGCACGCCCTCAAGGCCGCATCTTCCGAGTCCGATCGTTCTCTGGCCCTCCGGAGAAGCGCAAGACGTTCCCTTTCGCAAACGCCCTCGTATTCTACTTATAATACCACCTCGTACAATTCGGGAGCGCGTCCTGAAACATGCAAGAACGACACATATTCCTTTCCATGCAACACACAAGGATACAGTCGTGGGCCTGAGATTTTTAGAGCCATGGAGGCCGCCCAAAAAAAGGACTTAGCCGCAAAAAAAAAATAGTGGGTCGGACTAGTGTGACTAGAAGCGTACTAGTGGGACGGGCTCCCTAAATGGGCTTAGGTGTAGAACATATTTAAGTGCTTACTTTCTATGCTATTCCAAGTTACTCAAGACATTGATGGTATTTCCATTATAATTGTATTTCTATCCCAATTAATTCATTCAACTTCCATTCATTCTTCGCATCTTCCCTTCCATTCATAACGAGTTGTCATTTCATACGCAACTATTTTCATGTATGCCTCACATTTTTTTTCACTTCCATGCCTTTATGTATAATAATAGTAGCATACCATTATACATATGGGATTTTTAGTCGTCATTACTGGTCCAATTTTGAAATGTGCATCCTTATATAGTCTCATAATCAACAAAAAGTCTCCAAATACCGAATATAGTGTTTTAAGACAAAGTTCTCTTCGCCGCCCGTGCTCAAGTTCGCGGAGTTTGACATACCTTTTGAGGTGCATACGGGGGCGAGTGACTTTATCATTGGCGGATGTTGATGTAAAAAAAAAGATGGCCATTGCATATGGGAGCATGAAGTTCGATGGTTGTCCGACTTGTGAAAGAAATGGCTATCCCAAGAAAAGGACTAGCCTTGTCACCAAGTCTTTGGGGAGCTTAAGAGCAAGTTCTCTTCGCCGCCCGTGCTCAAGTTCATGGAGTTTGACAAACCTTTTGAGGTGCATACGGGGGCGAGTAACTTTGCCAATGATGGATTGTTAATGTAAGATGGATGGCCTTTGCATATGGGGGCTTGACGCTTGATGGTTGTCAAAGAAGACAACCAACTCATGACAAAGAACTTCTTTGCCGTAGTGCATTGCTTGAAGATGTGGCGACATTATTTGGGGTCGCACAAAGCAAAGGTCTACATGGACAATGTGTCCTAAAAATATTTTAACATATACAAGCGCAAGTAAGCGCCAAGTCATTGCGGTGGCATGATAGTTTGGCGCTTATGAAGGTGGATTTGGTCCACAAACCGGACCGTGGAAATGTGGTGCCGGATGCGCTAAGTAGACGGGAAGAGTCCCAAGCAATGAGAACCATCCAAACCTTGTGGCTAATGTGTGCCGGCGAAGGAAACTTGTGATGCAAGATACGGGAGGGGTAAGTTAACTACCCCAAACCACAAAAGCTTTTAGGTGAGCTTTGCAAGAGCAAGGTGCTCAAAGAGGTTTAGTTGGTGGACGGATTGTTCAAGTGTAAGCAAAGTCGGGTGTATGTGCCTCAAGGCAAGTTGAGGCTATCGGTTTTGGAGGAATATGATAGTCCTATTGCCGGCCATAGAGGAGGAAGAAAAAACCGCCATAGAATGGTGTCATGGACATGTACAATTGGCGGTGCAAAAATGAGGATATAGCCCACTTTGTGAAGGCTTGGATGAAGTGCCAAGTGAACCGAGCCTCTTACCAAAAGCAAGGCGACTTCTTGCAACCGTTGCCTATCCCGTCGGCGCCATGGCATAGTATGTGCATGGACTTGATCACAAGCTTGCCGGAGTCACATGGGTATTATGCCATCTTGTTGATGGTATAGCGGTTTGCCAAGTTGGCACACATGGTGCCGATTGTGGGAACCGCCACCGCGTTGGAGACCGCATAGCCTTTTCTCAAAGGATGGTTGAGGCACCACGGGTTGCCAAAAGTGATTGTGTGGGATCAAGATCCAAAGTTCACAAGTGCATTTTCAATGCATTTCTCTAAGGAGGTTGGAATGAAACTAAGGTTTAGCACGGCCTTGCATTCCCAAATGGATGGGAAAGCGGAGCATGTGAATGGAGTCTTGAAGCAATACTTGAGGAACTTGGTGGGGGCGGACCAAAGAGATTGGGCGGACTATGTGGGTCGAGCGGAGTGTAATTGCAATGTAGCCACGCACTTGGCTACCAAGGGGTGGTCTTTGGTGGTGGCTTATGGAGTGGATGCGCTCCAACCTATTAACCTAGCTCTCGAGGGGGCACATTCAACACTAGAGTTCAACCAAGATGGTGAGGACTTGGCCAAGGAGCAAAAACAAGTCTTGGACATGACCAAGTTGTTGGTGGAGAAAGCCCGAAGGTGCTACGAAGTGCTAGTCAATGCCGGACGACGCGAAGTGGAGAATGAGGTGGGCCAAAAGGGTTGTTGAAGGTGAATGTCGCAACCCTTGCTAGCCCCCCTTGACAATCTTGCCAATTTTCAATTCTAGCAAAGGTTACGAGTGCTAACCATTCGCATTCCGCCATGCTAATGATTAGCTCCTCCTACCCCGGACCTTATAGTTCATAGGAGGGAACCAACCCTCCTACTTTGCTTTCGGGACTCACCCCTTAATCGGTAACCCATTCCTAGATGTGGACTTCCATCCATGGAAGTCCAATCCCATGTTGATCATCGCGTTGCCGGAGCAACACTACAACAACCCGAACCATACTAGGCAACTATAGCCTCACAATGGGCCATTGCCCATGGAGGCCTTGCCGTTCGGCCTCGGGTGGGTGAGGCCACACCACCTCACCCATATAAGCCTCTAGGATTCTACGCGGGGCCCCTACCCCACCGTCAGCCAACCTCTTGTCTCTCTACCAAGAGTTGGGGCCAAGTGGACACTTTCCCTTAGCCGCTGGGCCTAGAACCCCCCAGCAGCTTCAGACCATCATAACTTCCTTGTACAATGTCTGATGCTTACACGCGACCACTCCATCTTCATCTACGCTTCACGTAGATGCCGATGGACTCCTCACTTGCCCCATTCAGGCAAGTCTTGAGGAAGTTATGCCTGTTTGAACCTTGGCAGTCCCGGGAATCACTCCCAGGCACTGCTGCACCAGGGCGCTGTCCCGGGACAGCGCCCCACTCAAATGGCCATAACTCCTAGCTCACACCTCCGATTGAGGTGATCTTGAGCATTCTAGAATCACCACGCCATGAGCTACGCATAGCTCATGGCCTTACCCTCATGCCTCCTAGTCTCCGTGGGTGGGAGGCGTTCCCAACGCCCGGGGCCCTCACCCACACTAGGATCACTTGGGCCCTCTCACCAACGGCGCCACAAGTCCCAGGTGTCACTCCGGGGTCCCCCTTGTGCCCATGGTGTTTCGGGCACTCCTCATGGAGAGGTGCGCGACACTCACCCCCACCAAACGGAGTCGATGCCCTCATCGACTATACTCGTAGTCGGCACACCAATTCTCAAGTTGCCATCCTCTATGGTGCGGCATTGTGTTTACCTTAGGGCGCGACCCCCACAATGCATCTTCACATTTGGCATAGTCCCAAAGGTGTCGTTCCTAGGTGGTCCGTTAGCGACCTTGGATCTCTCCTCCAAGGACCTAACCTATACTAGACCCACCTACTTTGGGACTCACTTGGGTTGCCCCTCCTTTGGGGCCTCCCCCGTTAGGCTACACTAGCCTAACATGACACATCTAGGCGAGACCTCAACGCTTCCACTAAGTTGTCTCGGTTGCAACTCCGAGATGGCTTTCCATTGTTAAGCCACGCCTCGATCGCACGGGGGTGATGCCAAGTCCCGCCCGACTCGGTTCCCACTTTGCTCTTTCGAGACATGGGTTCATGACTCCCATGCGCCAACTCTCGTTAGCTCGCGGGTAGCACTTTTATGAGCACGCGCCATCACCTTGTCCCCGCCCGGACAAGCCCACAATTAAGAAGTTTCTTGGTTTTATCCAAGGCCCCTCCAAGCCATGGCCCCCAATTACTCGGCTTACCCAACCTAGTTTGGCATGTCTATTCCCCCTCTTCCATTAACCAAGCACAAGTACAAGACTAGGACCTCATCTCATACTTTTCTCTTTGCACCACTAAAGTTTGGATTTTATTCCCTCAAGCCAAAGAACAAGTTCATGTCGTGGAGCAATTAACCTCGAAGCTAAGTGTGCTACTAGCGTCTCTCCCCCACTAAAGGAGATTGATGTCCTCATCAATGCCTACGCTTCATTTTATTGGAATCCTTAGCCTTAGTTTCTTCAAAGTGCTTCACCAATTCATTGGTGTTGACCATGTCTCTTGCCGCCACCCAAGCGGTTTCTTTCTCATGGTATCCTCACCATTTCACCAAGTACTCATTTGTACATTTTTTTTCATTTTCACTTGGGCTTCCTACACTTGAGGATGCCCTCCTACCTCATGTTCCAAGTGACCTCCACAAGGTCGGGACGTGGCCTCATCACTTGCTTGTGATCGGGCCACAAGGTGTCGTCCTAAAATGACTTTCGTAATGAGACATGAAATGTCGGATGCACTTTGATGTCCGGCGGTAATTCCAACTTATACATGTCCTTGAACACTTGTTGCACAATGGAAAACGAAGTTCCAATTTTGGACATGAACTTTTGAAGTAAGGCCTTTGGGCAAGGTGAAGTTGTCCACATTCAACAACACCTTATTGGCCCACCTCATACTCCACTTCGCGTCTTCCGGCATTGATTTGCACTCCGTAGCACCTTCGGGCTTTCTCCACCAACAACTTGGTCATCTCCAAGACTTGTTTACCATCCTTGGCCAAGTCCTCACCATCTTGGTTGAACTCTAGTGTTGAATGTGCCCCCTCGAGAGCTAGGTTAATAGGTTGGAGCGCATCCACTCCATAAGCCACCACCAAAGACCACCCCTTGGTAGCCAAGTGCGTGGCTACATTGCAATTACACTCCGCTCGACCCACGTAGTCCGCCCAATCTCCTTGGTCCGCCCCCACCAAGTTCCTCAAGTATTGCTTCAAGACTCCATTCACACGCTCCGTTTTCCCAAATATTTGGGAATGCAAGGCCGTGCTAAACCTTAGTTTCATTGCGACCTCCTTAGAGAAATGCATTGAAAATGCACTTGTGAACTTTGAATCTTGATCCCACACAATCACTCTTGGCAACCCGTGGTGCCTCAACCATCCTTTGAGAAAAGGCTATGCGGTCTCCAACGCGGTGGCGGTTCCCACAATCAGCACCATGTGTGCCAACTTGGCAAACCGCTCTACCATCAACAAGATGGCATCATACCCATGTGACTCCGGCAAACTTGTGATCAAGTCCATGCACATACTATGCCATGGCGCCGACGGGATAAGCAACGGTTGCAAGAAACCGCCTTGCTTTTGGTAAGAGGCTCGGTTCACTTGGCACTTTATTCACGCCTTCACAAAGTGGGTTATATCCTCCTTTATGCACCGCCAATGGTACCTCCATGACACCATTCTATGGCGGTTTTTTCTTTCTCCTCTATGGCCGGCAATAGGACTATCACATTTTTCCTTCAAAACCGATAGCCTCAACTTGCCTTGAGGCACATACACCCGACTTTGCTTGCACTTGAACAATCCGTCCACCAACTTAACCTCTTTGAGCACCTTGCTCTTGCGAAGCTCACCTAAAAGCTTTTGTGCCTCGGGGTAGTTAATTTACCCCTCCCGTATCTTGCATCACAAGTTTCCTTCGCCGGCACACATTAGCCACAAGGTTTGGATGGTTCTCATTGCTTGGAACTCATCCGGTCTACTTAGCGCATCCGGCACCACATTTCCATGGTCCGGTTTGTGGATCAAATCCACCTTCATAAGCGCCAAACTATCATGCCACCGCAATGACTTGGCGCTCACTTGCGCTTGTATATGTTAAAATACTTTTAGGACACATTGTCCATGTAGACCTTTGCTTTGTGCGACCCCAAATAGTGTCGCCACATCTTCAAGCAATGCACTACGGCAAAGAAGTTCTTTGTCATGAGTTGGTTGTCTTCTTTGACAACCATCGAGCCTCAAGCCCCCATATGCAAAGGCCATCCATCTTACATTAACAATCCGCCATTGGCAAAGTCATTCACCCCCGTATGCACCTCAAAAGGTATGTCAAGCTCCGCGAACTTGAGCACGGGCGGCGAAGAGAACTTGCTCTTAAGCTCCCCAAAGACTTGGTGACAAGGCTAGTCCCACTCTTGGGATAGCCATTTCTTTCACAAGTCGGACAACCATCGAGCTTCATGCTCCCATATGCAATGGCCATCCATCTTACATCAACAATCCGCCATTGGCAAAGTCATTCACCCCCGTATGCACCTCAAAAGGTTTGTCAAGCTCCGCGAACTTGAGCACGGGCGTCAAAGACAATTTTGTATTAAGCTCCCCAAAGACTTTGGGGCAAGGCTCATCCCACTCTTGAGATAGCCATTTCTTTCATAGGTCGCACAAGGTTTGACAACCTTTAAGCTTAATACTCCCATATGCAATGGGCATCCATCTTGGATCAACATCCGCCAATGGTAAAGTCACTCGCCTCCATGTGCACCTCAAAATGCTTATGAAAACCCGGAAACTTAACCACATCTTGTGAAGGGAACTTGCTCTTGAGCTTCCCAAAGGCTTGGTGACAAGGCTCATCCCACTCTTGGGATAGCCATTTTTTCAACAAATTGACTAAGGTCCTAGCAACCTTAGAAAAACCTCGAATGAAGTGGTGGTAGTAGTTGGCTAGGCCAACAAATGACCTAAGCCATTTTCTTGAGTCAAGGACCAATTCTCCTTTTGGATGGCCTTGATATTCTTCATGTTTGTCACCAACTTCCTTTGTCACCACATACCTCTAGAACTCAATATGTTGTTGAGCAAAGTTATTTTCATTTCTTGGCGGTAACTTTTGGGCAACACATTGATGAATACATCATTGTATCTCCCCAACATCCCACCAAAGTGGTTTAGGGGAGGCCCATCTTTCCTAGCCTCCCCATAAGTTCTATCGAGTTGCTCCAATTGAACCACGACTATTATGCTTTCTATTCTTCATTTGGTCCATTAAGACCAAATTCAACTTAGATCCTCCTACCATAGGAGTCCTTGTCAATTTGAACTTCAATTCTTTGCCATTATGACACATCATAATGCACTGCAAGCACACCGGCTTGCACCTCACATCTATCATGTGAGTTTCAAAGTAGGCGGCCTTCACAATGACATGCATTTCATCTATTTCACTTGGTGTGAAATTTTGACAAAAATCCAATGTCCCACATTGAAAGGTTACATGCATCGCGGCCTCCTTTGTCTCATGCGGTTTGCCCTTTCCAAACCGCACCTTGGTGGGCTTGCCCGCTCTACCAATCGGCAAGCCCCAACTCCCTTATGAGTTTTGGGCTCAAGAAGGCATGGCTTGCCTCTTTGTCAACCCATTAGACATTTGTCCCATTCATTTGAGCCTCAAGATATAAAATAGTTGGCCTTGGCTTAAGGCTACTAGCCTTGGCCACAATGCCATCGTCTTACATTCGGTCCTCGGCAACTTGGCTTGGCTTGGTCCGCAAAGCCAACTTTAAACATTTCGTCCGCGGGACAAATTGGTTTGGTGCCACAAAACCAATTTCTAATAGTTTGTCCGCAAAACAAACATGTTTTGCCTTGGTAGCACAAAGCCACCTTCCCACACTCCGTCCGCGACACGAACATGAATTGCCTTGGTAGGACAAACCCACCTCCCAACATTCCGTCCGCGGCACAAGTATGATTTGCTTTGGAAGCATAAAGCCACCTTTCAACATTCCGTCCGCGGCACCAACATGTTTTGCCTAAGTAAAATGGACCAAACAATTTGCACTCATTTCTTTGGGACCTACTTTGGCTAAAGCCACTTGTGGTGATGCGCCGCCAAACTTCTCTTTGGGACCATCGGCTTCAATGCTCTTGCAAACTTGATGGTCCCCACCATGTCCTCAAGAAGCCTTAGGGACTTAAACAAGGCATCCACCACCCGCTTTTAAAACCCCACCTAAAGGATGCATTTCTTAGAAAGCTCGTCCGTTTTAGGTGTATCCTTCATTTGTGCGTTTGAATAGCGCACATAGGCCTTAAGAGGCCCCGGGTGCCTCATTAGCACCAAATTCATTCCAACATCAATACCTTCCAAGCATTTCGAATTGGAATTTCAATCCAACATTAATGCCCTCCAAGGTTTTGGGTGCATTCCGTATTCTAGCCCCCGAATACTTTTCGAGGTTTGCGGGAGCCTTTTCAAAGCATTCCTCCATTTTCCTCACCGAATCCACCCTCATGCCCACCATTGTCATTAGAATCAATGGTATGGTCAAAATCCACTTGCACATGATCCTTGTTCCAATTTGAGCCTCACAACCTTTTGGAAACCCCGAGCTCACCATCATAACCCGCATTTTTGATAGCCATGTCTCCCTCAAAGTGCTAGCTCAAATATTGGAACCTTGCTCTGATACCAAGTGTCGCAACCCTTGCTAGCCCCCCTTGACAATCTTGCCAATTTTCAATTCTAGCAAAGGTTACGAGTGCTAACCATTCGCATTCCGCCATGCTAATGATTAGCTCCTCCTACCCCGGACCTTATAGTTCATAGGAGGGAACCAACCCTCCTACTTTGCTTTCGGGACTCACCCCTTAATCGGTAACCCATTCCTAGATGTGGACTTCCATCCATGGAAGTCCAATCCCATGTTGATCATCGCGTTGCCGGAGCAACACTACAACAACCCGAACCATACTAGGCAACTATAGCCTCACAATGGGCCATTGCCCATGGAGGCCTTGCCGTTCGGCCTCGGGTGGGTGAGGCCACACCACCTCACCCATATAAGCCTCTAGGATTCTACGCGGGGCCCCTACCCCACCGTCAGCCAACCTCTTGTCTCTCTACCAAGAGTTGGGGCCAAGTGGACACTTTCCCTTAGCCGCTGGGCCTAGAACCCCCCAGCAGCTTCAGACCATCATAACTTCCTTGTACAATGTCTGATGCTTACACGCGACCACTCCATCTTCATCTACGCTTCACGTAGATGCCGATGGACTCCTCACTTGCCCCATTCAGGCAAGTCTTGAGGAAGTTATGCCTGTTTGAACCTTGGCAGTCCCGGGAATCACTCCCAGGCACTGCTGCACCAGGGCGCTGTCCCGGGACAGCGCCCCACTCAAATGGCCATAACTCCTAGCTCACACCTCCGATTGAGGTGATCTTGAGCATTCTAGAATCACCACGCCATGAGCTACGCATAGCTCATGGCCTTACCCTCATGCCTCCTAGTCTCCGTGGGTGGGAGGCGTTCCCAACGCCCGGGGCCCTCACCCACACTAGGATCACTTGGGCCCTCTCACCAACGGCGCCACAAGTCCCAGGTGTCACTCCGGGGTCCCCCTTGTGCCCATGGTGTTTCGGGCACTCCTCATGGAGAGGTGCGCGACAGTGAACAACTTCACTTAGCCGGAAGGCCTCACTCCAAAAGTTCATGTCCAAAATTGGAGCTTCGTTTTCCATTGTGGAACAAGTGTTCAAGGACATGTATAAGTTGGAATTACCACCGGAGATCAAAGTGCATCCGACATTTCATGTCTCATTACGAAAGTCATTTTAGGACGACACCTTGTGGCCCGATCACAAGCAAGTGATTAGGCCACGTCCCGACCTTGTGGAGGTCATTTGGAACATGAGGTAGGAAGGCATCCTCAAGTGTAAGAAGCCCAAGTGAAAATGAAAGAAAATGTACAAAGGAGTACTTGGCGAAATGGTGAGGATACCATGAGAAAGAAACCGCTTGGGTGGCGGCAAGAGACATGGTGAACACCAATGAATTGGTGAAGCACTTTGAAGAAACTAAGGCTAAGGATTCCAATAAAATGAAGCGTAGGCATTGATGAGGACATCAATCTCCTTTAGTGGGGGAGAGACGCTAGTAGCAAACTTAGCTTCGAGGTTAATTACTCCACAACATGAACTTGTTCTTTGGCTTGAGGGAATAAAGTCCAAACTTTAGTGGTGCAAACTTGCAAAGAGAAAAGTATGAGATGAGGTCCTAGTCTTGTACTTGTGCTTGGTTAATGGAAGAGGGGGAATAGATATGCCAAACTAGGTTGGGTAAGCCGAGTAATTGGGGGCCATGGCTTGGAGGGGCCTTGGATAAAACCAAGAAACTTCTTAGTTGTGGGCTTGTCCGGGCGGGGACAAGGTGATGGCGCGTGCTCATAAAAGTGCTACCCGCGAGCTAACGAGAGTTGGCGCATGGGAGTCATGAACCCATGTCTCGAAAGAGCAAAGTGGGAACCGAGTCGGGCGGGACTTGGCATCACCCCCGTGCGATCGAGGCGTGGCTTAACAATGGAAAGCCATCTCGGAGTTGCAACCGAGACAACTTAGTGGAAGCGTTAAGGTCTCGCCTAGATGTGTCACGTTAGGCTAGTGGAGCCTAACGGGGGAGGCCCCAAAGGAGGGGCAACCCAAGTGAGTCCCAAAGTAGGTGGGTCTAGTATAGGTTAGGTCCTTGGATGAAAGATCCAAGGTTGCTAACGGACCACCTAGGAACGACACCTTTGGGACTATGCCAAATTTGAAGATGCATTGTGGGGGTCGCGCCCTAAGGAAAACACAATGCCGCACCATAGAGGATGGCACCTTGAGAATTGGTGTGCCGACTACGAGTATAGTCGATGAGGGCATCGACTCCGTTTGGTGGGGGTGAGTGTCGCGCACCTCTCCATGAGGAGTGCCCGAAACACCATGGGCACAAGGGGGACCCCGGAGTGACACCCGGGACTTGTGGCGCCGTTGGTGAGAGGGCCCAAGTGATCCTAGTGTGGGTGAGGGCCCCGGGCGTTGGGAACGCCTCCCACCCACGAAGACTAGGAGGCACAAGGGTAAGGCCATGAGTTATGCGTAGCTCATGGCGTGGTGATTCTAGAAAGCTCAAGAACACCTCAATCGGAGGTGTGAGCTAGGAGTTATGGCCATTTGAGTGGGGCGCTGTCCCGGGACAGCGCCCTGCTACAGCAGTGCCTGGGAGTGATTCCCGGGACTGCCAAGGTTCAAACAGGCATAACTTCCTCAATACTTGCCCGAATGGGGCAAGTGAGGAGTCCATCGGCATCTACGTGAAGCGTAGATGAGGATGGAGTGGTTGGTTGTTATGATCAGACATCATACAAGGAAGTTATGATGGTCTGAAGCTGCTGGGGGGGTTCTAGGCCCAGCAGCTAAGGGAAAATGTCCACTTGGCCCCAACTCTTGGTAGAGAGACAAGAGGTTGGTTGGCGGTGGGGTAGGGGCTCCGTGTAGAGTCCTAGAGGCTTATATGGGTGAGGTGGTGTGGCCTCACCCACCCGAGGCCGAACGGCAAGGCCTCCATGGGCATTGGCCCATTGTGAGGCCATAGTTGCCTAGTATGGTTCGGGTTGTTGTAGTGTTGCTCCGGCAATGCGATGATCAACATGGGATTGGACTTCCATGGATGGAAGTCCACATCTAGGAATGGGTTACGGATTAAGGGGTGAGTCCCGAAAGCAAAGTAGGAGGGTTGGTTCCCTCCTATGAACTATAAGGTCCGGGGTAGGAGGAGCTAATCATTGGCATGGCGGAATGCGAATGGTTAGCGCTCGTAACCTTTGCTAGAATTGAAAATTGGCAAGATTGTCAAGGGGGGCTAGCAAGGGTTGCGACAGGCAGGGTTCCCGGAGGAAATGGGATTCCAGATTCGGCAGTCCGGGCCCACTACCTTAGCGGAAGCAATGGAGGCGCCCCAACATTATGAGAACTCCGCCCAATCCCTAAGGAAGTCAGTACGAGGTAAAAGCATAAAACACCGAGCTTCTTCCAGCAAGAGTGGAAGGAAACACCGAAGGAGGTCGAGGTACTCTTCAAGTTCCGCTTCTTCCTCTTCCAGTAGTTCCGCGTCCTCTTCTGACACGGAAACTTCGAGTGGTGATCGAGAGGATACGCCACCAAGACGATCCGCAGTGAAGAACGTGGAAAGGAGCAATCACGGAAAATTGTGGGAGTCCAAATTCGACGGAAAGACGGAAATACGGAAATACGGATTCAATTTCCGTATTTTACCTTGCTTATCTGAGGATAATAGGGTCTATTAGGACAAAATTAATGGTACTAGGAAATAGAGTATTCTAACCCCGCCTTGTGCGGTAAAACGACTCTAAATAAGTACTATGACCGGTCCGTCAAATAGGATGGGCGGACCATGTAATCATGGTCCAAACCATTGGTCCGGACCAAGTAACGGACGCGCCAAGATTACCCAACAGCCCGGAAGTGGCGGTTATAACGGGCCTTATGACGGTTGGGGGAAAAGAAAGCCGTTGGTAAAAATGTTAGTAAAACCGTTGGTGAGAACCGCCGGAAAACGGTTGGTAACCGTTTTCCGTTAAACCAAACGGTAACAGGGGAAGGAAGAGGGAGGAAGGATATTTAAGGGTCCCTTCCTTCTCCCTCCCACTCTTTTCTGGAAAAATGCAACCTGTTGAGAGAACGAGTGGTGAGGTGTTCCTTCTTTCGAGCCGCCAGCAGTTGGATTGCTGGGACTCTGCACTTTTCAGTCACCGGCAGTGGGCTTGCCGGGACTTTGTGGCAATTAGACGGAAGAGAGGGACTCCGGGAGAGAGAGAGAGAGATTGCAAGCTGGAAAGGGTGAGAGGAGAGGAAAATGCCGGAAGCACGGGAAGAGGATCAGCGGGAACCCATCCCGATTCCGCTGAAAGCCCTCACCCCTGCAATTCCGAGGGAGGATAGAGAGCTGCAGGAGCTCGCGGAGGATCTCAGGGTTATGGGTTGTGCAGGATTGCTCTCCAAACCCTGGAATCTCAGAGCGGAAGATACCCTCCGCGAGTTTAAATTCGAGAGGGGAAATCAGTGGCTAGGCACAAAGAGGAGGGATCCGGAACATTGGACTCCGGATACGTGGAACAGGGTCTACGGGTTTCCCAGGGGAATCACGGAGGGGTGGGCCGGCCGCCGCGACGGCCTGTTCGCCGGGAAGTTCAGAGGGGACGCGGATCCAAAGGACGGATTCCACCCAGGGAACTGCCGGAATATTAGGGAGCGGAGAGTGCTAGAGTTTCTCCTGCCCATTCTCAATCCGGACAAGCCGAAGCGGATTAGCCTCACCATGGCTAACACGCTGTTTGGTGCAATGTCCGGAGTCCGGCCGGTGAATTGGGGCCTAATCATCCAGGAGATAGTCGGACGGGCCCTCCCCCACATCGGCCGGAAACCCTCCTTCCTCTCCCCCTTCATTCTACACCTTTACCAGCACTTCGACTGCATCCTGGCGGAGGAGGAGGACCTACTAACGATAGCGGCGGACGAGGTCACCTACAAGCTTCTTCTGGAAGCCGGAGACGTCGAGACGGAAACATCCAGCGACCCCATTCTTCCGGAAGCACCTCCCTCGTTGCCCGGAAGCCCACCGCCGACTGTCTCGAGGCCACTCTCTCCTCCTCCCTCTCACCATCATCCGGAAGCCGGACCCAGCCGGGAGACCCCATGGCGAAATGTGGACCTATCCGCTTCGGACTTTCCGGAGAATCCGTTCAAACGGTTCCAGGAGGGCATGGAGGACCTCAAGACCCAATATTACCGACTGGAGCACATCGTCAAGGGGGCGAACCGTGCTCTGGACGACTGCGGACCCAGAAACATTCTCCGGGAATTGGCAAAGAGGGCGGATCGGAAGGAGCTGGAGCAGGCCAAGACGGAGAACGCCCACCTCACCGCACATGTAGCGGCTATGACTCAGGAGCTGAGTCAGAAGAGTGAGGAGATCCGGAAGTACCATGCGGAGCAGGCAGTGCTCTTCAGCCGGATCCGGGAGCTGGTGGGTCATCCGGCGGAGATCGTGAACAAGGCACATCTCTACGACCGGATGATGGAGTCCGGAGAACCGGCTTCCGCTAGGCAAACCCTCCCCATCCTCGTGAAGTATTCACGGACGATGAAGGATCTCCTGGCGGAAATCCAGAGGGTGGTCCCGCCAAGCGGAACACCGCGGAGGGTGCTCTATCCGGGTCCGCCAGGGTCACCAACCGGAACCCTCTACGAGGTGGTTGGTGAAGTAGCCCTGGTTCAGAACCCGCCGTCCTCTGCAGGACCCAGCCAGCAGGGAGGCGGCTCTCGGCCTGGTAGTTCCGGAGGGGCTCCGGAAAGGGTCCGTTCTCCCCAGGTGAGGTGGAAGAGCACCGGGTCGGTCCGATCCGGAAGGGGCCAGTCCCCTGTTCCGCGGAACTCGGATAGGTCCCGGACTCCGGATAGGGCTAGGACACCGATCCGGCACCAGACTTCCGATCGGGAGGCCACTCCGAGTAGGGGCAAGGCCCCTATGACCCACGCCTCGCCATCATCTCCACGGGACTGCCAAATGGTGAGTCCATTTCCTCCGCCACCCTCAAGGGCGGCCTCCAACAGGGATCCGCGGACGGCTTCACTCTCGGGCGGACGGAATCCGGAGCAGGGCACCGGAAGCGATCCTTCTCCAGTCCGAAGCATCCGGATGGGGACAGCTTCCGGAACCCCAGGGACAGTCTCCGGGACACCAGGGACCGCTACCCCACGGACCGAGAGGGCAGCGGATTCGGAGGACGAGGTTGCTCCGTCTCCGAACATGAGGAGGATGCTCACGCGGCTGCAGAAGGCGTCGCCGGCAGGGGGCTCATCCGCCGTCAGCGGGTTAGGGAGTCACTCAAAGGAGGGATCGGCTCCGAAGAAGCACCGGTCTTCTTAGTTAGGGGAGTAGCTAGATTAGTTAGACAGAATAGAGGTAGGCAGGTAGGACTTAGGAGTTTTTGAAGACGATTAATAAAACTTTCCCTTGGTAGTGTCAGCGGAAAACCCGGATCTGGATCCGGGAAATCCGGGAGACCGGGTGTAGTTAGGGTTTTTTTCTTAAGCGGCGGCCGCTTGGGCCGCCGCCCTGAGTTTAGGGATTTTTGAGCCTCTACTTAAGGCTGAATAAGGAGCTTGAGAAGGGTTCCTTCTTGATTGTTGTATTGTGATTACTCCTACTCCGAATAAATGTCTTTGCTTCTCACTCCTTGACTTCTCTTGATTGATGTTTGTGTGAATGATCCGGAGATCGTTAGTGGAAGAGAGAGAGAGCATGAGGGATAGGAGTTCCGGATAGGACATGAGAGAGGAGACCCGGATCAGATCCGGTTATCGCCTTGTAGATCCTCTCTGAGTGTAGTGGGAGGGAAACCTCACTAATCCGGTAGGTTGGGTAACGTCTAGGTGGGATAGCCGCTGGGAAGATTGGGTGAGATCCGGAAGGGATCCGGACTTACGCCAATCTGATCTTCTGAAGAGGTCCCACCGTCCTTAGACGGACCTGTCCGGATTAGTGGTACGGATCGCCCAGTTAGCTCAGATTGAGTAGAATCCAAGGTAGAGGTAGCCGGATAGATCCGTCGGACGGAGAAGAAGAGGTCCGGATCAGTAAGGATTCCGGATTGGAGGCCACCTCCGGAGTGCAGTAGGAAGAGATCCTCATTGTTCCGGATGCCTGGGTAACGTCCATGTGAGATAGCCGTCGTTAGGACTGGGCAAGATCCGGAAGGTGTCGGACTTACGCCATCCGACCTTCTGAAGAGGTCTCACAGTCTTTGGACGGGGTAATCCGGAAAATGGTACGGGTCACCTATTCATCCCGTCGAGTCAGATCTCCGGTCGGAATCTGGACTCCTCTAGCCACTATGGTCCCAAGAAACAATCCAGATCTCTCTGCGTGACCTGCCAGGACGGACCTGATCAATCCGGATTGGTTGTGAGGGAGTGTCGCGCACCTCTCCATGAGGAGTGCCCGAAACACCATGGGCACAAGGGGGACCCCGGAGTGACACCCGGGACTTGTGGCGCCGTTGGTGAGAGGGCCCAAGTGATCCTAGTGTGGGTGAGGGCCCCGGGCGTTGGGAACGCCTCCCACCCACGGAGACTAGGAGGCACAAGGGTAAGGCCATGAGCTATGCGTAGCTCATGGCGTGGTGATTCTAGAATGCTCAAGAACACCTCAATCGGAGGTGTGAGCTAGGAGTTATGGCCATTTGAGTGGGGCGCTGTCCCGGGACAGCGCCCTGGTACAGCAGTGCCTGGGAGTGATTCCCGGGACTGCCAAGGTTCAAACAGGCATAACTTCCTCAAGACTTGCCCGAATGGGGCAGGCAATGAGTCCATCGGCATCTACGTGAAGCGTAGATGAGGATGGAGTGGTTGGTTGTTATGATCAGACATCATACAAGGAAGTTATGATGGTCTGAAGCTGCTAGGGGGGTTCTAGGCCCAGCAGCTAAGGGAAAATGTCCACTTGGCCCCAACTCTTGGTAGAGAGACAAGAGGTTGGTTGGCGGTGGGGTAGGGGCTCCGTGTAGAGTCCTAGAGGCTTATATGGGTGAGGTGGTGTGGCCTCACCCACCCGAGGCCGAACGGCACGGCCTCCATGGGCATTGGCCCATTGTGAGGACATAGTTGCCTAGTATGGTTCGGGTTGTTGTAGTGTTGCTCCGGCAACGCGATGATCAACATAGGATTGGACTTCCATGGATGGAAGTCCACATTGGGGAAATGGGTTACCGATTAAGGGGTGAGTCCCGAAAGCAAAGTAGGAGGGTTGGTTCCCTCCTATGAACTATTGGTCCGGGGTAAGAGGAGCTATCCATTAGCATGGCGGAATGCGAAGGGTTAGCGACTCGTAACCTTTGCTAGAATTGAAAATTGGCAAGATTATTAAGGGACCTAGCAAGGGTTGCGACACTTGGTATCAGAGCAGGGTTCCAATATTTGAGCTAGCACTTTGAAGGAGACATGGCTATCAAAAATGCGGGTTATGATGGTGAGCCCGGGGTTTCCAAAAGGTTGTGAGGCTCAAATTGGAACAAGGATCATGTGCAAGTGGATTTTGACCATACCATTGATTCTAATGACAATGGTGGGCACGAGGGTGGATTCGGTGAGGAAAATGGAGGAATGCTTTGAAAAGGCTCCCGCAAACCTCGAAAAGTATTCGGGGGCTAGAATACCGAATGCACCCAAAACCTTGGAGGGCATTAATGTTGGATTGAAATTCCAATTCGAAATGCTTGGAAGGTATTGATGTTGGAATGAATTTGGTGCTAATGAGGCACCCGGGGCCTCTTAAGGCCTATGTGCGCTATTCAAACGCACAAATGAAGGATACACCTAAAACGGACGAGCTTTCTAAGAAATGCATCCTTTAGGTGGGGTTTTAAAAGTGGGTGGTGGATGCCTTGTTTAAGTCCCTAAGGCTTCTTGAGGACATGGTGGGGACCATCAAGTTTGCAAGAGCATTGAAGCCGATGGTCCCAAAGAGAAGTTTGGCGGCGCATCACCACAAGTGGCTTTAGCCAAAGTAGGTCCCAAGGAAATGAGTGCAAGTAGTTTGGCCCATTATACCAAGGCAAATCATGCTAGCTCGTGCCGCGGACGGAATGTGAGAAGGTGGCTTGGTGGTACCAAGCTAGATCATATTTGTGCCACGGACGGAGTGTTAAAAGTTGGCCTTGCGGACCAAGCCAAACTCATGGTGTTGCCGAGGACCGAATGTAAGACGATGGCATTGTGGCCAAGGCTAGTAGCCTTTAGCCAAGGCCAAGTCTTTTGTACCTTGAGGCTCAAATGAATGGGAGAAATGTCTCATGGGTTGACAAAGAGGCAAGCCATTTCTTCTTGAGCCCAAAACTCACAAGGGAGTTGGGGCTTGCCGATTGATAGAGCGGGCAAGTCCACCAAGGTGCAGTTTGGAAAGGGCGAATCGCATGAGACAAAGGAGGCCGCGATGCATGTAACCTTTCAATGTGGGACATTGGATTTTTGTCAAAATTTCTCATCATGTGAAATAGATAAAATGCATGTCATTGTGAAGGCCGCCTTCTTTGAAACTCACATGATAGATGTGAGGTGCAAGCCGGTGTGCTTGCCGTGCATTATGATGTGTCATAATGGCAAAGAATTGAAGTTCAAATTAACAATGACTCCTATGGTAGGAGGACCTAAGTTGAATTTGGTCTTAATGGACCGAATAAAAAAAAAACAAAACATAATAGTCGTGGTTCAATTGGAGCAACTCCAAGGAACGTATGGGGAGGCTAGGAAAGATGGGCCTCCCCCAAACAACATTGGTGTGATGTTGGTGAGATACAAGGATGTATTCACCAATGTGTTGCCCAAAAAAAAATTACCGCCAAGAAGTGAAAAATCACTTTGCTCAACGAGAGATTGAGCTCTTGAGGTATGTGGTGATAAATGAAGTTGGTGGACGAACATGAAGAATGTCAAGGCAATCCAAAAGGAGAATTGGCCCTTGATTCAAAAGGGCTTAGGTCATTTGTTGGCCTAGCCAATTAGTACCACAACTTCATTCGAGAGTTTTCTAAGGTTGCTAGGACCTTATTCAACTTATTGAGGAAAATGGCTATCCCAAGAGTGGGATGAGCCTTGTCACCAAGCCTTTGGGGGGCTCAAAAACAAGTTCTCTTCGCCGCCCGTGCTTAAGTTCGCGGACTTTGACAAACCTTTTGAGGTGCATACGGGGGCGAGTGACTTTAGCATTGGCGGATGTTGAGGCAAAATGGATGGCCATTGCATATAAGAGCATGAATCTCGATGGTTGTCCGACCTTGTCCAACTTATGCAAGAAATGGCTATCCCAAAAGTGGGACGAGCTTTGCCACCAAGTCTTTAAGGAGCTTAAGACCAAGTTTTCTTCGCCGCCCGTGCTCAAGTTTGCGAAATTTGACAAACCTTTTGAGGTGCATACGGGGGCGAGTAACTTTACCATTGGCGGATGTTGATCCAAGATGGATGCCCATTGCATATGGGAGCATTAAGCTTAAAGGTTGTCAAACCTTGTGCGACTTGTGAAAGAAATGGCTATCCCAAGAGTGGGATGAGCCTTGCCACCAAGTCTTTGAGAAGCTTAAGAGCAAGTTCTCTTCGCCGCCCGTGCTCAAGTTCGCGGAGTTTGACAAACCTTTTGAGGTGCATACGGGGGCGAGTGACTTTACCATTGGCGGATGTTGAGGCAAGATGGATGGCCATGGCATATGAGAGCATGAAGCTCGATGGTTGTCCCACCTTGTGCGACTTGTGGAAGAAATGGCTATCCCAAGAGTGGGATGATGTTTGTCACGAGTCTTTGGGGAGCTTAACACCAAGTTCTCTTCGCCGCCCGTGCTCAAGTTCGCGGAGCTTGACAAACCTTTCGAGGTGCATACGGGGGTGAGTGCCTTTGCCAATGGTGGATTATGTGTAAGATGGATGGCCATTGCATATGGGAGCATAAAGCTCGATGGTTGTCAAAGAAGACAACCAACTCATGACAAAGAACTTCTTTGCCGTAGTGCATTGCTTGAAGATGTGGCGACATTATATGGGGTCGCACAAAGCAAAGGTCTACATGGACAATGTGTCCTAAAAGTATTTTGACATACAAGCGTAAGTGAACGCCAAGTCATTGCGGTGGCATGATAGTTTGGCGCTTATGAAGGTGGATTTGATCCACAAACCGGACCGTGGAAATGTGGTGCCGGATGCGCGAAGTAGACCGGAAGAGTTCCAAGCAATGAGAACCATCCAAACCTTGTGGCTAATGTGTGCCGGCAAAGGAAACTTGTGAGGCAAGATACGGGAGGGGTAAATTAACTACCCCAAAGCACAAAAGCTTTTAGGTGAGCTTCGCAAGAGCAAGGTGCTCAAAGAGGTTAAGTTGGTGGACGGATTGTTCAAGTGCAAACAAAGTCGGGTATATGTGCCACAAGGCAAGTTGAGGCTATCGGTTTTGAAGGAGGAATATGATAGTCCTATTGCCGGCCATAGACGAGAAAGAAAAAGCCGCCATAGAATGGTGTCAAAGAGGTACCATTGGCGGTGCATAAAGGAAGATATAGCCCACTTTGTGAAGGCTTGAATCAAAGTGCCAAGTGAACCGAGCCTCTTACCAAAAGCAAGGCGGCTTCTTGCAACCGTTGCCTATCCCGTTGGCGCCATGGCATGGTATGTGCATGGACTTGATCACAAGTTTGCCGGAGTCACATGGGTATGATGCCATCTTGTTGATGGTAGAGCGGTTTGCCAAGTGGGCACACATGGTGCCGATTGTGGGAACCGCCACCGCGTTGGAGACCGCATAGCCTTTTCTCAAAGGATGGTTGAGGCACCACGGGTTGCCAAGAGTGATTGTGTGGGATCAAGATCCAAAGTTCACAAGTGCATTTTCAATGCATTTCTCTAAGGAGGTCGGAATGAAACTAAGGTTTAGCACGACCTTGCATTCCCAAATGAATGGGAAATCGGAGCGTGTGAATGGAATCTTGAAGCAATACTTGAGGAACTTGGTGGGGGCGGACCAAGGAGATTGGGCGGACTATGTGGGTCGAGCGGAGTGTAATTGCAATGTAGCCACGCACTTGGCTACCAAGGGGTGGTCTTTCGTGGTGGCTTATGGAGTGGATGCGCTCCAACCTATTAACCTAGCTCTCGAGGGGGCACATTCAACACTAGAGTTCAACCAAGATGGTGAGGACTTGGCCAAGAAGCGTGAACAAGTCTTGGAGATGACCAAGTTGTTGGTGGAGAAAGCCCGAAGGTGCTATGGAGTGCAAGTCAATGCCGGAAGACGCGAAGTGGAGAATGAGGTGGGCCAAAAGGCGTTGTTGAATGTGAACAACTTCACTTAGCCGGAAGGCCTCACTCCAAAGTTCATGTCCAAAATTGGAGCTTCGTTTCCCATTGTGGAACAAGTGGTCAAGGACATATATAAGTTGGAATTACCGCCGGAGATCAAAGTGCATCCGACATTTCATGTCTGATTACGAAAGTCATTTTAGGACGACACCTTGTGGCCCGATCACAAGCAAGTGATTAGGCCACCTCCCGACCTTGTGGACATCATTTGGAACATGAGGTAAGAGGGCATCCTCAAGTGTAGGAAGCCCAAGTGAAAAGGAAAGAAAAAGTACAAAGGAATACTTGGTGAAATGGTGAGGATACCATGAGAAAGAAACCGCTTGGGTGGCGGCAAGAGACATGGTCAACACCAATGAAGTGGTGAAGCACTTTGAAGAAACTAAGGCTAGACATTCCAATAAAAAGAAGCGTAGGCATTGATGAGGACATCAATCTCCTTTAGTGGGGGAGAGACTCTAGTAGCAAACATAGCTTCGAGGTTAATTGCTCCACAACATGCACTTGTTCTTTGGCTTGAGGGAATAAAGTCCAAACTTTAGTGGTGCAAAGAGAAAAGTATGAGATGAGGTCCTAGTCTTGTACTTGTGCTTGGTTAATGGAAGAGGGGGAATAGACATGCCAAACTAGGTTGGGTAAGCCGAGTAATTGGGGCCATGGCTTGGAGGGGCCTTGGATAAAACCAAGAAACTTCTTAGTTGTGGGCTTGTCCGGGCGGGGACAAGGTGATGGCGCGTGCTTATAAAAGTGCTACCCGCGAGCTAACGAGAGTTGGCGCATGGGAGTCATGAACCCATGTCTCGAAAGAGCAAAGTGGGAACCGAGTCGGGCGGGACTTGGCATCACCCCCGTGCGATCGAGGCGTGGCTTAACAATGGAAAGCCATCTCGGAGTTGCAACCGAGACAACTTAGTGGAAGCGTTGAGGTCTCGCCTAGATGTGTCACGTTAGGCTAGTGGAGCCTAACGGGGGAGGCCCCAAAGGAGGGGCAACCCAAGTGAGTCCCAAAGTAGGTGGGTCTAGTGTAGGTTAGGTCCTTGGAGGAGAGATCCAAGGTCGCTAACGGACCACCTAGGAACGACACCTTTGGGACTATGCCAAATTTGAAGATGCATTGTGGGGGTCGCGCCCTAAGGTAAACACAATGCCGCACCATAGAGGATGGCAACTTGAGAATTGGTGTGCCGACTACGAGTATAGTCGATGAGGGCATCGACTCCGTTTGGTGGGGGTGAGTGTCGCGCACCTCTCCATGAGGAGTGCCCGAAACACCATGGGCACAAGGGGGACCCCGGAGTGACACCCGGGACTTGTGGCGCCGTTGGTGAGAGGGCCCAAGTGATCCTAGTGTGGGTGAGGGCCCCGGGCGTTGGGAACGCCTCCCACCCACGGAGACTAGGAGGCACAAGGGTAAGGCCATGAGCTATGCGTAGCTCATGGCGTGGTGATTCTAGAATGCTCAAGAACACCTCAATCGGAGGTGTGAGCTAGGAGTTATGGCCATTTGAGTGGGGCGCTGTCCCGGGACAGCGCCCTGGTACAGCAGTGCCTGGGAGTGATTCCCGGGACTGCCAAGGTTCAAACAGGCATAACTTCCTCAAGACTTGCCCGAATGGGGCAGGCAATGAGTCCATCGGCATCTACGTGAAGCGTAGATGAGGATGGAGTGGTTGGTTGTTATGATCAGACATCATACAAGGAAGTTATGATGGTCTGAAGCTGCTAGGGGGGTTCTAGGCCCAGCAGCTAAGGGAAAATGTCCACTTGGCCCCAACTCTTGGTAGAGAGACAAGAGGTTGGTTGGCGGTGGGGTAGGGGCTCCGTGTAGAGTCCTAGAGGCTTATATGGGTGAGGTGGTGTGGCCTCACCCACCCGAGGCCGAACGGCACGGCCTCCATGGGCATTGGCCCATTGTGAGGACATAGTTGCCTAGTATGGTTCGGGTTGTTGTAGTGTTGCTCCGGCAACGCGATGATCAACATAGGATTGGACTTCCATGGATGGAAGTCCACATTGGGGAAATGGGTTACCGATTAAGGGGTGAGTCCCGAAAGCAAAGTAGGAGGGTTGGTTCCCTCCTATGAACTATTGGTCCGGGGTAAGAGGAGCTATCCATTAGCATGGCGGAATGCGAAGGGTTAGCGACTCGTAACCTTTGCTAGAATTGAAAATTGGCAAGATTATTAAGGGACCTAGCAAGGGTTGCGACAGGGAGTTTCCGGATTCTAATCTTATCAAGGACGTCTTCACCGGAAGAAACCACCTATTCTAGAGGGTAGACGTAAAGGGGTGGGTAAGTATTATAAAGAGGACGTAGAAATAACATCCGGAGAGGCACACTCCGGAAAAAGGCTAAGAATGTCCCCAAAGACCAAATATCCGGAAATTAGGATTTCCGGAAATTTGGCTAAGGAAGAGGAAATAAGCAAGTACGGAGAGTTTTAGACCTCCTACACTTCACAGAATCCCTGGACGATACTAGGGTCATCCGGACAACCCGGATTTGGCACTTAAAACCGCCAATCCGGATCTTTTGGTGTTCGCATGTTCCTACAAAAATACAAGGAGGTAAAGGTCGAGAAGGAGTCCAAGGAGCTAATGAAGAGTATACAACAGTCTTTGGAGGCCATCAAGGTAAATTTAGCAGAGAATCGCAAGCCAAGGCGGACCGTTCCAACAATTCGATCCAACATATGGTGTACCAAGTGTGGCCAATCGGGCCACTATACACATGAGTGCAACCAATCAACAACTAGGAGGGTACGGTTCGTGGACCAAGAGGGGTCCGTTTTCTGGGCAGAGGAAGTCGAGGAGGAGGAGGAAAGCCCAACCGTCTATCAGGTCGTGTCAAACCATGGTAGGGGAAACTCCTCTGGGTACTGGCCCGCAAATCCACCTCCGCGCTTAGGGGCGGGAAGAGGTTATCTTTCCCCCGCACCTCCAAGGTACCAACTCTACCCTGATCGCCCTACGGGTGTTTGTTATAATTGTGGAGCACCGGACCATTATGCCAACGTATGTCCACATAACACTATATTCGTTAAATTGAGACTTTTTGGGCATTTTGAGACAATCACATAAATAAGAACAAGGATAAATGGAACACATATTGGAGAAAGTTGTAAGATGCGAACACTTTGAAGCGGGTGTTTAGAACAAAAACCCCATTAATAACTCATATTTGGGATTGTTTAGGGTGGGCAATCCAAACCTTAGGCCAAGTTGAAGGGGAAATCTTAAAACATTTATATTATCGCACAAAAACTTGTATGAATATGGTTTAGGTAGCGCAATCCAAACCATAGATCATATTGAAGGGGAAATATGTGAACCAATATAATATAACATACAAAATATTCCAAACTCATATTTGTGATGGTTTAGGTAGGGCAATCCAAACCTTAGACCATATTGAAGGGGAAATCATGTGACACTTATATTATTGCAAAAAATACATACAAATTATGGCATGTAAAATGCATAGCATGCTAACACCACACATCCATTGGATAGTGCGACCCAAAATGTTCTTGCCTATGGCTCACAACCCTACGCCTACTATGGCCTATCTAGCCTCGGAGACTACCTCTTTTTCTTTTGCTTCATTTTCTTTTGCTTTTTTTTTCTTTTGCCTCTTTTTCTTTTGTTGCGGCTTCTTTTGCTCGCATTGCTTCAACATTCCTGAAAATCTCCGCCCCGCGACTATAGCCATTCTTGGGGTGAGCGCCAACAATAACACATTTTGGATTCCGTCGGTCGCCCGAATTATACGACGAAGAATTCGAATACGATGAAGTAGACTGTCTTGCATTCCTGGTCATGGAGTAGAAACGCTCCAACTCGACGGACGCACTAGACCGCATAGGTTCACGGGTGGGAGCAACCTGCAACGCGTGAATGCAAGACCACATGTGTTAGTTTAGGGAGGAAGACCCAAACGTGTCACACGTTCATTTTTTAAGTGCGGGATGATTGTAATGCGCGGATAACCATGTTTTGGGGGGGGGGGTTCACCTTGTCACCGGGGACGTTCCCGTCGGAGTCGGCGAGGAGGGGCAATGCGTCCCGCAAAGGAATAGGAAGGGTGCCACTCTTCGTTGGCCGAGCGTCCATCCGCAGCCGCCGTTGAGGTAAACTACTGCCGCCGGGCCGAGAGGGGGACGTCCGGACGCATTTGCGATTTATGCCCTTGAGCGGCGACGGGGACGGAGATGGCCGGAAGATTTGCTTGGGTGGGGGGCTATCGACGACGCCGGCGTCAATAGGCTCCTTGGAGTAGTCGATGGTGGACGCGGCGTCGTAGACGGTCTCGTAGAAGAAGCTCCCCAAGTTTGATTCGCTGACGATGTCAATCGAGGGCTCCAAACGCTGATGGGAAAATTAAAACAAACAAAACCCAAGGGGAGGGGGGAACATGTGAAAATCGATATACAATTGAGGCATAATATATCACACACAATGGCACACCATGTAGTATCTCAAATGAGTTTATTATATTTTGCGTGAGAGTACAACTCTCTGTACATATAGTCCTTCGGATCCATGTATGGGAGGAAGCATCCTTGGGTGGATCCTCTAGGAACGTCACACTCAAATTTCACTTGACAGTGTAAGTTTTAGGAAACTTGTTTTCAATCTTAAGTGATTGTTTTTTTCCTTATGAACACATTTTAAGGTCAATTAGGTTTAGGTGTAGCCATTCATATAAAAGACTAAGAAAAAACCATGTGTTTTCAACCTTGAAAAGGTTGTTAGCAAAGAATTTCAGGAATGAACTGTGTATACTTATAACTTTAGGAACCAAGTAGGAATGCAAAATAATATCAATTCTCTTTGGTTTTATTTTTGCATGGTAACTTCTGAACCTAATAATGCTACCTACTCCTTATTTGCAAAAAATAGGTACTAAAACAATAGGTAGGGTCACTTGACCTCTAGGAACACAACTTTCCGGGGGCAACATCATTAAGGACACCTACATTGATTTATTTTTGTGTTTTAGCTCATCCCAAAGCTACTCCTCGGCATCTTCTAGTGAACCAGTGGGCCATCTATTGGAAAAAAACATGGTGAACATGCAAAGTGCCCTCCATGCCAAATTTTCAGGAATCCCCGGAATGGCATAGGAAACTTTCCTGCCAAACGTTCCTACGGTGGTATTCATGATTCCCACCTCTCACTTTTTCCACTTTAATTCTGAGCTGTCGGATTGAGAGCACTTTTCCTCCAAGTCACTAGATCATTAACGAACTGATAAGATGGAGTTAGCGAAAAATTCTGGACCTACTTTGCTGAGAGAATGTTTTACCGCCGATTTTCTAAAGTTCCTAAGTGATGTTTGCCGCCTTTCACTTGCCGGCTATGGTGGTTTCAGGATCGGAAGCTCCAACACAGTGGGTAGTGCCAAGACGTGTAGCATTAGACTGAAGTGGGTTGTCATGGGATTTGAGAGACCGAGGCAGGTTTTGGGTGTAAAACACTCCCAGACACTCATTACAGATTTCTTCAAGGGTTCGAATGTAAGGCATGAAGAGGGAGTCTCATCCGAGAGTGTTTCGTCTTGCGAATGCACTGGCTCATCGGCACCTTCTAATTCTTCCTCGTCTTCTCAGAGTATCCATGGGTTTGCAACCTCCAAAAGTTCTCCTCCTTTGTCATTTACATCAGCTTGCTCTTTGAGTCGTGTTAGTGAGACATGCATGTTATAGGGTTATTCATTGACCTCCAATTAGATGGCAAACCAACGGAATAGAAAAATGCCAGGTCAAGGTACACGAGAGCGTCTTGCTAGAGAATTAGAAGTGTCTCAGAAAAGACAGGCTCAAAATGAACGGCAAAGACGGTGTAGACAGAGAAGGTCTGAAGGTCTGAGAGTTCTGTGCGAGGAACTAGACTCCCAAGGGTCTGAGGATAGCAACATTGATGTGGAGAGGTCAACGTCTAGGATGGCAGAGAATTTTGCCCTTCAATGGTATCAAGAAACAGCAGGAAGGGGTCTACAATATCAAAGGTCATTGATTCCCAAAATATTGAAACATGTTGTTTGGCAAAATGTCCTCCCCAACTACTCTGAAATGGAACATGCTTGGGAAACTGTAGGGAATATTGCTAGGGGGTGGCAACAAATCAAAGGTTGTCACTCCAATGATGATCAAAGGGCTAGGAATGTTATCATTCCTATGGTTGCCAGTAGGAATACAAATATGAGGCAGACAAGCCTTCTCACTGGCATCCATAGGAGGAATTTCCATGTTGGGATAGCGAGGCGGTTGAGTTTAGATTCCCGTGTAGATAGGTCTTTGTGGGCTCTTTCTGGAAAATCAAAGCGTATAGATGCCACGCCTTCAAATGTGCGTGAACTCATCGTTGAATTCTGGTGCCTTAATTCAAGGGTAAGTCCTAACAGAAAGGATGTTGTGAGGAAACGAATCGACAGTGGAATGTGGGAGACGCATGCAACCCACCACCTCATGGAATCTCAGGTACACCTTGCCATGGCCCTCTTCTATATTCATTAGAATGCTAGTATAATGAAACATGCACAATGTTAAGGGCAATTGGAAATTTTAGGGAGTGGTGTCATTATTGGTTTATGTTTTTTTAGGCTTGAAATGACAACACTCCCCTAGGAGTTTTTTTTGAGTGCTTTCATTTTTTTTTCCATTCTTGACAAGGCTTGTGTTAGTTTGGTGTCTTTGCTAAGGTCCAGTGCCCTTGTGATGTTCATTCTGTGCACCATTGCAAAATTATTGTTTCCACCTTCACACACATGTAGCTCCTACTGTTTGGGCTCATTTTAGGAAGTCGTAAAGGGTTTGTTGGACTTTACCTCACTCATAGGCTGGTGTTTGAGGGTCCTTGTTTTTGTCGGGTCTAAGATTAGGGTTCTCTTCATCATGATGTGGTCCTCCTTGATTTAGGAAATTTAGAATAATCATGGAATGATTTCGTTTCATCAGGGGCTTCCTTGCATTTTTGCAACATTAGATTGTGATCTACTGTGATGTCCAAGGTCTTGCCATTTTTTACGGCGGTTCCTGGGGTTCTAATCCATTCACAATTTAGTCCTTAAGGCTCCTAAAGATTTGTAGGCTTACTGAGGAGGTCCCCTCAATCTTGGAACAGTTTTATTTGGATCTTTCCTAGTGACTTGGATCCTATAAAGGTTTGCAGAGTTTAGATTATTTCCTGGTGGTTCCTGTGGATATATAATTTTCCTTAAGCCTCTAATTTTGGTTCCCAAGCCTTCAATCCAATTACTGTGTTGGAGACGAAGTATCCTTTTCATGTGATATTGTTCCTGTAGTGGTTTCAATGTTTTAGGATTTTCTTATGATTCCTACCCTTCATTCCTATGTTTCCTGATGATTGGCCACATTCTTAATGATTCCTACTTCTTCTATCTATGGTTCCTGATGAGTCGCATTTGTCCTGCAGAAACATCTCTTTTGTACTTTGTCCTGATCCTCAATGCTACATTTCAAATTGATACACCCCATTCATGATGATTTGTGTTCTACATTCCTATGTTTCCTGATGACTAACCTTGTTCCTAAGGATTCCTTTTTTGATAGTATTTTTCCTGATTATCCGCATTTTTCCTGACGTACCACCTCTTTCCTGGACAGTCAAGTTCCTGAATGCTAGATTTCCAGATGGTACACCCCAGTCCTGATTCCTAATCTATATTTATGTGTTTCATGCTTTAGTTATTGAATTCACAAATGTTTTGTGTAGTGTGAACATCCATTAATATATTTGAAATGCTCTATGTTTTTGCAGCTTTCTTTGTACACTCGATTCAAAGAGGAAAATCCAAATGTGGAAGTTGGCCTGCGCATATTTGAGACATTGAAGCCTTGGTATGTGAAGAGGTTGCAGGAATTCAATTCTTGTTGCTGCCGCTATCATGTGCAGATTGCAGAATTGAAAGAAGGCTTCAACAACATGAGACGACGAACCTTGCACCAATCCTGTAGCTGTAATTGTGTCGTGTGTGGTGCACGTGCTCCCGAAACACCATGTTGGGCTTCCTCATCTACAGTTGAAGGTGTAAGGGCCCTGTGCGATTTGGTGCTTTGTCCAAAACTAGAGTCCATGGACTTCCACAAGCTTCAGTGCATAAGAGGAAATTGTCATGATTGTGGTGTGTGGAAATTGCAATTGTGTCCTCATGAGGTGGACCCCAATTCCACAACACTAATACCCTGGAGGAAGTTTGAGAATGTTTTTGTAGGCCAGAATTCTGAAGGTGGTGATCGCCATGCTCTTAGATTGGAGCACAAGACCACTCCTCCTTCTGAATTCATATCCTTCCTTAAACCCAAGCTTGCAGAGTTTGTGGTACACAATTTTGAGGCAAAATGGCAAGATGGTCAATTTAAATCCTGCCTGGAAAACTTGTCCAGTGATCAAATCCTGTCTGTTATTGACTTTGCTGAAAACTATTCCTTTCAATGGCAAAACGAGGTGCAATCCCAACATTGGCAGTCATTCCAGGTGACAATACTAGTGCACATTACCTTTCGAATTGATCCGGGCTGGGATGAAGTGGATGTCAAGTCCAAATTACTTACTGAGTATCACTTCTATGTGAGTGATGACAAAACCCATGATAATTTATTTGTGCAATATTGTTTTGGTTTGCATTGGCTTTTTTTGGGGGAGTCTGGCCATGCACTACCAGTGGAGCACATAGTTTTCTCTGATGGATGCTCTTCTCAATTTAAGTGCGCAAGGTCCCTTTTTTTTGTGACCCGCTATCCTACGCTAACCAGAAGCCCAGACCTACCTAATGGGTGTGCTATGCAATGGAATCACTTTGGCTCTGGGCACGGCAAGGGACGTTGGGATGGGGCAGGAGCAACAATCAAACAAGCTCTTCGGGCAGAGCAGGTGAAACCTGATGGTATTAGGCTTCACAATGCGAGTGATGCAGTTGCTTACCTTAGGCAATATATGGGTCGGCAATACGCTGGGTATTCCAATGTGCGTAGGGATGTCAGACGATATTTTCATGAGGTGGCCACCACTGATGTTGTGCGTGCAGATCAATTTAATGCCTGCACTGTGGAGGGAACTAGATCATTTCACCAGGTTCGTAGTGTAGGATTGGATATGATTTCCTTGCAGGTCCGGACACTATCATGTTTCTGTAGCTTCTGTCAAGATGGAGGTGATGGCCCTTGTGATAATGATGACTATGTGGAGCCTTATAAACTTATTAGGATTGAGCCTTGCAACACAGATGACGTGCGCGCAGATGTGGAACATGTTGATGTCATTGGGGAGGGTGACAGGGAGGCGATAGCTGCTAGCTTGGAGGTTGGGGATCATTTTGCAGTTGTTGCTGATGAGGGAAACTCCGAGGATGCAGATTTTTGGATTTTAATTACTGAAGTGACTCTTCAAGCAGTCGAGGAAGAATCCAAGGAAGATTGTTGGGGCCAAAAGGTGTACAAGGGAGAGCAAATTGTGGTAGGCAGGTACTATAAGCAAAAAGGAAGGAGTATGAGATCTTATGTACTCTGCGATGCTGGTCCTGCTTATATCTATTCCCATTTGGTAATTGCTGCAAAGTTTGCAATGTTGCCGGCTCGGCATCGACAAAAAGGTGGGAGGGAGGGGACACAGGTACATACAATCCATACAAGCCCCACTTCATTTAGTATGCACATCTTAAAACTTATTTAAATAGCAAGTTATTGAAGTTAGTTCTGTTAGGCAAAAGGGAATTATATGATACCTGCGGGCTTTAGTTTTCCAATATAATGCCATGTGATTGTTTGCGCTCAACATTTTAGCTTGATGGGATAGGAGGATGGGTTGTTATGCAAAACCATCCTTTGATTCCATGTTGTGGTGATCATGATGTTGTGGGGCATTAAAGGTTTCATCCTAATTATTCCTTGTGTGTGTTGGTTAGGTGTACACTCTCCCTGCAGCTGCTCATGAACTCATAGAAGCCAGGCTCAGTGCAACTTGAGACAATCATCTAACAACGTGGAGTTTGTAGCTAGGGTGATGTGTACTAGTGATTTAGATGATCAGTTCTACCTAAGTGCAATAGTGCCTCTTGTACCAAATATATTCCTCATTTCAAATGTGCTACCATCCCACTGGTGGACTTTTGGTTCCAAATTCAATTCATTTCATTAGCCTACAATGTGCTATGGGTTCGGGTTGAAATTTTGATGTGCCCCTTCTCATTCTTATTATGTTGAGGCAGTCAATGATTGTAAATTCTGGACATTAATTTTTAATTGTGGACAGCGGTTTAGGGTTTGCACCTGTGAATACAAAGCAAGTTCATGGTCAATAAAGCACAAGTGTTTTTTGTTGCCTTCTTATTTCCATACCATCCCTGACTATTTGTAACAAGTTTCCACACATTTTGATGAAACTGAGTTGTTGGTATTTTGAATATGTTCGTTTTGTTTGCATACGGGCTTGGGCAATAGATATTTTCAAGGACACTCACAATAAATTTAACATTGTAGCTATCATATGATATAAAGTGACATTGAGCCAAATTTGAAGATTATGTGTACTCCATCGGAAAATCCCTAAGCATGCAAGGCACTTAATTATAACTATATCCACTAAGGCCTGCTTCCCATTGCATTGTTTGGCTTACTTCGTACACCACCTATGGAACACTAAGCTTAAGATGTAGACATGCTATATAGAAGATATAAGGCAAAAATTTCTTAACCAGAGTTAATTAGACAGATACAGTCAAGCAACCTTGTAGCTTATGGCTTAAAGTAGGGAGAGCGAACTGACAACCTCATACATGTCTTATTCCTCCAAAAGTTTTGTTTTCAACATCAGCAATATTTGTAGGGCTCAATACTATACACAACATTCAACCCTATATATTCTAGTACAACGAAAATAAAAATGCATGTGTTCACTCCATTCTTGAATCAGGCATCTCAGTTAGTAGCTACCGATTGGTTGTAGATTGCATGACGAAAACAACAACACAAGGGAGAAGAAAATGTTCACACAATCTATATGGTCTTTGCACATTTGAAAGGAATCTACATATTTGTCATTGCTTGTTGTTGGTATATAAAAAAAAACCCTTCCTCTAAAATAGAAGTACTAGTAAATGCTATACCACTCAAAAAAGTAACGTTGCCAAAATTGGACCATCCAATTACCACATGGTACCATCTATTTCCTATGTGTACAGGGTGGATGGTACTTTGTTGTTCCAAGGGTGAAGTTCTTGACCTCCTGAGTGTCAGACACACAAACAGAGTGTCAATTTCAACAATCCAGCATTGGTAGTGAGGAGCCAACACTGTCTAATACCTCAATAAAACATAATAAATGAAATATAAACCAAAAAATTGCGCAATGTGAGGGGTGCTGAAACTTACCTCTTTAGGATATGTTGGCCTCAAGTGCAATTGAATGTGGTAAGCTTATCCAGATTGCACGCCTGGCAATGCCACCATCCATGTACATTAGTAAGTCTTATCTTGTATGCAAAAAACCAAAAACGTGAGACAACAAGGACCCCTGCATATAAATTTCCTCAAAACCTACCAGCAAGAACTCAATTCAACAAAACCATGCTTCAAGAACAATGCCTTGCTATAAAAAGAAAGGTTAAGCACATACCTTGTTCGACTTCCATTTGCACACATGTTTTCTGCTTCAACCGAAGAAGGCAAGCTTCATAGTGATGGAGCTTTGTCAATTCACCCTTGTGCTGCTCAACCTTAGTTCTAAGTTCAAACCTGACTTCCCCAATTTCATGGCATATCTTCTCCAATTCAAGAATTGAATCCTGCACTTCTGCCAATCCGAACTTGTGCACATCATTTCCATCAATGGACTCTAAACCTACGACTTGGACCTTGGCAGAATGTAGACGACCTTCAGCATTGTTCATTTTGTAGAGCAGATCGCAGACTTTTGTCTGCATGGCTTCCAACTCTTCTGTGCAAACCTTCACAGTTTGTCTTTTCTTCAGCACAAGCCCATTGATGTCACTGATTTGAGTGGCCAAGCTGGATTTTGCAAACTTGGCTCCCTCACCCAAATGGAAAGCTCTCCCCTCTTCCTCTGCACTATCAGGGGATCCTACTTGCAAAAATTTCCTTTTCAATGCTAACTGTCCAATTTTGAATTCCAAGAGTTCTCTCTTGAATTTCACTTGGTCCTCTCTCAATCTCACTTCCTTCAGCCTCACTGCCCTCTCCATGACAATCAAGCCATTGTCATCAATATCTGTTGCAAGTGTAGGTGGCATTTGCAACCCTTCAGACACAACAGGTGGAGTGGCAGATTGACCAGCTACTGGCGCAACATCAGAGTGGACCAGACCATCAGGGTTTAGCTCTCCCACTAGCTTCTCTTTGTCTGGAGGTGTGTTGAGCTCGTATTGTGTTGCTACCTTGTCATCAAAGGGACACTCACCACCTACTTCTGCCCCCAGTTGCTCCTCTCCAATGCAAACTGTAGGTGCACCTTGACACACAACTCCCTGGCTAGGTGATTGGAGGTGTTCCGCATCAGGGCCACCATGAATTGTAGGTGCAGGTTGCACAATAACCTCTTCAACAACCTGGTGCTCATTAACTGCTACATGATCAAGTACAAGTGCTTCATCCCCTACATGGTCTTGTTCTTGAGTGGAGTTGCCTTCATGCAACCCATTGTCAGCTGCTTTAGTTGCATCTTTCTTCCCTCCCTCCACTTCCTCCTCCTTGTCTTTCTGATCCACTTCCTCCTTCTCCTCTTGATCCTTCTCCTCCTGATCCTTCTCCTCCTGATCCTTATCCTCCTGATCCTCCTCCTCCTGATCCTCCTCTTCCTCCAACTCCAAGTCCTCATCTGTATCTTCACTGTCCTCCTCTTCCTCATCCTCCTCTTCCTCCTCTTCCTCCCCATCTTGGCTGGAAGAGGAATTTTTATACTCAGGAAGTGGTACGAAACTTCCCTTCCTCCTGTGCACACTTTCAGCAAATTTCGCCCAATTGATGCTAAATCCCTTGCGCTCTGCAAGCACTCCAAGTGCAAAGGTAAGGTTGATGTCAGAATTCTGAGTCTGCTTGCGCTGGTACACTTGGCGAATGAGGGTCTCGATCCTGGTCTTCAATGCCTCATCCTCATGGGTAGTGTAGCGAAACCCGTTGTTGCTCTTGCGCTTTCCCCATAATTTCTCGCATTCCTTCTTAGAGGCATAGCGTTTCCCCATGTTGGGAGAAGGAAACAACCCCTTTCCTGGTAGACCCACAACATCTTGAAACCACCTCCAACTCCCCTCCATAGAAATCTGCTACAACAAATCTAAACCCAATCCCTACACCAGTGCAACCAATCCTCAATACCTGGCAACTGACTAGCATGTGGTAGCTTAGAAAAGAGAGGTGCAGAACTAAGCTATGAAGACTTTCAAACTGCAGCTCATGCAATAAGGTAAGGTTGTGGGTAAGAGTAGAGAGAGGAGTGGGAAATGCACCAGCACGTATGGCCAACTTGACTGCTTGGATTGGAGGGGAGTCTCTAGAAGCTGCATGAAAACATTAGAAGTACTAGGACATGTGTCAGTTTAAATCATTTGTGCCAATAAGGAACTGAAATCATGAGGATGGGCCACATGTATGATTTCCAAGTGTAATCATTTCCCAAGTAGCCTAAACCTTGTCCTAATCATTGACAATCAAATAAAACAACTAACTACGTAATCATTGTCCCTGGAATGTTATAAATGAACAACTAGGTCTACATGTGCTTATGTAGTACGTGTAACAAGTAGATGATAATTGATGCATAATCACTCGATATACAATGAGTAACCATAAGTTCACTTAAATAACGAATGCAAGGAACACTCAATTTTTATTTCCATAATGCTAAGTGAAAAAAAGCACCTCTAATCATCACTTGCCCCTCCCACCTCGTCTGGACCTATTGTCATGACGAGCGGAGGCGGACTTAGAAGGACTGCCAGCCAACAACTTCATAACCTCTTTGTTGGCAACTGGTTTTTGGCCCCCTTGTTTACTTAGGAAAGCAGAAGGGTCCTCAGCTGGACCCTCAGTTCTAGTCACTCTTTTCGCAAAATTACCTGGCATTGTAGGGTTTTTCCTTTTCACATGAGGGATGTTGTCATGTGATTTAACAATTTGATCAGACTCAGACTGAATATCTACAGAGGTGCAGGCTGGAAGGTCATGAACATCCAAGGATGAGTTAGAGATCTTCTCCTTTGAATCTAAGGCATCTGTATACTTATCCAACTTGTCTTCCAAACAATTGCTGGTGTAATTTGTTTCCTGGTTTGGTTTGGGATCACTAGGACAACCTCTCTCCTCATCATCATCACTACTATCAGTATACGTATCATTTAAACCCAAAAGTACACTATTTCCACTACCACAAGATGCTCTTCTAGGTCTGTTTTGCCCTGAACCAGTAGGGGTCTCCAATATAGCCAATTCATCTTCAGAATTAGACTCATCATAGTCAAAATCAAAATCTGGCTCTTTGAATCCATGGATTTCCATCCCACTACGTCCTTGACTAGCAATTTTAGCGCGTTTATTGGTTGGAAATCTAATGGTCCTCCTAACCACCGGTTGAACACTTGCATTGAAAGCATTCCCTAGACCCACCATAGTACCTATTGGTTTCGGGTTAGCACGCTTTGATCCTGATATGAGGTCACAGCAAGTTGGACACAAAAGTAGGTCTTTTGCACACGTTGTGCAAACACAAGTATGACCACATGGCTGCATCACAACCCATGCAAAGGAGTATTAATAGATAATTTTGGAGACCAACATTAGACCTATAATCCAATATTGAGTTGTTCAAATAAAACATGTATGGTTTTATACAATGACAGGTGTAATCAACCCAAACACTCACCTCCAATGTAGCCATGGGTTTGCATTTCTCAAAGCAAATGATGCATTGAAGGCTAGTTGTGTCTAACCCTGGCGAATTTCCATTGTCAGCTTCCACCAATGATGATTTCTGTGAAATCGCTGGTTGATGGCATTTCTTTGAGGCCACCTCTGCATATTCTTCTGCACATGCATCACTTCTAGGAATGAAGTTGTCTTGACTTGCTGATGTATGGGTCCTCAAAGAGCATGATGGCTCAGGTATTGTTGAGTTTGTGTCGCCCAACCCTTGAAAAATAGTGGTGGAAGCTCCAAAGTCTGAATGGACATCTGCAGCCAAGATCAAGGACTTATATAGGAATCAGGAATGCAAAAACATAGTCCTGGTCCAAAAACAATCTAGGTCCTTAAACAATCTAGTCCTGATTTCTGCATTCATGATTTTTGCAACCCTGAGTTCATGTCCTTAAATCAGGAAGCTAGAAATCATGTCCTTAAATCAGGAATCATGAGATATCCTGGTCCAAAGTCAATCTAGGAATTAATACCACATAGTCATGGCATCCAAATGAACCTGGGATCACTTCCTGTTTCCAAACAATATTCCTATTGATATTAAATAGGTTCCTAGTACTGAAGGACCCTAGGAAATTGTGACATGATTCAAAAAAATGGCAGGAATGGAAGAAAATGCTATGTTGACAGGCAAGGACAATAGGAAATTGGTTCCTGGATGACAATGGGGGTAGGAATGGAAGCAAAGGGGTAGGGAAATAGGCATAACAGTCAATGAGCTAGTTCTTGACTCTTGAGAATGGTATGATTGGTATTTCCACACTTCCTGGCATTGAAGTGGGCCTAAGTTTTTGGTCCTGGTTCCTAAAACTTGCAAGGTTGCAAATGAAGGCAACTTTTTAGTTGCCTGGGAGAAGGAATTGAAAACATAGTTGTACATACTGGAAGATTTGTAAGTACAACAAATCCTAGTGGGGTAGGGGACTAAGGAAATATGGTAGTGCTTCCTAATAGACACCTACATTCAATGTGAACACCCACCCCACAGTAAATAACAAGATAAATGAATAGATTGCAACAATGTGTAGAGCTGAGTAGATATCCATAGCCTAAGGAGGTGGAATGTAGAACTCATTCTACATGCGCACAAAAATAATATGAATCAAATTCAAGTAGCAAGGCATAACATACATATGTATGATGCACCCTTGGAACATCAAAGAACTTGAAATTTTATCATCTAAGTTCATAAATGCAGCAAGGGTACATACAAACATTTGGTAAGCGTAACTTAGAATGATGCAAACATATTTTGACCTCATGTCTTATATCTTGTGCACAAAATGCCATAAAAACAATGTAAAGATCTAAAATTATCGTCGAACAATCAATTAGGGGTAGGGCTCACCAGACATAGCTGCAGAGTGGAGTTGATGATCGCCAGTCTTTGGAATTACAAATCCAAATGACAATCGCCATTGCAAATCAAATTCCTGTTGACAGCTTTGTAACTTGCACTTGTTGGACGTGCTAATGTGCATACCAAGGCACCAAGGGTGGTAGCAGTGACCGCATGAGGATACACATATATCATTAACATGGAAACTTTCTTTGCAAAAGATACAATCTTGAACATTCAGTTGACCACATTGGGACTTAGTCCTATCAGCCCTACCAATAGGTTCAGGGTGGGTGGTTAATAAAATGCCACCCTTCAACTTAGTCAAATAGTCAGCAATGAGTGTCAACATCCTTTCTAGAACAACCTGATGTTCTACTTCCTCCCCATATCCCTCTTCACAACTGGCTAGTTCATTTTGTTTGAGAATAAAATCTTTCTCAGTTGCGGAAAGTTTTAAAAGAGATGATTGGACATTCCGTTCCTCACAACGCAATCTTTGTTGCAATTGAGCAACAGAATCTTCCTCATGTGCATTAATTGATGAAAATGCCTCAACAGTTTCTTCCACCACAAAAGATGCTTCCGGAGTAGGAATGGGATTACACTCAAATGAAAGTGCATCTTGCAAAGCAACACGAGCTCTAGAAAGTTCACATTCCGCATCAGTATGGAGACCTTTAAGAACATCTAGCATGAGTTTTGCCCTCTTGAAGTCCATCTCAATATCAGATTTAGTGTCACTACTAGCACGGAGCCGTTCCTTTGACTGTAACAATGATTTTTGCTTAGAAAGAAGTAACTCATGTAGTCTACTAATGAGGTCCTCTGTTCCACCAACTGTTAGATCAGGGGCCATCCCTGCCTTCACCCTTGTATTTAGAACACTAAAGCTACCACGCTTAATAGACACCCCAGATTCGACCTTCCCTTTAGTTGCCCGCAACATTAGAGAACGATTCACAGGTGTCCGAAAACTACCCTTCCTATCAGGTCCAAGCAAAGAACCAGTAGACTTAGGTTTTAGGGCAGGGGAAAGGAGTTGTGAACCAGCTCCTACAATAGAAACAGGGAGTTGGGCAATGGAACTCCCTGGAGGTAGCTCTGGCCATGATCTAGTTGCCGCATTGAGGGAGTCGGAACTGGTGCCCTCCTTGGCCAATTTCTTGGCCTTTTTGACATTCTCCAAAGACACCCTTTTTTTGTGTAGGTGCACTGCAAAAGATGCCCAATTCACAGGGATGCCCTTGTTCTCTGCTACAATGGCTCGTGCCCACTCCAAGGTCAATTGGTCATTGAGGACTTGATCTCTGAGGGTCACTCTGGAGTACAAATTCACCACTGATTCTTGGAACTCCCTACTAGGCTTCTCATTGACCTTCCAGCCATTCTTATCCTTACGAGGTCCAAAAATCTCACAAATCTCCTCATTAGAGACGTCACCCTCTTGCAAAGACTTCACCTCCCTCCCTTCTCCTCTCAAACCTTGGACATTGATGAAATAGTGGAGATCTAGAATGGATTCATCCTGGAATGATAACAGAAGATGCATAAGTGGAGATGAAGAAATCACCGTCTGGTCCAAGATAGATAGACATGTACATTTGAAATCTGAAATTGCCAAAACCAACCTGTTTCGCCATAGCCAACTCTAAACCCAATGAGTTTATGGAAACAACGCAAAAAAAACAACATCAAATGACATCAGTGTACAACCTGAAGGTTGCCGCTCGCTCGAACTCTCGCGCGCAAGCAGAGCCCCTAAGTCCTCGCCCAATAACCCTACCCTATCACCATTCTTCGCTAGTGAGCCGCATGTAGTTGCTATTTTCGTCACCGAGTTTCGGCGGGACCAGGAGGTCCTTAGGATTTTTTTCGAACAGACTAGCTTACCAATCGATATAGGCGGGACTCCCTTTTGACAGCAAGGATGATAAGGTTGTGTCAGTTAAAAGAGCCAATAGGAAAAATACTAATTATTTCCTACATGAAAATAACTTTAATGGTCGTCCACCTTCTATTTCCTGCAACTTTTCCTAGGTGGTTCCTAGTGGAGCCACCCAAGGATGCTTACACCCGTATCTTTCGCCTATCGGATTACAACTAAGGAACCGGGGCACGGGTAGTCCGCTCCCCACGAGCGTTTGAAGGTACTTAAGTAGGTCTAACAAAAAGCGGTCTCAAACCTTCTCGACCGTCCACGTGGGGCAAACTATGAAGTTCGAGGTCGGGTTCAAAATGTTCTTGGAAGCGCTATCGTCCACCATCAACGTGTTGTCACGGGTGGGACGAACGTCGTAGGGACAACTGACCATGGTCGGACGCTGGTCCCATACGACTGGCTTCAAGACCTTAAGAAATTGGTTTACGGCGGGGTTGTTGGGCTTCTTCACAACCCTGCCCTCGGGGGTGTATAATGTTTTACAAGAATCTTGTCCTAGGACCAAGTACGGGGGTTGGAGTCCCTTGAAGATGAACTCCACGACGGCCTGGGTGTTCTCGGACTTCATGGAGCTCCACACGATCACCCACCATTTGGATAGGGCGACCTGCAGGAAGCGCCGAAGCCACGGGCGGAGGTACACTAGCTTGCTTTTGATGTACGCGGGGGGACCATCGTAGTTCCCGTCCTCGGGCTTGCAGAAAGACACCGTGGGGACCTTGGGACAGTGCACGCACTGGACGAGGACCCCGTTGAGGTCTAGCACCAGGAACCGTGTCTTGGGCGGCGGAGACGGGGAGGGCAAAATCGGGGGGACCACCGCGCTGTCCTCCACGCTCCTCGGGGAGGACCGGTGGGGAGCCACGACGCTATGCTCCGATCCCTGCGGCGACGAGCGAGAGAAGGCGGCGAGGACTATGTTATGCTATGTTTAATTCAAGCAGAACGGAAATTTTGTGCAAACACAAGAAGAATTGGACCATTCGTGGCAACAAAAACATACAAGGGGAACAACATACATTGGGACACGGATGCTAACATATGGGCGCCAAAAATAATAATTTTATTGTTACAAATCTCTATGTACAATTTGAGGGGGGGGGGGGGGGCGCGGTGAACGAGGGCATTCACACTATCCTAATTGTACATCTACAAAATTGGTTGCGCGCCGCCAAGGTTGAGCGTAGTCGAGTGAGGTGAGACGAAGGGGATCGCGGGGGGAGCACGTTGTTGGGTGCGTCGGGGGGGTGTAGTTCCTCATAGCTAGGGGGGGACAAGACCACGCCAACAAGACAATGACCAAGGAGGTTTGGGTCGGTCGACCCAAACTGGGAGGGCTCAGTGTGTTACCTCGCCCTGGTCATGTCTCGACAATGTGGATGCCTCCACCGTCCCCGGTGCCCCACCTCTCTCGCCACCGCCTTCTCCGCCTACGTCAGGGACCTTGTCCTGCAAAGGTTGAGCATCAGGCCCTTGTCCTAAACCAATCTCCGCATATGCATCATGCATGGGTTCATCGATTTGGTTAGAATTAGAGGTATCACCAGGCCCTTGGAGGCCTTCAACATCTAACATGGTTGTGTCTCTTTGAGACACAAGTTCGTCAAAGGAGGACTGAGCTGCTCCGGGGTTTGGGTCGGGCGACCCAAACTATCCTGCATCGAGGGAGGCGCCTTGGGGCACTACAGTCGAGGGTGGGTTTGGGTCGGTCGACCCAAACATCCTGGGATCGTCCGGCTGGTGAGGGGGCGCCATCACTATGGGGGGTCGTAGTGGTGGAGGGCCCAACGGGGAGGAGGCTCCAGATACGCGCCAGATGTTGGGATCGTCCACTTGTTGGACCGGCGCGTACGGAACATGGGGCGGCCGCATCATGTGCTGGAAGCTGAATGACCCTTGCGACACTGGGTGCTGAGGGATGCTCTGCGCTGGGAAACCGGGGGGCAAGTGCGGAAACGAGCTGGATGGAGCCACCACCAATCCTTGCGCCCACATCCCTTGTATGACTTGCGATATCAAGTCGGCGCTGGATGGAGGTTGGGCCATCGCCCTTAGTCTTTCTTGTTCCAAGAGGAGAGCCCTCAGCTCTGCGACCTCGTTCCGCACGGAGGGTTCTTCCGCGGCAGCCCTCTGCAGGCGGACGCGCTGCTCCTCGTCTCTACGCATCTTCTCGTTGGCTTCCTCCACAGTGAGGACTTCGGGTTTCACCCTAACCATGCCTGCGAACGCTGTCGGGGAGGGGGTGTCGCGCACCTCTCCATGAGGAGTGCCCGAAACACCATGGGCACAAGGGGGGCCCCGGAGTGACACCCGGGACTTGTGGCGCCGTTGGTGAGAGGGCCCAAGTGATCCTAGTGTGGGTGAGGGCCCCGGGCGTTGGGAACGCCTCCCACCCACGGAGACTAGGAGGCACAAGGGTAAGGCCATGAGCTATGCGTAGCTCATGGCGTGGTGATTCTAGAATGCTCAAGAACACCCCAATCCGAGGTGTGAGCTAGGAGTTATGGCCATTTGAGTGGGGCGCTGTCCCGGGACAGCGCCCTGCTACAGCAGTGCCTGGGAGTGATTCCCGGGACTGCCAAGGTTCAAACAGGCATAACTTCCTCAGCACTTGCCCGAATGGGGCAAGTGAGGAGTCCATCGGCATCTACGTGAAGCGTAGATGAAGATGGGGTGGTTGTTTGCTGGAATCAGACATCATACAAGGAAGTTATGATGGTCTGAAGCTGCTGGGGGCTTCTAGGCCCAGCGGCTAAGGGAAAATGTCCACTTGGCCCCAACTCTTGGTAGAGAGACAAGAGGTTGGTTGACGGTGGGGTAGGGCCCCGCGTGAAGTCCTAGAGGCTTATATGGGTGAGGTGGTGTGGCCTCACCCACCCGAGGCCGAACGGCAAGGCCTCCATGGGCATTGGCCCATTGTGAGGCCATAGTTGCCTAGTATGGTTCGGGTTGTTGTAGTGTTGCTCCGGCAACGCGATGATCAACATAGGATTGGACTTCCATGGATGGAAGTCCACATTGGGGAAATGGGTTACCGATTAAGGGGTGAGTCCCGAAAGCAAAGTAGGAGGGTTGGTTCCCTCCTATGAACTATTGGTCCGGGGTTAGAGGAGCTAACCATTAGCATGGCGGTATGCGAAGGGTTAGCCACTCGTAACCTTTGCTAGAATGGAAAATTGGCAAGATGGTCAAGGGGGGCTAGCAAGGGTTGCGACAGGGGGGATCCGATCTGAGCCGTTTGGCGAGCTCAATGTCGTCGTCGTCCTCGCTGCTAATGGCAATGGTCTCCTCCAATGCGTAATCGCCATAGAGCTTCTTTCCCTTTAACTTCCTCCTCTCCCATAACGTGGCAGTCGCGTCCCTGGAGTACATGTCCCTCGCATCGTCCACCGTAAGGACGGGCATCATCTTACTCTGCGGGGTTGCCACACGCATAGCCTTCTTCCTCTGAGGGGCTTCAGATTCTTGCGTGAATCCCGTTGCCCCTTCCTCCACATCCCCTTCCTTTTCCTCCTCTCCGTGTTCTTCTTCTTCCTCCTCCTCTTCCACCTCTCCACCTCCTGTACGGGACGGATTGCCCGGATGCAACCCGACTAGAGGTTCGGGTAATTGGGTTGTTGCCCTCATCGCAATTTCTTCCGGGTTGATCCGCCTCGCCCTATCAAGAGGGTTCTCACCCCCCTCAACAACCTCGTCCACGTAGCTTCCCGGGATCCAATCGAGGATATCCATCTTCTTTGCCAGCGATTTCTGCGTCCTGTAAAATTGCAGATCGCTATCCTCTATGTACGAGTAGATGTTCAACCCCAACATCTACACAATCCAAGTTATATAGAAATTAGAATTTGCAAGACAAAAAACAAGACCAAAAACAATATCTAGTTTGGGTCGACCGACCCAAACCAAGAGAGAGACTAGTTTGGGTCGACCGACCCAAACTGTGCAAGAGTTAAAGAATGTAACTTACCATGGCAACATAGAGGGGTTTCGAGCCCCCGAACACGTTGAAGATACAGTCCCCTCTCCTAGTCAGCGTCCTCAGCATCCGCATGTAGAATTCCATCCGCAGCTCATCTGCAGGATAGTTTGCGTATTTGGCCTCGTCGTATAGGCATTTGCTGGAACCTAACCCATCTGGAACTTGGAAGAGCTTGTCCATCCGAGATATAGGGTGGTTCGGCACCTTCAACAACTCCGCTTTGTACACGAAGTACAAACACAGGACGTTGACGACCTTGGTCTTCTTGTCCTTCAACAACGTGTAGGCCCCCTCCGCCGGTGCGGCGATGTAGTGAGACTTGGAGACTGCATACTCCGGCTGCAATTTTCGGACAAGGTCGTACACCTGCTCCGCCCTCCTATCCTCGACTATCCATAGCCAGACATCAACCTCCCTGAACTTAGGACTCGCATAATCGACGAACTTAGATAGGAAGGGGTCGTAAAACAGTGTGCTCATCGTACCCTCAAATGAGCTTCCAGGAATGTTCCTGAAATCTATCATTCCGAATGGGAAACGTCCCCCTGCTTTCGTCCTTATCGCCATTCTGGCGTTTTGACCTGGCCAGCCCTGAATTTTCAAAGGCTCGAAGGTGACAAGGTTGAAGTAAGCGTCCCCTTCAAACTGGACAATCTTCTTCTCCTTGATGAAGTTCGAGAACGCACGCGCTGTGTGATCCGGAAGCGCCCGGTTCTTCCCACCCTTCACCATCTTAGCCCGCAAGAAGTCATCCCCCGCTTCCCTTATTAGAGCCGCCATGGAGGCACTGGTGAACTTATATTCAGCTTTGAATGCTCTCCAGTTAGCCTCATGAACCTCGCCGTCCACGACAATATTCCTCTCCGGCAGCAATTTATGCAGCTCCTGCACTATAGTTGTCTTTTTTTTCCTATTCTCCGTCCATTCCTTCATGGTGTAGCATGAAGGGACGAAGGATTTGGGCTTTAAGAAGACAATCTTCGGGTGCACCCAGCACCTTTTCGCCGTGGGCGTGAAATGCAGGATGTGCGCCGCCGCCTTCTCCATCTCCGTCTCGGAAAGGCCTTGAAGAGTTCTAAAAAACTCTCTCACGAGAGGCTTCATTTGTTTGAAGCGCGTGGTTTGGTTGAAGAAAATTCCTGTGTCCGGGTCGATGAGCTCACCCGTCTCATGCTTCTCAAATACACTCTTCCACTTCATCCAAACGGAGTCGGATGCTGTTATTAAATAAATCTCCCCTCTAAGCTCGTTGTATTTCTTCTGTTTGTGACTAGCATTATCAATGGAGGAGAATTTATTTATCATTTGGTATTTGAAGTCTTGCATGTGATCAGAACAATCATTTGATTGCATGTTAGATATGAACATGTGATTTCCAAAACATATCATGACCAGTGTCTGCACCAAGAGTTTGGGTCGATCGACCCAAACTAAAAAAACATGACTGCAACAAGAGTTTGGGTCGATCGACCCAAACTAAAAAAAACATGACTGCAACAAGAGTTTGGGTCGAGCGACCCAAACTAAAAAACATGACTGCAACAAGACTTTGGGTCGATCGACCCAAACAATACTCACCTCCCACTTGGGATTCTTGTCCTTTGCATTCTCCCTCTCCTTGGGAGGCCTACCATAGAACTCCCACACCTCCCGCGAGGCCATGATATTCCTTATCCAGGAAGCTTGGTAGGCCCTTTTCTTATTCCCCATGTTAAAGTAACGGGAGATGTCGCTCAGTCGGGTCTCATCGTCAGACCACACCACCAGTGCCTTCCACACCTTCAACTTCTCCTTCTGATGGTTGGGATCGTCCCACTCAGTCATCAGTTGGATTTTCTTGGAAGCCTCAACGCTGTGTTGGCCGTCTATGAGCCAAAATCCGCCTTTCTGAATTGTCGCCCACATTTCAGGGGTAGGCATTTTCTTCAGTCCCTGGGGCATCACTACAATGGTTTGCCTGTCGTCTTTGAATTGTTCGCTAACGATCTGCGCGATTATCCAATCGACGTAGGCGTCTTCTTTTGCCCGGACACATTTTTCTGGTGGCGCGAGATGACACTGACTGATGTTCACGTCGAATTTGAAATCCCTGCCCATGAAAAAGCAATGGGAGCACTTGGTCGTGAAATTGTTCACGATTTTTTGGATCTCCCCTGCATCCACTTCCTGCCCTGGCTTCGGCATGCGCAATTCTGGAGAGACTGGCTCGTCAGTCATCACAGATGACTCTCTCGCCCTCTTGGAGGGAGTTGTTTGGCGGCTGCCAGAAGGCCTAGGAGTCTGGCTATCCGCCGGTGTCTCCGATGGAGTGGTTCGTCTTGAGCTAGCCGGGACTGGTTGCGGCATCCTCACCGATTGAGGCCTTGACGACCCTACACCTTCCTCAGTGGGTACCTTCCGCCTGACGGCTTGCTGAGACTTCGTTTTGCTCTGCAGGGCTTTGTTGAGCACGCTGATTGCATGCTTTAGTTTCGTAAACCGGCTCGAGACCTTTGTGTTCGATGTACTGGCATCGATGAAAATTGTCTCGGGTTTGATTACATCAGGTTCGACACATGACTCCCTTGCATATGTAGCGTCAAAGGGTTCGACGAACTGGTGCAGAAACATATGAGCATTCTGCACAGCGCTGTTCTCAAGGATGACGTCTGCGTAGTCTCCAAAAGACTGGACCGACGCCACCTCCCATCCCATAAGAGTCGCCCAGGTATGTTTTTCCACGGTCCCTACTTTGACAACGAATATCAGTTTGTAAATGGAGGTTTTTACTACTTGAATTGACCAGGCGAGGACAAGCCCGTCCTTAGGGACATATGAGTCATCCTGAGGTGTTTCGTGCTCCTGCCATAACACGTATGGCGCAAGCATGAACCACCTTTCTCCTGGTCTTTTCTTTGGGGCCATCTGCAAAGAAAGAAGCAAGGATGTTAGTTTCGGTCGTTCGACCCAAACTTCTTCACAATAGATTAGATGTCACGTGATGGAAGGGAAATGTAATGCATCAACGCATTTATTTTTGGATTGTGTCTTGTTATTTTAGAACTTCATTTATATGTTTATATGGTATTTCGTTATCTTGGGTGGATTTGCGTTTTATATTGTCATCAAGGATTTCTTGAAAAGTTTATACTGTAGAGGTTGCGTTTGGGTCGACCGACCCAAACAGCAAGATGTGCTTTGGGTCGATCGACCCAAACTATAGGTTGTGTTTAGGGTTTAGGGACCCAAAGCACATCGTGCTGTTTGGGTCGATCGACCCAAACTATAGGCTGTGTTTGGGTCGTCTCCCCAAACTGTTCTATTTTAATATAGTTTTTTAAACTTGGCATGTAGCATATACAATGCTTATGCATTGTGTATGCTACAACACTGTCAATTAAGAAACACATATTGGAACCCCTTGAAAAACAATACCTTTGCTGAGGGTTTCTGTTGTAGTCGTTGCACATGGTTGCTTTTGAACAAGTGCTCTTCTTCGACTAAGACAGAATCAGTGAATTCCTATTCGCAGACACGCTAAAACTCACAAACAACTACCAAAGATTTCAAACCTTTCTTGAATCTCTCAATAAACCCACAATCTCTCACACAACTCCTGAGTCTCTTCAGAATCACTCAAACAACAATTGTAACTCTCAAACAACAACTGAGTCTGTTAAAACAACAACTGAATCTCTCAAAACAATAACTAAATCTCTGAAAGCACTTTTATATCACTTTTGTATCTCTTATAGAACTTCCTAATCTGACAACCACTCACAAGCACTCACATGCACTCATAAGCCCTCACATGCACTCACAAGCCCTCACATGCACTCACAAGCACTCACATGCACTCACAAGCACTCACATGTACTCACAAGCACTCACATGCACTCACAAGCACTCACATGCACTCATCCGCACTTCGAACTCTCGCAAGCACTGCCTAAAGCTCACACAGAATGTTGGAAAACCCTTCAACAATCTGGAAAACACTTCAACAATGCTATATATTGCAACACTAGTGCAATCTCCCGCTACAGCAAGAGAAGGGAGGGAAGGAGAAGAAAAAAGGGTGGAGAAGGAATGTAAAGAAAAGCGCCACCCTGAATCGCCACGGCGCTTCAGGAGAGGCGGCGCTTCCACAAGAGGCGCGGAGCGAAAGGTTGGCGGGAGAGAGAGAGAGAAAGGAGGAGAATGCTTGGCGGCTGGGGTTTTGTTACCCTCGGGAATTGGCCCCCAACCGCGCGAATAGGGTGCCAACGTGATTAGGGCAGCAACGGGAATAGGGTTACGGGGAACCCTAACTCCCATCCCTCTAAGGAGTAAACCCTTAGCGGGTAGTACAATTTTGAATAGACTTTGGAGTAGCCTAAGGTATACATCAAATGAGGTATTCTAAAAAACTAAACCATTTATACAACTAATACATCTTTACAACGCAACTTTATGCTAACACTAATACTTAATTCCTACTTACATGACACCATTAACTAAATTTTCCAAACAAGTTGAAGTCATTGGTTTCTCGTTTGTTTGAGCACGTTATAAAAAAAATACAATTACGTGCCAAATACAATAGACTTTACCATTGATGCCAGCAACTCACACAATATGCAATGAATAAAAAAGACAATCCCCACCCCCCAACATGAAATTCGGAAATTGAGGATATTTGAATGTGGAGCCTAAATGAATACCTTCCCCAAGTGCATATTGTGAGGGTTTGGAATTGCATGATCTTTATTTCAAAATGCTAACATGCTCAAGTTTTATAGGGTATCCCCTAGATATTCACTTTGATGAATCACATAGTCGCCAATAAACCATGGATCGTGATATATGTACTTGGAATGTGATATAAAAGCAAATCGGAGAACCACAACATCATATGAAGCCCTTCAAGCAATCATGTTGTTATTGAAGGTTCGCTCCAAGTATATTAGATAATGGCGCAAGACAAACTTGATGTTGTTTGTATATGGAGGTAGCACTGAACAACTACAAGATTTGGGGTTTAGGGTTTAGGATTTAGGGTTTAGGAGTCATGGTTATAACATATTAATCTATCCAATATTAACGTACAACATTGACTTACTGGTGAGAAGAGTCTTATAGGAAGGTTATAGTAAAGATGATGTTGAGTATGTTAAGTTGTTATTTGGGACGTTTAAACGTGATATACTAATTGGTCTTGTGTTTATTCAAATAGCATTTCATGTTGTGGATGTTATTAGGACTTAGGGGTCTAACTTTGGATGTTTTGCTCCCTTTGATGAATCACATAGTCGCCAATAAACTATGGTTTGTGATGTATTTAATATATGGAATGTGATATAAATGTAAATCGGTTAAGCACAACATCAAATGAAGCCATGCAAGCAATCGTGTTGTTGTTCATTGTTCCCTCCACGTATATTAGATAATGGAGAAAGATATAAGAAATGTTGTTTATATATTAAGAAGAGTCTAATAGGAAGGTTATAGTGACCACAATCTTGATCATGTGAATATGTTATTTGGAACGTTTAAACATGATATACTAATTGGTGTATGGTTTAGTCAATACGTATAATTTCATGTTGTGGATGTTATAAGGGTTTAGGGTTCAACTTTGGATGTTTTGTTCACACACATTAGTAAGCTTGAAGTGAACTTGAGGATGGATTCAATTAGCATGGAAATATTGAACTAAAAAGCGACATTGGTAGTTAGTATCCCCTTATCGACGTCCACATACATTCGTCATTGCCACACTTGCATGCGAGAGAAGAGGACAATATTGTAGGGTTTAGGGTTTAGGGATGACAACATATTATATATAAAAGCTCTTGTCACTTGCATTGTTGCAAATTCAGATTTGGAACAATAAATGAACTTTGTCATGACATAATTTGATTTCAAAATTAATAATTCCCCTTGCGAGGATCTTCATAACCACTTTAACTATTGTATTTAGTGACTCTTACCATAAGGCGTTACACAATGTTTAGACTTCTTTTGTCTACATATTGGTTAATGCCATACCGTAATGTTTGAATTAAAGTATATCAATATCATCATTTAATATGTATATGATGCATTAGGGTGACATTGTAGAAGTTTTTGTTTGATCCATATATTAATTTGAGACTAGAGAAAGTCTGAATTTAACGAATATAGTGTTACATACGTTTATCATTGCCACACTTCCATGCGAGATAATAGAGCAATGTTCTAGGGTTTAGGGTTTAGGGGAGACAAATAAATAATTTTATTCATCATGACAATGGCCTCAAGCCTTGGAAACTCTCTCATAATTGCAGCCTCCAAATGGCCCCAACCCCACCGAAATAGGTTTGCACTTGAAAGCATTGAATGGAGTTGTGGTTGGGTATACATATTGGTTAAAATATACCGTTGTGACACTTGAAAAAATTAATGTGGCCGCCACCCTTCCTCCCAATGTCGTATGTCATATACACACAAAACCAAAAAAAAGATTAAATATCATAGACTAAATCATATGACGGCTGGGGTATGAGAGGGGCATTGAAAGATGCGCATTTTCTACAATAAACAGAAAACGGGGAATTCTGTCAGGAGGTTTGAAATAACAAGGCGGGAAAGGCATCCAATGAGGAAGTCGGGCAAGTGGAGGTGGATAGTATAAAGGGGCGCACCCCCCAAAAGTTGGTTTTTTTTGCTCTTCTCCCACTCCTGAATTCGTAGAGAGAACTCTTAGTCGGAGCTGTACTTCGAGGTTCGTTCACGCTGCTGTTCATGAGGACCTATCCACAGCATGCAAGTCCGCAGTGAACTTTGCAATGAGCTGAAATTCCACACACCTCTCAATATCCGCTGCATTATACGCCGCATTATACGCTGTATTATACGTCGGTCGACACTAGTGTTGGCGGGTTCCAGTCTGACCCTTGTGAGGTTTGGGTCGGTCGACCCAAACCCCTCCAGTAGTGTGGGCGGGTTCTAGTCTCACCCTTGTGAGGTTTGGGTCGGTCGACCCAAACCCCTTCACTAGTGTTGGGGGGAGTCTACTCTGACCCTTGTGAGGTTTGGGTCGGTCGACCCAAACCCCTTCACTAGTGTTGGGGGGGGGGTCTACTCTGACCCTTGTGAGGTTTGGGTCGGTCGACCCAAACCCCTTCACTAGTGTTGGGGGGGGTCTACTCTGACCCTTGTGAGGCTTGGGTCGGTCGACCCAAACCCCTTCACTAGTATTGGGGGGGGGGGTCTACTCTGACCCTTGTGAGGTTTGGGTCGGTCGACCCAAACCCCTACCCCACTGTGGGCGTTTATCGTAAAACCTTTTAGAAGGTTTGGGTCGGTCGACCCAAACCCCTACCCCACTGTGGGCGTTTATCGTAAAACCTTTTAGAAGGTTTGGGTCGGTCGACCCAAACTTTTTCGCACATCGTGAACGAATTGTTAATGGCCCTTACCCAAGGTACTCAGAAGGTTTGGACGGACAGAGTAGGAACCTTATCCCATCATATATAATGTTTGGGTCGAGCGACCCAAACCTCATCCCAGTGTGGGTGGATTTACACTGTGAAAGTTTGGGTCGACCGACCCAAACCCTTTCCCGGTGTGGGTGGACTTACCCTCTGAAAGTTTGGGTCGACCGACCCAAACCCCTTCTGAGTGTGGGTGGGTTTACCATGTGAAAGTTTGGGTCGGTCGACCCAAACCCCTTCCCCAGTTTCGGCGGTTGTAGTTGACCATGACAAGGTTTGGGTCGGTCGACCCAAAGTTTTCCCCACAGTGTGATGGAATTCTAAATGGCCCTCAACCCATCATTGTACAAGGTTTGAGTCGGTCGACCGGAACCCGACCCTATCCCATGGGCAAGGTGTGGATGGCCCTCAATCCCTGGTGCCACAGGGTTTAGGTCGGCCGACCCAAACTCCCACCCAAAATATTTTGTGGAACATTTTGTGGACTGGCGCACAGTATTGGGAGCTCACATTGCATTTGTGTTGCAAATGTCTTGATCCTCAATGTCCCCATTCATCGTGATGTTTTGCATTTTCCAATATTTGATTCTTTTGGACCCTTACGTTATGTCCATGTTTGTTGAGGTTTCATGTGCATGTGTGTAGGCGTAATGGAGGGAGTTGGTGGAAGAGGGGATTCCTTCTCTGAAGACATGGGCAGCACCCAATCTCTGTCTGGGGATGAGCTAGACATTGTCGGGGAGGATAGTTTTGATGACAGTGCAGATGAAGGTCATTTGGGGAGTCCTTCGCCATCTGACCCTTTTTGCCCCATTGTGGAATGTGCGGGGCTTTCACGAGCTTCATGGGTGAATTTGGATGTGGTACTTGTTAATGACAGTGGAGTTGCTGTGGCGGAGGGTATTTGTCGTAACACACATCCACAAGATTGCATTGATGAACACCCCCTTGGCACCGAGGACGTTGGAGTTGTTATATTAGAATCACTCGTACATTCGGAAGTCAATCCAACTCATAGGTTCTCGTTGCGAAGGTGGCCGTTGAGGAATGTGACAATTGAGGGGGTTAGCTTGCGCGACCATGAGCGACGACACGTCCAAATCCAACAGGAGCTCCAAGCAAACATTCGGCCACGCAAAGGCCTTCGGAAGTACGAAACATTGACACGTCCTACTCCGTCTGCAAATAAGTGTAAAAGTCAAAGGTTGCTCTGTGAGGAGTCTATTAGAGAAGTTGCTACGAAGGATTGTTGTGTACATCGTTGTTGCCAATTGTTCCCAAGAGATAAATTGAAGGCCATCCGTGAAGAAATGTGGCTTGGAGATTTCCGTCTAAGATCCACCAAAAAACTTGATGTCCATAGGGCGATACATGTGAACGGAGCGGGTCGCAAGGTCATCACCCTTGAGAGCATAGACGTGTGTTGTATGGCATGGTACACCATTCATGGTGTGTCGAAAGCGGAATTTTATAGACAAGCCGCGCATGCCAATGAAGGCCGCCGTGCCCGTCACCATGGGAACATGGGCTTAAAGAAACCAAGAGAAGCAACGAGACAAGCAACAGCCACTTTGGCAACCATCATTGTCCCCCTTGCCGATGCAATGCCGCACAAAACACGCACACTCACAACCGGTGAAAAGGTTGTGGAGAAGGTTCTTCCTACAGGCACGAAATGGAAAGACATATTGTTGGACTTAAACGCAGTTGGCGAGAAGGCCGGGTTGGACCCAATTTCGTTGTCGAAACTGAGTGCTATCAAAAAATCTCACTTTAGCGAATACATCACAAAAAGACGAGGCGACAAATTTGCCCGTTGTTCCAAATGCGAGAAGTTGAAACGCCTTCGAGATGCACACACGATGGGGACAGAGTCCTATGCTGCACATCAAATGAACTATTTCAAGCATGTGAACATGCAAGAGGCACACCGTAATGATTACTACACAAATAGAGCTTTGTCCATCTCCAGGCCTTTGGAAGTCCTTACAATCATCCATGACAAGATGGACCATGCCAAAACAGCCTCACCATGTTTTGCAAATCGAATCAAAGCCACGGACGGCCTTTTTAAGCTTCATGTTTCGGTTACAGGTGATTTTGATAACAATTGCATTGCATTACCTAAACACAAATTTGTGCGTTTAGGTTTGTACTTGGGGCCATACATGTACACCATGTGAATTTTTTGGTGTTATAGTTGAATATTAAACCATTGGGTTGCCTTTGCAGGAATGATTGCACATGGGCATGGTGATGTCAAATATGCTCATTATGCTCTTGATTTGTATCCGGCGGATTCAAACCACACGATAGGGTCATTTGCAAAGCTTTTACGTGATTTGGAGAAACCGCCGTCCTATTCATCAAGATTGTTATTTGAAAACTCGGGATCAACACCTCTATATGAAGCGGTCTTGGATGGAAGAGATGTATGCGTGCACTCATTGCCGGAGCCACCAAGTGAAGATGTGATTGCCAAGAATTTGCCCCCAACTCTGCGTGTCCAATTGGACAATTGTGCGAAGGACAATAAAAGTAGATATGTTTTTGCATATTGGTCGTTGTTGGTTGCGAAAGGCATTTTCAAGGAGGTTTTTGTGTCCTTTCTATTGGTAGGCCACACGCACGATGATATTGATGCGTCCTTTGGGCGGTGGAGCATGAAGTTGCGCGAGGAGGATTTTCCAACAATCCCATTGTTGATGAAGTCGTACATGGATTTGGAGAACATTCCCGTCATCCCCCATATGATCGAGGAGGTTCCAGACTTCAAGGCATTTATAGAACCGTATATTCGAAGCGGAGCTCACCGATTGATCGGGCATACGAAGGCACAACAATTTCGGTTCTACGTGCGTGACGATGGTGTCCCCGCCATGCAATACAAGTTGTTGTGCACATCACAAGACTGGAGCCCGCCGGAGGGTCTCCTTGTATGGCGTGTTGATGGGGAAGGAAGGACGATGTTGCCTGACGGAGAGCCTAAGCCTTGCAAACCAATACCCATGAAGAATTTGGAAGACATTTGTAAAGGCATATCAGGCTTCATACAATATTGGGAGAGTTTGAGGGTAGCGGATGTTGGTGGATCGTGTTGGCTTCGTTACGGAAGTTGGATACAATATTGGACACGTGTTCGTGGCGCTTTGGCAAACCTTCATCAAGATACACCCCTTACTTTAAGGCATGGGTTTTGGCCACAAACACGTGTCAATGTACAAGCTTCGGAGGCTAGTCTTTTGGGAAATGGAGAGGTTCGAGAGGAGTTTGATGTGGACGACCATTACGTGGGGCCTGCTAGTAGTCGTCCGCCACCATCTTTCCGCATTGCAGTGGATTGTCATGAAGGTTATATGCTCATTTTGCGTCCTGGAGATGAGACATATGCAAAGCCAGTGTGGGTGGCAAGAGCTTTGTCCAAACCAAATTTTGTAACTTCCAGCCCTCATTTTCGACAAATACAAGTAGAGTACTACCGACCGACAGCACGGAATGAAGATGTTGTTCGGCATTATACAGGCTGGGATACAAACCCTAACTTTCGGTGGAAGGTGGATTCTGAGCATGGTCCATCTTGGGTAGATACAGATTCCATATTCATAGCATGGAAACCACGGAAAAATCATAGTGGATCAGTGTCCATCCCTCAAAAGTACATAACTTTTGCAAAAGACAACCTTGCTCGGATCGCAGAAGAAGCAACCCACGTTGAATGAGAAGTTGGTAGGATTGTGTTAGCATGATTATAGTGTAAACTGTAATTCGACGAATATATATTACTCATATGTGTGCTCCTCAAACTTGGGGCAAAGTTTGGGTAGAACTTGCGAATGCTATATTGTTTGGGGTTGGATGAATATCCATTTACTATATTTCAATACAGTTGTGAAGTTCATTTTTTTTATTAAGTTTGGGACTAAATTTTCCATTGAAGAAAAATGCATTTATTGCATGCACTTTGTATGTTGCAATGTCTATATTTTATTGACCATGCTAATAATAGAAATCATTTTATATGTTTCTTGGGTGAAACTAGTTTGGAGTGCTCTACCCAAAGTGTTTTTGTAGATGAAGTTGGTGTTGAGTGCTCTACCACATGTGCTTATGTCCACACATAATAGATTTGGGATATTAGAACATATAATATATTTGAGATCGTTCTCAATATAGTTTCGGAACACGGAATGTTGTTTGATCCATATATTAATTTGAGACTAGAGAAAGTCTCAATTTAACGAATATAGTGTTACATCCTAAGGTGGGTGGCCAAGGGGCCCCATTAGTCCTACCATGCCAAAATTGTCATCAATATGGGCATGCTATGCCCCAATGTCCACAACCCCAACAACCTAGGCCGGTTTATAAGCAGGTCGAGGTTCCGCTGCGGGAGCAAACTGCTCTAAACTATGGACGCACGGAGGGGGTGGAAAATCAGGACAAGTGATGTGAGGGGGTGGAGCTGCTGCCGAGCACGGAAACCATACATGAAGGTGTGGCGGACCGGGACAGGGAGTTTATCAGGGAACCTAGACCACACCCCTTCAAGGAGCCGGTAGTAAGAAGAGTGAGTACCCGCAGTTCCACCCACACAAGGAGAAATGCAAAGAAACCCTCACGGAAAAGAGAAGAACGGAAACCTAGTTCCTCCTCTGAATGAGAATCCCCCATAGTCAACGCGGAAAAAGGGGTGGACAACCCATTTCCGGATGTTAGGATGGAAGTTCGAAGGGAACTAGAGGAAAACAAAAAAATAGAAGTAGAGCCAACTAGGAGAGTTAGATTTTCAGGGGAGACCACTAACATAGGGGAGAACAAACCAATATGAGTGGATGAGTATGACATTATCCAAGATATCAAGGATCAAAAGGCCAACGTTACTATAGGACAATTGCTCCATGATAATGCAAATTATCAAAAACAAGTAAGGGAAGCTTACATCCGCCCTCGGCGTAGGAGAATCCGCCTTCCACCCGTAGCGGTCAACTTTTCCGCGATAGAAGATTATGGTGCTCCGGAAATAGCAGTAGAAATAGATGGGTGCATAATCCCGAATGTTCCAGTAGATGGAGGTTCTGGAGTGAATCTAATGTTGGAGACCACGGCCAATGACCTTGGGTACACCGTTTTTGAGCCCACCATCCAAGTCTTTAGAATGGCGGACCAATCCCGGGTAGTACCTCTAGGAAAGTTGACTCGGATCCCTACCAAGATCGGGGAGACCACTTACCCTCTCAATTACGTGATTCTTAAGATAGATACGGGTAGACCCTTCCCTTTGCTTCTAGGGAGGCCTTGGTTGTATCTTGCAGAGGTACGAGTTGATTGGGGAAAGAAGGAATTCACCTTTGGGAATCCACCTTTTCCCCTACCCTGGAAACATGAGGAAAATCTGGGAGAGACAAGCGACACGGATGGGTACACGTCTGATTGGTCTGACCAAGGAGAGGAGGATTCTTCAATGGCATATTTGGTGAAGATGTTTAAAGATCAAACCGAGGCGGATTACGGGTTTCTGGATGCGGTGGAAGAGCAAGGCATAATGGAGGATACCACGGAAATCACGGAAAACGGCATCGCGGAAACTTCAGCACCAAGCATTGAAGATAAGTCCTTGGGTGAGCAATCATTCCCTCTTACTCAAGAATGGATCTATCAGCAGATTATGGGAGGAAATTTACCCATCCAGGAGGGGGAAAACATCCGCACCCCACCGCAATGGGGAGAGCTTCCAGATTCCGTGATCGATGGAGCAGATAGAGTAAAAGCGGTAGTATCCCCAGAGGATTACCAGGCAGTGGAGGTCCAACCCGGAAAGACATTCCACCTCGGTAAGAGCTTGGCTGAGGCGGAAAAGGCGGAGTACATGAGCTTACTATCGGAGTTTTCCAATATTTTTGCATGGGAACCTTCTGATTTGACAGGGATCCCTACTTCACTTGGAGAACATCGAATTGAACTTATGGAGGGAGCAAAACCGGTGAGACAACGCCAATACCGCCTCAACCCCAAGTATTCCGCGATGGTGAAGGAGGAATTGGAAAAGCTACTGGAGGCGGGATTCATTTACCCGGTCAATAACACGGAATGGGTTTCCCCCATAGTAGTGGTACCCAAGAAAGTGGGAAAAGATGGGAAAGTTAAAATCCGAGTTTGCCAAGATTTCCGGAAGTTGAATGCGGCAACCAAGAAGGATTACTTTCCGCTACCTTTCATAGATATGGTGTTAGACCACGTGGCGGGTCAAGAGTGTTTTAGCTTTATGGATGGATTCTCGGGTTATAACCAAGTTTTCATCCGAATCACGGACCAGCTGAAAACCACTTTTACCACCCCATGGGGGACTTACGCATTCAATCGAATGCCATTTGGGTTGTGCAACGCCCCTGGGACTTTTCAGCGCCTAATGATGGACATCTTTATAGATTTTCTCCAAGATTTTCTAGAAGTGTTCATTGATGATTTTGCCGTGTTTAGTAACGCGGAAACTCATCTAGGGTACTTGCGGAAAACTTTTGAGCGGTGTAGGGAGACAAACCTCAAGCTGCATCCCGGAAAATGTTTCTTTGGAATGCGATCAGGAGTTTTGTTGGGGCACATTGTGAGCAAGGAAAGACTCCATGTGGATATGGACAAGGTAAAGGCTATCCTTCAATTGGTAGCGCCACGGAATGTGAAGGAGATAAGGGGTTTTCTAGGATGTGTAGGGTACTATAGGAGATTCATAGAATGCTATGCCCAACTCGCATCCCCTCTCACGGAGTTACTAAAGAAGGACGCGGAATTTGTGTAGACCGCTACACGGCAAGCGGCTTTTGAGAAGTTGAAAGTCAAACTAACGGCCGTACCCATCCTTTCACCTCCTAAATGGGATCATACCTTTCATGTTACACTTGATGCATATGGGTGGTGTCTAGGTGCTATTTTGTGGCAGGAAGGAAGTGAGGGTGGTGAGAAGCCTATCTACTTTGCAAGTCGACAAATGAGTGCGGCGGAAAAGAATTACACCACCACGGAAAGGGAAGCCTTGGCGGTGGTTTACGCTTGCAAGAAGTTCCGACATTACTTGTTGGGGTATAAGACCGTTTTCCACACGGATCATGATTCCCTCAAGTATTTGGTCAACAAGCCCGACCTCTCCGGTCAGATTGCTAGGTGGATACTATTGCTTCAGGAGTTCAACTATGAAGTAATGGTGAAACCCGGAAAAGCCAACCAGAACGCGGATTACCTTTCCAGGATGCGGGGGGAGGAAGCAATCCAGGATATCCAAGCCGAATTCCCTGACAAATTTGCGGATGCAATAGAGGAAGGGAAGGAAGCTGAAGATATCTCGGAAATCGATCCAGTAATGGAAAGTATAAAAATCCCAATCACGGAAAGTGTCCGTGATCTATCCCAAGAGCGAAATGTCTTCAGGACGGAACCCGAGGTGGATCCAGAGTTCCGTGATATAAGAGAATATCTTACTTCACATATTTACCCTCAGAGCTTGAGTAGAGAAGAGAAGGTGGTATTCCAGTATAAGGTTGCTCCTTATACTTTGATCAGGGGTGTCTTGTTCAAAAGCGGCCCAGATGAGCAACTTCGAAGATGTTTAGAGCCCGGAGAGCGGAAACCAATGATTAGGAGTTTGCATGAGGATCCGGTGGATGGACACTTTGCGGTTCAGAGCACGGTGGGACGGATCCGAGCAGCAGGGTACTGGTGGCCCTACCTTCGTAGAGATGTGAAGCTCTTCGTTCAAAGTTGCGATCCGTGTCAGCGAACGGGAAATCCCAGAACGCGGAATCACTGGCCGCTTACTCCAATAATCCCCATAGCCCCTTTTGAAAAGTGGGGGGTGGATTTCATTGGGCCCATTCTACCTATCAGTAGGAAGAAGATGAGGTATATCATCTTGGCAACGGACTATGCCACCAAGTGGGTGGAAGCTTGGGCCACCACCCGAAATGATGCCCACACTTCCGCCTCCTTCTTGTTTGAGCGGATCATGATGAGATTTGGATGCCCATTAGAGCTGGTCAGCGATAGAGGAACCCACTTCTTGAATGAAGTGATTTCGAACCTCACAGCAAGGTATGGTATCAAACATCGAAAGACCACTCCCTATAATCCAAAAGCCAATGGTCTCACGGAAAGGGCAAACAGAATAGTGGGCAACATCCTTAAAAATGTAGTTTCCGCCCACAAGACGGATTGGGACGAGAAACTACCTTCTGCGGTTTATGCTTACAACACCTCCCACAAAAGCACCACGGGACGAAGTCCGTACATCTTAGTTTATGGATAAGAGATCCTGCAAAACGTAGAAACCGAAATCGAAACCCTAAGGGTGATGGCTTTCCGTAATGGAGAGAGGGTGGACTTTTTGGACAACCGCCTCGAGAAGATTGAAGCGTTAGAGGAAGCTCGAGGGGAAGCACTACAACAGACGCGGAAAATCCAAAAAAAACGGAAAACGGCTTTTGACAAGAAGGTACCAGTTGATAACGGAATCATGGAAGGCAAAATGGTACTCCTTTACGATAGTCGCTACCAAAATTTTCCCGGTAAGTTGCACACTAGATGGATAGGGCCATTTGTGGTAGACAAAGTTTTCGATAATGGATCTTTACAATTGAAGGATTTGCAAGGGAACCTGTTGGAGACAAAAACCAATGGGTCCCACGTAAAATTGTACCGCCCTCACAAAAGTGCGGATCACGACTGATCCTAAACCTATATGATCGGATTTCGTTGATTTTTTAGATATGAGTTGATAGGTCTAAAGTAGCATTTTCCTTTATCTCCTTCATTTTTTATTTTTTATTTTTATTTTATTTTACTTGGCGGGCTGCCCAAGGAGACCGGGCAGTGCAAAAAAAAAAAAACCAGCTCCCTATAAAAGTCGAGGAGGAGGGGAAACCCTCCCTCTTTTCCTCTTGCACACCTGCTGCCGGTAGAGCTCCTGCTGGGCGGGGGGTTCAGAGGTACTCCTGGTCACAGGGAGACGACTGGGTATAGTGAGGCAACTGGTGTACAAAGCCCGGACAGAGGGCAGATGCAGCCCAGGCAGGTGACAGCAGACAGAAGCGGCTGTGCAGAGAGAGGAAACTGCTAGGCAGAAAGGGGAAGTTGATGTGCAGACAGAGGCCGGGACAGCAGGCAGAAGACTGCGGACAGAGGCAGACCAGACTGCTCTGCAGACAGAGGCCGGGAGAACTGCACACAGACTGCTCTGCTTTGAAGGATTAAGGTTAGCATTGAGAGGTGATTAAGAAGTTGAGGTGCTGAAAGAGGCATTGAGAGGTGAGAGGATTAAGCATTGAGAGATGGCATTTAGGGATTGAAATGATTAAGGGGAGTTGAGTGATTGCATTGAAGGAATTGAGTGATTGCATTGAGAGGTGAGAAGATTTGAGTGATTGCATTGAGAGGATTAAGCATTGAGAGATGGCATTGAGAGGTGAGAGGATTAAGATATGGCATTGAGAGAAATTGAGTGATTAAGGTTAGCATTGAGAGGTGATTAGGAAGCAAGAGGTTTTCTAAGGAGTTAAGAGAAATTGAGGGGATTGAGAGGGACGGGTTGCTCTCCACCTTTTAAGAGCATTAGGACCAAGATTAAGGGTTAGGATTCTATAGGCTCGCGGGGACGCTCCCAATTGAAAAAGGGGTGATGTCGCGGCCCGCAATTTTTTAAACTCTTAAGAAACCTTGTTTTAAGATTAAGGAATAGGTTTGAGCAAGGAAAACATAATAAGTAGACTACTTTATTGGTAGATTGTTAGGTAGGCTATTTAGAATTGAGGAAGAAAAACTAAAATCCTTAGAATAGTTAAAAATATCGAATTGAGTTAGTGCTAGGAATTCCGTTTCGACTCGGAAACCTTAGAGCGGAGCGGACCGCACAGGCGACGGCGGGCCGCAACCACCATGGCCACCCAAACACGGAAGCGGATCGCGGACAAGCCGTTAGCCCTCCGCAAGGTGCACGTGGTCACCCCCACTGGTCGAGAGGAGAGCAATGAGTTGGAGGCAGACTTGAGGCGCATGGGCTGCCTCGGATTATGGGAAAAATCTTCGAGAGTGCGCTGTGAGGAGATGGTAAGGGAGTTAGTTACAGGGGAGATGGACCACGTTTACGCTTCCCCATTCGGGGCCGACCAGATAGGTGGCATGCGGAATTGTGGAGTCGGATTTACGGCTTCAAACAAGGAGAGGAAGGTATGGCCACTAAGAGAGAGGATTGTACCAGGGACAAATTCTCCCAGAGGCTAGACCCCAAGTATGGATATTTTATGAAGGATTGTAAAAACGAGAGGGAAAGGAGTATATTAGCTTTTCTAGTGCCTATCTTCAGCCCGGAAAAGCCTTATAACATCACTCTTACCCTTGTTACCACCTTACTTCTTGCATACTCCGAGAAGAAAGTGGTGGATTGGGGGAGCATCATTGGAGAGTTGGTGCACAAGTTGGCAACCAACACTAAGCGCGGCCAACGTTCCTACATAGGGTCTTTCCTCTTCCACCTTTACGCATACGAAAACCTACTCACGGACGAAGATGACACCCTATGAACATCGCATCAGTTCATGTGGGAGCTCCAAACTACCGACTCGGAGCCAGAGATGGGCCATGAGGATTCGAAGGAGAAAGACGTAGTGGAGATGAGCAACGAAAAGCGGCCCGTGACCAAAAAACGGAAATTAATATTGGAAAATCGTGCGACGCGGACCAGGTCCGCCACCAAGTCGGTGGGAGGTGGAACCTCCCACCAGTTCCTTGGAGGACAATCCGGTGGACTCCATTATCCGCGACTTGGAGGGAGTACGGTCCCGGAAGGTGGACTATGAGCTACAAATGCACCAAGTAGGGGAATTGGTGGGCAACCCGCCGCGGGAGAGTTTGGTTGCCGCAATAAAGGAGGTTATCCAAGATCCGCGTCGGTTGCGGGAGCTGGAGCGTAAAGTGGACCACCTTACTGCGGAAAAGCGGAAGACCGCGGAGCGAGTGCGGAAGTTGGAGGCGGAGCGAGAGAAGCTCCTTAAGCAGGTAAAGGATACCACTCTCATGGTACAAAAGTTAAGTGATATGCTGGAAATCCCGGGGAACGTGTAGTGGAAAGCCAAGATGTTCAACGCGGAATTGAAGAATGCGGGCCACATTTCCGGGTCGAAGATGGTTACCTTCATCATGGATCAAGGGAGTAAGATGGACGCATCCTTGAAAGCAATGAAGGCCCTCATTGCTAGTTGCACGGAGTTGTTTCCCGTGATAGTTGAGTCATCGGAGGAGAGGGAGTCTTCATCCGACTACTCCGACTTGACCCCTCATGACATGGTGGAAATTCAAGGTGCCGCGGGGGAAGGTGGAAACCAACCTACGGAAGAGGTGGACCAGGTAGAGGACATCACGGCAATCACGGTCCTCCCGGTTTCCACCACTGAGGTGTTAGTTCCCAAGGCCACCCCAGTTTCTGCCGCGGTTGGTGAGGAAACCTTGGGTGATTGCCACGTGGCCGAGGTCTCAACTCCAATCCTTGCCACGGACTTCCAAGTGGTTGTCCGGGATCCGCCGCCACTTGCCATTCTTGCTCCGGAATTTCCGCCGGACAACCAACTGTCCGCACCACTGGCACCGGACGTTGCGGAAACGGTGGACCGCGTGGGAGTGAGGTCCGCGCCGAATGCTCACAATGTGCAAGTGGCGCCACCACGTGCTCCGTTTTTGGCAACGGACAGCGCGGACCACCGCGAGGAGCGGAAGCAGAATAAAAAGGAAGCCAAGTTGAAGAAGCGGAAGGATAAAGAGTAGATTTTAGTTAGGATTCCATTTTGGTTTGTTTTGGGCAAGTAGTTAGGTGGCCCCGGATTGTGCGCCTCGTCATTTTCTTTGTTTAGGTTTTGACCTCTCCATGAGGTGGATTGTCATGACTGCCACGTGGCCCGCGATTTCCGGCATAGAAACCATTGTATGTGGGCGTTAGTTTGGTTTTTAAAGGGAGAACACTTCGGTGTTTCTCTCATCATTTTACAATACAAGTGTTCTTTTGTTCAATTCGGACCTTATGCTTTACTTCACCTTTGGTTTGAGTTGAGTCTTGAGTACATGTGTAATGCAAGTGGTTCCTCTTTTCCGTACTTGAGGTTTCCGAGTTTTCCGCCATTCCCTATCATTGTGTAGGTTAGTTAGGTTAGTATTCCGCGATAGGACAGGGGGTCAGTAATACCCCGAGGTGCGTGTGGTTAAAACGCCCCTGTGTGAGCAGGTGATGGGCGGAGGAATCTTAAGCGCGGAAAGGAGGAAAGGATTGGCCGAGCAAGGGGAAAGAACCCCACCGTGGGGTTGTTGGGCAAGGGAAGTTCCACACACACGGTAGGTTCTTCCCCACTTACTCCGTCCAACTAGGGACCGACAATGAGCAGCAGTGGATAGACTTGTCCAATAGTAGGGGGAGAGTTATGGTTTACGCCTTCCGCTTGCCGTGACCTGGAGGTGGATCACACCGATCAGCAGTAACGGAATGGTCTAGAACACTCATGCACCTGCCGCGACTGGCGCTTGGTTCCCACCGCGGATGGTAGGCGTGGTAGCCCCATCCCTATGTTAGCCCCGCCGTCACGGAAATCAACAAACCTTAGGTCCTATCTTGTGTGACCTGTGGAACAGCACAAGCTACCCATTGTGAGGATAGGAGCGAAGATGTTGTGTTTCCACCTTTCTCGAGGGAGGATTCGGTTTCCACGTGTGGTATAGTGGAAACTGTGCCATCACGGAAAGCGGATCAGGCTGGTTTTGTAGACCCAAAACTTCCTCCACCTTTCCCCCCGTCAAAGGGGGGTGGCACGCGTCGGATACTTGAGCGGGACACCTTCCCGAGGGAGGGCTGCCCCCATCGAAACACTAGTCTAAGGGAGTAGTAGTTAGAAAGAGGAAGTGGAGATAGGGAGACAACCCTAAGAAATCAACTCAAAGGGTGAAATCCTGATGAACAACTACCAAGTCTCTCTGAGCATTCTAGCCTAAAACACTAGAATTATGGTCCTTGTGACACGGTCGAAAATCTAGTGGATAGTGGAAATACAGGTCATATCCGCTACCTCTATCGCGGAAACCTTATCCCGGAAGTCATGACCCGTAATAAGGAATCTTAGAATGGAGTGTATATAGTTGTTAAACTATGGATTCGGGACGCTGAGTCTATTGTTGTTACTACTCTAGGGTGGGAGCTTGTTCATACTTTGTGTTGTGTCCCTACCTCGGTCCACTACCGGGAAGGCGGAAATTTCCGTGCTATAATTTCCGTAATATCCCGGATTTCTTAATCCGATTTGTGTTAACTTAGTTTCTGGTGTTTCTTGTGTGTGTGTGTTAGTCAAATATTTCCTCTCTCTGGTATTGTAAACAACCGTAGGTTCTTCGTGGGAACGAACTTGGCACGGCTGTGACGTGTTACGCATTTATCAGGTTAATGTAATGAATACGCCACTACCGTGCTACGACAACTACAATACGGAAAGATGATGGGGGACGGTTACTAGCATGCCTAATGTAATGGTCGTCCACATATTAAATTCCTCACGCACCTCTCTATTTTCCAAAAGGCTAGCCTCCGAAGCTTGTACATTTAAATTGGAATATATATATAAGATCAAGATCTTGGCAATTTTAGAATTTTCTTGCGCTATTCCATAAATCTATAATTTTCTTAAAAAGTATGGAAAAATATTTTGCTACTTTCTTAGATAAATTCCAAAGACTATTCTACTATATCAATGTCATTATCACTATTTGTATATACTATACCAAATCTATTTCGTATTTTGTACTGTCAAAGATTGTTTCATACGTTGTGCATCATTGTGGCTTCCATGAACAAGTCATTTTTTTTTCATGTTTTCTCAATAAAAACAAATTTATTTGTACATCACATATTTTATCTATAATTGGAGCATCAATCTTCTATAAATTCATTTTTTTACTTCAACAATTCCAACTAATTTTTCCCCTATAGTTCAATTTTTTTTCATAATTCTTCTAGCTAGTTTGTTATCTGCTTCTACAACCCATTCATCTTCAATTTCTTCATTGTGTATACTAGTCTTCCCTTCATTGTGCATAAATTATGCAAGACTATGCAAATAGTTATAATATCTGGCATATTCTTCACAGTTATCTCTGATCGCTTCATTATTAGTCTCCATGTGACCTTCAAAATACTAAATGTCATTTTTTACACACATTCAAGTTGAAGACCAAACACAAATTCCAGTTTGCCTCCTTCTTTAATAATACAACAATTCCACCCTTACACAGGCAATACATTCAAAGCATGTAAAGCATGTATAAAAGCATGTATAATCCTAAGAGCAAAATCAGGCTCCTCCTCTTCTCCTCCATTGCAACCATGCTTGCTGAAATTCAAGGTACAAACAAGCAAAAACAAAAAGTGAAGCCAAGAGAACACTACACTAAATAGGTAGATTAGTGTTGGAAACACTAATAGTCGACGAAAACGCTAAATGTAAATTGTCTCTATAGTGTTAGAACACTAAATGTCAACTCTAACACTATTCGTACCAAGTAGTAACTTTAAATATTTACATGAGCGCATTTAGTGTTAGATGATATTTTGTAAATCTTGGAATGAAGAATTGAAGGAAGAAGAATATGAGAACCGCGTAAAAGGTATAATTTGTTCAAACCCTATTCAAACACTAATTGTAATATCAGTTGAAAATTAGTGTTTTAGGTAACTATTGCATCTAACACTAATCTTCATCTAACACTAATCTACCTATTTAGTGTAGTTAAGCCAAGAGAATAGTCAAAGTTGTGCATATATTAAAAAAAATCCGCACTTTCATTTTTTGGTCCATGGTTATTCCTCTTGGTGTACATTTGGTTTACACCTCGTGAGGGACCCAAGGCTTTCTAAAATGATTTTTCGAGAACTCGGAATGGGAAAAGCCATCTTCCATGGTGCATGGTGTAAACCGGCCCTAAATATGAATGGCACATTACGTGATGCACAAGATAATTACCTTCCGAATCCCAAGCTCTATTTTTGAAACATCTAACATTGCATGGCACGGTCAGCATCCAGTAAGCACTTCTGGACTTGGGACTGCAGGAATACTACAATGGCGGGATCCACTCCCTGTTCCCTATGCCGACCTTTTTATCCTCTCAGTGCCGACATTTTCACCCCCCATCTTTTACGAGTAATCGGAGCCTATGTCGTGTCCAATCCTGAGTCACGATATGTCTTTCCCCAATTTACAAATTGTGATTGCACCTTGTGAGAGATTTGCACACAGATAATCCTCTGGAAGGCTTGTTCACATGCCTGCATTTTATCTTTGTGATATTTATCGCCTCCGATGATCAAGTTGAAGGCAACCTTCTTATTGAAACAACTCTCAAGTCAACGCCATTACGAGGGGAATGGGGGGAAATGTTGAACTTCAGGCATGCATGTCGTTACTAATTAACCTGCCGCAGTTGATTCAGTCGAACCTTCGTGCATAAGAACTTCGAAAACCTCCTTGTGAGGTCAACCCAAATGCGGTGCTCGGATTCGAGGACCATGTCATCGACGTATTAGAATGTATATAACAAAACTTGACGTGCGCTTCTGAATTCACTTCATCTGCATCTCCCAGCTTCTTCCTACACATCTGCACTTCACTACGCACATAGCGCAAGTTGCAGTAGTTTGGAACTCAGCAGACGCAATCTTTAGTTCTGATTTCCAACTACAGCAATGGAGAGACTTAGCATTCTGGTTCTAGCCGCAGTGGCGGCTCTATTCGCCGTCGCGGCAATGGCCAGCGACGCAGACAACATCAATGACTACTGCCCAGCCGACCTCAAGAGCATGCTCACAATCAACGGCATTCCTTGTAAGAGCGCCAAGGACATCACTGTCCAGGACTTCATGTTCTCTGGATTCCAGAAGCCCGCCACTGTTGCCCCAGGTGGCATTGTCATCACCCCTGGCTTCGCTGGAGTCAACTTCCCCGGATTGAACACCCTGGGCCTCTCCTTGGCTCGCATCGACTACGACATGGGTGGCCTCGTTCCCGTTCACACTCATCCCAGAGCCACCGAGGTTTTGTTTGTGTTGAGCGGCGAGATCTACATGGGATTTGTTGACACCGCAGGGAAGCTGTTCGCTGCCACTCTGAAGGAGGGTGATGTGTTCGTCTTCCCCAAGGGTTTGGTGCACTTCCAGCTGGAGACAGGAAAGGGCAAGGCCGCATCCATCTCCGTGTTGGGAGCCCAGAACCCTGGCGTGCAGCTGATCGCTTCAGCATTGTTCGGAAGCGCGCCAGCTATCCCCAACGAGGTGTTGGTGAAAGGCTTCGGCGTCTCCAACGATGAGGTAGAAGAGATCAAGAAGACCTTCCAGCCTGCTCACTGAAAGTGCAGCTGTTCGTTATGGACCCGTAGTCGATAGGTTGAAGAACTCCTGTTTGTGATGAAAGTCTTCAAGACTAGCGTGAGGTTTCGCTTATAGAGGTGTAGACCAAGGGCTTCAGTATCACAGACAGCGAGGTGGAGAAATCAAGAGCATCTTTAAGCCCCATATGTAAATTTGTTGACCCGTGTTAGTAGTTTGTCGGGGTTGTATACAGGGAATTATTTGTGTGGAAGTTCGTAGAGAATCTGTTGAGGTGTGAATGCCCCATTCAACCAAAAAATTAGAGGAATCAGAGATAGAAACTGCTTTGCAGTAGAGATGGTGGATTCGCCGTCTTCTGTATTACTTTGAATGCTGATAGTGAATGGATCATACAATTCAAGCAATTTCGTGAAGTGTATGTTTGGATCTACTTGGGCGCATGCTGATCTCTTTCCAATAACTTCAGTAATGTATCGAATGCATCAAGTTTGCAAAATCAAGGAGCTCTGACCTGTGTACCAAGTTTTCAGTTGCGACCACTGGGCACCCACAGAAAATTGGAAACATTACATTAGGTAAATTGAGACTTCCATTGTCTCAAATCAATATATGGATGACTAAAACATGACGTTACCCTAAACATAAGCTATGGTATATTGGCAAGTCAATAATAATTAATCCAATCCCAAACTTAATGGTTGGTCAATAAAAACACATCATAGAGAGCACTTGAAACCAACTTCATCAAAAAAAATCAATGGAATGTAGGCTATTTTAGTATATGGAATAAACCCTTGATCCTTCAGCCTACAAAACTAGTGAATAAATACATATTGATTCCCAAGAAATTCAATAGAATGAACATGATAATTATTGGTTATATTATATATGGATAATCATCCTAACCCAAACTTAATAAAATTCCTAAGAATTCCAAATTCTAGCCTAGTTGTATTGAACTCACAATGCACATACACTTCCTAGTAATTTACTATAATATAAAATATGATAATACAATACTAGATCAAGTACACATGGGTTGGATATTATTAATGGTTGCTTACAACCAAACAACTTAAATTCTACCAAGTTCTCTTTGGCATGATTCACCTGCAAAGCAACCATTTTTGCAAATGTTATGGTACTTTTGAGGGATGGAGAGTGACCCACTATGATTTCTCCATGGTTTCCATGTTATGAATATAGAATATGTGTCTATCCAAGTTGGACCATGCTCAAAATCCACCCTCTAGCAAAAATTATGATTTGTATCCCAGCGTATGTAATGATGAAACAAATCTTCATTCCGTGTTGTTGGTATGTAGTACTCCACCTAAATCTGTCAAAAATGCAGACCAAAAGTTACAAAATCTAGTTGAGATCAACTTCTTGCCACCCAAACCAATTTAGCATATGTCTCATCTCTAGGATGCAAAAAAATATCAAATGTTCGAGATTGCACTATGTAATTGAAGCACAATAGAACTAGAGATTACACCAAAAATATACATATACAAAGACATATGAACAATGTTTAGAGTGAGATGATCATCCTCACCCCTTGCCTTGCCCTTTATTGTAATTTTCCTCCTTGATTCATACAATGCATGTGGGATTTCTCAACTCTCATTTTCCCACAAACCATATGGGTTTATTCAAAAGCTTATTTATTCTTGTACCTCTAACAATCATAATCTTAAGACTACAAGTAATAATCTAATGCTCTATCTTGAACACATCTAATCTTCTAATGCCAACACTCTCACTTTGCAAGTAGTAAAAGCATTTCAATTTCATTCCTTCTAATAGCAATTGTTATCTCTCTATTGCAAGTCCCATGTTTTCAAATGACATAGTTTTTATACAATTTCAAAAATTTATTAAAATGTGCCTCACTGGCCTTTTTTTCATCATGTTGGGGCAATATAAGGTTCTTCCATCATTCTCCAAACATATGGTGTGTCTTTGTGAGGTATATTTGCTCCTCTAAAAGCCGCCCATCTCCATCAATACCTAAATTTGATTGCATTCCTTCGTTAGAATTGTCTTGGGATGGAGGTGTTGAAGAACATCTTTTGTTTGTTGATCCTCCTCTTGGTGCTTAAATTGTAACTAGGTTATCTCCCACTTGGTCCTTACGCTCTTCAATATCTTCACCAAGATCAAATGAAGGTGATTTGGAAGATTTGTCCACCCCAACTACCCTGAGAGCCTCATTTCTCCCACTTGGATGCACTTACAGATCATTCCCACTACTCATACTATCATCTATGAATATAACATCTCACGAACCCCCAAACACGTTTAAAGTGCTATATCCAATGGATTATTTGTTCCCCGTCCCTTATTGTTGGGAAATGCCATCTTGAGTTGTTGCCCTTCAATGCATATTTCACAAATCAAAGTAGACGTGGTACAAGGAACTTTGCTAAGGTTCATACCACTCACCATACTTTGAAGTGCATAAACATGGTTTACATCCAAATGCCAAGGCTAACATTGTTGAAGCTCAAGTGCCCCATCTTTCCTCCATAATTGTATCGAATCAGCCACATCCGCTCCATGCACCTTTTTAAAGTTTATTTCGTACAAATTACCATAACGTAGTTCCATTGAAACCACCTCTTCATCCAGACCTCTCACGGTATATTCGTTTAGATACAATCATATTTTCAATTTATTCGTCAAAAGCTTGTTCACCAAGAGTAAATTTGTTTGCAACTTGGGCATATGAAAGTCATCATCGATACAAATTTTCTTGATATTTCTTTTCACCATCACCACAATAACAATGGAATCCATTCCAATCACTTCCACAATGCTATCATCACCCAAATAAATATTGTATGGTACAATTACCTCATGTGTCAAATGCCACGCTACAAAAAGTCATGTGGTTTGGTGCTCCTGAATCCATGATCCACTCACGGGAGGACACTAGCGAAAATCGTAAAAACAACGTGCGATAAAAAATAAGGTCTAATATATTCATTGTAGGTAAATTATGCAAAAAAATGTACATATATAATACGGGGTTTTAAAATAATGAAACATGTTTACATGTAAAATACCATCACATATAATGGCCTCCTTTATCTAGTCATTATATGTAAAATAGCGTGGAAACAATTACTAGGGGTAGCGGGTTTAGGGAAGGGTATGTGCTAGTGGATGAAAAAATGCAATTTTCTGTTGAAAATGCTTGGATGAATGGTTTGGCTTGCTTGAACGTTACTGAACCAACAGTTCCAATGTGGAGTTAATGGTCTCTACCCACATGCCAAGAGGTGCCTAAGGCAAAGGGGCATTTTACCCACGTAAACCCATAAATCCACCAAAAATTTATAATAACTGATAAGGTATATTAAAATACAAGCATTTACCTTTATTTTGAAAAACACCATACCTCATAATTTTTTTTGCAAGGTAAACAACCCCCCGATAAATAGGTCCTAAGCGCACGTGTATGCATTAATTAAAGAGGGAGTGACCTCCCCATGGATCCACTTACACATCACCTTCAAATGTGTTCCATGTTGCGTTACAAATGCATAGTCAGCATCTTCTTTGATGATCTTAGCATTTTTTTTAATTTTTTTTTTGCCTTATAGCAAAAACGTGTAATGTGGCCTAGTTTGCCACAATAGTGGCACCTCTTGAAATATTTATGCTAAGATGAATTGCTTGCTTTGCCTTGATACAACAGCATTGCGGCATTATCACTTTGGGGTTCCTTCTCTTTTCTCTTCAACATCTCATTCATCCAATATTTTATATTTTATTCTATAGTCAAATTCTTCATTAGCATTTTCATCCAAGGTGGTGATCAAGTATATGTACAAGGGTGACAAACTCTCGAGCAAAGTCATGACAACATCTTTGTTTCTCATGGGTACTTCCAAGCAAGTGAACTAATCCGCAAGTGCCTTAACCTTGTTGATAAGGTCCAACAAGTCATCACCTTCTTCTATCTTGCCGTGAAGAACATGTAGCAATTGAACAAAATGTTCGACAAACTCCTCATCTCGTGGATGTTACAAAGGGCCTTCAATGCCTCCATTGGTCTTTTATAAATTCTAATGTGCACAAGTTGATTATCCGCCAAATTAAGCACAATGATGAACATTGCCATTTTTTCACACCTTTGGTATTTTTTTCTTCACTTTTGGATCAATGTTGGAAGGTGGAGCTACCTTGGATTCATCCGCAATGTCCCAAAGGTCCACGGAAGCCAATCCCATCTCTAATTTGAACTTCCAAAAGTTGAAGTTCTCTCCATTGAATTTCTCAATGGCTCTAGCACCTTCGTCTTCAAGTGATGTCATATTACACTGAAAGCTTATAATATACTCTCTATTAACTTAAATCAACTTTTTCTAAGGTTTTATATCCACTCAAAGGCTTCACAACCCTCAATCAACCTTTCTTAAGCTTAAAAAAAAAACCCCTCGCACCTCAATCTACTCAAGTTAGATCCTCTTACTTGGTACAACTTGGCACAATCCAAATGCACATAGAGGATAGCATAGGAACAAATAAGAGAGTTCAACACTTACAATGTATGCCACGTTGGGGATAGATGCCAATGGTTTTTACTGTAAACACACGTGTATCATGTGTTCATGTATTTATGCAAGGTTGACTACATAATGCTTAACACCTTCATGTATGCTAACATAATTTTAAACTACAACAAGGTCGTGCACATCATACCAAGATCATATAGGGTTGCAACTATTGTTGAGCACTCATAGACAAAATTATATAATTAGAATGTGATGTTAGTATATTGTTGATATATAAATATTATGAAATTTCAATATATGTACTAAGTAATTGTAGCTATTTTGACGTCCACTTACTAACATTCAAGATGCAATAATATATTAAGGCTTATTCCTAGATCTACAAATGCTAGATTATTTACATGGTGTTAGACCCCTTGACAAGATGTAGAGCATGAATTCCATGGTAATAGGGTGCATTTCTTAAATGTCAAATGTCCCCTTGCATTCCAATTACAGCCAGATTATTCAAATTCCACAAAATATATACTCATAGCTCATGTTGTTGGTCATTGTTCATATATTATTGTTCACCGCTAGCTTCCCCCAAGGGAGAGGTATTGTTTTCTCTAGTGTGTACATTGAGAGAGGCTATTAATAATTTTGAAACAAATGTAGATTCACAAAAAAGGGCCCTGAAATTTGGAATTTTTTTTATAATAGATGTGCTAATTTCATCCAATTTACAATTCCATCCATTGTTGTCATATGGTGATAGCTCCCAATGACTTGTATACGCAATGAAAGCCTATATATTCATGATTTATATACTTGTGTATGTAGTGGAGGCATTTATTACATTATATTGAAAAGATTAGTATAAATACATGAGTCCATTTTATAGCCTACCATTAGTATGTATACATTTGTTTTCCTCTATAAAAGACTTGTATATAGGGGGTTTGATTTCATAATCACCCATGCACGTCATTGCCAATGAAGAGTCCATCCCTTGTGCATCCAATGACATAAACCCAATTTGTGTCAAGTCCAATTTATGACAGTTCTAGATTGGACTTGACACATGTAAAATGAGTCATGTTGCAATGATCACTTGTTCAAAATAGGAAGCGTGTTCTAGGACCACATTTTCTAGTAGTGAGTGTTCGTATCATTGAAGTGCTTTGTGAGTGTATTTTATTTATCAACAAAAAACCACCATTTGATTTGAATGGGTGTGTAAAAATTATAATAAAAAAAAGGAGGAGAAGAAGAAGCTTATAAACTTACATGAGATAATAAGGCAAATGAGGCTTCCTTAATCATAAATCTAATAGAATTTTTGGCTCCTAATCAACAATATCGTCACCCTAATTCAAGGGATGAGTGATACATGTTGAGTTAGCCATCACCTTGATGACATTTGGGTTAGTCACCTTCACAAAATTCAACCTACACCCATCATCCTCCATAATTAGGAGTGCTACCCACCGAGCCCTAACATGCTTGATTTTTATGAACGAGCTAGGAAAATTTGGAGGCAGCCTGTGACTATGAGGTGCCGACCAACTTGTATTGTGGGTATTGAACTATAACAAAAAGTCAAGTCGACAACATTTTATCTTACCCATAACCACTTTAGAGACAGGATGCAATCAATATTGGCATTAGACTTGATTATCATTGGCAAATGATCCATGTAGAATATGCTAGTAATGTCATCCATTTACACAACATTGAATGCTAGAATAGTTCCCCCTATAACACCAAATTGGGAAGAAGAGAATCTTAGATTTCAAAACTTAGATCAACGCCTTCCTCAACTTTGATGTTAGTGATTTCAAATTCTTTGATCATGTTTTGCAATTGCCAACCTACTCAAGCTTCTAATGCTCGAATCCATCGGCTAGATCTACAGGGCTAGATGTGTTCACATTATGCCCCCTCCCCACTTGACATTAGCTAAGCCTAAAAGTGGGTTCTTAAAAATGAGCGTTCACACCATCGACATTATCTAGTGCCGAGCCTAGTTGGCAAATGATGTGGCATGGCTTAAAAGTGGAGGTTTTAAGCTAAAACTACCGACCCTCCCATCGGTACCTAGACATGAGGCAAGAATGTAGGACCTCTAAAAGTGTTGCCTCCCGCTCTTGTGATTGGTTGCTTTTAGTCTTAGCTATGAGGGCACGAGGAGCTCCATTAACAAAAACCGATGGTAAGTTAGTGCGTTCACACATCCTGCTGGCAGGCGCAGGGAGCCTACTCCGGATTTGGCTCCCTGCTGAATTCGTAGGCAAACTGTTGAGTTCACATGGCAGTTTGCCTACGAATTCAGCAGGGAGCCAAATCCGGAGTAGGCTCCCTGCGCCTGCCAGCAGGATGTGTGAACGCACTAAGTATTAAGGCATTTGGGGATGGGACAAAAACTATCCAACATTCATTGGTTGGTAGATAAAACAATGAACATGTGTGAAAGCTACTTAACTAAAACCTACTTGGAAATCTCCTTTGTAGGTGCATTGGGATAGCCGGACGTGCCCGCTATAACCGAGGGAGCTTTACCAGGGTTATAGGGAAGTCTTTGGTTATTTGCTAATGTCAAGTGGGGAGGGGGCATTAGCCTCATCTACTTTAATTCTCCAGTGGCCACTTTGCTTTTCCAACTAGTGTGAACACGTAAGTTAATATTGTAGCGTGAGCTTCCAGAATTTCTGGCTTTTCAGAAGTCAAATTGGAACAATGGGAAGGATCCACTCTGTCTGTACCATATGCCGACGTTTTCTCTCCGCTACATATATACCGACCTTTTACCCAGAGAGATTCACCACACCTGCGTAATTTTGGGTTTGAGACATTTACTTCGATCCTCTCTCCTCACTCGTGAGTCCAATGAGAAGAAGCCAAGCTGAATGCGGATATCAAAGCACGTCTCAAGTCTAACTGAACCTATATAACAACCCTGATGATACTTCTTCATCAGTGTGCTCATCTCCGATACTTCTGTCCAGTTCTCTCTCTAGCTCATACTCTTCGAACAAACTTTGGTGAGTCGCCCCCTGAGTACCGTTAGCTACTTTGGCTGCAGTGGAGTGATGAATTTGCTTTCGTGTGTCTAGAAGGTTCACTATGTTCTTTTGATTTGATAGGGTAACATATTGCATAAATTGATGAAACTTTGAATGCGACGGACCTGTTTGTAGGCTTGCTTCGCAGTGCAATTCGGAGTAACATTAGCGATAGACATGAAAAGGTCATCTGGTTCGTTTAAACCTGCTAATAGCATACAGATCAGTCATATAGACTTCATCAGAAAGCACTCTTGTCATTCCCTAATAATACTTTCTGGATCGTGTCATCAGTTCTCACTGCATTTCTTAACTCTTTAGTAATTTTACGTCATTGACAGAAACGGTACTATCAATTGCAGTACTAACTCCTTAGTTCCTTTGTACTGCAGATCCCCAACGATAGCAATGGCGAGACTCTTCCTGGTTTTTGCCGCAGTTGCGGCTCTCTTCGCCGTTGCTGCCGTGGCCAGCGACGCAGACAACATCAATGACTACTGCCCAGCCGACCTCAAGAGCATGCTCACCATCAACGGCATTCCTTGTAAGAGCGCCAAGGACATCACTGTCCAGGACTTCATGTTCTCTGGATTCCAGAAGCCCGCCACTGTTGCCCCAGGTGGCATTGTCATCACCCCTGGCTTCGCTGGAGTCAACTTCCCCGGATTGAACACTCTGGGCCTCTCCTTGGCTCGCATCGACTACGCCAAGGGTGGCCTCGTGCCCTCCCACACCCACCCCAGAGCCACCGAGGTTCTGTTTGTGTTGAAGGGAGAGATCTATATGGGATTTGTTGACACCGCAGGAAAGTTGTTCGCTGCCACTCTGAAGAAGGGCGACGTGTTCATCTTCCCCAAGGGTTTGGTGCACTTCCAGCTGGAGACAGGAAAGGGCAAGGCCGCCTCCATTTCCGTGTTGGGAGCCCAGAACCCAGGTGTGCAGCTGATCGCTTCAGCATTGTTCGGAAGCACGCCAGCCATCCCGAATGAGGTGTTGGTGAAGGGCTTCGGCATCACCAACAATGAGGTAGAGGAGATCAAGAAGACCTTCCAGCCTGCCCACTAAAAATGTAGCAGTTATCAAAATAAAATTTAGTTTAAACAATTCTATTGACTTTTAGTGATCATCCTGAGATGGAAATACAGAAACCACGTGGATACTCTCTTTGAATCCAAAGTGGTGGACAGAGCAGGACACTCCAAAATTGTACATAGCTTTCACGGTAAATAAGATTCCCATCTTTGAGTTCTGGATACGAATGAGCACTGTGATGTCCATGCTGTCGATTATATTCGTCTGCATCAGGAAGGTTGGTTCACTATAGACAACTGATATTTTGCCCAATTCTAGAGTTGTTGGCTGAATGCATCACTTCTGTAAAACGCAATTTCAAATGAACAACCATTACATTATTCCGGAGGATAAAATATTGGGCTTCAGCGGAGGTCGAATGTATCGTTTTTAACTTTTATTTATTGCATGAGCTTGATTGATTACTTAATTTGACCCGTTTGAAACTGAAGGGTAGAGACATTCATATCCACCAAACACCCAACCAGCTGAAATACTTGTACGTCCCTTATTCACTGTACATGACTATTGCTCAATACCCGTGGCACTCGTCTGTGCAATGAATCGCCTATTCGACTCTTGGGAAATGAGGTAGGCCTTTGGATGTAAACCAGGGCTTGTTTCAGCAAAAAATTATTATTGTGTAATTTAGCACTTGAAAGCTGAAGAACATAGCAAAAATATTGAACACACATTAGTCTCAATTCAATATTTGAGCTTTTTAGAATTGTTTACTTCACAATCAATGATCATTTGAGTTTTGTTTAAGGTATAACCCCAAAAGTATTGCAGTAGCTACGTCTCTGATAAACTCTTACAAGATTTATAGAATGAATGTCTGGGGAAGGTCTATTTAGCTATCCAAGGATGCAAGAATCTACATGATCTCGTTGCGGTGCAAGCGTTCATTTGCAGTTAGTTAGTTGGTGCGCCTTGAATTTCTTTAGGATTTTGATACCAGCAACAATCCTGCAAATTACTTAAAAATCAGCTGGCTTTCAAACATCCAGGTTATTGCAAACCATTTCCAATGCATGGCCTTGAATGTGTTGTGAATTCAATGCAATTTGTATGCTGATTAAACATTGTTATTTAGTATTCCATGTCTATTAAAAACACTAGGGATCTGTCATAGTGGAAACTATTCGTTCCTTTCTGAATTGCACTTAAGTTACAATAGCCAGCCCGTGAAAGTGACACAAATTGCTCGTATGATCGCAACGATGGCATGGCTGTAATTTCCTATATTGTTTGTAGTTTATAAACGGCCCTCGAGGGCACATATTAACTTTATTTTATTTGAAAACTTTGAAACACAAAATCAATGCCACACAAAATACCTGCCATGTGAACGCATGCCACAGTATTAGAATGCAGGCCCGTGTGATCCTGCAAGATGCCTTATTGGGCCATCCTACACCTGCCAAAATTGGTTCCGTCATGCCGACCAATGCGACCTGTCCACTCCATCCATGCAGACAATATCACCTCCAGGAATGGCATTCAAATTCACATCGATGGCTGGAGGATCGGGTCACGACAAATTAGCATTCGAGATGGGGAAAAAAAAATCTTCAATTGCTGTGCATGACTGGCAGGCAGAGTTTGTCTCCATGTGGTTATTGTGGTTCAAGATTTGAACTGGAAATTTTTCCAAGATTGGAGAGAAAAATATTTACAACTTTGAGGATAGGTTTTTTACCTATTAACTTGCTGGGCATACTGCTTTTTGTTGAAAACTTTCAACACGAGATCAAATGTACATCAGTCATTATAGGCTTCGAGAGTAATTACTACAATGCACCTTTATTACCTTCGAATAATACTGTGTGTGCATGGTGATGTTTTTTCAGTACCCAGATCAACACCACCGCAATAAAGTTCGGCACACCTATCCCTTCGTGGCAATAAAGTTTAACCTTGCTGTACCAACGATGTTCCGGCTGACCATTTTCCACAGGAGATCGCCTGGAAAAACTCGACCTTTTGGCAGGGGCAAGCTGGACGGATTGCAAAGATCACAATTCGGGTATAATGGGGCAATACTCCCTAATCAAATGAATATTTAACCAGTGTATATAGAAATGACATGATGAGAGGCAGTAGCAGAAGATTCTCCCGTCACTTTCTGTGTCCTGCTATTTCCCCTGGCTTCGCTGGAGTCAACTTCCCCGGATTGAACACTCTGGGCCTCTCCTTGGCTCGCATCGACTACGCCAAGGGTGGCCTCGTGCCCTCCCACACCCACCCCAGAGAGCCACCGAGGTTCTGTTTGTGATGAAGGGAGAGATCTATATGGGAATTGTTGACACCGCAGGAATGTTGTTCGCTGCCACTCTGAAGAAGGGCGACGTGTTCATCTTCCCCAAGGGTTTGGTGCACTTCCAGCTGGAGACAGGAAAGGGCAAGGCCGCATCCATTTCCGTGTTGGGAGCCCAGAACCCAGGTGTGCAGCTGATCGCTTCAGCATTGTTCGGAAGCACGCCAGCCATCCCGAATGAGGTGTTGGCGAAGGGCTTCGGCATCACCAACAATGAGGTAGGGGAGATCAAGACCTTTCAGCCTGCTCATTATATTGCAGCAGATTACTAGCAGAAAACATAATTTTTTAAAACCCTCATTTTCCGTGATCGTCCTGGGAATATGTGAGTTGGAATTGCATAAACGGTGTGGATACTGTTAAGAGGGAAAGCCAAAGACGTGGACAAAGCAGGGCACAACAGAATTGCATTGTAGCATTCATGGTAAATGACTCCCTTCGTTGAGTTCTGGATTCAAATAAGTACTTAATTTGATGTCGATGGTCTCGATCTTTCTCGTGTTCATCAGAAAGTCTCATATACCACAGGCTAAGCGATGTTCTGCTTGATGCTTAAGTTGTCGCTTTAATGCAACATTGTTTAAAATTCACTTGCAGATGAATAGGTTTTACATTATGCTGCTGAGTAAAACTTTGGCTCTAGAGGAGGATTTGATTTGCGATAAATTACTAGTTACGTGAAGATAGTTTGCACCATAATCTTGATTATATGTGCAGCTTAATATAAATCGAAACTTAGTATTATTGGTAAAGTGTAAGATAGACATATATATCTATCACTCCCTCAACCACTTGAAATAGTTATCCTTCTTATTCATCACGCCATGTAATGAATATCAGTTGTCACATCCATGACATTCTTTACATCACTAGGTAACATGGAGTTTTTATTCTCCAAGCTGACTGCACATATAGACCGAAAGCAGAATCTTGACATGTCAGTGAATGTCATGGGCATTGATCTTCAGCAACAAAATCGCAATCTACTCACTGGAGACACAGTGACGGTGGAGTTTAAAACAGCCAGCCATATTGTTACAAACGAAAGATTGGCATTGTAACACTGGTTTAGAAAACCAAGATCCAAATAAGTATGGATTACATAAGCATGTACAAGGAGTGGATGAAGAGCTGCTATGCTGCTGGAAGTGCTCTACACCCGGTTATCTCTTCAATGCATCGTCTCGAGAGCAGCAAGGATGCGTGTTCTTACTTCTATGAGGGTTTCCTGTTTTAGATCTTCCAAATGCAATGGACGATTTTGCAAGTATTTTAGAGCTACCACGTTGGAAGACTTGAGCCATATATACTTTCGAAGAATGTTCGTAATTGTGAGAAAGTTCATCACAGTAAGTTCTATTATGTGCTTACAATCAGGAATTGCTCCTTCCTCCTCACGCTTGTCGAAGTATCACATACTCTAGATAGTTGCTCCTACAGGTGAGGGAGTTTTCAAACCGAACCCCCTTAGTACTTACGAGAATGTGCTCCAACAACGGGAAGGCTCACGTTACCGACAACTGAAGGTCTCTGTCGAATTTGGAATTGCCGTTGCATTGATATCCTTTGGGGAACTGATATATTGTGTACAATGTATCGTCAATGGAGAACAATTAATGCTTAAGCTTCGTAAGGTTGGTGTTGACAGGGACACATATATTAACTTGTAAGGTTGTCATCACTTTAATTTGAAGATGCGACTGTTGGGGAAGTTGGGGAAGGAACTATCTGTTACCCGCAATTAGAATTGGAGACCCCCTATCGTTTGAATGTGGCAAACAATACATCCAATCTGACAGTAATGAGGTTAGTGCACACTGACCAAACCCTTTTCAACATCGCAGATTTGGTGTCTGCAACCAACTCAACAAGATTATTGTGGCCATACTTGACATTTTCCATGTTGCCGCTGTAATGTACAATGGAATTTTACTTCTTTGAGATTGCAAGGGGGGAAATGATGAGATGAGGTTGGGAGGGGAAGAGCTGGTACTTCTCCTTTTGCAATTAGTTTCTGGAGATCAGGTCGGATGCAGGAAGTGTTTGATTAATTTTTCTAACGGTGTTTGATTAATACGCAGTGTGCATGCATTCATCAGGTCATTCTTATAGGAAAGAAGTTAGATCCCGACGCTTGATTGCCGACTCCCTTGGGTTTTGCTGCTGGCATGAACACATTATTTTATTTAATACTACAATTCTTGCAAAGCAATCCAGTATTTCTGGCTTTTGGGCTGCCAGAGTGGAGCACTACCAAATGCCAATGATCCAGTCTGAAAGATATATATGTGTGTATATGCCTGCATGCATGCATGCATCCCAACGTTTTCTCCGCTCTATTGACCTTTTACCCAGTTTGCAAACATTTGTGGATTCAACAAGAGTGATGAGGGCTGCGATGCTCATCTAATTACTGTTTAATAGAATTTGTAGTGGTTTCCTAATATGTGAAAATCGTAGTTCTAATGAAGAGCCAGTATGTTAACTCTCGGCCGCCTATACAAAGTTGAGAATTTGAGAAATTAGGAATTTACTACCTACTTTAAGTTTCATGGAGATTGCAGCCCCCACGGATATAAATGCCTGTTGACATAGGCATCAGTTTCTTAGGTACTTCGGATTTTCTATCACCTGCTGAAAGTGATTCATCTGGTTTCTACATAATGCTAGGCGAACATCCGGAAATTGACAATGATAGGCAAGCTCCGTAGGTCATCCTGAAGAAGTCTAGCTGAATGCGGAGTTGAAGGCCCGTGTCAACCTATATATGAAGTCTGATAACATCTTGTGTACTCATCATCTCCTTACAAAAGCTTCTACCGTGAAGACTCCATAATTTCAGAGCTACATAGAACAGGACCCTGCTATTCCTTCGCAGTCCCGTCTTTGGTGAGCTTCAATCTTCCACCCTAAACCATCATACTTTTGGGATGCCAAATTTCTGACTCGTTAAATTTCTTAAATCTGCGTGTTTCAGTGCAGTGTGTCTCGAAAGTCTGCTGTTTCTACTTGAAGAGACAACACACTACAGATAACTGTCATGAAAGTATCCTTCCTAGATCTGCAAAATTGAGTTTCTAGAGAGCTAATTCACGCGCGCCTGTCTCACCTTCTCAGTTCCAAACCATGGAAGACAAAACACAGCTTCAGAGAAAGGAAAACGAAAAATATATCATTGACAAGTTTCTTCTTGCTAAGATCTTTACAATCGAGTTCCTAATGCACTTCACTCGCCGTGTCTAGAAGCTGAACCTGTGTCAAGTTCTTAATTCCACACCACAGGAGGTGACACACGGATTGAAAGAAAGAAAAATTTCGAGAAAGACAATCGACCTTCTTCTTTCCAAGATTTGCACAGTCAAGTTCCCAGAGCGCTGATTCACGCGCGCCTGTCTCACATTCTCAGTTCCACACCATGGGAGGCGAAACACGGCTTCAACCACACCAATAGGAAAATTTAGGGTAGTGAAGATAAAAATCCATCATAAACTTAATGAAATATGATCTAGAGGTTTGAACTTCTTTTCTTTTCAACTCATGATCTTCATTCAAGGACATTTAGATTAATTTACTTGCTTATTCTCTATATAATGGCCTTTCAACATGCGCACAATTACTAACTGATTTAGCAATGTTTAAGAAAACCAAAATAAAATTGAAAATCTGCCCATATTTCTTCTAAATTTTGGTAACTATTTTCAAGGTGCACCCATGTACATTGCACAACAATTTTGTGGAAGGAGAAGCCCTTCCACGTGGACTCAATGCTATAGCCTCCCTTCATGTAAATCAAGAGCAACTAATTTTGTTACTCCTTCATGGGTTTTATATGAAGATATGTAAGATTACTACACCGTTTATGGTATTTAGTGTCATGTGCAGTAATTGTGAAGGGCCTAAACTAGATGTTTAAAAATCTCAAAGTATCACGCCCACTAATTGTCAATATGATTTCATTCGTCAACATAAGTAACATTTTTAAGTGAATAAATATCTACATTATGACACTTAGAGTAGCACATTGGATAGTTTAGACGATAGCCTTGCATTTTAGTATGCAAGGGGAAGATATAATTGAGCATACTAATGGCAAGTGTCATTTGTGTACACTTGAGTTATTTGTAGGCGATTGTGTAACATAGGCATGCACCTCATAACACTATTAGCATACTCGTGCCAAGATATTAGTAAGGGCACATAAACACCAAGTGTCATGAGGTGACACTTATGATGAAGTTGTTATAATAATCATCAAGGGAACCTAGCATACACCTCAAAATAGGGTAAGTGACACTATTGGGCATGTGACACTAAATACCATAAATGATGTAGTCTGAACTCATGCCCTCTTGGTCCAAGGTTGCACCTATGCATATAATTGATATTTAAGTGAAAGTAGACTAAGTTCAAATTCAAAATTACAACATGTTGAATTCTATCATAGGATCCTCGTGCAAAGTTGATTAAGATAATATTAGAGAAATTTGTTTTATTTAAATTAAATTACTTACCCTTACATTATATAGATGTAACACAAAGGAATAGAAATATGATTTTTTAACATATTTTAATAGAAAATATTTAAGTAAATATAAAGGATTCACATATCTCTCATGAAATTTAGGTGTATTTGAAGTGTATCAATGGATCCATCTATAGAATTGAAGCAACCAAAATGTTAAGATTTGAGAACATGTCTAGATATTACTTGGATATGAGCTATATGACTTAATAATGTCCCATGTCATCCCCGCACCATCTGCTCAACACTACACCATTGATGGACTCACATAACCCAACGCCCTCGCTACTCATTGACCTTCCCAAAATGTATACTAGATCTATATGTTGATATTTGGAAGAGCTCACCAAAAACAATTGATTTTTCTTTATTAAAGTTCAAATTTCAAGCTCTTAGAAAATGGGATTTAAGTATATTTGGAGTCATACAAAACTTTTGGACAATTCCAACCACAAATATGACGTAAAGTAAATTGCTAAACAATACAAATATGGTGGTTGGCAAGCATGGAATACAAACATTTGAAGTTGCAGTTGTTGTGTTGTTGCTTATGTTATTGTTGTTTGATGCTATGTTCCCCACAAGTGCACATCTCTTATTATTATTTAACAAGTGCTTTGTCCAACTATACTTAAATGTCAGCTTTGCTTACTTATATGAGGATCATGAGGTTCCCTTGCATGGGCTTTGCCTCACCAATCATATAAATATTATTTGTATGTCATCCAAGTTTACAACCTTCTTTAATAAGGTTGCAATTTCTAACACTCAATAAGCTATGTTTCTAAGTTGGTTAAATGAGAGTGTGACTAGAGCATGAGCAAGCTCATGTGAGTGGACCCTCCGAAACCTATTTTTGTGGATTTATTGGTTTATATATAGGGTTTCCTCCAAAACTTTGGGCAGCCCAAAAAAAAATATGTTACGGCTTGTGAAAACATTCGTTTTTGAGGGGCTACCCAAAAAATATTCTATTTGATGTTGCTTGACAAATTCCTTGTCATTATTCTAAAAACAATGAAAACACACAACACTGCATTGTTGACTTAATTTTGTTCAAGATTTGGATTCCAATACACATCTCCCATGGCCAAGGTATGAAATACCTACTCCATCTTCTCATCACAATATGTATATGCAAACAATTACATCTAGCTATGTTGATCCAAAAGATGTATCAAATCCAAGGAAAATCACATGGCTTTTTGTATTCATAATTTGTCCAAGGTGCCTTGCATATATCATATACTTTTCAAGTAGGAAATAGTGTGTTTCCACTTTTGCACAATAATTTGTATTTGTCATTTTCAAAAATCTATAGTTGCTGATGGAGAATTGTATTTTTCAAAACACAATTCATTGTGTAATAAAGCATTATGTATTATGAAATGTATTAGATGTCACACAACAATACTAACATCTTGGACTAACCCGTGCAAATGAATTGATAACCACTCAAATTTTGTCCACTACAACTTAAACCATAGGACGATGGCTAAGAAGTTTTGCAGAGAAGTAGGGCTCTTAGTGTTGTTGTGAATGAACTCATCATCTTTCTTGTCCACTTGCAACGGCAATAAAACAAAAAAAATTATAAATGTGTTAACATGGAACATATGGTTGTCTCCCATCAATGTTGAAGTTGTGTATCTTCAATAAAAGTTATGCACACGAGCATATGGGTTACTTGCAAATTGTGATGTGATAATGCTCATTAGGGGTAGTGCTATCATGGTTGTATACAACATAGATATGCTATGTGTAAGGGAAGTCAGGTCCACCTTCCCACAATGACCATTTTGTACAAACTAGCAAATGTCATTTCGATGGTGATGGGGTGTACCATTCGTTGGTGATGCCAAGTGCCATTCACTCAAAAGTTGCGAAAGAGATCTCTATGAAATCACCTACAAAAGAGATGTTGCTAGTTTGGGTGTTTGTCCAAAGGCTCCCTTAGCACTCTTACACAAAAAGATTAAACATTTGTAATGAGCAAACATGAAAAATGCTCGAAATGGGTTTGCCCTTGGCAGGATACCTTTTATTGCATGTTTCTAAAAAGATGACAAAAAATGATGTTTGCTGGATGATCTTGTAGAGCTCCTCTTTTCAGATCTTTAGGCTTAGGAACCCTCAAGACTTGACAAGTGTTGCTATGAGACAACACCTACGCAAGGATTTCCAAGTGTTATTTCAAAGCTCCTCAAAGCAAATGTTGGACACAACATATTACAAATGGACCTCTCACCAACCCCCAATTAAGGGTGATGCAAACAAAATGGCACGTCAAGCATTATTTAAACATTGCTCTTACACATTCTTAGAGCAATTTTACATAGAATCACATAAATATAGCCCCAAAAAATTCCTAGAAATTTTGTGTCATTGACAACGTCCCCTTCTTAAGTGTTTTTTTGAACTACATTTGTTGATCTTGAGCACTACTGCTTTAAAAAAAAAGTGACTACAACTTTACAAGAATCGATGAAATAAAGGTGCCACATGTAGCACTATTTTTTTTGGGTGTTTTTTATTGAGAGCTCCACTGATTTCATTCTACACAAAAAAGAATTGTCACAATTTGATTGAGGTGGCTTTGGAAAATCACCTAAAAAACATAGCACCCATTTTCATGCGTTTTTCTTAAGTTGCATTTTTAAGATGCATTGTTGAAGCAATAATGCTCAAGATTTGACAATAGTGGCTTGAAAAAAACACCTTTTTCAAGCAACTTCAATGCCAAGAAAGGAAAAATGTTGGCAACACATTTTTCCAAGCATTGTTTTCAAGCTAGCCTTATATTTTTCCTAAGCATTTATTTTGCACACTAAGTAGCTCCAACAAAATGCCCAAAAAGGAAGTGTCGCCAACGGTTCCCTTTTCCCGTGTATTTTTTAAAGGTAGGTGCATGCATTCCTCATTGATTCTCTTATAGATTTTGCAAGTGCAAGTCTACCAAAGTACCCAAAAATGGGTTGCCATAAACAACACTTTTTTTTCAAGCATTTGACCTAGCATTTTTTCAAGCATTTCTAGAGCATTTGTTCTCAAGGATGCACATTGTGTAGGCCCAACAAAATAATTTTTAAAAAAAATAAAAAATAACAAAAATCCGATAGCAATAAAATAAAATAAAGTGCTTGTAGTGGCACCCCCTTCTGAGGAGTTGTTTAAAGCTATACACAAAGCATTACAAGAGACTTTTGAGTGGATAGGCTTAAGATTTGATACGTGAAGTCTAGAAACCTCCGACACCTTTGCCCAAAATGTTCCCATGGTGACATTAATTGCCTACATATCTCCATGGAAGAATCTACTTTGGAGCAATCGCTTCTTTAGAGAGTTTAAGCAAACAAGAAAGGAATTTCTTGAAGCTATACTTTAACCAACATATTGGAGGCCTTAAGGTTTCTTATCATTTATTGATCAAGGTTATTTCTTTCTCTTTCTAACACTTCAATTTGGGTATTTTGCCATATTCAAATCCAATGTAGATGAAGATGTCAAATTTTCTCTTCATAATTTACTATGTCAACTCCCAAAACGTTGTTTCAGAAAGGAATTGTCGCCATTGACACACTCTTTTCTAGTACTATTGCGTAGCTTGCATTCATGGTCATGAGTATTTCTTATTCGTTAGAAATGTGAGTTGATAACAATACTTAAAAAAGGGTGTTGCTAGAGTTCACTGTGACATTCAGGGGATTCCAAAACCTCATCCATCTTATGACGTTCAACTATTCCTTATTGTCCACCTCTAAAATGATTGTGTCACCACTGTTGCATCCATTCTAGCCAATAATATAAAGCATCAACTAGTGTTTTGTGGAGCAATTACAAGTCAATAGTGCATCTTTGGAGTCCCAAAAAAATAGCCAAAAAGAAAGTGCCAATGGTGACACCCCTCCTTCGACCACCTTTTGGGAGCTCTATATATGCACTCTTGAGAGTCTATGATCAAAATAATGGTTGAAACATTGTGTTGGCGGTGACACCCCCATTTTGGCTTTTTTTTAGGCCTCAAATGGTTGTAGTCTTAAGTTCCCTTGCTCAAAAGTGCAAAATCATGTGTCTGAAAAATGGTTGAAATAAGGGTGTTGTCATTGTTTCAACCATGTTTCAGCCATTTTTTGAATGTATGATGTTGCACTTTTGACTTGTTATGCTCAAGACTACCATTGTGTACCTCCAAATAATGGCAAAACAAAGCTAAAATTTTATAGTCTTGAGTAGATGTGCTCAAGGAGGCAAGATGGCACCCAAAACATAATGGCTAAAATAAAAGGTGTTGGCAATGACACCCCTATTTCACTCATGATTTGAGTTTAATCTTGCTTTATTGAGCAATGCAATTTAAAACTGCAAGATTACAATTGAAAAAAAATGATTGAAATGGGGGTGTCACCACTTTATTTTTCCTCAATTTGGATCATTTTGGGGATTGATAGTTGAAACTGTGGTGGATCATATCAACAAGTAATGGTGGAAATCACATTTTCAAAGATATTGTTAGGGTGTATTAAAAATGCACAAAAAACCAGGTGTAGGACATCTTGCACAATAAATGAATATCATGCTAACATCTTATACTTGCAATAGGATTGCTTGATATGTAGTAAGCACCAACCGCCAAGAATCGGGGCACCATCACAATTTTGCACACCTACATAGGTAGCTTTGGGTTGAAGGCACCAATACGGCAAGATTTCTAACATACGCAACTCATTTAAATCTACTTACAAATGATGGAATAAAATCATGAAGAGATGGGAGGAGATGCACCCTAGAGTTTATGTCTAAAAATTGCACCTTTTGTACAACATCCTTTTTTCAATACTAGTCCAAGCTCAACCTATCAATGAGAACATTGCCCTAGCATCAACGAGGGTCATTTTATATCATTTGTGGATAGGTTTGGATGAATAAGTTCACAAAATAGTAGAGGATTGGGAGTCGAGAATTGTGAGGCACTACTCCAGCATCAACTAGGGCAAGTGTTTTTTTTTGGGGGGGGGGTCATTTCATAGATTTGAACTCATTTACTTAGTCCTCATTTCTGCCTAAGGAAGGCCTTTAGTTGATGAACTATAGTCTAAACAAATTATTATAATATATATATATAAACGCCGTGCCAACACCTTTTCCAACAATCAATTTTGAGACATTTTTTATGTTTCTTATTATAAATCCTTGTTTGTGATTGCAATTGTAGGGTGATTTCACTCATGTGTTGTCCAATTTTACTTGAACCCTAATTTCATTGTCAAACACCATCATGAAGTTTCTTGCAATGTCGGTTCTCGATGACCTCAATCCTTCACCTTGCTTTGCTATGCTACCAAACAAAGTGGTTTACGTTGTGGGTGGTGGATTTATTGAGGTTTTTGCACGTGTTTCAATTTCATTGCTCATAGTGTATCTGTAATCTCACTTATTAGAATGTAAGTTAATTGCAATGAGCATCGAAGGTTGAATGTTGATGTCATGTTGGTACCCCTCGAGGACACCAAAATGTGAGGACACCAAAGTGTTGAATAAGAGTGGGCCATGTGTTTTAAAGGCCCACCCTAATATCCAACTATAGTGATTGATTTGTATTTTTAGTAGTGCTAGCTCATGCACCGAGTTTGGCATTTGCATTCATGTGGGCTTTGAAATTCAAGGAACATAAGGTTAATGTGTTTTGTAGATGTGAAATGTTGTTATTGGTTAGCTGTGAAGGCTAGTAGGGTGAAGTCGTGAACAATCTTGAACGGTGGCATTTGCAATTTCTTCGAAGCGCAATTGGCCTCTACCCCACCAACTTTTTTTTTGCCATTGTATGGATTTTTTTTTGTTTATATAATCCTCATATGTGCATGAGGATTAACTTGTTTGGTTGATGAATTGAATATGAAAAGGGGTGCCATTACTAACAACCCCTTTGCATGTACCAATTTAAGCTCAACCTATCAATGAGAACTCTACCCCGGTATCAATTGGGCCTGGTTTTTTTTGTCATTTCATGGATTTGTACTTGTTTAGTCAATTCTCATTTGTGCATAACCAAGGCCTTTGATTAGTGATTTGGAGTTTGAAAAAGGAGTGCCATTGCCAACACCTTTTTTCAGGCTTCATAAGTTCAACTTATCAACGAGGATACTACCCCAATACTAGCTAGGGCCTCTCTTTTTTTCCCCATTTCTTGGAGTTAAACTTGTTTACGCAATACTCATTTGTACATGAGCAAGGCCTTTGATTAGTGAATTGGAGTCTCAAAATGGAAGCTCGTGAAGCCTTATGAAGTCTTCAATAATATCAATGGGCAGTCAAAATTGTTATGCTAGTGACGACACCCCTTTTTCAAGTGCAAGGTGATATATTGTGATATGCAAATTTGATTGGGTGGCCCTTGAGGCCTCTCCCTTGGCAATCATAAATGGATTCCATGTGCTAAATAAATTGGTAATTAACTAGATTGCATTAAAAAAAATTCAAAAATGAGATTCTAAGTGTGTATATTTCAACACCCTTGTATTAATATTAATGCTCAAAAATCTTAAGAAGTTCCAATATTTTAAGAAAATTCTAGTAGTTTCCCATGAACCTAAAACAAGGTGTAGTGTGAACTTGCACTTGAAAAAAGGGTGTTAGCAACAACACCCTTTTTTCAAGTGCAAGTTGAGATATTATGGTATGCAAATTTGATTGGGGTGACCCTTTAGGCCTCTCCCCTTGCCCTCTTAAATTAGTTTCATGAGCTGTAATTTGGTAATTAACTAAACTATAAGAAAAATGATTTTTTTAAAGTGTGTCAAGTTTTACATCCTCATAATAAAAACCATATCAAAAGAATTGCAAAAGAAAGTCCAAAAAATAGAATATATATATATATATATATATATAATAGTTTTATTGGGTTGGTCCTTGAGGCCTATCCCCTTGCCCAAAAGGGGTTTAACTTGTGACTATGATTTACAAAAGTTACATAGGGCTAGGGTATTATATTTCTTGAAAATGTAGATACATTATTGGTATATTATGCTTTTGAAACATTGGAGTCATACGTAAATCTTCAACAAGGGCATACATACATGTTAAGAAGTTTGTAGAATGTTGGGTAGGCTCTAAGTTGATAATCTATGGTTGGCTCAACCACCACCATCGTAAATCATCAAAGACATTAGTCACCAAAAGTTGGTATCTTTGGAGAATATATAAGATGCGTCGAAAGATAGCAAATAGGTAACCAATTTGTGTGACTTACATATAATGAATATAAGAGTCTAATATGATTCCATCAATGGTACCCATGAAAGCATTATTCTATACAAATATTGGACGCCTTTCTTTGCAAGTCTTTTGTATTTCTTGTATACATATGGTATGGTATTGAGATGGTATTGCATGTTTATTTGTATCATATACACATACATATTGCAATTCTTGGCTATCATTTGTATATAAGGGTATCGGAATGAATACATATGTTTTCATGTATAAATATATATTGAAATTCTTTATTTTTTCCACCAAATATTTGTATATAAGGGTATCAAAATGAAGGTGATGCGTGTACACAACATATGCATTTAGTGAAGGGTGCACCCCCCGAGTCGTAAAAGGGTTTCACAAATTGTAATTTGGTGATACTTTAATAAAATAAATTGATTATTTTTTTAATTAATGGAAAAAATCGTATTGCCATTTTGACATCCTAATCATAAGAATCACGTCAAGAATACCCCAAAAATCCTCCAAAAACATCTAGCAATTTTTGGGAATCTAGAAGTGTGCATAATTTGAGCTTGCACTTAAGAAAGTGTGCCAATGACTAAAAATTATTAAAATTATATATATAAACTCCTCAAGTGTAAGTTGAGGTATCATGGTATGAGAATTTGATGGGATTGGCCCTTGAGGTTCTTCCCATTGCCCTTGTAAATCAGTTTCACAATTTTTAATCAAATAGCTATCTAAAGCGGTTAAATTAGATTGTGAAATAATGCAAAAACACATAGAAAAACCTAAAGGTTTGCAAAGTTTATTGGTGCATATATTTTGTTAAGTATCCGAAAGAAAGAAAGGATATGGGAGAAATACCCTTTTTAAAGATGCAATTTCAAGTGCTATGACATAAAAATCTAATGGGTTGGCCTTTGAGGGCTTTCCCTTAGCTCTTATGCTTGTGAATGGGTTTATTTAACTTGAAATCAACAATGAACTAGAAAATGACTCTCAACGCCTTTCGGTCCTAAATACTTCTCCATGACTCCTATTTATATAACCTCTTAGATTGGGTAGGAGCAACTACTTTCAAGTTGCGCTTAAAGTGCTTCCTCTTCTATATTTTGTTGAACACAACCAAAAGAGATTGTACTCTCTTTTCCTTGCATGGTTTTGATTGCTTGTTATTTCAAAGCCTTTCTATATTTTTAAATTAGTAAGCCAAGTATAGTGAGCCTTGACAAATTATATGCATAGGTTTTGCACCAATAAACATTTATTTATAGTGCTTGAACTTAGGCTAATGCTTTTGTGGTAAACCAAAGAGGATCCATAGAAAGTTTGTTCATTTTCAATGATATTAGTTTATGGAAATAGTAGTCAATTTCCATTGGAGGTGCAAATCTCCTGGATAATATCATTATATACAAGTTGTGCAAGTTTCTTGGAAAACGTAATGTGCAGATGGGAGCAAGTTGTTCAAAACCTACCATACCAATCTATCCTTAAGATCGTCATGATGAAAAATCACCCCTTTAATTTGAAATTATTGTAAGTGGATTTTTAGTTTTTTTCAGCTTATTTTTTAATCGAGTGTTTTAGGTTGGAATCCTAAGATATGTTTAAAATTAAAGGGTGCCGATATAATTGCAAGTTGTATGTTTTCCAAAAGTTCTTCCTCCAAAAGAACAAATTTACATGGGCTTGGATGTTCTGTTCCATAGCCTTACTTATACATGCCACATGATTTGGTTGTTTTCTATATTGCATTCATCCACATCCAAAACATGATCCCAACCGCATGGATGTAGTATGCCCCGTTGTTTAAAAATGCTTACTATTTTCATTTGAAATGTAAATGAGACCCTAGAAATACCCAAATTTGTATACCTCTCTAACCAAATTTAATATTTTTTGCAAGTCCCGAGTTCCATTCTTGCAACATCAACATAGTTTTTTTTAGTTTTTTGCCCCCTTATTACATAGAGTTGCCTTCATGTTGTGGAGGGAAATAACTACACTCATATATATGTCAAATGATGTTGCCTCTTTACCTATGAAAATTACCTTGGGTCAAACCCATATTACAATAATTTATAAACATGTTTATCTATCCTTATAACCATTGTAGTAAAACAAAATTGTCTATTTTGTTGTTGTGGGAATAAAAATTTCAATTTACCATGGATTGTTGTTGAATTAACATGGGGCAACCTAATTGCACATATAAATGTATAGTAAGAGGCACACTTTTGCATGAAGTCAATCCTTGGTCTTCTCCTTGCAATGCAAAAGATGTTATTCAATTTCTAGGGTACGTTTGTTCTCCTTGCACATTTAATGGTTAATATTTACTATAATTTTCATATTTACAATGTACATTCTGGTTAATAGAAACCCTTTACAATAGTTATCTTCCCACACATCCACTCGGACATCTATGATCTCTTCAAATGCCCTTTTGTTTGATTCCTTGTGACAATCATATTAGTGCTAACATTCAACTATGTAGAGGCCTTGGAGTACGACATTGAGGTGACCCTTCCTATGCGTTCGTCCTCAATGTAGTTCTCCAAACTCATACGTAATTTAAGGTGTATTTACTAGGTAGTTTTCTTGTTGGGCACATTTTATGGGTAGCCACAAATGTTTCTTTGGGCACCCATGAAAATTTCCACCATGCCCGTCCTAACTGAGAAAAAACATGTCCATGAAAATTGTTTTGGGCCACGTTTTGAAATTTTTCATCATGGTCACATGATACCCTACGACCATGGACATATGACTCATGTTTCATGAGTAGACTCACAGGAGCATGCTCATGTTTAGTTTTTCTTGTTAAGAGATCACAAAGCACCTTCATACTAGAGGTTAATAAAAAAACATTGGTCATGCTTAGGGAGCATGCTTGTCACGGATGGACCATCATCCAATAACAACAACAAAAGAACCATAGGCCAAAACTTTGAAGGGGTTTTTTAACCATTTCAAGCCTAACTAAAGATCGTCAATGCAATGAGATTTTTAGTTTCAAAGATGAATCTTACCTCTACATAAGTAACCCACAGCATGTAAAGTCCCTTGATTAAGTTCCAATTCCAAGTGAAACAACTAATCCATCTCAAACTTGAAGCACATCAGGTGCAGTTCGATAGAATCTCAAGATAGGATAATGTTGGACCCTTACTTGGGCCTAATGTCCACCCCAATGAACCAAATGTTTATATTTGTGACTAATCAAAGTAGTTCATATCACCTACTTCATAGTATGGTGAAGACCACATGAAATGTTTAGCATGGCAAATTAAAGATATTTCTTGCAGCTTCTCAAGACAAAGTAAAATTATCTATGGCAAGTCAATATGTATTACATTATTCAAATCCATAATAATGTTTTGTAAACTAAAAATATTTAATGGAATATTCCCAAATATTTTCAATACTCAGACTGATGTGGGAAATATTCCGTTCCCAAATAACAAACACAACATCACCATACACTCAATTCACTCGATAATAATAACAACTAAATACCGGTCCACCTACTAACTATAGGCATTAACCACCTTTGCCCAAGTTCATATGGACGAGGATAAGAGTTGGCAGACGGACAACACATGTCTATGCATAAAAGCATTGACATTGAATTTTCTTTCTTTCTTTGTAACATGAGCACACACCTCATAACATTATTGAACATACTCATGCTAAGATATCAGTAAACGCACTTGAATAACCAAGTATCATGAGGTGACACTAACAATGAAATTATTGATCATTCGTGTAACCTAGCATTCGCCTCAAAATAATACGAGTGACACTATTACGAATGTGACACTAAATAGCATAAACGGTGTAGTTTTCTCAATTTCGTTTGAGTCGAGCACCTCAAGCTGGGTGGGTGGAGGAGGGAGGTCTTCCAAAATGATGAATGTTCATCTAACATTGACATCTATCGTATGGATGAAAATGGAACCCCTTGTCTTCCTCTACCATTTTCATCCATATGCAAAGCTCTCTATATATTTATTGTACACGTGAGTGTATTAAGTGACTATACGGCATAGTAGGTTGTGGACTCCTTTCCTCTTTTTTTCCCTTATACAGTCTAGCCTCGTTAATACGACACCCTTGATATTACGACACATTTTTGTGCGACCCAACCTTTTAGTCCAAAACTCCTCTTTTATACAACTACGACACTGGATAATGCGACATTTAGAATCTCCGTTCTGTCATATTAAAGCGATAGTTAATGCTAAAATTTCTTTCATCCATGTTTTGTACATCTAAAAGACATCCATTTTCACTTGGAAACTACTTGGGAACTTCACTTAACATTGGAAACTTAATGAGAATTAGGGTAACTAGTGCAGAATGGACATGGTTAGAGTGGCCTCCTGCCTAGTACGTTGCTAAACGTCATGCACCATTGCCGTCTAGTTCCTTATTAGAGAACTCTTCATATTTTGGTGTTAATGAAATGATTAGTTCTCAAAAGTTAATAGGGGATTTAGATAAGATGACAATTGCTAACTTGGGTAGGCAACACCAGAGACATTTGGACTCTTATTTGAAGAGTTCTTGAGAATATTTATTTTCGTTTGGAGTTATAAGTTATTATTTCACACCATCTATATTGCCTAAACTCGTTGCATATATATATATACATTTTAAGCTCATGTTACTTATGTTTTTGTATTCCCTCGATAATACGACAACTTTATGCCATTTGTCATATAATGAGACGACGACACCTCGATAATACAACTTTTTGGTGTTTCCCCAAACGTGTCAATACTAAAGAGAACAGTACACCATGCCCTGGACGGGTGGGCTGGATGGAAGGAGGAGACTGCCTGTCCAGGTCGTTCATCCATAGTCACGCTTTGCAGGCTGGCGGTCCATTAGGCCTCCACGTGCTCCAAGATTTCATTCGTCCATAAAAAAAATCATCCACATGGGGTCCTCCCAAGGTCCCCATCTGCCTGCCGCGTTCACACTTCAGCCAACCAACTCGTTTGGGATTTTTGGGCAGTACCTGGTTATCAGGGCCGTCTTTATGCTCATGACCCATGACGGCAAGGGAAACTGACTTATGATTTATGAGGTCACGGTCGGCGGTCCGAAGACCATGACCAAAAGAAATCCACTTCACATTTTGAAAGTCTTGGTCATGCATCATAGTGTAAAGCGGATTAAGACTTGGACATTTTTTTTTAAAACAAAAACTCAAAAATTCAAAATTGAATTAACACCGACACAATTATATCTCAGTTTATACTAATCGTAAAATTGACTTAGAATTCATTAAAATTATATGTTTCTAGAATATAATCGTGTATAATTTGAATTGCTTGACAAGGTCATCTTTATTTTCCATTGAGATAACCTATTTGGTTTCTCTCGCTGTAGAAACCGGGTGACCACCAAACATAATTCAATTTCAGAATTGTAGAATTCCATGTCACTTCCTCGTCCATTTTCTTGACATGCTTACCCATGGTCACATCTATTTTAGGTGACAATGTGTAAAATGAAGTGGGATTGCCACTCGTTTGTTAACTGATGAGATTTCGGAAAGTGATGGTTATGGTCACCAGTCACTATTGGAAGCATAACCTCGATTCCTATGTTTCATAAGGTAGATGGGTCTTAAATGGTTACTTTGTCCAACCAATCCCACTCCTCCTAGGATATGAAGCACACGACTATTACAAGATGGTTAGCAAATCCAACAAAGTCCGTAAGCACTTTCCTCACATGAGCTCACATGAATATCTTATTCATCAAAAAAGTGAGAACCCTCGATGCTCACTAGATGGTCATAGAAGAATGTCTCCTTAATTATGTTGACAATTGAACCTAGAATAGTTATCACATTTGGAGTACACAATCCAACCTCTTTTAAACACATGCCTTTTTGGTCCTATTCTTGGAGCTACACCAAACCACATACCATATTGAGGGGGGGGGGGGGCGAGGGGGACCTTCAATTGAGCATTACACATGCAACTGTCACTAATACTCCATGCATGAGCTACAATACTCATGAGAAGGGGGCATTTCACAAACAAGGGGGACACAATGCCTATTTGATTCTTGACCCCACATAGCATCACAAAGGAGCATAGCAATGATGTATTATTTTGTGTGGACTACACCATTCATCATCGACTCACAACAAGGAACACAAAACATAATTAGACAAGTTATCATGGGCTAATAACCCCCACGGAGTAGCCCACTCGGAGACCACCACATGAAGAAACACAAAACACATACACAAACATCCCAACTACATTAACATCACCAATACAAAAAGCATCCAATCACTAAGTTTTCATGGTCACCTTGGTTACCATGGTTACTATAGTGCCCACCCCGAGAGGGGCTAGTAGTCATGTGACATTGTTATTATTGCCCAATGAGCATAATACCAAGTATGGGTCGAATGGGCATTTCAATCACGCTGATCCCATAAGGACTAGTATTTTTATATTCTCTCTTTCTCTCTTGGGACTATACCATTCATCATCGACCCACAACAAGGAACACATAACATATTTAGACAAGTTATTAGGAGCCCATACTATTTTCCTACTAACATTTTCTATTAGTGGTATTTCCATCTTGGGCCACATGATTCATTATTAATGTGGTATAATGTGGTTCAATAAGGGCCACTTCGCACACGAGACTGTGAGCCCGTGACCATGTCACTTCAAGCACTCTCATTGGTGGAAAAGGCGGAGCCAGTCCGAGTTTGCTTCACACTCTGCTTGAGGGACCAACGGAATATGTGAATGCAAGATGGATGTAAAGTCTACATGGATTCCTACATGGCATCGAATGGATCATGTTTCATGGTCACTTGGACTATTTTAAAAAACCACCTCTTGGAGGTAAGCCTAACACAAATCCAGGAGACCATGGCACTCCGGACACGCTCAAAACCGTTGGTTTATTCTATTTTATCATGTGTGAGGATCCGCATGGATAGAAATTCATTGAAATAGCATTTGGTTGAGGACCATGTCACATATGACTTCACACTACACTTGAGGATCCGTGACCACACTACATGATTTTGGAGGTGTTGTGTGACAACCTTTGGACACTTTCTTTTGGGCTCTCACAATTTTATGGTCACGGCTCTTGGCTCATGTGTGAAGTGGCCCTAAATTATGATGATTGGTATCAACAATATACCAAGTAAATACTAAGACAAGAAACTCCAATTTATTGTAACAACCAAATGCATCAATTTACAAAAGTTAAAAATAATTTTTTGTCCACTATAAAATATTGTTGCACTTTGATTCCAATGCCACACTGCGTGAATGATGTTAAAAGGTAAAACGTTGATATTTCATACATATGTTAAGGTAGAAAATGGTGAATGACCGATGTCGATGCACTAGACCAGGGGTAAAATGATCTTGTGTGGACCCAAAATGGCTATTTGTAAAAGTGGTAGCCTGAATAGGATGCAACGATTGGCCAGATAGGTGTTGTCTCACATCACTGGCAATCACTTTTTAGGTGCCATTGAGTTAACCATTGTGTGTGCATTCGTATACAAAGTAGGATATTTTGATGCTCATATCAAGGAGACTCTAGTATACAAATATGGGGTTTGACTTGCTTGCCTCTGTTGGAAAAATGTAACTAAGTATTTACAAGGACAATTTACATTCCTTATCATTTCCTCTACTCCATCTCTGAAAAATATTGCACAAATTTCAAGCCACTCTTTCTGGCCAAATCAGCTTATTTTCACCATTTTCCATATATCTACCTTATATGATCATTTCCCTACATGTGGGAGAGGTGCTGGATAGGCAGTTTGGATGAATGGAGGGTCAATTAAAGTGATTTATAGCATAATGTATTAATGCTATAATGGAGGGAAATGGAAATATCATCCAGGAATTCTGCATGCGATGGCTGGTGCTTTCTCGTCCATCCAAAGCACATCCCTTATCTCAGTCAAACTCTAGGACCACAATGGCTCCTTTTCACACTGCACTTTCCCATGCATATTTGACTCAAACTTGAAGCCCAATTCTCAAACCCATGGTTCATTGGAAACTGACACGGCCATGTCATACTCATATAAGTTGATTTAAGCCTTGTAGTGTGTTTGAACTCTTGTCAATAAGTTGTAAAATCGCATGTGGGCCTTATGTGGTCATTCTTTGTAATTGGGCACCTATATTTGAGTGGTAAAGCAAAAGTTGTAGTTAATATAATGTATTACAATGAGATTATGCTTTTTTTGTTGAAAACATATCAATCCTAAGTCTTGGATGTGGATGACTGATGTGGTCACTGGAAGAAAAAGTTAATCTTCGCATTGACCTCTTATAATATATGCATCTCAAGTCTAATTTTGATATTTGAAGTGATTTTATAAATTTTGATATGTTTATGGTATTTAGTGTCATATGTATAATAATGTTACCTCGTGATATTTGGTGTTCAAATGCGATTACTAATTTCTTGGTTTGAGTATGTTTAATAATGTTATGAAGTGTATGCTTATATTACCCAATGGTCTACAAGTTCATTAAAGTGTACACAAATGACACTTGACTTTAGTATGCTCAAGATTATATTTCCCTTGCATACTAAAATGTAAACAAGTAACACTTGGCATTAGTATGCTCAATACTATCTCTCCCCTGCATACTCAAACACAAAACTATCATCTCAATGTATCCCAATGTTCTATGTTAAATGTCATAATGTAAATAATTTTTTTGCTTAAAAAGTTATGTGTGTTGACGTATAGTATCATATTGACAATCAGCACACGTGACACTTTGAAACCTATAGGCATCTAGTATGGAGGCCCTTCACAAATAATGTACATGGCACACTAAATACCATAATTGGTGTATGTATAAGCTCCTCCATTCCACGGTGTAAAGAATCAACACAGTCTCTCATTTCAAAGATTGAAGACAAGTGCAGAATTCATCAAATGCTCAATCAAAGTTTGGCATTGGCTTCATCAACAATTTGTTAATCCATTGGAACTTTGGGCCTTCAAAATCCGTGAGTGGAAATAGGAGAAGTGAAAAACACAGGTAGATCACTTAGTGCATTTTTAAAACGACGTGCGGCATAATATAGAGAGGATTAAAATCATTTGAAATAAAAATTATAAAGGAATTCCAAATAATGAAGGGGCCATTAAATGTAGACAATCCCATTATAAGTAAGTTAGATGGACATACAACGTGGGCCATTATTTTTTTGTAAAATTAATATAGGGGCTGAAGATAAGGATCCTAGAAGGTATGTTTAGTATGGTATGTAAATGGGTTTATGACTCACGGGGATGGATGATAATTGGGATTTCCTTCTGTCCAAAAATGGATGAAAAGGGAACGCACCGTTGTTAAAAGGAATATAGAGTACAAAAAATTGCAGTGACTTGGACAATATAAGTAATGGAAGGGTGCAAACAAATTGGCCATTTTTAAAATTTAAGTAATTATAGGGAGGCTTTAATTCAACCCTTGAAGGTAAATAGCCCCAAAACAAAAAAAAACCCCAGCCGCATGTGGTGCACAAAAATGCCTTAGAGTGATCTACCCGTGGTGAAAAACCAACCAGTGAACACCACCTACATACCAAGTTACAATTTGTTGGTCATTGCATCCGTGTGGTTTACAAAGCAACCGATACACATTAAAGTGCATGCATGTCTTTGGGTACAAATGGTCCTTATACTTCCTTTGTATTGTTATACACGCATACATTCAACAACAAACCAATTTGTACGTGCAACATGCAAAATGTATCATAAGGTTTAGTGATAGGATGCTATGGCATAATATTATAGCCCACCCACACTTACTGGTGCAGGCCACCAGTGAATAGTTCCTACCAACGTTGGTTACATTCAGTGGCTCACTTGCTAAACCAACTCTACAAGTGGCCCCAATTGATAGGAACCGTTCATTGGTGGTCCACACCATCACATGTGATGAGTTGTATTCAACATGAGAGCTTTGGACCCATGATCAGTGAGAATGGTTGTATTCATCATTGGTTGTAACCATTTGTAGTATTTAAGAAAACTCATTTAAATGAAGGCTCATAGGACTCTAGTATAAATTGTTCCCAATATGTTGTAGTGTTGAAAGCTTTCATAATATATTCAATTTCTATAAATTTTGCCCTCCCAAATTTTCACCCTGGCAAGGAATCCACTTGCTATGCTAAAACAAAATCAACCAAAATACCTTAAGTGGTGTGTGTAGGGTGTGAAATTGGACTTGGATGCTAACTACACATTGTTTTGCAAGTGTATAACAAATAAATTGGGAGGAGCTTGAATTTCCTATTGATTTTTCATCTATTGGGTAAGTTGGGTACTTAATATGACAAACTAAATGAAGATAGAGTGATTTTGCATAGATCTTGCATTAGGTCATAACATTACTCATGTGATGAGTTGTGCTCAGTTGTCCTTACTCCATACTCAATATGAAGCAGTGGGATTTTGAAATTTGAAGTCTTTATTCTTGAATCTATTATTGGACCCATGAACACAACTCATCACATGAGTAATGTTATGGTTAGTTTTGAATGTCTAATTGTGTATCCGATCATTTATACATTTGTGTAACCTTTGGCAAGGGCATGTGGGTGTTGACGCAATCACTGGTCTAGAGTCCAAAATAGACAACCGTCGACGCCGGCATGTTGAGTGGACGGTTCGGATTCATACACACAGGTGCAACAATTGGTTGGGACAACCGGCATGAATCCAAACTAGTTTACTTCATGGTAGATGGATGGACAATTGTTTTTTTCAGCAATCTCAAGTTTATATTTTGGGTTTTTTTCTTTGCTTGGGGGGGGGGGGGGTGGGATTTGATAATAGCCAACAAATCTTAAGGGCATGATCTAATCTATTTAGAACATGTCTTTGTGTGTGTGTTTGTATGTAGATCCACACTATGTGTGTGTGTGAGAGAGATCCCCCATTAGGTGTTTTCATCCATGATGAAGGCATTCCTGACACTTTTAAATCCCTTTTCAATGAATTCAAGAAATGATTTCTAACTTCTAGATCTCAATCACTAGAGAGAGCTGACTTTTCAACGCTTTTTGCAAAGCTTGAACTTCCTCTTTTCAGAGGCCTAATCCTTCAATGTCTTCTTCATTGCAATGCAAGGGTGGGTGGGTGGGAACTTTTTCATAACCCTCATTACCTCAAATCAAACCTTCTCATCATATCGTTTTAAGGCTAAGTATGTTCAATGCTCTTTGTAAACGCCCATGTCTAATTGTATGTAAACAATACAAACATGTAATAATGCGATATACTGTACTTTCATAAGTATTTGTATCATACTTAGGGTTTCAGTACTCATACATAGTTCCTAAGTACTCAAAAACAAATTGTGGCTGACCCCATCATACCTTTGTAGATCTAATTACCTCTCTTCATGCATTGCTCCAACAAGGATGTACCCTAACTATTATATATATGGAAAACATACCAGGAGATATGCCTAGTAGTATCAACCAAAAGGAATACATAAAATGTCATATTCACAATACTTCGTAGTATTGTAAGTGTGAAGGGCCTGCCTCACCTGTGCCCATGCAACCAACCAACAAATAATTGAGGATTAGTTACGTACACGAGGTAAATAACAGCAGGACCCAGTTGTTATCCATGTCACACACATCAAACTTACATTACATGCATATTAGTATTGCTAGTAGTAACACTCATTACAAAATGTCAAATGGGTGTTCAAACCTGTTCTTTAGCCATGATTGTATCACCACAAGTAGAATGCTCTCCTTTGTGAATAGCCTAAGTATCCTCTACTTCACTTAGCACACGTATCTAGTATCCCAGCAAGTGTGCTCCAAGTTACCTCACCAAGCCCTTGTGCGAATGGTAAAAAAGAGCCTCTTTTAGGGTTTACGGGTTTATATTGGAGATCTTACCCAAGGTAAGTTCTGTACAACCCTAATTTTACCACGTGTTAGGGATGTGTTCTACATCCTTAACCCTAGTCACCTTGTATCATTCATCTATACTTATGAACACTTAGTCCATACAGTAACTACTTTTTTATTTATGTGTGCATGATAGGTATAAAGTAAAGGAATACAAGCTTAAACAAAATATATGGCTTTAAACAAGAGCAAGAGAGAGAGAGAGAGAGAGAGAGAGAGAGAGAGAGAGAGAGAGAGCATAGCTGCAAGCTCATATGTGAACCCATAACATGTTTACAAAGCATGACATGGGACAAGTAATAAATCAAGATCACTTGTTTAACATATGTAGGGAATGGAACTACATCTAGCACAACCTATCAAAAAAAAGGAAATAGAAATAAGGTTATATGTGATAACATTGATGAAATCTACATGACTAACATATAAATCTAGGTTATATGTACAAGCCCATAAGGTTATATGCCCAAATCTCTCTATACTTATCCTTTCATATGTGTAATGGTCCAATAAGAAAAGTACAATTAATAAATCTATTGAGTTTCAATAGGGTGTCCTTTGACATCATCAATATCAATATCAATATCAATATCAACAACAACAACAAGTAGCCTTAAACACATGTGTATGACACCTTGAGGCCTTAGATCATGCCTATGAGACCTTAACGGGTTAGGCGAAAGTACTCCCACTTGGAGCCATACCAACCTAACCCGACAACAATGTGAAAGGACTATTCAAAAAACAAAAGTCATTGCAAAGTAAACAACTTAACAAAAAATAATGAGAGCAATGAGGAAAGAAAATACTTCATTGTAGAAAAACCTTGCAATATAAAACATGAAGGTAAAAAAAAACATAATTTGTTCACTTGTTGGACGCATATAGTCAATTGGTGTGTAGTTAGATAATGCAATACCTTTGATAGCTTGGAACCTTTGAGGGGTAACTTCTAAATGCCTAAGAAGCCAAAAACTTGTTAGAGAGCAATTTTCAAAAGATATTTCTCTCAAAGAATAATGATGATTTTGTACCTCATTAACTCATTAAGGTTTTATAATTATAGATTGTTCCCAAGGAATTGGAGCTTTTTCTTTTCTTTACGTACCACCAAAGTTGTGAAACTTATATTTATGGCCACTTTAAAATAAAAGCTTAAGGAAAATGATTCTGATATATATATTGATTTTTTTTTGTTTTATTTGAAGAAATGTCCTTCGAATTGAATTGTCAGAGCTCCATATCAACGTTCATGTTTCATTATGTTGATGTAGTCCAAAATTCATCCTTTATAACTTTCTCACATAATTAGCCAACTTTAAGCAAGGTCTTACTACATTGATATTGTTATAGTACATATTTGATTCAAGCTAGACCCTACGTATTTAGGAGTTAATTTTTGCGCACGGGACCTTCTAATTGGTTAAATACTTCAATGGAATTTGATCATCAATGTCAAATGTCTTGATTATATTTTGGTTTTCTCATTGACAAGATGATGCAAAAATATAGTGTCAAACCATAATAATAATAATAATGTTTTGAGGAGGGTTACTAAAAGCTAGACTGAAGTAGGTAAAGCTCAGTGACCCTAAATGGGGGAGGGTGAAATGCACATAAATGTTGTGGACTCCATTTTTCTTTCTTATTTGAAGATAAATGAAACCCCAATCTAGGGTCAAAGGCCTCAATTTAAGACCCAACTCAAATGAAATCAATGCCAAAATTGGAGAAGCATGAACACTCACCCTCCTCTATGGTAGATGTTATGGGACAAATGAAAATGGTTAAATTGTTGACTACTATGTGCAACCTAGGGATTAGTATTTTAAATCAAGTTAAACACCGAAGTCAGGGCCAACAAAAAGTCTAGAGGTGTTGGTTTTTATTGCACCCCTTGATGGTAGGTGTTGGGTAACCAAGCTTGGTGTGGTGAACCAAAATCTAATTGAAGCTCCTCCCTCCACACATTTAATTTCTCAACATTTACCATCGAAGGTGCAATAAAATCCGCCCTAATGAGTTTGTTGTTGATGCATATTGAATCAATTTAAAGTCATTAATCTCAATTTTGGTGGTAACTTTTATAGAAAAAAAATCAAAACCTGGGCTCTACAAGGGAATCAACGTTGTTGTCACCCTCCCCGATTGTTGGCCTTGTGAATATGTACCCCTTCCCACATTGAAAATTGGAAAACCTCAGAATTACCTCCACTTCTATTCAACGTTACACAACACAATAACTTCTTACTCTAGAGAGTTATTTTTTAACTAGTAAAGGTTGTATAAGCTATTCATGCATTATAGTACCTACTGTAAATGACTTTGCTTGGTAAAATATTACGTTCTCAATAAAAAAAATTATAGCATTGCATACCTCTAAATCATAAATGACATTGAATACCATATAAATGATGTAACATGCTACATAGTGAAGTTCACTAAACACGGTACCCCATTTATGGTATTTAGTGTCACCTTACTATTTGAAATTACACAATGCAAAAAAGAACTTCTTAATATTTCCTCACAAGAGTTGAAGAGGTTGTTGGGACATAGAACATAAACGACATTGCTTGGTAAAATTTTACATTCTCTCACTAAATAGGTAATAGCACCGTGGAACTCCGAATAGTAAGTGACACTAAACGGCGGAGTAAAGTGAAGTGAAGTGAAGCGGGTAAGAAGTAAAAGGAGGGAGGGAGGGAGGGGCGCAAGGCCAAGGAGGGGGGAGGGAGGGGGGGGGGTCGATGAAGAAGACGACGACGAGGGGCTGTTGCAAACCCCCTTTTCCATCCGCTTCCTTCCTTTCCTGCCTCCGCGCTCTCTCGCGCTGCCTGCCGCTGTCCTTCGCCCCGGCACCCCAGCAGTTAGCCCCCGTCCCTGCCTCCCTCCGCCCGCTCGGCTAAAACGTTTTTCACTCCGAGGCTGCCGAGTCTCTCCTCGCAGCCTCCCCCTTCACCAGCAATCGTCGCCACAGCGAAACGAACGAACGAACGAACAAACAAACCAGCAATTCGGTGCCCAATTTGCGCTAGGGAGAGCGAATTAGGGTACGAGTTCCGGGGAGGAGGGTAACACATGCACAGGATTGAGCGAGTGAGAGTAGAGAGTTTCGGGTTCATTTTGCGTCGTCGTCAGTGGTTGGCAGTAGTAGTCATTCGTTACTCCTCGACGGGGAGGGATGATGATGTTGCACCAGCAAGGGCATCATGACGGAATGGTAAGGAAGATGAGCATGGGCGGAGACGAGCACCACGTGGTGGTGGGGCGCATGGAGATGGGGCCGCAGGGAGCACTGCGGCTGTTGGATGAGAGTGGCGAGCGCATGATGTTCGACGAGAAAGGGATGGCAGGGGGCGTGGGGGAGGAGGAGGAGGAGGAGGAGGATGACGATGATGTGGACAAGGGGGTGGTGCATCATGTGTACCACCACCAGGATCATCAGAACGGAGGAGGAGGAGGGCAGCAGGGGCAGGGGGGATATCATCATGCCATGGCAATGGCGAATGGAAAGAGTGCAGGGGAGGATGAGATGGAGGGGAAGCTGGTGGAGATGATGAATGACGCCAAGAGGGATGAACGGGACCGACAGATGAGCGACGGCGACGCGGGGACGGCTAACAGTCCGCAGCTTGGTGGAGGCAAGAGTAGTGGGCGTCGCTCCTCCAGGGACCCTGCGATTGAGTGGAGCGAGGGCGCCACTACGGTGTTGCTCCACGCATTTGCGGAGAAGTATCGGGCTCTTGATCGTGGGAATTTCACCAGCAAGATCTGGGCTGACATCGCTACCAGGGTCAATGGACGGGGGGCAGTGCTGGTATGAAGATCTTGGTTCTTTTTCCCCCTAGGAATTGTCTTGGAATTCCATGGTAGGTGAAACAATTTTATCCACAGGGATGCCACATGAACGATGGTATAGAAACAGAGGAATGTGCAGTCATCAATTTCGAACTCGAGAATGCTATGGAAACATGGATGGTCACAGAGTTTGAGAGGAGACAGGAATTCAGGAACGGGTGCTCAATTTGTGGAGAAGTAGAATCGTGCAGTTCTGTATTAGGAACGTCAGCTAGGGCAAGCGCCATGTACTCGATGTAGGTCGAATGACGTCTTCTTTCTCCTTCGATGTGCTGGTGCTGGTATGTGTTTCTTGTTTTTTCTTCTAGGAATTGTCTTTATGTGTAGACGAAGCTATCTTTATCCACATGGATGCTACATGAAAGATGATATAGGAATAGAGGAGTTTGCAGTCATCAAGTTTGAGCCCGAGAATGCTTTGTAAGCAGGATGGTCACAGAATTTCCTTTTTCTAGAAATTTTCTTCACTGCTATGGAATTCCATGGTAGATGAGATGATTATCTCCGCAGGGATGCTACATTTAAGATGGTGTAGGAATAGAGAAGTGTGCAGTCACCAATTTTGGACTCAAGAATGCTACACAAACAGGGATAGTCACAGAATTTCTACTTCTAGGCAGTTTATTCACGGCTATGGAATTCCCATGGTAGACTAAATGGTTTTATCCACAGAATTGCTACCTGAAAGATGGTATTGGAGTAGAGGAATGTGCAGTGATCAATTTTGAACTTGGAGGGCTACGGAAACAGGGATGGTCACAGAATTTCTTCTTCTAGGAATTGTGTTCATGGCTACAGAATTTCATGGTAGAAGAAATGATTTTTTTCCACAGGGTTGCTACATGATGGATGGTATAGGAATAGAATTGTGTAGTTCTGTTCTGGGAATGTCAGATAGGGCAGCGCAATGTATTCGATGTAGGTTGAACGACATCTTCCTCCTTTGATGTCGGAGATGTTAGGTCTGAGTGTGTGAACCTCCCGGCATGGCTTTTAGGGAGGACGTGAAATTGAGTCTGGAGATGGAAAGCGGATGAGAGGCTTCTCTGAATTATCTGCTGTTGCTTGCTTAGGGTGTGGGGTGATGGGCCTGAAATAGGGGGTTATTAAAGTAGGTGCGGGTGAGGATCTTTGGTCCAATTCATGACGATTCTTATATGTGGACAGTAGTTTTGTTTTCTTCGTTTTTGGTATTAAGAGTTTATCATTCATTAAGTTGTTGCCAAGATCACCCATACTTGCAGTGAAGTAGGCCATACTGTAAAATCTTACGTCCATTGACTCCGACTCTGGAGTAGTTACACACTGCAGATTTTGCATAGGCATTAAAAGGTGAAACTGAATGTGGAGCTTGGAATTGAGGAATGGTGAAATCCTGACGCTGCCTGCTCATTTGTTCCTTTACCCGATATGATATTAGCGATGGGGCCCCCCTTTGTTGAAAATCACGACAGTTGAATTTTTATCCTGAGCTGATTGTTTCAAGTATTTCAGGCTTGTTGGAATTTCATACTTCAAGTAGTTTCTAACAGAGAAATGTATTTTGCCAAAGTATTCTTTGAAAATAGTGTCTTGAGTCTGTTCATTTTAATCTTTATTAATAACCAGCTGAAAGTCTGTCCTTTATTCCTGGAACTGCAGGGCTCATTGAAATTATGCTCTTGTATTTTGGTAAGTTATTTTTGTGGAACTTATTAAAATATGAGAGCCTAAGGATCTGCATTGAAAGAATCTTCATAAGATTCTTGTATCTCCATAAGTTATTTTTGGGGTCTGTCCATTTTGTGTACAGTAACATTCTAAACTCAACCATGAGCCGAATTTGCTCACAGCATGTGTCCTCCTGAATGTGGTGTTCTGCTGTCAGTTGTAACAACTATTGTGGTGTGTGGTGCAGGGCATGAATGGTAATGTGTCGGAGGGGATACCAAAGACGCAGGAGCAATGCCGAATCAAGGTGAGACCTCACTGGAGTTGAATAATTTCAGAATGCCATGTTTGTATTGTGGTTGATCTTTTTGCTGTTATTACAGGTTTTGAAGTGAAGAAGGAAGTGTTTCATGTCCTTGATGTCTTTATACCAGATTAATATGTCTTTCTGTCAGATACTATTGTAGAAGATGCTTTCTGTTTTTGCATCACAAGTCTTCTCTTGATTCTGATACTTCTATCTGCTAGTGTTGAAAAATGACCAGTGATGTTGAAAGGAAACTTTTGACAAGTGCCTGATTTGCCCCAGATTGTATATGTTGCATATCTGTCAATGACTTCAAAGTGTAGTTTGGGATATTTGTATATATACTGGTAGGATTTACCATATTACATTGAATGTCATGGAGTGTACTGTCTTGGAGTGTGGATATTTGGAGTCCCTTGCAGAATTACACGTACTTTTAAGTGACCAAATTCCTTATCCGTATAATCTGAAGGTGGACAACTTGAAAAAGAGGTACAAAGTGGAAAGGGAGAAAAGGCGTGTGTCTGGATCTGCATCAAAATGGCCATTCTATGATATGATGGATGATCTTATTGGAGCAAATCCAAGGCACATGCGTGGAGGTGGTGGAGCTGCTGCCATAGGAGGGGAAGACTCACCCTTAGCTATAGAAAATGGTACACCTCTTGGCATCCGCTCCTCTGGTGATGGAGAGAGGCTTTACTATCTGGATACAGGTGTGGGTGGAGAAGGGGATCAGACATCAGAAACTATACCCAGAATATCCCCTGTATATGGGCGAGGAAGGAGGAAACGAGCTTTGGAAGATTTGGAACGAGAACGAATAAATGGGCCGTCACTAAGAGCCATGTTTGAGGGATATAATGTTCCGTTGAATATTATTGATGCGATGATACAAGAAGACATGGATGATAGCACCCTTATCAATTCAAAGGATATATCATCTTTGCTTGACCAATTACGTATGAAGCACAGGATTCAACTGAAGTTGGGACCAGCTGAAAGAATCAAACAAGCCATAGAGGTTGCAAAAGAGAAGAAAATGCTAGCTTTGGAACAATGATCATATGTTGGATCAACCAAGAGAATTTGGAGGACATAGAGGTTCATGGGTGTTGGGGAAGGCTGTATCCTGTTTGTCGTGTAAGTGGGACTCATGCAGAGGGGGACAGTGCACTGTGAATTTCATGTCAAGGGTCTCCTCTTTGGAAAAATTGCACTGTGAACCTTGTCAAGATGTCTCATATTTGGAAAGATGTCTCTTATGACACTATACATAGCTTGAGACGATGGCTATTGTGAGTTGGTGGTAATGTCAAGCTTCAGTGAGAAAGTGCTGCATCATGAGCAAACAAAGAGAATGCATACCCAATAGGGTAGGTCAGATGAGGGAAATGGATAGGTAGATTGAGCGTTCAGAAATTTGTAATTGCCAACATAGTGTTTAGCTGAGTAATCTGTGAGAGGATAAGGGATCTGGCTGACAGTCTGTGCACTTGCTTCATTTTTGGAGATCAATTTTAGATCATGTTTTGTAAGGATTGTGTGTGTGTGTGTGTGTGAGGGAGTGTGAGTGTTTATTTTAGCTTATTTTATAATTTATATGAATTCTTAATAAATAATCTAACATATATTTAATTTTACCTCCTTATTACCGCTAAGAAAGCCACTGTTGTTTGTCTATATGTTGCTGCAGCTATCCTGTCATCAGTTTCTGTGACTAAATTGTAGATTTATCGCTGCTGACCATGCCGGGGACAGATAGTCTGGAGGGTGGATTAGTTTGTGTATTATCCTTCATCTTGTATACATTAAGGATATGGATATAGTTGCAGTACACAAAATTGCCAACAATGGGGTTATAACTTGTAATTGACATCAATTTTCCCACCAGCTGTACTTCCGAAACAGTTTTGATCTTGGGTCCTTTTGGGAGCAACTTTCTTTGGCAGTATTTTCTGGGTGGTCAATGGGTTTCCAGTCAGGTATAACAATGCTGTCTACTCCATGTTATTAAGTTCCTGCTCATAGTGTATGTTCTCACCATTGTTCCTGGGGTTATCAAGCATAAATGTAAGTTGAAGTTGAATTGTAGGGGCAACATTTGTGTTTGTCCACTCTTGAGTATTTCCTCTCCATTATCGTCATCCTCATGTTGAGGAGTTTCTTTTGATGTTGTGAATTTCGCTTTGGAATCAAACTAAGCAAACACAGTAGGCAAGTTCAGAAGCCTCTAACAAATGCACAATGGTCTTCACATGTCTGAACTGTGAATAATGTCGGAACCTTGCAGTTATTGACGAGGTCAAGTTAGCTTGTCTAGGTAGGTTATCGTCTCTGTAGTGTTCAATTCCTGTAGTTGAGTATTTGCATAGATCAGGCTCCTAGTTGAGCAAAAAATGGTTGCTGTGTTTCTTCTGAGGATGAGGAAAAATATGCCTATGTGTGCAAGCCTGTGTGAAGACCCAACAGCTATGTTCATCAAATGGATAAACATCTGTTTGTTGGCTCTGTCTGTAGGATAGAGACTATGCATCAACTTCTTCGTTTCAAGAGCAAATTTCCTAACCACTTTGCGTTCACACTTGGACATTATTTGTTCTTGTTATTTTTGGGCCACTTTATTTAATGTGGATGTTAACTATAGTTATATATATATATATAAAAAACTATAATTGCTCCCTAAAATGCATTGAAAGAAATCTAGTTAACTATAGTTATTTTGGTAGTTCTTGATTATTTATTTTGAAAATTTCGGGTGATAAATGAATAGCTTCAATCCTTGTCCCGCATTTGAGAAGAAGGTGCACAAAATCCAAGAAAGGTTTGGTATAGTAAGTAGCCATGGATTGGCATGAGTAAAGTGGACAACTACAATTGTAGTCTTTCATAGTAAAGGACATAGCCTCATGGTTTTACCGTTTTCTTGTTTCAACCACCAAGAAACATTTGTAGCATACCATCATGTTCTCACTGGCCTACTAAGCCCCTTCATGACACGATTTGTAGAAACTGAAAGCTTCACCAAGAAACATTGTCGAGGCAGGAAGCTCCATGAGAATGGAGTTGACGAAGGTACCAAATCAGCCATTTGGGGAAACATTTTGGTATATTTAGCACATCTACTAAAAATAAAGAAATGAACAGTGAAGGCGTTTCCACTACATATGTTTTCATTCAGCCCCAGCTGTGGAATATATATATATATATATTTTGTCTATGTGTGTGTGTGTGTGTGTATGTGTGTAGAAATTGTTTAACAGTAACTAGAGTTTCAATGGATGCTTTCCAGTCTGCAATTTCTTTTCTTTTAGTGCTGCAGTTCAGAGATGAGCAAACTATGTTGTAGTTGTGGTGGCACTCACCCATATGGCAGTGGAACCCTATTTTGGCGTCCAGGGGCTTTTAGTTCACCGTAGAAATCCACTGAAGGATTATGAACATTGAGCTTTTGAATTTCCTTCCTATCCAGAGGCCTTAGAATTTGATCCGAAGAAAATAGGATGCTGTAAGTGGAGGCGATTCATTTTGTACTGGTGCCCGTTGTATGCTAGTAATGAAGAGGAGCTTTCTTTTGTTGGCTAGGTTGCAAACTTATCCTGGCTTGGAATCAGATGAATTTTCTTGTTCACATTGCTATGTGCGTTTGTCTCAATTCCTAACTGACTATATAACAATTGATACGCATCACTATCATCCATGTTACTAATGATTCCTTCGGTCAAGAAGAGTCTTGACGTTGGGACAACAAGTCACACCAGTCAGTGCTTTGACAATTAAGCTAGATTGTTTAGCTTCTTGGCAATAACTCTATGTTCATTCCTTTCTCTTCCGTTTAATATTCTTCATTCGCCCACCCCCGAAAGGGGAAGTAGCCCGAGCGCGAAGAGGCTCTTCAGTCACGCTTGCTTCTTACTGGAGCCGGCGTTTATATCTATCTTCTTCTTTCACATTTAATGCAGCTGGTCTATAATTGGTCTCAAGATTTGTATTAATTAGACTAGTCTATCTGAAACACTTTGGTCTGAGTCTCTTTGGTCTTTTCTTTGTTTCTGTCTTCCCTTATCGGTACATGACTTCATTTAATTGCAAAACTATCCCGCAGCTGGGAGCTGGTCAAGTTCATGGATTTGATTATAGTTTCTCGGGGCCAGTGGCTGCGATGTATGCTGTTGTTGGGCTGTAGATCATCCAATATTGCATGTGTGTTCTTTCTTTTGAAGCTAGCATCAGTTTGAATTCCAATATTTGAATTGGCTATGATTTCCTGGAAGCATTAAAATGTGGCTGTTCTGTAGTCCACCATAGCTTCTATTGGTATTTGAGTTTAGAGCATTGAAAGCGCATCATTTCATATCAATCGCATACACTGAATTTGGCAACGTGTTGTAGCATGCAGTACCACACGTCAAGTGTACCATATATCAGCAGAAGGCATGCCAAACTCGCAGAGTAAATTTCAACCTCAATTGATGATAAATTCTGTGATGCTCATAGTTCCATCGTGACTAGCAATGTCATATTCCACAATAATATGAGGAGACTGGAGGAGATTTAAGTAGCATAATACACTTCTGACAATAAGGTGATTTAGAGTGGGATGCTTTGCAATTGTGAGATTATATAGGAGGGAGGACTTCATATATACTAGGTTATTGCTCAAAAACTTCTTGAAAATAAAGCAAGGATTGCATCTCTTTGTGGGGGTGTTTTCATTCACTCATTGGATGTGCAGAACATGCACAAAGTGCAAGAATTTGCAACATTGGAATGCTCTCATTTAGTCCTCCAACAAATTGATAGGGTAAATTTAGCTTCTGTATAGTACACAACAGGCAACCAATCAAGTTCCATTCTATGGAAGTAGCCTGCCAGAACTTGATTGCGAGACCTACACACTTTCTAGACAACAAGGAGTTATGCGTTGAGCATAATCTTGTAATTTGACTTGAAACTGATCATTTGTATTGCGATATGTGTACAGTTATGATGAATCAGAAACATTTACAAAGGGACATAATTGACTCGACCTACTAATATTATCCCCACTTACTTTTGCACTAACTCTGAGTGTTGTGATGAAAATGAAGACTGAAAAGTGGTGATTTCTTTCCACTTGCATCGAACAACTAGGTGCACTATTTGCCTTCCTGGTGGAAACTCTTGCAAACAACACGTGAATGCCATGCTCTTTCCTGCCGTCTTCACTTGTTGAACAACAGCATCCGAGCCTCATGGATTTGTTGTCCCTGGGCCGCTATTTCCTGACGGAGCTGGTGGATATCGATTTCTGAGACCTTGCGCGTTCAACTTAAAGTGCAAGCGAGGGGGAGCAGTAGTTGTGGCCATATCAGCAGAGTCCACAACCGCTTCTTGAGGATTAATAGACTTCCTTGTGTCCTCCATTGCGCTCATGGGTGATGGCGGTCCCGCTGAAGGAAGTCTCAATGTCGAATCGTTTTCGCAGGCCGATGGTAACAATCGAATACCTGCAACCTGAGTAGCGTGAAACAGCTGGATTGCTACCAAAGCAACTACCAGCACCGCTAGGCCATTAATCACTTTGAACAAGGCCATTGCAGAACGAACTTTCTCAACTTCCCCAAAGTTTCAGACTTGTGATTGGTCACCCCAATCTTTAATTTCTTCCGCGCATGCAGAAAACTATTACTGCAAGGAGACCTTGTAGCTAGCAATGCAGCTAGGAATATGCAAAACATACATACTCCAGAGACACGAGAAATGGCTGCAAATGCTGAAGGCACTACTCGACCTGAGCTGTCTAGAGGTGATGTAGCATCGTACATATGCCCTGCAATGGAAGTGAAGAATTGATGGTACGTGGGATGCCAGGGTATCAGACTATATACTATCACATACTCATTGTGCGATCCTCTAATACCTGAGACTTTTCAAAACGAAAATTTTTGGTTTTGATTTTGATATTCAATTTTTAATTTTTTTTTCAGTCTGGGGGGCGAGTCATGCAAGCCAATCATGTGCCCTCCCCTCAAAATTTTCGAGCGTTTGTCTTCTAAGTGGGACTCCAATATTTCTGCAGAGTTTCAACTTACTTCCACAAATAGCTGACCTGGTAGCTATGCAGGTATGAAGCTATGAAGCTAGGAGTAATTTCAGAAACACAGAACATACATACTCCAGAGACACGAAAAATGGCCACATGCAAGTGCTAAAGCCGAGCTCGACTTGAACTTTTCTAAATGTGATGTTATAACTTTGTCATGCCCGGGCAGCAGACTACATATATGGGACCGACTGCAAATCTTTGGGGTTTGATCAACTTCTTATCACATTCAGATGACGTCCTTGTAGCTATGCAGCTAGATCTCGTAGCTAATCATGACGCTATGATGCAGCTGGGATTGAACGAAAGTAGAATCTCCAAAAACCCAAAACATGCATAACAACGACATACTCACAGACTCGGACAGCCTTGAGAAAATGGCCACAAATGTGGTGCTGGAGCTAGGCTTGCCGTGAGATTCGTAGATGACATGATGTAGCTTAGTAATGCCCGGGCAGCAGATTATATAGTACATGTAAGTATATATGCCACTCCAATTTGTGGACCTTGTGACCGGATGGAGTCCCGAGTCCTGGGCCTGCGGCCTTTTGTCGGACTCTACCATTAGGACACTCACTCTTCTCTCGTGTGGAGTCAATCACGCGTTTAATTATTCGTCCCCATTGCCCAAGTGAATCTAGGTTGGTTGGGGGGCACAAAGCTGCTACAGGTCTTGGGAGGCCGGCCGGAAGCATGCATGCAGCAGATAGCTAGCTAGCTGGCTAGCAGGGAGCTTTGAAAAGCTTCATAACGGTATCTGTTGTCAACCCGGAGTTCTCTTCGGCAATCTCTGACCAGAACTGCTGCTGCTGCTTCTACTACACCCTAAACTCCGTAATATCAACCCCCATAATGTCACACACTCTTTTATATCCTGAAACCCTAGGGAACGGATGTTCGTAGTTCAAATCTCACTCCTTATTGTCACATTTCTCTCCCTTATAGTACGAAATCTGTCATTAATGCAAACCACCAAAGAAGTCAACCCACACCCTCGCATTGTGCCATGTGTCAACATGTGGAGTGCCACTTTCTTATTCTTCTTTTTCTTCCTATTATGTCACTTGTTGAATGTTGGTGCATGCGTCCGCCACATCGCCTGGGAAGGTCAAGTGGAGTGGACCATGCTAGCGTAGGTGACAGGAGAACAAATTCAAACTTTCCTCACATCCCCTTTGTGTTATTCCATAATGTCACATGCTACACTAATTCTATAGTACCACGCATCCATGTTAACACTACAAAACTCCGTGATATCACGTGCACTTTGGTTGCCACAGGTGTGATACTACGGAGTTTAGAGTATACTACTAATACTACTACACCGTTTATGGTGTTTAGTGTGACATACGTAAGAGTGTCACTTACCCTATTTTGAGGCGTATGCTACGTTACACTATTGATTAACAATTTCACCGTAAGTGTCATCTCATGACACTTGGCATTCAAGTGTGCTTACTAATATCTTGGCATGAGTATGTTCAATAATGTTATGAGGTGGATGCCTATGTTACACAATGGTCTACAAGTTGACCAAAGTGTGCACAAATGACACTTGGCATTAGTATGCTCAAGAATAACTTCCTCTTGGATACTAAATTGTAAACACATGACATTTACCATCAGTATGCTCAAAATCATTTTCCCTTTGCATTCTAAAGCACAAGACTATCATCTAAAGTATCCCAAAGTGCTATTCTCAATATCATTATGTAGATATTTTTTTTCACCTTAAAAAGTTACTCATGTTGACAAATGGAATCATATTGACAATTAGCAAGTTTGACACTTTGAGACCTCTCGGCATCTAGTTTAGGCCCTTTGCAAATAATGTACGGGACACTAAAGTGTACTACTATGTACTCTTGTTGTTGTGTCTTCATTGGAATTCTCTCATCGGTTGGTCCACGGGGCCATAATTTTGAACTAGGTGATGTGTTTGAATTTCCCAACAACCCAAAGTTCACGTAGACCTGCTTTAGAAATTACTCACATTTGGAAATCTCTGGCAAAGTAGGTATATATGATGAAGTTTCAATGGGTTGGTGGGTGCAAGCAAGCATGCATGTTGGGTGCAATTTGATTTGGTGAGAAATGGATGGGAGGGTGAAGTTGAGCTTAGGATTCGTGACACTCAAGTAGAGGGTTAAAGTGTAAGGGAGTTGTGTGAATAGAACCCCTACTTGGTGGGTTTATGGTTGATTCACCCCAACTTAATCAAGTGAAGCTAGGACATCACCATGAGCAGGATTCTTTTTTAAAATCAGGTTTGTGGGACTTGTCCACAAATTTTGTGGATTAATCTAGTGGACTTTCATACGAGTCCGATGACCAAGTTCCTAGGATTATTTCAAAGATAGCACGGTTCACTAGCATTTTTGAATTGCATGATTTTGTAATTTATGATGTCTAGAATTATTTTGGAAGGGCTTGGGTTGTGAAGAAACAACAAGGTCAATTACGTAACCGTTATCTTGAACATTAATTGAGTGTAGACTCAAATCAACACATAAAATTTTAACATCATGCAGATTTTCAATAGTTTAGCATCATGCAGAAGTCCAACATTTATTCAACCATGTAGTGGATATGCTCCCAATGAGTTTATAACCCCCAAAAATGAACATCGATACAATTAATCTTCAAGGTTTACAACAACAATAAATTTATTTGGTTTGGGGTCTAGTGTACCAACATCCAAGAAATTTAAACCACACAAGCTTTGATGATTGTGCATGATATAAGAGAGGCCCACACAAAATATAGTAACATGGATTACATTAAAAAAAGAAGTGAATAGCTCATTCTACGTTGACTTGACATTGGGGGTGCCATTGGAAATAGAACCTAACAATACTATCGATCAAGAGACCACTTTGAGAATTTAGTGTTCATCACCAATACTTCAAAACAAACAACTGTTCTTTTTCTTCTTCCCCTCCCAAATTTGATCCCATTTAAGCTGTTAAATTGTTGAAAGTAGGTCCCTCATATTAGTACTTTAAAGTACTAGTGCTGAAGGGCTCATTTTTCACATGCATTTATCTTTTAAGTTTGCCACAAGTGTTCCCCGAGATGTCACTAGGTCACAAAGTTCCTAGAATTAATTTTAAGATAGGGTCTCCAATTTTATCCTCAGATATTTGCATTTGTAACTTTCCATTGTATTCATGATGGTGTTGAATTTGTTCAGTATGCATGTATTGTCTTTTCTCATTTTGTACTTGAAGCGATGGTTGACACCGCCCCAACACAAAACCATTGTTTGCTTAGTGCACCTTAGATTATAGACTTGCCAATGAAATTAGTAGGTGGTCAACTATCTCAATTCCTAGAGATAACAAATAATGTTATTTTTGATGTCATAATGTGGTTAAAATTGAGGTGCATTTTGTGCTTAAGTGTCCCCTTAGAGTCTCCAATTTTATTAGAGTTAGGTTTTCTTCCCTATTTTAAAATGCAGTACTAGGCAGTCTCAAGTTTTTCTCCCAATTGGACCACCAAATCCATATTACCCTCTATCTCAAGAAGAAAGCACGGTCAAGTATATAAAAATGCGCCGATATACTAAAACCATAAAGTTTTTGGTCAAATGCTAGAAATAAAACCAAAGTGTTGTTTAAATTGATTTTTTTCCCATGACAACATGTATTGTTATATTAGATACTCAAATATAGAGTATCAAGATGAGATCTTCAAAAGGTAGTGGCTAAACCTAGTTTGGGACGTAGATTTCATGACCTTAAATATTTTGAAATTAGATTTTTTTCCCTATATTTCTTGAATTCATTATAAACTCAAGGGTGCCATTACAATTTTTTTGTAGAAAATATAAATTTAATGTAATTTAAACATATTTAAAATTACTTCTAGAAAATTACTTGTTCAATATCACCTCTTGCACACCACTTGCACCATCTTCTAAAATATGTAGACTTTCTTGAAAAAAAATTGTCTACATAAATTTCTTGGCTTTGTAGATCAACGTGTTTTTAAAATTTTCTTATTTTTTCCTTCACATAATTCAAAGTTAGTATTTAGTTATAAATCACTTTCACTTAACCCTATGCAAGGCACTAGAGTTGTGTACTTGACCATGCTTGCGCCCCTCATTGCAGGCCATTGCACTTTGTTACTCTAGGGAATAAGCCTTTTACCATCTTGATGTACTTTTAGTCCCACAAACCTTTTGACTTCCCATTCATTAAAGTCATGTCATTGGCTATGTTCTCTAGTTCAGATAGGGGACGTTATTCAACAATGTCTAGAAGTTGGATATCTTGCTAAAAAAATGCAAGCGACATATTATCTTTGAAGGTGTTATGGCATGGGGAGGGGGTGCACACTTCATTAAAACCATACGTCACATGCGTGCGTCTCCTTCAATTTCTTGGTGGACCCACATGCACAAACCATTACATTAAAGGATAATAATGCACAATAATGTTGTCTCCCGTTTCTTATTTTTATCCTCACCTACTAGCATTGCTCTTATGTATCTTAACTTTTGTTAAATTAAATGTTTTACATTGCAATTATGTTTTTGTCTTCTGCAGGTGTTAACAGTTGGATTAAATTGAAAATTTGATTAGTAGTAGTAATAGAAGGTTTTTTAATCACTCTTTGTTATCATGCTACAAAAATAATACAAATTCAATCTGAAAGAATACATAATTGACAAAAGAGCTAATGAAGTTTCAGGATTTGATAGAAAATATGAATATTAATGGGTTCAAGAAATTAATAAATGGCATGGTAGCAGGGCAAATGTGCAAAATCAGGTTTCGACAAATGCTACATAATCATTGGAAGGAAATATTATTCCATCTACATCTATATGATGTTAAGTAACTACAGTTACAACATTAACAATTGCCAGATCATAAGAGAGAAAATAAATAAATAAATAAATTGTTGATGTTTATCTTTTCTATGCCGGATTTATTTTATAGTTTCTATTGGCACTGACTTTCTGCTAGTAGATCATGTATTACTATGACTTTATGGAAAATATCATTTGCCTTCTCATTTTTTCTCAATAAAAAAATAAAAAAATAAAAAAATAAAAAAATATTTCCACATCATTTATTTCATTTGCAATTGGAGCATCTTCTCTTGTTAGAATTTTTTTTCCTCATTTTAGTGATTTTAGTTTTTTTACTCCGCAGTTGATTACCATCTTTTATTTCTTCCTCACTAACTCTTCTAACTAATTTTTTTTTCCAGCTTCAACAATCCATTCATCTTCAATTTTTTTATTGTTTACAATATAAAAATTGTGCAATACTATGTAGGTTGCTATAGTATCAAGCATATTCCTCAAATGTACTTTGAAATGCTTCATTATCAACCTCCATCTAATCTTTAAAATCCCAAATGTCATTTCCATATACACTCTAGTTGAAGACTGATAAAATTCTAATTTGCTTCTTTCCCAAATAATGTAGTTTTTCCATCCTTAAATGAATAGTACATCCAGGGCCTCATTGGATATGTGGCGTATCTTATAAGTTTATATGACTAGAATATGCCTTCTATGTATGCAAATCCGATCTTTGTGACATGAAAACAACCCAATCGTAAAAACTTCCTGGCCATCCAAATTCATAATTCCAAAACATACAATGTGGTCCAACAATTCCTTGTAAAATTGCTGAATGGAAAGATTTCCTATAGTAATAGTCTTTTCCGCCAACTACTGGAGCTAAAACATGAATATGTGGCCCCCTCTATTGCCCCTATAATATATGGTATACCAAACAACTACTCGAACCTTCAATTTAAATCCCTTTATTACGATTCGCTTGGAGTTTGCACAAAAATTGGTTGAGGATGTTTTCTCACATCTCTACAAAATCCCCTTATTATTTTTTACAGTGTATTATTGTGAACTCTACACATGTCTCTTATGTTTTGCAATTCATTACCGCTACCCAACCTATGCAATGACATTGCTATCCTCTCTTGCACCGGGATAATAACCTTAAAACGGGTATCCACTTTCTTCAAATACGAGCCTAGTAACCTCTCTCACAAAAAGTTGAATGTAATGTGTTTTACTTTAGTACACTTTCTAAACTCTTTCTCTGTCCACGAACCCAACAACAATCAGTCTATGAATGCGTACATCCATTCTTGTTTCTATATGTTCCTATCTTTATGCCCCATACTCTCATAAACCAAGCTTAAAATTACGAATTTCTTCCATTCTCCTTGCAAAAGTAATGCTTGAATGTGCACAACATGCTTCATAAGCATGTATAATCCTAAGAGCAAAAGAAGGCTCCTCCTCCTCTCTTCATGCTTGCTGAAATTCAAGGTGAAAACAAGCGAAAACAAGAAGTGAAGCCAAGAGAATGGTTAAGTTTGATTTTTTTTTTTCAAACCCACCATTTTTCGGCATATATAAAAAAAATTTAACTCATTCACTTTTTAGTGCATGGTCATTACTCTTGGTCCATGTGAGCCCAAAATGGTGCCCACATGTGGTGATTAAGTCTTCGAAACCAATTTTAGTGTGACTTTGATGTGCTATGATTATTCACAAAACATAAAAAGAGTGAAGTGTGGTATGGATTTAAGTTTAGGCATTAGAATGTGTTGTGTAGTAATTTCAAGGTTTAACTTCAATAAGAGGATGCCTTGATTAGGTGAGTGGGGGGTAAGGTGAAGCAAGGTGAGCTCCGCGAGTTAAATGCCCACTTTTGGATCCACCTTGGTAGTTTGGGAAGAAGGAAGCTTGGTGGATGGGGATTAGTCCCTACTTTGGAGGAGAGGGTTAAAGGATTGTGATTGGAGGTGCCAATCCTCTCACCCTATCCTCACCTCTTTCCCCCTCTCTCCCTCTCTCCCTCTTTGCTACTTAAGGTGTTTTTTCTCTCATTTCTCTCTCTCTTCATCAAGCGCTCTCAAGGGAGCAAGCTCTTAAAAGCTTGAGCTACGCGTGTAGGACATTAGTTTTTAGTGAATTTAATTAGTTAAGTTCTCTCTCTCAATTCCTCTCAAGTGGAGTGAGCTCTTAGAGCTTGAGACAACATGTGGGGATTAGGTAGTTATTTAGTGGAATTAGTGGGTTAGATTAATTCATTAGTAAAGGATCGAAAACAAAGACTTAGGGAAATGCTCGATTAGCGGCTAGGGGAGACTGTATCAGGAGGCAGCTGGTTAGCTGTGGTTGTGATTGCATTGGAGGCAGCTGGTTAGCTGTGGCCGAGACTGTATCAGGAGGCAGCTGGTTAGCTGTGGTTGCGACTGCATTGGAGGCAGCTGGTTAGCTGTGGTTGTGATTGCATTGGAGGCAGCTGGTTAGCTGTGGCCGGGACTGTATCAAGAGGCAACTGGTTAACTGCGGCTGCGACTGCATCGGAGGCAGCTGGTTAGCTGTGGTTGCGACTGCATTGGAGGCAGCTGGTTAGCTGTGGTTGTGATTGCATTGGAGGCAGCTGGTTAGCTGTGGCCGGGACTGTATTTTGGGTAGCTGGTTAGCTGCGGCTGAGATTGATTAGTTTATATTATTACATTAGTTTATAGACTATATTAGACTATATTAGTTTATAGATAAGTAGTTGGCCACATTAGGTTAGGTGGAGGCACGTGTGGGTTTCATAAGTAATTGCACTTAGGATTGATTATGGGAAATAGCGTTTTTAAACGCTTGTATCCTCTCTATTAAATAAATCAAGTGCACAAGTAATAGAGAAGGTGGAGGACTTCCGCGAGGGGAAGACAAAGGAGGTTGGGTCAAAGTATGCAAGGGGAAAATCATTGAGGGCATGTGCGGCTAAAGCCGCGGGTTGGACTCTTGAGAAAGCCAACTCTAGCACAAGCCAAGAGGCCAACATTAATAAAGGACAATGAGTGAGACAATGCATGTTCATTTAAACATGAAAATCACCTTGCATATGGTTCCATGTTGTGATAGATAAATGTGATTCTCAAAGTCATCACCCGGACTAGGACGCTTAAGGGTGGTGGATTTGGTCTCACAGTCCACATTCGGTTTACACTTAATGAGGGGCCCATAAGCTTCAAAAATTTATTTTTTAAGAAGTCAGACCATGAAAAAAGGCCATCTACCATGGTCCGACTTCATGGTCCATGGTGTAAATTGGCCCTAAGTTCTTGCCTTGACTGAAAGGACTTGTGTTTGTCCATGCAAGATAGTTTTGTGCTTCAGACTTTGAAAGCATGACATTCAAAGAGGAGGCAAAATTCTATTCCCTACCTTGAACGGGGATCCCCTTGAGATTCCAAGATATGGCTACAATCCTTTAGTGTTCATGTATGTGTTTGTCTTGTACCTCTTATATCATATGGTCCCGGTGGAAAGTTATTCCTCCTATGTAACCAAAAGATGTTTGGGGAAAAACGTCATAGGTGGGGGCCATTTGGATGCTCATTGCTCGCCCCACACTAGTCTATATGGAAGAGAGATAACTTGGTTCACATTAATCACCGGAACATTGACTTGTCCTATTAGTGTGGGTTACCATTTTGGAGTTACATGTTGCTATAATTTTATAATACTCAGACTATCAAATCTAACCCATATATTTTAAATACCTAATCTATATGTCACCAGTAATAATTTGTTTGGTAATGTATGCTATTCTCAGTAAAAAGTTGTAGCAAAATAAGATCCCAAACGGTAACCACCAATAACAAGACTAATCCACACCAATAAGACAAATCAGTTTAAGCTTCACATTTTTTCTTCCATTTTTTACATTGGACCTCGCAGAATGCTTACTATAAAGATGGAAAGTTTCAAGTTCAACAATCCAATTCTACTATATCATAACATTATTCAGATCCATAACAATGTTCTGTGGGACTGACAATATTCCTCACATTCATATTGAATATGGGAAATATTTTGTGGAATACTGTCAATCCCACAAAACACTATTTTGGATCTGAATAATGTTATGATAGATGCAAATTTGCTACATTTTATAGATATGAACTTGTAGGATGGCTCCAACGTAGATGGTCTAAACATGAACCAAACTAGACACTTATGTAACAAATTATTGTGGGTTACCATTTGGAGTAATACATTGCTATAGCTTTATAATAAGAATTTCGGTCTTTAACCACCTAACAGAAATAGTTAGTATACATCAAAGAACACGCTGAAACTTTTTGGCTCAAAACAAAAACAAAGTCTTGAAAAAAAAAAAAAAAAGTTCATAGCAATGTGCAGTAACTCCAAATGGTACCAATATGCAATATCAGTGTAGTGATCAAATGCACTTTTATTCCACCCCAAACTTAGGCTCTTTTCATTGAGTAATCCTTAAATGTTGGAGACCCCCATAAATGGCCTCTCCCTACACATAAACATGTACTATTTGAGCTTCCATACTTTCATTGTTAGCTTTTTAGAATGTCAGCAGTGACCTTGACTAAAATAAACTTTTTTTTCAAGTGCAATTTTTGAATTACTCAAAATCTTGATGTTATTGAATATTTAAATTCACAGTCATAACATGAGTGCCCTTACATGATCACCAATGTCACGTATGAGTATACATCTAATATCTCCTTGACTTAAGACAATGCATAAAGATAATATAGTGGAATGAATTGGGTCCTCGAGGTGTGGCCAACACCCTAGGAAGTCATGTGAAAGCCCTAGTTTCTCAAAAAGGTTCCCTCTAAGAGATGGACTATTGTACAAAAATACCACAATGACAATGGCCAAGTTTTCTCCCTTCGAGTCTTTAGGGAGATTTTTGGGCATAATTGATCAAATTCCTAGTGTTTCCAAGTCCAACAAGTTTCATGTTGTGATCTTTTGGGTGCTCTTTATTAATTTGAGGAATACTCTATAGATTCTCCTTATATGATCCATAATTGTCCTGAAGTCATGAACTGCAACTAGTTATTTTTCAAACTCAACCGGTTCATTCGTAAGTACACTAAATATGATATATAGTGTCACCAATTCTAATTGTCTTGCTCAATACTAATTGTAAACCAGGGTATAGTGTCACCAACACTAAATGTTAAACCCAACATTATTTGTCATTCCTTGTAATTTTTTTGGTGGGGATTATGCATTTGCAGTCACTTACCAAGTGATTTTCATCCAAATTTCATTCATCCATGACAATATTTCATTATAATTTGCTGACAAGAGAAGTTAGGGTTTTCGCCAATGAATGAACTTATCCATCATCCATGACAGTATTTGTTCACTTGTTCTTAAGAAGGGTCATCCCAGAAGTTACCATAGTGACATTAAATACCATATGACACTACAGTTGCCCCCGGTCATTGCTCCCTTCAGACTCTACTAGTCAATAGCCTGCCTAGAGAGTTTCATATTTATCTTCGCAGGACACTAAACCACCCCACTAGGTTGAGGTAAATTAATCGTGTCCTCGAAGTTTGGTAAATATCTTCTTCCAAGGGACTGTTGGTCATATATAAGGTAGATGAGTCTAATATGAACATCTCCAGCTCTATGGAATCATCTAACCGATGGATTCGAGCATTAGAAGTTTGAGTATGTTAGCAGTTGTGAATCAAGACCAAAGAATTTGAAATCTTTGAAATTGGAGTTCAGGAAGGTGTCAATGTAGGTTCCGAAATCAAAGATTCTCTACTTCCCAATCTGATGTTATAGGGGGGGATTTTTTTTTATCATTCGATGTTGTATGAGTGGATGACATCATTAGCATAATCTACATGGGTCATTTGCCAATGAAAACCAAGTTTAATGCTAGTATTGGTTGTGTGTCGTGTAAATAGCGATTGTGTGTCACTGCAGCTCGAGTACCAACCACCACTAACAAATACAACTAAAACATGGCAAAAGCACACATAAACAACACACCTCCATAGAGAAGGAAGAGAGTCAAACCCTTGTAAGAGCTCTAATTCTCTCTTCAAATGCACACAATGAGTCGAGTTATCACTCACTCCACCACGGGAGAATCCAAGAGTGTCAGTAGGGGGAGAAGAACTCAAGATTTATTGCAAAAACATGCAATTTTCACCTCACACAAACTCTCTTCACACACTCACTCATAAGGCTTGACTTGGCAAGAATGCCAAGCCAAGGAGGAGGCTCCTCACTTAGGAGCATCTCTCCAACTTCTAAGATTCATCCCTCCACATCTAAGTGGATGAAACCCCACAGATAAGGTGTGGCCGCCAATGCCGCATACCATGTCATTTGTCATGTCTCTAAAGTGGTCACATGTAAGATAAAATGTTGCCAAAATGTTTTTTCATTACGGAATACCCACAATACAAATTGGTGGACACCTCACAACCACATGCAGACTCTTAATTTGCCCAAGGTATTGTCTTCTTATTTGGACACCTTGGGCACAAAAATCAAGCATGTCATAGCTTGGTGGATAGCACTCCTCATTATGGGGGATGTTGGGTGTAGTTTGACTTTTGCGAAGGTGACGAACCCAAATATCATCAACGCGATGGCTAAATCACCATGTATTATACACCCACTAAATAAAAGCGATTGTATCATTGATAAGGAACAAAAATTAGGTGTTTGATAAAGAAAATAATTAAATTAGCCTCATCTACCTTAGAAGGAAGAATGAAGGCATCACTTATGGAATTTATTGAAGCATAATAGAACTAGAGATTAGATTGCACAAGCAAATGCACAAACACAAAGGCATATGAACAACGCTTAGAGTGAGATGGTCACACTCACCCCTTACCTTACCCTTTATTACACTTTATCTCTTTGGTTCATACAATACATATGAAATATCTCAACTTCCACTCTTCTACAAACCACATGGATTTATTCAAACCTTATTCACTCTTGATCATCTAACAAACACTATCATATGACTACGAGCAACCCAATGCTAACCTTCAACACTCATATTTTGCGAGTAGTCAAAGGGCTTCAATTTCATTGCCCTTGATAGTAATTGTTGCCTATCATTTCTAAATTCCATATTTGCAAATGACATGGTTTCAAACAACTTCAAATTATCATCTAAATATATCCATTCGTCCTTTTTACATCACGTTGGTGCAATATGTGGTTTTTCCACCATTCACCAAATACCCATCGCAACCTTGTGAGATATCCTCACTTTTCTAAAGGTTGCCCCTCTCCATCAACACCTAATCTTGGTTGCATTCCCTAGCTAGCATTGTTTTGAGACGAAGGTGTTGACAAACACCATTTGTTAGTTGGCCCTCTTCTTGGTGCTTGAATTGTGACTAGGCTATCTCCCATTTGTCCCTTACAGTCCTCAATATCTTCACCAACATCAAATGAAAGTGATTTGGAAGATTTGGCCACCATAGAAGCCTTACTTCTCCCACTTGAAAGCATTTTCAAATCACTTCCATCTATGAGCACAACATCTCTCATGCCCATCATCTCCAAAAATTTATTTGCTTGCATTTCCCCATCGATCGGAAATGCCACCCTAAATTGTTGTCCCTCAATGGATCCTTCACAAATCAACAAAAATATGTAACAACGAACTTTGCCAAGGTTCAAGTCACTCACGGAGCTTTGAAGTGCATGTATATGCTTCATATTCAAATGCTTAAGCCGACGATACCCAAGCTCAAATGCACCATCTTTCGCCATTGATTGTGCCAAATTGGCCACATCCGCTCCATGCACCTTGGAAAATTGTGTTTCGTACAAATTTCCTTTATGCAATCCTATTACATTTACCTCTCTATCCGGACCTCTCACAATATATTCATTTAGGTTAAATTGCACTTTCAACCCATCCAACAACTTGTTCACCGAGAGTAAATTTGCTTGCAACTTGGGCACATGAAAGGTGTTTTTGATACAAATTATTTTGATTTTGTCTTTCACTATTATCTCGCCAATAATACAACCCATTCTGATGGCTTCCACGACACTATTATCATCCAAATAGACGTTGCATGAATCGATTACTTCATATGTATCAAATGTCACGCTACAAGAAATTATGTGGTTATATGCTTCTGAATCCATGGTGTACTTACACATTGCCTCCAAATGCGTTCCATATTGCGTTGCGAATGCGTAACCATCATCTTCTTTGGTGTTGTTAGCATTCTCTTTATGGATGTTCTTTGCTTTGTAACAAAAATGCAATTTGGCTTGGTTTGCCACAATAGTAGTACATCTTGATGTCTTTGCGTCAAGATGGGTTGTCCGTTTTGCCTTGACGTAACACCATTGCGGCATTATCATCTTTGCGTCCTCTCTCTTTCCTCTTTGACATCTCGTGCATCAAATGTAATGTCACGTACTCGATAGTCAAGTTTTTCATTGGCATTGTCTTCAAAGTAGTGACAAAGTATTCGTATGAGGGTGACAAACTCTCGAGGGTGACAACATCTTCATTTTTGACAGATACCTCCAAGCAAGCAAGTTGATCCGCAAGTGCCTTGACCTTGTTGGTGTAGTCCAACAAGTCATAATCTTCTTCCATCTTGCATGTGAAGAATTTGTGACAAACAAAACGAATATTCGACAAGATCTTTGTCTCGTGGATGTTACAAAGGGTTTTTCATGCCCCCCTTGGTCCTTTTGCAAATCCTAATGTGCGTAAGTTGGTTGTCCACCAAATTAAGCACAATGATGGACATTGTCTTCTTCACATACCTTTAGTATTTCTTCTTCACTTTGGAATCAACATTAGAATGCGGAGTTGCCTTGGATTCGTCCACAATGCCCCAAAGGTCCACAGAGACCAACCCCATCTCCAATTTGAACTTCCAAGATTGAAGTTCTCTCCATTAAGCTTGTAAATGACTATAGCACCATCACCCTCAAGTGATGTCATGTTACACTCGAGCTTTTTGATATATTTTCTACTGACTCAAATCAACCTTTTCTAAGCTTTTATCTACACTCAAAAGCTTCACAACCCTCAATCAACCCTTCTTATGCTAAAAAAACCCTTTGGGACCTCAAATCACTCAAGTCTAATCCTCTTGCTCTCAATCCACTCAAGTTTAATCCTTTTGCACTCAAATGAACCTTTGAATATTAAATCCACTCAATTCAAGCTCTTTTGCCTTCAAACGTGCGTTTATAGATTCAATCCGCTTCAGTCAAATGCTTTGAATTACAATGAACCCCTTTGCTCCTAAAAATGCCTTTGTACCCTCAATCCACCCAAGCCAGATCCTTTTGAACCTAAATGAGCCCTTTTGGTTTCAAATGTGCCTTTGCATCCTAAATCCACTCAAATCAAGCCCTACACAATTATAATGTGCATTTCACCCTTATACCACTCAAATTAATCCCTCTAGAACTAGAGATTGAGATTGAGATTGAACCCGCCACCTATTTCCTCCGAAAGATGGAGCTTAAAGGACTCACCATCACCGCCAAGCCCCGTATAATTAACATAGCCTAGAATTATCACATATAAATGGCATTATGTGAGAGTTTTTAACGTACTTATATGGCTAGCTAAAGAATTGGACTACTGGAGCATCATGAAATTCTCACTAGCATGGAAGGCAATTATTTGTGAGCTATTTTTTTTCTCTACCTTGTGGTTTATTGTCATAGTGCGGAGACGCTCCAACAAGATTTAAGGAAAATTAGAGGAGTGATTCACAATTACCTTTGGTTTGCCAAGGAACAACTCACACGTACTAGAGTTAGTTAGAAGGAATGTTGCATGAAAAAGAAGTATGGTGGGCTTGAGTTTGTGGATTCTAAGGTAGCCAAGACCTCCTTTGTAAATGGATTGTCAAGGCAATGAAACCATGTGAATCCAATCTCCAAGTCATGCTTGAATATGGATTGGCAAGGTTTAACCCACAAAGAACAAGGAGATGGGGAAAACTATGCTTAAAGGCACTTGCAAGGTAGTTCAATGTGTTGATGATTGTGGAATAGTGAAAACCTCACCTTCCTCTCATGAGACGAGGAAAAAATTAAGTTTAACCTTTCTCCACTGGAGGCTGGGGATTGGACCATTCTCACTACCAAAATCATCAACTAAATTTGGTGGCACTTGTTGGAGGACAACCATGTTGTCACACTTGCCAATCAATGGATTAGGCTCTATAGAGATGGGACAGCTAACCTGGCCTTTGTTTTACAATCCTTAGTCAATTTCACTCCTTCATGCATTCATCAACACCATCTTTCCATGCCTTTCCGTGTTAAACGTTTTAAACGTTTTACAATTGACACCCACTCCCGTAGTCTTTGGTGAATGTGAGAACCCCACCATGGACATGGTTGGTTTCTTCCATGAGGTCAAAATTATTTGCACCACTAGAGGGGAAAAAAAAAACAAACAAAACACCTTTTTTTATGGTATAATGGGCACTCTTAGATGGGACTCAGATTATTGGCATTGGGTGGAGGAGCTTTGCCTTTTTTCACTATATCACCAAATCTAGTAGGAATTATGTTATCAACAAGGTCCCTTGGAGGTCACATGCGGTGGACAAATGGCAAGGTTACCTCCTAGAGAAGTACAAATTTTATTGGTCAAAAGTGTGGGATTCGCTCCAATCCGACAAGGAGACCGCCTTCACGTGGTCCATTTGGCACAAGGTGGTTGAGGTCAACGAATGGAAGGTTTGCATCACACCCACATCTATCTGCAAGCAATACAATGTTTTTTTTGGTTGCCTCCCGAACACGAATGAATGAATTACACACAAATTAAGGGATTGCATTCATGCCCAAAGAGGTTGACAGTGAGTCACCTTTATCATGCATGAACTTGTTGGGTTAGGACTAGCAACTATGATAGTTTTCATTGGAAACAAGCTCTCATTGGGGACATGATTCTTAAGAACTTTATCAAAAAGATTAAAATTTGGCACCTTCTTTGTGGTATTACCTTTTGGACTATTTGGATTGATTGCAAGGACAAGGTATTTAGCCAAGAGCAATGTTATGAATCAAAGGGTCAACTACCTCATCATGTACGCCAAGGTGGCTTGGGAGTGAGTGGTCAATTATGTTACGATTAGCACTTTTTTGGTCAAAGCTTTTCTCCAAGGTTCCAACCAAACATGGGGAGCTCGTAATGTTCTTTGTAGGCACGACAACATGAAAATCACTTGGATCGGCAACACACTTAGGTAGTTTGACAAAAAAATTTACTTCGTGGCATTGGGGCAGGTTGTCCTTGGTTGGTGGGGTGGGGGTTGTCCTTGGTTGAGTCCAGTCTTTGATCTATTAAAACTGGCTTTTTAGTTTGTCCTACTAGGATGAGTGTACCAAGCTAGCCTTGCATAAGCCGATTTGGCATTTAGGATAGCGAGTCCCATGTGCATATCTTACTTAAAATCCTAAAATTTTCTCAAAGGTTGAAAAGTGAAAAGAAAAGGTATTATAATTTTCATCCAACTTTCAAAATGAATTCTGATACATGACGAGCTAACAAACTACTAACAAAAAGTTTTCTCAAAGAAGGATCAAACCCACGGTTTCATCCCTCTTGAAGAAACTTTACGGGGAACTCTAATTTGGTAAATGTTATGCGCATCCTAGGGTGACTGGTCTCTTTCTAACATTCAATGATGCCCGCATGAATTGCACTGCCAGGCAGATATCAAATCTTAGTTTTGTTTCACTTCATTTTTGTTGGGATCCCTTGCCTTCCAAGTATACTGTAGAGTGCTTCATGCTTCAGCTTTTGATCAATACCTAAACTCAAGTACGATAATTACCATATGGTAGGCTTACATTGGATTTGGGCGAACCAATCCATACACTCGTTCCTTGTTGGATGCCTAAACCCTTGCCTCCAAGAAATCAATGTACGGGTTGGTTCGCCCCAACCCTTACATTGCTTGAAACCCAGTAACTCCAGAGTGGAAAATATACTTCGGTACCAAAAAGAGGTAACCATGACACACACTATGTAGACTCTTAGAGCAACCCCACTAGCCCGGGTATCTATACCCGGCAATTGAAGGAATAAATATGGTATGCCATCCCCAGGTTTAGGGGCCAGCACAATATCTTGTCCCTACTCCCACCAAGTTGGGCACAGGAAATGCCAAAACCCCATATGGACCCAGCTTTGAGCTTGACCCCCGCCCGTTATATAATGATTTCAGGCACCGATATGCCCTTCTTGGTCCTCCCACCCGTTGTGACACCATCCTCTCCCCTACCTAACATGTTGTAGAATGTCCAAAGAAAGCAATTCACGCCGATGGCATTGTCGTGGGGAGCTTGCCACCCAAGACATATTTGCCAAGAATCGAACTATTGAATGCCCTCCTCGGAGCTCATTTGAGCGTTGCCGAAGCCTGGTGGACTCTCTGGCTAGGCGTTCCCGGTTCCCATATTCTCAGAGTACCGTTCACCCACCGGGTACCCAACCTGGTGGGGATGCTCTTACATTTATGGTAATTAATGATTTAAGCTTTCTTTCTACTAACCATCGGTTTTTTCTCATGTACTTTGAGAGTTATGGTTGGCAAATGGTTGTGATGGGCCAAGGCAAGACGCTCACTTCTTTGAGTTGGGCCCCTATCACTATTACCCAAGGTGGAAATGAAGTCCTCCATATTATAGCATGTATTTTTTTAAGACTATTTATCCTTGGGCTTATCATTAGATAGCTCAAATTAGTGCACAATGATCCACTTAAGATGAAATAATCACAACCTATGAGGGTCAAGTGTTTACAAGACCCCCTTTACCTTGGTAATAATGGTGGGTGTCCAACTCAAAGAGGCCAGGATCTAATTGTGACTATTGCGACACACACCTAGTGTGACTAAATTTTTAATCTCATACTTGTCTTTAGTTACAAATTGTTAAGGTTGCAATTCTTTTAGAATTGCTACCTTAGGTGATTTAATAATAAAGTAGACTTTTCAACAAAGCTTGCATGAACTTCTTGCTTGGTCCAACTGGTTCTATCCAAGTTGTAACCTAGTCAAACCTCAAATGCATAGTCTTCCAATACATACACCTATAATTCATGGCATTATGAAAACAAAGTGTATATTTAGTTAATTAAGAATTTAATAAAAATCAAGTGGAGGCATCGCATAATTTATGTACATTTGCAGCACGTCTACTGTTACATACCACATCATTTCAAAGACAAATAAAGGAGGGTTTAGTTGAGGTGGTGAATTTCATGCCATGGACTTGTTATTCTCACATTTTTTAACACCAATTTCATACTAGAAACTTAGGCATGGTGTATGGTGCAATTTGTAAGATGTTTTATTAAATGATTTTTTCATGGGTTTTCTTCAGAATCTTTCTAATTGAGACACAATCAAAGGATCACATTCATATGCTTCGGATACAAAACAAAGAATTTTGAACCTCCTGTAATGAATTTAGAAGTAGGAGTTTTGGAAGTTCATCATAATCACAAATTTCATCGTTGTGATGAGAACCTTTATAAGATGGGCTAAAAGTATGAATATTACATGTAGGTGAGAATTTGCAAGGATATTAGAGAGCGAGTTTCAATTACCAGTCCCAAGACTTGGAATAATATTTTATAAGCATCACACATGTCTCACACCAAGTTTCAAATATTATATTGCAAGATAACTATAAATATTGTAGGATTAAAAGAATAGTGTCAGCTTGTTATGTCAAGGTGTTGACTACCCAAATACTAAATAATACTAATAATAAATACATGCGAATAGCCACATTATTTTTAAATGTTTATTTTTGGTATGTCCATGTCATAACATTATTCAACTGTTATGAGTTGTTTCATTGTAATAATATTTACTCCGGTGAGAGTGCTTCACCGGAGTTTATCAGGTTGAATTTATAAGTAAGAGAAAGGTAAAGTTCAGGATACTCTTTAACTTATTCGTGGCCCTACCCAACATTCAATGACCGTTGAATAAAGATATGGTAATTGATTAAATCTATTGCTTAAAAAAATTATGATCTACAATATAGTGTACGGTATGTGAACGCACATGATTTGAAATTAGCACCGATGATATTTTGTATGTATGTCACACTACATCCATAAGAAAATGTTGCACCTATCTCACATTGTTAACATCCAAGAGTTAACAATATGCATGTGACCTAACTTGAAAACTGACAAACTAGACATGTTTGGAAATCCTCTCAAGCTACAAGGCCTTTCCAATAACTTGGTCATAGAGTCCCCTACATTGATGGAGAGAGGGAATTACGGCATAAAACCAAGGTAAAGCCCTGAAACAATATGCAGTCCAGTGGTTATCATTTTTTGGTTGATTTGGCATTGGGATTAGTTTCGAACACCCATGATAATCTAGCCCAAGTCATTTGAGACAAATTGTATCAGTGGCCACAAACCTATAAGGGGTCAAGGTTTTATGTTGGACAAATGGGAATATGCTCATATGCAAATATTCCCTCCCTCCCTACATTAGAGCTATTCGTAAAGTCCCTCAAAGAGGGATGAAACCGTGGGTTTGATCCTTCGTTGAGAAAACTTTCTATTAAGCGCCCATTAGCTCATCATGTAATGGAACCTATTACGAAAGTTGGGTGAAATTTTTAGGACCTCCTCTTGCCATCTCAAGAACTTTGTCAAAATTCTCAGGATCTAAAATAAGGTATGCACATGAAACCCACTGTCCTGAATCTTGGATCACCCTATGCAAAACTAACTTGGCCCACCCATTCCAGTAAGACAAACTTAAAACATGTCAAATGTTTAATAACGCAACACCACTTTCTGTGCATGATAATTCAAGCATTCCGAAAACTTGAGTGACTTTGTGTCGATTCCCCTAAACTCGGGGTTTGAGACTAAACCCACAATTTCATCTGCTTTACTTTACAGGATAAACTCTCTCGACCACAAAAATTGCGACCCCACACCCCTGCTCACGATTTTGGACCCAACTTATTTGTCCAACTTATTGCATGCAACAATCCTTGGGTTTGATGAGTGTTGGTTGAGGTTGTGGGTGGAACCCCGCATCAGCATCAACCCTAAATGACATGGAAGGTTATTAAGTTAGGGCTACACGGTCGTACGTCCGCCACTGTATCAAGGATTCGGTACCCTAAACTCGTGTCTCGAACGCGTTGCCTACAATGAATGTCCTGGGTTTACGAGTGTTGTTAATTTGGAGATTGGTGTGAAATCCATCATCAGCTAGCGTCACCCCTAAATGACATGGAAGGATTGAGGAGGGTAAGTAAGTAAGCAAGCTCCATCGTCGTACATATCCTACCATACCATGTGTGAATCGAAGGGTCGCCCTTATACAGCCAACGACGTGATATTTTTCATGTCGGTGAACGAACCCCGGCCCTGGTGTTTGTTCTTCTTCCTTCTCCTAGCCTCCTCGGGTGCTGCTGCTGGGTCTATCATGCACACAGGTGGCAACACATCATGCAGCCTAGGTTACTGAGTCCCCCGCCCCTGCCCTTTGCAGCAGGGACGCCCAAACTTAGTTCATATACCGTACATAGAAATTCCTCTGTCCTTTGCGATTTGACACGAAATTTGCTCTTCCCGGCCGCCGCCAAACGAGTACGTGTGTGACGTGAGCTTAGCGCTGGGGGGGTAAGTCAAACATGCGATATATATATGTTAGGTCTCCAGTCGTGCAGTTGCTTATATTCACCAAATCCAGTGACTTTGACAAATTATTTCGCTTTGTTCATGTACGTGATATGCGTTCTCGTCACTGTAAACCTCTATGTAGAGTGCACTCTTCAAGTTATTGGCCCCCACAAAAAGTTTCAGGTGACTGCAAATCAGAGAGAGGGTTTTTTTGTCGCCTACCAGAGTACCTCTCATCCATCCAACAACTTTGACCCCCCCACCCCCACACACACACACACACACACGATTCATTTCAAGTGACTTGGACTAGACTGGTTTGGAGTGTGGTGTCAAATCTACTGGAAATTATTATTTCCGAGTTGAATGCTATTTCAAGGTTTTTGTTTTACATTGGATGGATGAGAAGTACGCCTGTATGTGACAATTCCCTCTCCTCTTGCCAACTATATAGCCAAAGCTTCGTGGTATCTAGACGAACCCTTTCATCTAGAAGGTGAAAACGAAGTGAGAAGTTTTACAGTCTCTTAAATTTGATACTTTTAGAATACTCAAGGCAATAGTAATTTGTTACACTACATCGTTCCCCAATTGATGCGTGTTACTATTCGGATTTATGCAATGCAATAACATCTTATCAAGGACCTCAATTTTTACTAACAAAAGTACAGTAGGTTGTTTGGACATCATAAAACAGAAACGACCTTCCTTGATAGAATATTACATTCTCATTACATAGTTATAGCATTGCGTACCTATGAACAGTAACTCCCACTAATTGGGATGATTGGTTCAGTTGTTTCCTTCTCTAACACTATTTAGGGTAAAGTCATCCACCCCATGCAATAGGAATAAGAAAATTGTAATGTCACTTTACATTGTGACGTGACGAAATACATGCCCATTAACAAGTACATGGCCTTGTCGTTGGCTAGAGGACATGCATAGCTTGAACCCTATATTAGCAAGTAGGCCAGTGAGGTTAGTGTTAGAAAGTGTGGTAACTAACCCCTAAACGACCACCAAATTCAAAAGTGCTTCCACTACTTCGTATTCTGAACCCATGAGGGGTTGTTATTTGTATTTGTCCAGTAAATCAACAAAAGGAAACTTCCGGACACAAGTGCAAGAAATTTTAGTATATCTTCGGGTGTTCACAACCGTTGGGGGGTCAATCTACATGTATTGTACTTAAATGGATCACATAATTGGTGTCATATGTATACCAAAGAGATTTAAGCGTTACCAAACTCAATTCGTTACAAGGACAGGTTTAGGATCGAGAGGATGATTTCAAGTCCCAATGACCTTCCCTCCTACTAGTAGAGGTGTAGATGACGACATTGTTTGACATGCAAATGTGGTAAGAAGGTGACTGCTTGACCTCGAGCATCCACCATTGTCTTGTACATACATGCATGCCCCCAAATTCTTGTATCTTGGATGTAGCCTTTCGATAGAAAAGACATTTACATATGCTCACGCATACTTGGGAGGGAGACAGCCGTATTCGACAAAAGTTCACGACGTGCCCTAATCTCGAACACGTAAATTCACGTGCAATTCTCGGACACTGGTACACTTGTTGAACTAGTAAATCAAATGTGTATTTGAATATGATCATGAGACAAAATCATAGCCGGATGAGCACTCGTAAAGGACTCCCACAGACTTTGTATAACAAGTCACATATTATACGGTAACCGCACAGCAAACGGTGTGGTCGTGTAAGGGTTGAGATAGACTTGTGTAGGGTAGTTGTATCATCAAGGGGACTTGTGCACAAGGTTGGTTAGTATTTGAAGTTTTGAAGTTTCGAAGTTTGAAGCCCCCATGCATGCAAATATATATGTTCCTGAGAACAACGTGCCTTGGAGTGTAGTCCTTGATCCGCTCAATCTTAATTCTTGGCAGTTGTTGCAGAGGCACATACTCTATATGAGCATTGCTCATGCAATCTCATAAGTAATGACTCGATCCACTGTGCGACCCGGAAGGCAACATTTATAAAGTTCAAAGGGATGACTTGGGTTTGATATCTTCAACAAATGCTTCACCTAATTATACATACTTATTGGGAACAGGCAAGATTGACAATGTTAGTTGATGCTACCCTTCATCTTTGCCCAGCTACTAGTTCAATATTGCAGGGTCTATTAAGCTTAGTCAACGGCCACCTACAGGTTCGAGGAGCCTTCTTGCGCACGGAAGGAAGTCCGACTGAATTGAGCTCTCTGGCCTTATGTCGGTTGATAGTATAAGTAGAAATAAGGTATCGAAATGGGTGTCATTCTAGTCACTTTGTGTTAGATGTTCGTGTCATTTTAATATTTTGTTTCTATTTGTGTGGGTTTCCCCATTCAACAACATTAAGGATGAATGTTCTACTACATGGTCGCCAAACACTAATGTGACGTGGCATGGGTAGCCAACTTTTATGCAAACTGGTAAATGGAGCCAACAATGTGGTAAATGGAGCCTCCTTGTTGTCACATTTTTGTCCCATATATCACGGGTTTTGACATCAAAGTAATCCACCAAAGAATTCAAACCACATGTTCTCGCACGTATCACATTGTCATCATTGCAATGTTGACTTTGTGTTTTTCCATAATATCACATGCTACACTAATTTCGTGCTTCCATGTTAACAGTACATGTACACCCTTAATATCACATGCACTCCGGTTGCCACAAGCATAATATTATTGAGCCTATTGATGCCAAGACATTAATAAGTACACTAATGCCAAGTGTCATATGGTGACATCAATGGTGAAGTCGTTGATCGTTAATAAGCATATATTAGTAAGTGCACATGAACGCAAGTGTTGTTAGGGGACACTAATGGTCAAATTGTTGATCATTAGTGTAACTTAGCATATTAAGCCTCAAAATAGGGTAAGTGATACTATTACGCATGTGACATTAGGTACCACAAACCTTGTAGTTATGGTTGACAACTCATATGCGCGGCATATGGCCCTAAAAGAAGAATGAGTGTAGTGAGGGGGTAACTTCACCAAGGACATGTGGGATTTGGGTGAACCAACCCATGCACTCGTTCCTTGTTGGATGCCTAAACCCTTGCCTCCAAAAAAACCAGTGTACGGGCTGGTGCGCCTTAGCCGGATATGTGGTCAAGGTCTAAAGATGTTTAACATCTCAAGCTATTCCTTGGAGGACCTTTCATGCACCTTTAGGCAATTATACATTCACCTCATGTGCTCTCGGTTGCATGTCAAATAACATGCTAAACTAAGGGGGACAAGGAAAGGACAAGATAAATTAAGGAGCCTCCCATAAAAGAAAGAAGGCGGAAAACGAGGGAATAAAGAGGACATGGTGGGACCAACTAGACCTTAACTATATTGCTTAACCCGTTGAACATGAACAACTTAACTTCAAGAAAGGGTGTTGTTATGATAGGGTTAACTAACCTAAATAGTGTTTTGGGGAATTTGATGGCCCCTATGTGCGGCATGGCCCTAAGTTATGGTGTTTGGCAACAACAAACGATCCGATATGATTGATTGTTCTCCATAATTTGTCCATATTAAACTCACAAATAAAGAGCCACAAATTGTTGGTACTGCCTACCTAGTAGGAGTTGATGGCCGTGCCAAGTTGTCGACCGGCCACACTAACCAATGTAACAACAATTCATATATGTGGCTCACGATCTGCCCCTCACTGGCTCCAAAAGCTTTTACCTTAATATCTTGTGCACACCTGCCTCTCTTGGAGTCGATGAACGGTTCTTAATTCCGGGAATATTTCACGAGCTCAACTTCGAATCTAGTCAATGGAAGAAGAAAAAAAAACAACTATGATTGCAAAAAAAAGACAAAAGAAGTGTGTGTTCTATCCTGAGTATCTTGCTTGTCTGTAATAAGGGCAAACCCTTGGACATGATAGGACTAACATGCTTACATTCACGTCATTGAGAACACCAATATGAACTCTCTTCCTCTTGTTTGTTTTTATTTTATTTTGGATATCTTGCAAAGCAATCGTATCTACACTGATAATATGTGCAATCAGGTTGCCTTCGCAAACAGGGTACCCATTTACCGATGCAAATTCCACTACACGAGGTCAAAATCAAGTTACTAAAACCTGTGACTCTGTTTACGCATCCATATAAAAACCACGAAACAAACATTTTGTACTCTGTTGTTTCATTAATGTGGTAATATAACAAGTATTCAAAGTAGTGTGGAATGTCGTGGGGCAACCTAATTGCACATATCAGTGTACTTAGCTAGCAGTCACCGCAGACTTGACCACTTCACCTCCACCCTTTCTGCGTGTTCAGCAAAGAAATTAGTTTTGTAATAAGCTTTGATACCATATGACATGTGACTTGGAAGATTAGTGTTAATGGGAAAAGCTGCTCTTTGTAGGTATGCAATTCTAGAAGACTGGTACACATTTGACTTGTGTGTGGATACCAAATGAAATCCAGTCCTGATGACACTGCCATTTGATGAAACAATGTCAAAACTTCGCCTGTACTTAGTTGGCTACACTAAATATGATATTTAGTGTTACTGACTATTCGGAATTATGCAATGCCATATCTATCAAATGTTTAAATTGGTTGTTTGGACATTATAGGATATTGACAACTTCACTTGGTGAAAAGTTAATTACATCATAGTAAAAAAGATATAGCATGGTGTGAATCCAAATAGCAAGTGATTCTTTTAGTGTGGCTTTTGGCTCCATATATATATTGAGTCTCGGAGTTTTCCTGCAGCTTCGTCGAAAATTCGGCAATGAAGTTAATAATCTGCACCTCCCGAAAGTCTGCACTGATTTTCGAAATGAAATTCCAACTGTAACTACTCCGGCTGATAATTTAAGCGTCATTATCCGTACTGGGTTACGTGGAGGTAGTACATCTCTGTGTACGGTGTGTCAAATATTGATTGCATGTTGGGTTCATTACCAAAAAACAATATCTCTCTGTACGGAGGCTTTTGTTTTTCTTTTCTTTTCTTGTCAAGGATGTATATGACACATTAACAACCGGCTGTGCGTGAGTCACAAGGTCGCAATTCCCAACACAATATGAGAAGAGAAATGGCAAATATAGGGAGTGATAAGTAAGTCATGTATGTAACGCATGTGGGTGTTATTTGATTCGTTGTTCATGTCGCCCGACTTCTACCGATTAGACATACACAGCAAAATTTGTGTTGCATTGGCGAATGTACGATGAAACATCTGCAAAAATCAGATTTCCTCTTATTCAGTCATGGTTATCGGAAGAGCATGTTTGTTGACTTCTTAACCGGATACATCGGTCGTTCACAATCGGGTTCACAATTGAGTATAGAGTACTTATTAATAATTGAAGACATAGTGCAACCTTTGTTCAACGTGTGTCTTTATGATGTTTGCTCATTGATCCTCACTGAACCACATTCCAATCAAATCTAAGGGTCCGGTTAAGAAAACCGGCCACTTTAGCCCTAATGTCCTATGCGACCATGATCTGGTCACGAGCATTTCGCTCTGACCCCTTTGACATTAGTTTGGATTGTTTCTCAATTGTTTCAACTACTCCTCTTGTTCATGCTCAAGTTTGCTATGTTCTGCCAAGTGGATAATTTTGATTCAACATGGTTAATTATTTTTTAGTTAATTCAAATATGGGAGTGTGCTCTCAACAAGTTTACAATAGAACCAATCCGCGAACAAAAAGTTGACATTTGTTAGCTCCATTGTTTAGGGACAACATATCCTAGACATGTATTTTTTGTTGATTCCTATGTGCTTATGATTCCCAATTGATTTAAAAATTTGCATGACACTCAAACGCAACACATTCTAAACATCTATTGCAAGAATTTTAAGTAGGACATGTGTTGGTGGGTGTAAATCCATGTGGAAAGTGCACATTTGTGGCACCATTGTCTCAAATTGCAAAACTTCCCCAAAAAACACAAAACAATGGTTTCAATGTTTGTGAGTTGATTTGAGTAGTTACATTGCCCCTCTTTTGGATGAGGGTAAGGTTTTGTCATTTGGAAATGAATTGAGTGTAGGTTCTATCAAAAAACCAACCCTAATTTCATTTCTAGATGGTTGCCCTTTGAGACCACTATTGACACTCCTATTATAATCTCTGACATAATTGAACTTCGACATTTAAAATTTGGATTGTAAGTAGTCACCTCTAACGTGCAAACATCTATACGTCTGGATTTGTCAAAAAAAAACTTTAGATTTTCAACTACGATTGCTGAAATTGAGGTCACATTTTTTGGGCAGATTTGAAGGAAATTGGGCATGGGAAGTTAGGAGTTAAAACCCATCTACCTTAGGTAGCAACATTCGTATGTAAGAGACATTGGTGTTGCCATCATCATGGTCCTAGTAAGACCAACAAAATTTAAAGTGAACAATGATCGGGGAGAATTGGCAGTTAGTTACAGATGAACCAGTTGAGTTTGAGAAATAACCAGTTGAAGTTCAAGACTGCCGGAAAATTACCGATCATTTAAGAAGAATTTATAAAATATGCCCCAAATTAATAAAGAAAAACTGGAGGATGTCAACATGTCACCGGTTGGACTTGCAAACATGAGGATTCAACCGATCATGTCCAAAAATCTCCTTAATTACTGAAACTGAACCATAGACTGTTGATGAAACTGTTCTTCATAGTCTACTTACACCGTTGACAAAGGTAGCACTAATCAAACCTTCTTCAAGGAATCAAATCAGTGTGCCATTTTAAGATGGCTGTCAAGTGCAGTGTGCTACTGACTTATTATGTACTTATGTACTTCAAGGTGGGTCTACATTAGGATCCAACACCAAAGGAACTTTGAACCAAGCAATCCTATTCGTTCATAGTGAAATTTTAAACCCACGAAGTTTGCACTTGGGCCTGAGTTCAATGTATGAGATAACGACACGGTGTTGATGTGGCACCGTTTTCATGTCAAATATTGTCGGTCCCAATCAACCCATATATTTTTCGGTTTAGGAATGAAGTTGAGATAGTTAGTTGATCTAGTTATGCAGTGAGGCAGGCGGCGGAAAGAGGGGCATGGGTTCACTTACCGAGTAATAGTAATCAACCCCTTTTCAGGGAATCAAATCAGTGTGCCATTTTTAGATGGTTGTCTTGTGCAATGTGCCGCTGACTTATTGTGTACTTATGTACTTCAATAAGTGGGGTTCACACTAAGATCCAACACCAATGAAACTTCAAAACCAAGCTATCCTACTGGTTGAAAGTAGAAATGTGAACCCAAGAAGTTCGCACCAAGACTTGAATTCAAAATATAAGATAACGGCGTGGCGTTGATGTGACACCATTTTCACGCCAAATATTGTTGTTCCCAATCAACCCATATTTCTAATTTTAGGAATGAAATTGAGATGGTTCGTGGAGAGTGATACCATGGGGAGGCGGGTGAGAGAGGGCTTTAGGGTTGGGGGCTCCACCTAGTGATGGCGAGTTGTTTTAAAGTAGCCACCCTATCGTTCATGGTTGACATTTGGTGAAATCAAGGGCCTAGATTTTGAGATCAAGCAATTTAACACGATCGGCCCCCGTCCATATGCGAGGTGAATTTTCTATGACAAGGATCGAATGTCTCGTATGTAGTGCGGTGGCACCAATTGGACACCGTTTCTCTCAAGCCCATTATTTTGATTGCTACAATTTTTAGTTTGGTGCAAGAAGGTTTATTCGGTCATATCATGTGGGTTGTTCCCAATTCAAGTAAAATATTGCACCCACACTTAAAGCTCGGGTCCAATCTTGAGTCCAAAAGCAAGGTCCATTAAGGGGTGTTATGAACTCCAAGCTTTTTGGACCCATAGCCAAATGTAAACTCACCCTCAAATGGATCTCTCATTTAAGCCTTTCATGCAACTAAGTGCCCCACATGTTCTGCCTCCTCGGGGAGGTGACTATCGGAATTTTAGAAACCACGTGAGATAAAAAATAAGATCAATTTAATTCGTTGAGGGTAAACATTTTAAATTCGTTAGATCTACCATAGCATTGGAAATATATCCCCTACATGATTATATGTAAAATAGGGTGGTGAATAATTCCTTCATTTAGTAATTAGCAAAAAAAATAGGGTTATGAATATTGGTTCCCCCTAAAAGTGTGTAGTAGGATCAATAGAATAATTATGACTTTTGCATTTAGCTTTCTTGTATTTGAATGTCATTTTCTTTGGAGTAGGTTGTTGTTCAAAATTCTATGTCTTGTCACAATTGATTATAATTCTTTTTTTTGTACTATCCGTGTTTATAATTTCTCTATGTTAGCTTGTATATTTTGTTATCTCCATGTTTATTGGTAACCCTTTAACTAGTACCCAAATGCTATTGGTTGTGTTTTGAATAGTACTTTGAATGGTTTAGGATTGGTAAAACTAATTGAGACCAATTAAATGACAAGATGGATGGTATGAAATGTTTGTTGCTCACATAGTTGATTTTGCAATGCTATAGTATTTTGTCCACTATTTGGTACTTCTAAGATTTATAAAAGAAAATGTTGTCAAAAATTAGCCTCTCTAAATAACTACAAATAAACATAAGGTGCTAAAAAATACATCAAAGTAGCTTTATATCTACAAATAAGGCGGGAAAAAATATTGAGAGGTGCATAAATATCCCCCCATTACATACCCCATTATCACACGTGGTTACAAAACGTAAGGGGGTAAGATCGCCCAGAGTCTGTCTCCAAATAGAATCCATAGTGAGGGCACTTCATGTCTTCATTTATATATATAGATAAGGACCCCAAATGGAGATCCTTATATATATATATATATGTATATATATATGTATGTATATATTTGTGTGTGTGTGTGTGTGTGAGTGTGCAAGTCTTGTTTGATTTTGTTTCAATTTGTAGGAAACAATGTACCATAATTTCTTTTGAAGCTCATAGAAGGTCACTAAGACTTGAAGGAGGTAGCGGATTATCATGCATGAGGTGTTTCCCTTGGCCAAGATTAACCATCTTTAGTATTGCATGCAATGCATGAACTAAAAAATGCTTCAAAATTGACATTCAATCTCATTGTGGGAGATACTCATCATTTGGTTAATAAACTTTAACCACCTCAAGAATAGGCACATGAACTCTAAATTTGGACATTCAAAACCCCACATATATTTATGTTAAGGATACATGAGTATTGTTCTCCCTCTTCAATATGACACGTTTGGTTGCACAAGAAAGTGTCGTACTATCCAAATGTCGTATTCTACATAATATGATAATTTGGCCTCAAAAGTCGTACTATTGAGTTTTTTCAAGAAAATGGCCTAATTCAATGTAGAATGTCATTATATATACACAATGAAGATGCATAAGTATATAAGAATATTTTTATTAAAGAAATATGCTCACAACGTCACACAATATGGAGTTAAAAAAAAGTCCCATGATGATGTCTTCACTATATCGCACACTACAAAAGTAAGAATATATTGCTATTTGATGACGTTCGTTGATGTTGAAAATTGACATCTTGCTCAATATATTCATAAAAGATTGTATGTTCGTCACATCTAGAACTGAAAACTCCAAAGGATGCTCCATTGCAAAAATTAATAGTAATTGGGCATACTCACAGACTTGAGGAAGCCTACCTATTGGTGTTGGATGGTTATCCATATCAAGCCCCTCCATTTGCTCTTCATTCAAATCTAAACCCAAATGAATTTCTCTATCCATGCCGAATCCACCAACTTGACCATGTTGTATTATGCATCAACAATTTCTACTCTTGCCAATTACACATATTCTTCAATAGGCATTTCTTTGCTTCCAAGATTCAAAGAGGAAATGAGACTTGCCAATTCATTTGTCGCTTCTTTCATTTAAAATTTTTCACATTCATGATTCATGCCAAAATCAACACTCCAATCTATAAGTAAAATCTTGAACATCCTCCAATTTTTTCCATATGATTTGGGGATGCATCTCTCTCCCACTTTGAAAGCACCACATAATGGAGGACGTTAAGTACCCCCCCACGAACTTTTCGGGGGGGGGGGGGAATATTCTGTCAGGGGCAGCCCCCCGACATTTTTTCTGCACCGACCGAAAACTGCTACCCGCCCGCCCGATTTCGAAAAAAACTATTGTACTTGCATTTTTGAAGGCTACTTGTCACAAATCCCATATTGAGTGCACTTCATTTTCAAGGTCTCAAATCCAATATATATGTTCACTTCCATTGAGTAAATAAGCAATTTACTAGATTTCATTTTCAAAGTGAAACTGCCAATGAAGCATGTAATTAACTTGGAAGTCAAAAATATTACAAAATCCTCATTAGCACTGAGGTTATAATTTTTGTCACTTACAATTCAAAGGGACTTTGTCATTCTAAAATGAAACTAAAATTAATTAATTATTTGTATTTTTGAATAATTTAATATATAATATATAATATAATTAATACCTTCTTCTATCACAAAGTTTTCATATGCATTTAAACTAGTTAAGTAAGATTGAATGCAACTAAGTCTAATATATTTTGATTAATCCTAATTAAGCCCAATTAAATTAAAAAAATGCTTACCAAATTAATTAAGCCTAATTAATCATAAATTATATTTACTGGAGTTAATTCCATTTAAATAATGATTAATTCCAGTAAGTACATTTTATAATTAATTAGGCTTAATTATTTTGGTACGCATATTTTTTGATTTAATAATAACGCAAAACAACAGCCTTGGGATCAAGGCAATCTAACCCTAATGAATGAAATAACCTAGCCTACACATTATGTATGTGGCTTTTAGTTATTTCTTACTCAAATTGATGGGATAACGAGTAGACATGTTTAATAAGTTGGGCCACATCTAATTTATTACATCTTATGAATTAAATTCTCTAAACATGGGACCTTATTTAAGTCGTACCCTCTCAACATTCCTTCTTAATTTATGGTTGATTGAACAAAACTTATATTATTAAGTACATAGATTATGGCATCACCACTTACATGTTTGGTGCACACCCGAACCCGAACCCTTCAAGGCCATGTGCGGATCTCTTAAATGTTGATTGACACTTATACCCTCCAACCTTTAGTGCCCGCGGGGGGGGGGGGTTAATGTCAACCCTCCAAGTTTAGTTTCCAGTTGGTTTTTTGCCCACAGGGGTTGTATAATTTTTTCTATTGTCAATTAGTTTAACAATGTTCGACCACAAAATTTCAACTTAATGGGACTGGAGAATAAGGCCACATGTATGTTCAACTTATTGCACAATCTTCAAGGATTAGGACTGTCACCTCCAACTCTTGGGCCATCACCTCTAACCCTTGGGGCCAACAACATGATGATGGTGTCATGGGTCATTATTTTTACCTTACCACTTACAATATGCAGAGTGGTCATGCCAGTGATTAACCTGATTTCACCACACACAAACGAGCTATGAACGGATAATCTACTACCACAACACTTAACCAAGAGGCTCCGTACACATGGAAGTTGGAATCATCCCTCGGCGGTAAAGTAAATGTTGATCCTTAAGTCTTATATAGATAATTGGATTGAATTAGAGTTCGCGCTCCCTTCATTTTCAAATTCAATAGTGTAAACTTAAAGAGTTTATCGGTTGACTCTCATCTTGGCTTGGCAATGGTTGGTACAGAATCCCTACTTTAAGCCACGAACGTCGATCCTCACTCCAGTTTTCGGTCACCCACGATACCAACTCGTTCCTTCTAACTTTAGATGAATGAACTTCTTTTTTATCAGGTGTATGAATAATTCACACATTCCTCAAATATTGAACATTGGAATACTTGTAAGAACAACTTGGTGGATGAGTACCCGTTTGGCGATAAGCCTTTATTTGCCTAAATATTTATTTATTTATTGACAATAAAAAACCATAAAAAACATGTTGAAATAAATATAAATTAAATATTTTATGGATTTGAGGAGCCGGCCTTGGTGAATTCAAGGTTGCAGAGACCTTTTCACTTGAATATCTACAATTTTTTCTTAAAAGCTTTAAATGGAACAATTATTTATTTTTTGGGAAGTTATAATATTTCCTATAACTCCTCAAAATATCAAAACGAATGTATATTTCATCTTTTAAATATGAACTTACAAATTTAGTGCTTACTGTTTAGGAGGCAGCTTAGATATCTTCATTCAAACACTCATAACTTATACTTTATTAATATTGATTTCAACAAGCTTACATTTTCTAGAAACCTCAAAACAAAATCTACAACTCCTCCAAATATTGAAGCGACTGCATGTTTCATCTTATAGATATGAGCTTACAAAGTCAATGTTTATAATTTGGAAGGCAGCTGAGATAATTTAGAGACCCTATCTAACTGCGAAGTAAAGAAAGAACCGTGAGAAGAAGAAAAAAATCATACCCCTTCAATGAAGGGTTGGGCCCTCATTTTCTCCCGCTCAACAAAGGTTTTTTTTCTTGAATGGTGGGAACCAAACCTTTAGCGTTGAATGAGAAAGAACATCACTTCCACGGGGAGGTGACTATCGGAATTTTAGAAACCACGTGAGATAAAAAAATAGGGTCAATTTAATTCGTTGAGGGTAAAATTTATACATTCATTAGATCTACCATAGCTTTGGAAATATGACCCCTACATGTTTATATGTAAAATAAGGCGGTGAATAATTCCTCCATTTTAATAATCAGTAGAAAAAAATAGGATTATAGATATTGGATCCTCCCAAATGTGTGTAGTAGAATCAATAGAATAATTATGGGTTAGACTACTTTGATGAAGAATTGTGTAATTCTGTCCAAATTTGAATGAAACGCGTTAGTTTGGAGGGAAACGTTGTGGATTTTTTTGGGGAAGGAATGTTGTGACTTCTCAACGGCCCTTGGGTTTGCTTAGGGTTTGGACAAGCATAGTGATGTGAAGGCGGTGAAGCGTTTGGGTAGGAGGTCTTGCATTGGTGAAGCGTGGCACAAAGGCGGTAGGTAAGACACATTTTTTGGAGCTTTCTTCTTTGCTCCATAGCATTCACAACATTCACACAGGGTGTTTCACAAGCGCCAAAGATTCGGCTTGCTCCGCTCTCGTGAGGTATGACCGCCTCATGCCAACAATTAGTTTTAGTTCTTTGTCATCATTGGTGTTAAACCTCTCCAAAATTTTTGTCTTATCATGACATAAGAAAGGACATTGATATGTACCTTGACATGTATTGGAGGGTGCATAGTTATATCCTAACCCTTTACATTGTAAATATTTGGTACAAGGTTGAATGTGTTTGTGAACACAATTAAAGTAAATGTTTTCAATTTGTGTATTTAGTTTTTTCAATTGAATGCAATCTTTTGTTTTGGAGTAGATAATAATGCAAAATTTTCATGTCTTATGACAATTGATTATATTTCTTGTTTTGTTCTATCCGTATTTACAACTTGTCTATGTTAGCTTGTACATTTTGTCATCTCCATGTTCATTGGTAATCTTTTAACTAAACTCCAAGTGTTATTGATTGTGTTTTGAATGGTACTTTAAATGCTTTAGCATTGGTATAACTAATTGAAACCGATTAAATGACAAGATGGATGGTATGGAACGTTTGTTGCTCACATAGTTGATTTTGCAATGCTATAGTATTTTGTTCATTATTTGGTACCTGTATAATTTATTAAAAAAATATGATGCTAAAAATTGGTCTCTCCAAAAAATTACAAATAAAGATAGGGTGCTTAAAAATATGTCAAAGCAACTTTATATCTACAAATAGGGAGGGAAAAAATACCGAGAGGTGCATAAATACCCCCCCCATTAAATACCCCATTATCGCATGTGGTTACAAAATGTAAGAGGGTGTGATCCCCCCGTGGTCACTTCGCAACCCATTTGCCCTAGCATTAATAAAGGCTTTGTCATTTTAGTTGAATTTGAATTTTAGTTGACAATGGTCATCACATGGCCCTCCTGCCCTAATTGGCAAAATCTTTACACACGTGGTTGTTACTTTCATTTTTCCTTTTCTTGGCGGCTTCCAAAAATACTCATTTTTGGCAGCCGCTTGATTTTTTCAATGAAATGTTTGCTTAAATTGGTTGCTTATAATTTAACCTATCAACTTATTAGTGCCATTTTTTAATATTTCCGATTTGGATAAAGGACATTTTTTTTACCCCTTTGGTTCCTTATTCCTTACTTGTTCAAGATTCTTGCCCCAAAATTAAAACACACTTAGCCAACCTCGTATGGTTTTTTTAATCCATCTTAATCTAAATGGTTCTTTGGCTAATTTTTTCTAGTAATAATCTAATGTTTTTGCTTACCTCAATTATGAGCGTCTTTGCCGGTGGGGGCAACTTTGAGGCTCATAGTGTCGGAAGCAATTTAAGAACTTAAATGACTTTTAAAAGATAAGGGGAACCAAAATCAAGAGTGAGTTAAAGTTAAGTTAAGTTGAGAGACAAGGAAAAATGAGATAAAAAAAATAAAAAATCAAGTGGTGAGCTCGTTTTTTTTTTGGACTGCCCCGAAGATGCCGGGTAGCACCGGAAAAAATGAAAGAGTTGGAGGGGTCTTTGGAGCTAGGGGAGGTGAGGTTCATTAGGGAAGAAAAAATAAGGAGAAAATGCACAAGAAAGAGGGGCGCGGAAGCTCTGCCGCGTTGGGAAATTCTTCTTGCTATGATACCCTAGAATAACTTCAGGAGTAGATCATGAGTGTGGATCTCAAGTTGATGATGCTTGGTAGAGGAGGGTGGTGTTCCAGGGTTTGGAAAGTTTTAGTGAACAAATTGTAGGGAGGTTGAGTGGGGGTGGGGAAGGCAAAAGCTTTACGTCATTGTAGAGGTCGGAGACTCTAGGGTTGAAGTGAGTGCACATAAGTCTGTGAGGCGAGGGAATCTAGGTTTAGGGTTTAGGATGTAGTGCAAAGGCACCGCTTAGGAATTAAGGCTCAAATGAAGGGGTTGGTGATCGAGAGACTGTGGCTATTGGTAGGATAGAGCAAGGCAACGTAGGTAGAACAGTGCAATGAGTAGTAATAATAAGGGTCGGCTAGAGTTGGCCATGTACACCTGAGATTATTCAAACGATAAGTAGTAATTGAAGGTTTTATTGGTTGGTGCACAAGAGACACAAATTGGAAGAGTGGATTTACTATTTTATTGACTTGTAATGTGATTTAAGTATTTATGAATACTTGTATGGTTGTAATCATTTCATGTAAGGAACCCACCGTTGATTGCTATATATTGAATTGAATGGAATGCATTAGTGATAATTGATTGGCTGGCAACTGTGAGGAGGGAACTCCCACCTGGATTAGGACACAATTAACGGTGGGCGGGAAAGTCTTTGCTCACATATCTTAACCCCTAACTTCCCAAGCATCCCAATTTTAGTTATGGATGATTATTTTCCCACATTAATTTCACCAAACTCATTCAGCCACAATCAAAATATGCATAAACACATGAGTTGTGCCATTTGTAGATGACTAGAATGTGTAAAACTATGTCAAAGTGGGAAGTGATGATGTTTCCGTTGTGTTGGGAGCTTGTAAGAGGCTGTTGACTCCAATGAATAGTTGCTACTTCAATACAAACTTTACATGAACAACAAAGATGTTTAATTAAATAAAAGTGAAAGTTGAAGTGGCTTTCATGTGGCACCACTTTCCCCCTAAATTAGGTTTGTCATAACGCTGAAGAATAGTCCTAACTTGAGAAACAAAACTTCAAGCTTGATCCCAAACTTGAATCCAAAAATAAGGTGCAATGAGGAGTATGTTGGGTCCCAAATTTCTAAGACCCGCATCTTAATGTAAACTTAGCTTTGTACAAGCACTTTTGATGCCAGAGAACCCACTCATGGACACAAATGAATCCATTTGGCTTTTAGTATGAATCCATTAGAGAATTAAAAGCCTCGATTATAAATCCTGAAATTTGAGCCTGCTTACTCCTGGCACTCATATGGATACCTTATCCAAGACCCCACCCCATGTCAATTTCATAAAATGTCTATTATATTATCATATATATCACAAGATTAAGTGCTTAGACCTCGCAAAGCTTTGTACACTGGTACAGTGTCTGAGTAGATTTTGGACCAAATCGGCCGGGGATTCGTGGCACTCACTAAAAATCATCCGTGCGGATGAAAAAACACAGGAATCATCTAAATGTCTATTTTTGGGCAATTTGATTCCGGAAATAGAGTCAAAGGCCCCGAATTAGTCTAGTGACATCACATTCGAATGAATCGGCCCTCAACCCCATAGGGGGGCTTTTTTTATTGGAGCCACTTCATCCACGATATCTTGGATGGATGATTTTTAGTGAGTGCCACGAATCCCCAGCTGACCAAATCCTAGTGTTTTCAAACCCAGCTACAGTAGTTACACGTTGTGATCTCGGTTTTTCTTTATTAATTAGGATATATTCCATAGATTCCTCTAGAATGAACTGCAATTTTATTGAAGACTTGATGAACTTCAGCCACTTATTTCTCAAACTCAACTGGCATTTGTAATTCGCAGTTGGTTCTCCCCATTCACTGCGCTAGTATGTGCAATTAGATTGCTTGTGTGAATAGGCTGCCTCTTTACCCATCTACTTAGCTTGGATGAAAATTAAAGTATAAAAATGTATATATTTTCATTATTCTATACAGAAACTAAAATATAAGTGATAGTACTTACTGTATGTTGTTACTGTTGTACTAGTTATTTATGTAGTGTAGAATGTTGATATATTAGCATGGGGGAACCTAATTGCACATATCAATGTAGTTGAACTTTGTCATTGATTTCTCAACTTCCCACTACACTAATTATTCCAATTAATGCATGTTACTATTGAAAGTTACATAGTGCGATAACTCTCAATTCTTACTAATGAGAGTTAATAAGTCGTTCAGACATTATAAAACATAAATGACTTTTCATGGTAGAATATTACATTCTCATTAAATGAATATAGCACTGCATAATTCTAAATAATAACATGCACTTCACCAAATTGTCCAATTAGTGTGAGTTACCATACAAAGTTACGTGTTTTTATAGCATTTTACCAAAAGTATCATACTTACCCAAATATCATAAGTAGTTAGTATCCGCACCAAAGAATATGATATAACTTAGTTGGTAAAAAAATGTTCTTGGATATAAAAGGAAAAAAAAAGTAGCAATACATAACTCCAAATGGTAACCCATACTAATAGGAAAATTTTATGTACTTAGCAATAGTACCATGCATTAATTTATTTTATATATAGATAAATATAGTTATTTTTTGGGGCGGGGGAGAAGGGTAATAGTGTGGTGGAGGTGGAATTAGAATTATGGTATAAGTAAATTTTTTAATATATATTTTTAATTTATTTTGTATGTAGCCACTAGTACGTGGGTCATAGGTGTGCTGTCATAGGTCATTATAGCTCTTAAACCAGTTAGGTAGCCGGCCCAACAACCAATTAAAAAAAATCAAAGTGTCTAGATTGGTGTCATTTTCATAACACCATCCATCGCAATTATGCGTCATGACTGCGTTTGCAATGCAATCATTCCGCAATATTATGCTAACCTTGTGAAGGATTATTTTTATTCATTTATCAATTAATCTCGTTGTAGTGGTTAATAAAAGTTACATAGTAAAATATTGAGTCAATTGGAGAAATTTTGATTTACAAAGTTCCTTAATAAGTACTCCCTCCGTTTCATATCAAAAGTTACGTTTCACTAAATATGTGGGATTAAGGTCATTTTTCGCATTTTTAGCACGAAATTGTGTGCGTTGTATAGCTCTCACTAAGCACTTTCCGGTGAGCTAGGGGTGTCCAAAAAAAAATCAAAATTTTTTTAACACCAATTTCATTGGAAGCCCGTCATTTTGGGCGGATGGCACCGAAGCTCATTTGCTAATGAGTAGTGAGGTTGAGACTCGTGCTCCTTAAGGTTTGTGTTTAGGGTTAGGGTTTTTGAGAAGAAACGGCATGGCGATGTCCATTTCTGATGAAATCGATGTTGACGGTGATGCTCATGGAGTGGAGATGGAGCCCATTGTGAACAACAAGAAAAAGCCCAACCTGGGTAATGAGAACCGCTAGTTGATCTACCAAAAGTTGTTCGCCAAGCAGCGAGACGATGGATCGCTCCCGAAAGGTGTTTTACTCAATGTTGGCAAGGAGTTCGGTGTCACACGTCAATCCATCTCGCAAATCTGGAATCGTGGAAAGCAATCACTTGCGGCTGGCGATCGGTTGGCCAACATATTGAATCGTAAGCAAAAGACAGGTCGCAAGAAGAAAATCATCGACATGGATCGGATTAAGGCGGTTCCGCTAAGACAACGCGGAACTCTGCGGGCATTAGCAGCTGCGCTTGGCGACGTGTCATCCACGACCAGTCATTGTCGCATTAAGGACAAGAGTCTCAGATTCCATTCAAGTGCGGTTAAGCCTTTCCTCACCGATGTGAACAAGTTGGAGCGGTTGAAGTTTTGCCTGTCCATGTTGACGTACGACACCTTGCAGCACCGGGATTACGAGTTCGACAGCATGATGTGGCGTATCCATTTGGACAAAAAGTGGTTCCAGGTGACGAGAACCCAGACCGGATACATCCTTGCGCCAGACGAGACGGACCCTCATCGTACGTGCAAGAGCAAGCGCTTTATTGACAAGATCATGTTCCTCTATGTTGTCGCGCGACCTCGATGGGATACAGTTCGGAATCAATATTTCGACGGCAAGATCGGAATGTACCCATTCATTAGGGTTGAGAAGGCCAAGAGGGCCAGCCGCAATCGCCCAAGAGGGCAGACATGATCAAGCCGGTGGATGTCGATCGGGAAATGTCGCGTCGGATGCTGATCGAGAAGGTGCTCCCAGACATTCGTGCGAATTTCCCGAAAGGATGGGACGGGATGGGCCTTGAACGGGAGATTGAGCTTCAGCAAGACAACGCGACACCCCATGTTAATGGCGATGATGAAGAGCTCGCTCCTGAGCTCGTCAAGGACGGCATCAAGATCGTGCTCGTCAATCAGCCGCCGAATTCGCCTGACATGAACGTTCTAGACTTGGGATTCTTCCGCGCAATTCAATCGTTGCAACACACTCTGCCTCAAGAGGGGTACGCTGGGATCATCAATGCGACAACAAAGGCCTTCGAATTGATGTCGACGGACGCGTTGAACAATGTTTTTCTCACTTGGCAGTCGTGCATGATTGAGGCCATCATGACTGAGGGTTCGAATCACTATAAGATTCCACACATGGGAAAGGCAGCGTTGCAGAGCAGGGGCGAACTTCTTCACACTTTGCGTTGTTTGGCAGAAATTGTTAGGAATGCTCGTGAATTTGTTGAAGGCAACACGCCCGTTCATCACCATTGACGAATGATACACATAAAACCGTGTTGATGTTTGGGTTTAGGTTGAGTTCAAAAATCAATTGTTAAATAAGTGTAAATTGTTAGTTGATTGACTTGGTAGTTCATCAGCGACAACATTTACATTGTTTATAGCAACATTCCAATTCGTTTGACGAAGTTTGAAAGAACTTTCACCAAACGTATCTTTTGTTTCGTAACGCAAATTATGTCCAAACGTAACTTTTGATATGAAACGGAGGGAGTAACATCCTAAGAGGATAAGTATTAAAAGAGTATTTGATGATTCTTTTAGGATTGACTAGGCCAAAGTCAATCAATAAGTAGTTGATAACGATAAGAGTTTAAAATACTTTAAGAATTCAAAGTAACTATGCACCAAAACGATCAAATGAGTGTAGCAAATGATATTGACTAGCGAAAACGTCATTTTGATCCAACCAATTCACCTCGATAATGTAAGATCCAATTTGACAAGTGTTTTTTAACACTATCAAATCAAAAATTGATAAAAAAAAAATTAAATGAAAAAAATCGACAGTAGCTAAAATGATCCAATGCAAGGGGGGGACGTGCTCAAGCAAGAGTCAACAAAATGACTCATTTAGAGCATTAAATTTTTATTGATGCATTTTTTATATTCTCCAATTTCAGTTGTTTTCTAAGTTTTAGACTTCAAAAAATACAAGCTTCTTCATTTTTACTTTTCAGGTTTTTTAATTCCAACCGTTTGCGACCTTAATTAACACCATCCTTGATTGAAGGACCCATTACTTAGTAACTTAATAGTTTTGAATGATAATGTTTTCTAAGAGGGAGTGAGGTTGTTGTCATCATTTCATAAAAAATTATTTGTAAAATTCATTAAATTCTTGTTCTCTTGTTTAAGGTTGCACTGTATTCTTTCTTTATATGTTGGTGAAGTATAATTAGAATCTATGGAATGTTGCATTAGTTAGTGATTTAAGGCCGAAAAGGACAACAAACTTTAGAAATTTACTAAATCTTACTCTAAGGTCCAATTCTACCATCTCGTATATGCATAGATAGCTATTAAAGTTTATTTCCAACAAAATTAGATTTATAGAAATCCAAATGTCCATTTAGAAATAATAGGCATTTTTGTAAAATAACTTGTATTTTTATACTGTTGATTTTGTGACTTCAGCCCGACACGCTAGAGTGTTTATTTTCTACGAATTTTATACTTCTAGGTAGATATTGAAGTTATATTTTTATTCTAACTGGTATTATTTCATTCTAAAAAATTTACTAGAAGTTATGAGCATTTTTATAAGATAGCTGAGAAAAACTTCTCATCTTCACCTTCTTTTTTAAATAATTTGAAATTTAAAAATATCATATTAATTTTACAATTATCTTATATTTGAATTTTAGTATGATAAGTACATTAAAAGGGTCTAAGTTGTTTATTCGACAGCATCTAAGTTTGTATGATACTAATTATAATATGTTTAGAAGGTCTTATTATGACATTTTCACTCACAAGACTTTAAAATATTAAAATGTATTATTTATGAACTAAGGAGAAGTCCAAACCAAGTCCTTGGTTTAAAAACCTAAAGGGTTTTTTTTTTTTTTGATTTTACATTTTGGTGCGTCCGTCGGTAGTCTAAAGAATAATCTTGATTTTAGTAAGATAGTTTTAGTGTTTAGATGTTTATAGACAACAAAGATATATGTAGTATAGAGTAAATGTAGAAGTAGAGGTTCATCATAATTATATATAAAATAATAATAAATGATTGGTTAAAACATATAGAATTAATTTATGGTCGATGTTTTTGTGTCCAATTCCGAATGCGTAGCGATTCAAACCATAAAACCTTCAAATGATGATACATTACCTCTACGATATTTGAGGATAATACTATCTGGAAGCAACCGCTTTTTGAACTCATCTCACTACACAACTCTTGGCGTACGGGAATTAAGATGAAACGATGTATTAAACTAGGAATATATATATATATTTAAATTTTTTTTTCACAGCTTTAAGGCGGTACATCGTTATAGATGGTGATAAAGTTTACAAAATTTCGACTCGTTGTTTGAACATAATTGATTGATTAATTTTTTTTTGTTTTTTTTTAAATTGGGTAAACATGAAATGTATTGTTCTTATTTGAGTAATTATAGAGTGACTAGATCACAACTAAATACAAAATTCTATTTGTAATATGATAGAAAAAAATAATAAGATGAATGTAGGCTGTCGATACTTAGTATGGCTTTTCAAGCACCTTATCCATGGTGCAATCTTTGGGGCTTCCTCCCGCTATTTTTATGATTTAATTTTTCTCGTTTGATGGAAGGTCTAACCAAGATCCATGGGCTGATATAAATGTTTTATGATATAGTGCTTATATATTTGATCAATAATGACCATTATGGTTTACTTTGGTTTTCCTCTAGCTTGAAAGATAAAACACTAGAATGGTTTTGCTCTAATTCTACCTCATATTTTTTTATGTGATCTTCTTTTCGAGATGCGTTTTTACAAAAATTTGAGACCGTTGTAGATTAACGTGATACGCTTATTGTGTTGTCTCAATTAAAGCAAATAGAACATAAGACTATCATGGAGTTTCGTGGTGTTTCAAATCGGTGAAGGATGGGTGTGATGCGGCTTAGCTTAAAAAAAATTAATTTAAAAAAATTTGGTTTCTTCCTTGAGGCGTTATAATAGTGTGTGTTGTGGAAGGTAGTTATGTAAGATCCGACAACTGTGCAACAAACGATGAAACTCTTTTTGATGATTGAAAGAATAGATCCAAAAATGGATAAGGTAAGATATAAAAAGGTGTCAATGCTTCAATATTTTCCAGTATCTATGGATATGCCTCAATAGACCATTTTGTATTTTAATTTTAATAGGATAACTATCATAAAAGGGTCTAAGCTATATATTACACGACAACTAAACTTGTATTAAATTAATCAAACATTTAGAATGGTTAATTGGGACATTTTTATTCACAAGGCTTCTGAATCTTAAAAGAGGTCATTCGTGAACTAAGGATAAGTCCAAACCATCCCTTTGACTTGGAAACCTAAAGAGTGTTTATTTTACCTCACAAACCTCATTTTTGTACTAGTGAGAGGTGGTCTATAAAATATTCATGACATGTATTTATTTTCGTATGGTTGGATCAAGTAAGTTGTTGGTGTTGGGGTGGTGGTTATTGGTAGGCTTATATGTGGTAATAATGGTTGATTGTGATGTGAATGTTAGTGTGGCTAGGAGCAATTACTTACTTGGTTTGTTGAATGGCGTCTTTAATTAATTTTCAGGATGCTTTGTATTTTGTTTTAAGATTTATTTTAATGATATATTATTTGGATGGTTGGGTTTTAGACTTAATTGATAGTTGTATTGCTATACATGTAGAATTTGTTTAGATATTTATGGGCACTATTTTTTTGTTTAGTAGATAATAATACGTATCTAGGAGCTTTTCACTATGTTTTCTCTATTGATGTTTTTTTGTGTAAGACATTTTTGTTAATTTGCGTCAATGTGTAGTTCATATGTTCTTTCTAATAAGACACCACGGGCCTTGGCTTGGTTGTTAGGGCTCATGGCCCCCAATATGAGGAGGTTGTGGGTTCTATTCCCCATGCCGGCGTGGTGTGTGAGCCCAAAGTATGTGCCCACATGTGCTCTTAATCTCATAGAACATTAAAATGTAGATTTAGTTGCTACACTGAATATTCGAAAAGATAAAAAGAATTATGTTTTTTAGCATGAATTTGAATTAATTTAGAAGCTTGGTGGTGAGTTACTTAGTGCTAGAATTTTGGAGGAATTAAGTTAGGAGTTAGTTGTGGGTTGTTAAGTGTTTGTAGTATAGAAGGATTAAGTTAAGGGTAGTTGTAGGTAGTTAAGTACGTAGGGTTAAGGTTAAGGGAGGCCAAGCCTCCTTGCTTGGAATGGGACTTGTGGTTGTTCATTTTAGGGGGGGACTCAGTGTGCCCTAGGGAAATCCGGATCACCGGACAGGTGAGGCAATTGGTGCAGCTGCCAAAAAACAGGACACTTGTCAGCCCTAAACCCACACCCTTTACGCGTCCTAGTCTTGGTGAGAGCTAAGGCTAACATGCACCTGATTTGTATGTCTGACCTAGTGCCACTGAGTCACACTCTCTCTCCAATGGAAGCATTTATAAATCTCACACTTTTATTTAGAGAGCACAAGGTAATCAGTGTTTAAAAACACTCTGGCACCTTGTGATCACTTAACACCCACATTCCTTTCATAAAACCAACATGAAATGCTACTTAGACCATTACACTTCCTACCTACTGTGAGGCCTAAACCCCCACCCTTATGCGTCTGAGTCCGGGTGAAGATTCAGACCTCACACGAATTCAAGTGGCCTCACATGCACCATTGAGACTTACCTCCATAGCACCCACAAAATAAATGAAGATCACACAACTTTATTCAACAAGGACAAGGTCACTAGTATTTAGAAATACTTCTTGTCCTTGTGATTATTGCAACACCACTCCAAATTGAAACCTACAGCTATAGTTTACTAATCATCCTAATTACTTGCCCATAGCCTTGTGCAACGCCAATCCCACAGTGGCATGCCAAGCCTTCCTCCCAACTAGCCTCTACCTAATTAACCCATAATTAAGTATGTCCCCCTTGGTACCCTAATTACTCTACCTACTACCTAATCACTAAGTGCTCCAACTTCCCAATTGCTGGAATCCACATATCTCTTGTCCATCCTTTAAATTATTATCAGCTGCTTGACCATGTGATAACTTCAGTATGCACAAGGTGCCTCGAACCCACCAATATGGCAGCTGGATGCATTCAACCCCTCAACTACCTTTATGAGCCCAAAATGGTTGCTCATATTTGTTTTATGTTTAAAACTTAGTTGAAGTTGCATTTGACGTCATTATTGAAACAACAAAAAGTATTAAAAAGAGTGAGGCTTGGTGTGGAGTTATGTTTTAGGGCTTAGGCTTATTTTGTGTGGTTAATTAGAAGCTTAGCGGCATTAGGGGGTGTTTTGGTTAATTGAGTGGTGTTTGATGAAGCAAGGGAAAGGTCCTTGGGTTTAAGTGTTTGAATTAGGACATGTCCATGTTGGTTTAAGGTTGGGGGTTTAGTGGATAAGCTTGAGTGTTCCTCTCCACAAAGGATTTATGACCTTGAGTTTTGGAGGTATCTCTCTCTCTCTCTCTTTCTCGTACTAGGAGAGAGGAGGAGCTGAGTTTTAGTAGAGGTGCAAGGCAGCTGGGATTCGGCCAGCAACATTCGGCCAAAGAGTTAGTTCTAGGTTCGAAGGCAGCTGGGATTCGGCCCAGCCAGCTGGGTTTCAAGCTCGAAGTTAGTCCCGGGTACACACTAGTTGCCACGGTTGAATTAAGGTGGGGATGGTAGTGGCATCCACCTTGTGACACAATATAGGCTAGTTAGCTAGGAGTAGCATATGGGGTTAGCCTAAGTAATTAGTTAATCAGTAAGTAGGAAAACCACAACATGCTAGGTGGTGGCATTAAGTATTCATTAGATGTGTGGGTTTTACGATGGGATGCATTACGGGGGTGACATTAGAGAAGAGCGTTCTTCAACGCTTGTATCCTCGCCATGGAATAAATTGGAGTGCCAAAATTGATGTGAGCTATAATGGAGGTTGATGATGTGGGAAGATCTAACTAGGCTAGCATGAATGTGATACCCATGCACTCACCCAGACTACGACGCATAAGGGTGGGTGGTTTGGCCTCACAACCTTGCAACAGTAACAAACAGCTTCAATTTACCCACACATTCGGTAACTGCTGTCGATTGTAGCGTCCCCAGGGTTGTCTATCGCGACGTCATGACGGTGTCGTGCCGTCATGTCAGGTCGTGTCGTGACGGACCCCTCCGTCACGACACAATAGGGTCCACGTAGGGTCAACATAGGGGGAATGGACTAGGGTGGGTAAAATACTTACCTTCTTGCCAAGGTGGCGTCCTATGTGGCAGAAAACGCCGACGTGGATGTGCATATTTCCCTTGCCAAGTAAACCATTTTGCCATTGTGTTTAGGGTTCTGTTAAAATCAAAGTAGAAAAATATGACTAAGGAGGGTGTGGGGCGGCCGGGGGCGGACGGTGGGGCGGACGGGAGAGGGGGGTGGTGCGGACGGCGGAGGGGGGTGGTGCGGACGGCGGAGGGGGGTGGAGCGGACGGACGGGGGGTGGTGCGGACGGGGGAGGGGGGTGGTGCGGATGGACGGGGGGTGGAGCGGACGGGGGAGGGGGGTGGAGCGGACGGGGGTGGGGCGGATGGAGGGGGGTGGAGCGGACGGGGGAGGGGGTGGAGCGGACGGGGGTGGGGGTTGAGCGGACGGGGGTGGGGCGGAAGGGGGTTGGGAACGGGGGGGAGAACGCTGGAGCGGACGGGGGAACGCGGGGGCGGATGGGGGGAACGCGGAGGGCTCCGTCCGCCCCAAGTTCCCTCACGTCCGCCCCACGTTCCCCCGCCGTGCGTTCACGTTCCCACCCGTTTCCTAACGTCCGCACCCGTTCCCTACCGCGTTCCCCCTAGTCCGCACCCGTTCCCCCCCAGTCCGCACCCGTTCCCTTCCCGTCCGCCCCGCGTTCCCTTCCCGTCCGCCCCGCATTCCCTTCCTGTCCGCCCACGTTCCCTCCCGTCCGCCCACGTTCCCTCCCGTCCGCCCCACGTTCCCTCCCGTCCGCCCCATGTTCCCTCCCGTCCGCGCTACGTTCCCCTCCCGGCCGCGCTACGTTCCCCTCCCGTCCGCCCGCGTTCCCCTCCAGTCCGCCCCACGTTCCCCTCCCGTCCACCCCATGTTCCCGTACGTTCCCTCCCGTCCGCGCTCCGTTCCCTTCCGTCCGCTCGAGTTCCCCTACGTCCGCCCCCTCGTTCCCTCCGTCCGCCCCCGCGTTCCCACGTTCCCCATACGTCCTTTTCGTGCCCCATGTCAAATCCGACCGGGATCCCATAATGATTGTGCTCCCCTTTGCCTATATAAAGCCGTGGGGTTTTAGTTCCCCTCACTTTCCTCTCCTCCCACCACAAAGGGACCCGAGACCTTGTTGCCGTCCCAAGGACAGTGGCACCGCGCGGGTCTCAGGGGGTTTGGGAGGGCAGGGCAAATTGTGGGGGAACCCTCGCAATTTTTTTCCCAGATTCACGCACTCATTTCTACATTCACTCACTCCTTTTTACATTCACTCACTCACGCGGTTTTTTTCACGATGGAGGGGGAGGACATTGCTCCTTACCAAGACGAGGATACGAGGCTGCACCGTGCTTGGCTCCAAAGCACTGCACTTGCGCATACTGGAGAGGGTACGGGAAGCGAGGCCGGAAGTGGAAGCACTGCAGCACGTCCCCCACGTCCAGATCCTTTTCGGTTTGACGAAGAGTTCTTTGCAGTTGGCCATTCAGGAGGCAACCAAACACGTGGAAGCCGTGGAACACGTGGGAGTCGGGGAAACAGTGGACATAGAGGGAGAACAGGAAGGGGACCAAGCTCAGGCAGTTCCACCGATATAAATGCAACCACTCATGGAGAGTCCGTGCCACCACGATCTCCAACACGGCGGACATCAAGACCGGAGAGCCCTGCACGTGATGTACCTCAGGGTTCGGAGCATGGTGAAAGACGGGGACAAAAACGCCCAGCAATTTCGGAAGGGACGGAGGAGGGGTCCGGGGTTTCAGGTTTGCAATCGAGGAAAAGGAAAAATAGAGGCAAACGCGACCCGCGGATCGATGAGGCTCGAAACCATTGTAGGGTCGTGCTGTTGGAGTGGTTTAGAAATAACAACATGGTTTATTTGGAAAAAAAATACCTCAATGATGGTACAAAGGGGTTGGATTTGGTGAGGAACGATTTGATTCTTATTCTCACGGAAGCCACGGCTGGAGCGGAGTTTGAAGATGCTAGGGGCATGAGCGATTGGGGCACCTGGATTGAACAACAAGCCGTGGAAGCAATCTACAATCCAACAATGGCATATGATGTTGTGCATCCTAGCGAGGGAAGTAGTAGTGGCAGGAAGTCCGAGCTGTACATGAAGCTAGAGAATTGGAAAAGAGGCGTAATAGCAGCAAAAGGAACATCCGCCCGCAACCTTCCCATTTTTATTGACAGGCAGATGGCAGACAACATTGCCACTCAGGGCCGGCAGGGTGTCATATGGTTGCCTAGGAATGCGGAGATCAAAGCCTTGGATAAGGAAATCTTCTAAGGGACCTTCGGAGTGGTGCGGAAAGTCGCAATTCATGGAGCATCATTCATCCCTAGCTGGATAGAGTGGGCTGGGAAGACCATGAAGGCCACGAATAGTTTGGAGAATCGAAAGGAACGTTCAGTTGAAGCATTGGCGTGTCCAGTAGATCATCCTGGGGTAATCAAGCTACAATACCTCAATATGAAAACATACGAATCCTATTCGATGTGGTGGAATGGAGGCTCCTTGAAAAATATGAGGATCTATAACTTCAGCGTTCCGAAAACCCACGAGCGCACAATCCTTCACATGCATGGGCCAGACTTTGAAGCACGGAAACGGTTGGTTGTATATCGAAGGCATCGAGCTTATTTGGCATGGGCTCTAATGTGCATTGTGGATGTAGTGCACAAGCATGACGTGTTGCACAATGACCTTAATCCCAACAATGTCATGCTGCATTTCCCACAAGACCGTGAGAACACGGTTTACATTGGTGTGTGTGATTGGGGCATGGCATCCTGGGGAGGTGAAGACGCACCCTCCAACTATGGAAAAGATTCAGTGGATGAGATGAACAAGCACAAAGCAAAATACAACTGTGCTGGTCCAGAATTATTCCATGTACGAGGGCAACGTGGAACATCCACCTCTCCGGTGAGGATGGCTCGGAAACATAGGCACACGTTTCTATCGGAGTCTTTCTCAGTGGGTGCTTTGGCAAAGAAGATTTATGCCAGGGATGCGACTTCCCCCTTGTTTCACCTAAACAATGATCCAAATGGCTTGAATATGCGGTTTGAGTTAGCATTGGATTCATTGACGAAGACCAATCCAGCGGAAAGGTCAACCATCACACACGTAGTGAACATTTTGAAGTCCCCTCCATACAACATGGTTAACCCGACAATGTGCTTCCGTGACATTGCAAAATAGATTTTTTTTGTTTTTTTTGCAGCAATTTTGAATCATACCAATTTTGTAACCGTTGGAGATGTAAATAAAGCCATCATTTTTTCATACAAAACTTGTATATTGTATGAGGTTTATGGATCTTAGTGCAATGTTCATACTACTCCATGAGGCCTTTGCTCCATAATCGAGAAGAAGTCTATGGGAGGCTAACCAAGGTTCTCGCCTCTCGTGAGGCCACATCCTTCTTTCACATCGTTGTTATCACATCCATGTGCTAAGTTCAAGTTAACTATAGTTGTTTGTAATATGTCTTGAAAAAATGCAGTTACCTATATTTATTCTAATTTTAGTATGCCACAAAATGTAGTCAACTATAGTTATATCTAGTTAACTAAAGTTGAGCACAATATTGCAATAGTTATATCGGTTGTACACGTGATCCAAAACATCTCTAAATGTTATCTTTCTTCTACTCCCCACATATTGCACACTATAAATGTTAAACGTGTTAACAGTTAAAAAAATGGTACTCCCTTCTTTGTAAATCTGACTCTATAAACGTTAACGGATGAAATACAACCATAATATGGATGATAAAAACTACACATCCAGTTACATTGATTCATATTCACTCGTGATTTGTAAACTTGATATTGAATAAAGTTTTGATTGGGTGTGCAATTTTATGAATGGTATTCTCTCACAAGGAATCTTCACAATTGCTTATATTTATATTTATATAATTCACAATCACTTTTTTTTGGAAGTTTGGACATATTCTTGGCCGTCCAAGTTGAGAGGCCGTGCGATTGAGTGGCCCAACTTTGTTGATAGTCCAAAGAAATGAACTGAAAATAGCCAAGAAAATATAGTAAGGGTAGCCTTAGTTGGGCATAGTGTGAAGCCTCCAAAGGCCAAGCGCAAAGTCCAAACCTTTGGCCATGAACTCCCACGGCCTCTCGGCTTGGATGGCCAAAGTGTGAAGCCTCCAAAGGCCAATCCCAAAGTCCAAACTCAAAGGAGCATGCCACTTTATTCCTTGCTCAAAATAATCCCTCCAATCTAACGGCCAAGATCTTGTCAATGATTGATTATTTTAATGAAAAAAAAGTTCGGCCTCTCGATGGAAGTTTGGGTTGAGCATTTTGCTATACCCAATCTTTGCTCGAGAGGCCGAACTCTTGGCGCCATAACTTCCTAAAAGTGTTGCCACCTAGGCTCTTTTGGAGGCCACGTCCTTTGGACTTCGGCCTCTAGTGTGAAGGCCGAGAGGACGGACTTTGGGCATTTCAGCATTTTCATTGGTCCAAATGTTGAACCTCTCAAAGTTTGGCCATATTGTGAACCGGCCCTTATATTTGCAATACATGTCTTATTCTTTTTTTGGCACAAATTGAAAATTCAAATTGAAAATACAACCAACCCAGCCGAAACAGCGCAGCCTAAGTGGAAATCTAGAAATAATGCTCATTTGAGGCCTATCCTTCCAAGTAGGGACTAAGTTGCTACGGGTCACAATAAGACCTTTGACCCCCCAAATCAAATCAAATTTGTTAAGAATGTCATGGTAGGCCACGTCCGGGGCTTTTTCCAAGTCCCTAAGCATCTGTTTCCATTCAATCCTCCCATACTCTGATTTGTAATACATGTCATAAAAACTAATGCAATTATTGTTTTGAAGTCTACCATCAAATGATATGTAAGATCGTATGTTCACTTGTGGTTGGTTCTTTTTATGTACCAGTTTAAGCCAATACTAAAATAAAATGAACCTTATTCTATAAAATCTAGTGACACTACCATACAAGTTAGTAGAGATGTTGTATATTTTTTTAAATTATTCTATATATTTACATAACTACAACTTATAATTTTGTGAAGAATAATACATAATACAACAAAGTTCAAATCAATACCTCTTTTGTGCACTCACATATACTCATACGGATTTAGTATAGTGTACCCCCCCCCAAATGATCACTAATGTGGGCCACATTAAATTTAAGCCCACACCAAATCCCTAGTTTAATATCAATGTGGACCATATTAATTTGTTTTTCTAGAATGTTCTAATTTGTGTAAGGTGTTGGTAAGATATCTTTATGAAGCCTATAGGAACTCGGGGGATGCACTCTACATTATGTTTGAGAATCACGTGCGTTCATGATCCCTTCTAAAAACCCCAATGTATACCATAAGTTATATGTCTAAGTAGAGATTGTGCCAACTTGAAGTAGTCCTCGCGATTTGCGAACGTTTAACTTTCGTTGTAGGCATCGTAAAAAAAAGCGGGTGGGTTCGTTGGAAAGCTGGGAACCTAAACCCTCAAACCATGTATAGAAACACTTCTACATGAGTGAGAGAACAAAACAACGGCACATATGTGGTAGCAATTTGGAATGACGTAGGGTTTAGGGTTTAGGGTTTAGGGTTTAGGGGTTTAGGGTTTAGGATTTATGAACCACAAAGGTTGAAGCACAAATATGTGAATTGTCGAGTGAAAGGGCAAGGGGATGCGTGTGGGTTGTGAAACCATACGAACCACTAAGGTTGAAGCTCAAATATGTGAATTGTTGAATGAAGATGGCATTCGGATGCCTAATATGCGTTGTGAAACCATATGGACCACAAAGGTTGAAGCACAAATATGTACTTTGTTGAATTAATATGACATTCGAATGCGTGTGGGTTGTGAAACTATACGAACCACTAAGGTTGAAGCTCAAATATGTGAATTGTTGAATGAAAGGACAACCCATCAAATATAGAAGCTTCAAAGAGGTTTCCAATGCGGGTGTCGGGGGACTTTTTCAAAAAGTGCAACTAACTTTTTGACTTCACCAACTTTCTTTTTATTCCTATTGTGTTGTCTTTATCCTACCAACGAGAATTAGATCCTCTACATCTTGGATTACATCAAATATTGTATATTTCATAAAGTCCTTTGAGCTCAATATATAAGTAGAGCATTTAGACTCATATATATAACGAGGGTAGAGTATCATGGATAGGATGGGAGAGAAGAGAGACATGTTTGAGGGTCTAGGATGTGATGAGGAGATAGAAAATTTAAATGAACCCGATATTCCATTCAATCCATCAACCGAGCGTGAGAGAGATGAGAGATGTGCTAGGGATCGATTTCGGGATGAGTATGTCATGACTCCCTTCTTACAATCTACACAAGCTTGGAGGATGAGGGCGGAGGAGGACCAACGACGATATGCGTCCAACTTTGAGATCGATGCGGTGGAGGATGACAACACACAATGCGTGGGTGGAGATCTAAATGATCTGATTGATTTGTGTGCGGATATTTTGGAGAAGCCCGGGGATGTGGATGTGGAGGAGACTTCAATCGACATTGAAGATGTCAAGGTAGCGGGAGAATCTTCAAGGACTTTGCATTTTCGTAAGAAGAGGAGAGGATTATCGCCTCATCGGCTACCATTGAAGGAACGGATGAAAGACCGAACGATTAGCTATGTTGATTTACTTCGACCGAATCCTCTCCCAAAAATGGACCCTCGACGGAAGCCACAAGCATCTACGAGGTTGCCATGACGGAAGTCAAGTTGACGGAATGAAGTGGAATATTAAATCGTGCATGGTTTGTTCATATATGTGATTTATAAAGGGCATTAGTACCGTCGTCGCAATAATAAAGTCATTACTTGTACATCGTTGTCTCCATAGGGGTGATAATTTGTTGGTCATCATACTACATTGGTTACTTTGTTGCTTGAGGGATCCTTCATTAGTTTTGTGTGGATAAGTACACCGGTAATGATATTTAGTGTCACATATATTATTTGCAAAGGACCTAAGTTAGATGGGGTGCGGATGGGGGGACGCGGGAATGTGCAGTAGAAATATTATTGCATATTCATGTAGAGGACTTCATTACCTATCCATGGATACCAAGAACTCATATTTTGGACTTCATATGAATTTTTGAGAGCCAAAAAACCGAGACTATGTCCAAACTTCCAAAAAAAATTAAAAAGTGCAGATTCAAAGGAACTCCGGAGCGGACGTATGGGAACGCTAGAGCGGACGCAGGGGAACTCTAAAGTGGACGTAGGGGAACATGAGGCGGACTTATAGGAACGTTGGAGCGGACGTAAGGGAACATGGAGCGGATGGGGGGGGGGGGCGGGGGGGAGCGGACAGGGGGAACGCGGGAGTGGACGTAGGGGAACATGGGGCGGACTTATAGGAACGTTGGAGCGGACGTAAGGGAACATGGAGCGGACGGGGGGGAGCGGAAGGGGGGGGGGGCGGGGGGAACGCGGGAGCGGACGTAGGGGAGCGGACGTAGGGAACGGAGGGGCGGACGTAGGGAACGAGGGGGCGGACGTAGGGAACGAGAGGGCGGACGTTTGGGAACGGGTGCGGACGGGAGCGGGAACGGGTGCGGACTGGGGGGGAACGGGCGCGGAAGGGAGGGAACGGGTGCGGATTGGGGGGAACGCGGGGGGCGGACGGGGGCGGGAACGGGTGCGGACTGGGGGGGAACGGGCGCGGAAGGGAGGGAACGGGCGCGGAAGGGAGGGAACGGGTGCGGACTGGGGGGGAACGGGCGCGGAAGGGAGGGAACGGGTGCGGACTAGCGGGGAACGGGCGCGGACGGGAGGGAACAGGTGCGGACTGGGGGGAACGCGGGCGTGGACGTAGGGGAACGGGCGCGGACTGGTAGGGAACGGGTGCGGACTGGAGGGGAACGCGGGGGGCGGACGTAGGGGAACGAGTGCGGACGGGGGCGGGAACGGGTGCGGACTGGGAGGGGAACGGGCGCGGACTGGGAGGGGAACGGGCGCGGACGGGAGGGAACGGGTGCGGACTGGGGGGAACGCGGGCGTGGACGTAGGGGAACGGGCGCGGACTGGTAGGGAACGGGTGCGGACTGGAGGGGAACGCGGGGGGCGGACGTAGGGGAACGAGTGCGGACGGGGGCGGGAACGGGTGCGGACTGGGAGGGGAACGGGCGCGGACTGGGAGGGGAACGGGCGCGGACGGGAGGGAACGGGTGCGAACAGGGTGGGAACGGGGAGCGGATGGAAGGGTATATAAGTGGAGGGGACCATTTACATACCCCACTCCACTCCTTGTGGGCGCCCGGACGACCCTCCTCTACTACAGAGTGCGGGGTTTAGCGGGGTGCTCGGAGGAGTTAAGGATCCTTTTTTTGGGATCCTTTTATACTTTTTTTACTGACCTGTTTGTGGGTGTGATCCACGTGGACCCGTTCCCTTGTGACGTGGCATATTGCCTTTTTGGCATATTCCTTGTGACACGCCAGTCAACTGGCCTCTGCGTGAGCGCTGGTAGCGGGGGGCTCGAAGGGTGTGCTGAATTTTTGTACTTTAATTTTTAACGACATTTTTTAACTAATTCCACAGCAACACTATTTTGAAGTGTATGCTTGGATGTTTTGTAGCACTATTATGAAGTGCAATTAGTAATTTAAAAATTAGAGTTTTAGATTAGAATTAGAAACTACAATTTGGGTGGATCCGGCAAGTGAAGGATTTCCAGACATGGCAAGTGGAGGATCTGGAGACATGGCAAGTGGGGGATCAGGTTGTCACAGATCATATATACGCAAGGCCGCTGGGTTATAGTGGGATGTTTATGATGACAACACCCAAAAAGCCAAGGCAGGTTGGGAGAATGTACCACAACCGTGGTCAGTGAAGACTGCAATGCAGTACGTGGGCTTCCTTCACTTTGATCGGTTGTGGCCAAGACCTTGTCACGAGCGACATCAGAAGGCCATCAGTGCGAGTTATATGCAGCTTGATGACGTGGAGGCAAAATGGAGATTCCTAACGATACTTAGAAGTATCTCCAATTTGGATAGATGGCCCAAGAGTGCAATTCCAAAGTCGGTGGCGTGTATGATGTATGCGGAGCACGTGTTGCGAGTTAGGGTGGATTGGTCAAGTTTGGCTACCCTGCATGGTCAAAAATTTGGGAGTATTGGAATTGCATTCACTAAATGCACAGTTCCAGATATTCCATACACTCCCGTTCCGGAGTGGTTCAGGAAGAATCCTCGACTAGTGGACGAGCCTGGGACCCCAATTCCAGAGGGTCGGGAACCAAAAAAACCACGTAATCGTAAACGACCAGCCAATGACGTGGAGATGGCCATCGAGGAGGCGTTTGAGCATATGGATGAGGGCATGGAGGCAAATGTCGAGGTCAACAACCTGATCAACGACGTGGTTAACGAGGTCCTAGACGAGGTAAACCTTGGTGAACATGGAGCGGACCCGACGGAGAGCAGAATGGAGGAATTGCGTAAGCAACATGCGTTGGAAATTCCTGAGTATAAAACGATGATTTTCGAGTTGGAAAATCGAGTTGCAACACTTACGATGGGAGAGGCTAGCAGTTCAAGTAGTACACCAATTAACCTTCAGTCTTTGAAAGCAGAGAGGGACGCAGCTTTACAAGAGGCCAAGATTGCAAAGTCACAAGCTCTGGAGGTATGTATGAGGAATGAAGTAATGCGAGGAAAGATGGAGGCTTTGCAAAAGGAGGTGGTGGACATGCAACAACAACTTCAAGTGGTCAATGAAGTGGTTGTTGATCACGAAGCCAAGATTGGCGGACTGGAGGAGCAGAATGCAAGGTTGAAGAAATTTCTGTTGGATGCGATTGTGAAGCGCAAAAATATGAGGACAAGCACATTGCTTGCTATGGCCAAGGCTCATCAATTTGAAGCTGAGTTTGAGAGCATCCAGAAAGAATGGAACCGCAATCAGAGAATGCGGAATATGATGCTCATGTCATGGCCAGAAGATGAGCAGATGTACCCTAGTAGGTGGGATAGGAATAATGAGTGGACAATGCCAAGCGGGAGCATCGATTGGCGTCAAGTGACTGACCCAGATCACCATTGGGATGTGACCCAAGTGCATGAATATCCATTCCGCATGAGGGGTGAGTTATTATGGCCAAATCCACATACAATGGTCTTCGACGGAACCGCATGTGCGATTCGCCAATGTCCATTTGGCCCAGAGGGATGCTATCAAGTTGGATCATGTGGGGCCCAATTCCATCCACAATGTCTAATAGGAAATATGATCAAGAAACGCCAATGTCCTCATTGCAGATCACCCTTCCACCCTCGTTTGTACCTCCAATTTGGCCTTCGGGATTACATACCTAACGACTGGGTATTAAAGCCATGAGACTTTCCCTTCGATCTTCAAGAGTTTGATGGGGAGAATGTTGAGTGGAGTTGGTTATACAATTGTGCGAAGGTTGAGCTATGGCACGAGAACAGAGATGGCGACTGGACACGGAATGCACGTCAAATTTTGTATGTTGCAGACGAGTTGTATCCCAACAAGCCCCCGATCATGGCTTGAAAAGATTTTTATACCAAACTCTTGAATGGCATTGGGATTCAACCAGCAGACAATTAAAGAGAGGCATTCATCCTCCTTGGTACAATGCAGCAGGTCTCGAATCAGTATCGGAGCATGATTTGGAAGAAGATGCAGATGACATGCCTACGGAACGGGATCCGAGATATGAATTGCAGTTAGAGGTGGGGTACCACAAGAACAGGCTGCAGTTGGCTGCAATTGATGCACTCTTGCATAGAGTTGCGGATGATGCGGTATTGAGATGGCTAAATGGTGGGCCTAGACCACGTAATGCCGTTCCATTGTCTCCTGGTAGTCGTCCATACCTCACCCGTGGAACAACGCGAAGATGGAAGCGGGGGAATCATCACAAGCACGACGAGGATCTACTTCAGCTAGAATAGACCTTGATTCAGATTCGGATTAGGCATTTTTGTACCATGTTTAGGAAGTTGTATAGGAACGGATGAAGACTTTGGACACAATGAACATATTTCATGTTCAAAGTATATATAATATAAAGAGGATTTACCGACAAGTTGTCATTTCTAAGATCGTGTAAAAGATAACATATGGATGCCACATGTTTTAATGTTATTCGAAATTTTTAAAAACTTACTTGAATATTAGTAATTCATATGATAGTCTAACCAAAAGTACTATTGACTACATAGTCAATATTGAATACCACATAAAGATATAATTATATAAAACGGATAGAAAGGTCCTCAAAAAGAGGATGTCACCAACGAAGCATGTACAATCGAGCAATAGGGGATTGCAATATTTATAAAAGCATATTCTTTAAGAAGCTCAATAAATAAACATAAAACTCCATTCACAGTAAGAATTATACAAAATAGTAATTAATAAAGGCATAACATGTTATTGGAAATTAATTGCAATGCTAAGTTGACAACCATATTGTATTTTCAAAATTTTAAAAAACATGCAATAAATAATTTTATTACTATAATAAAATGTTACAACTTCGAAGGTAACGTTCGCTTTGTGGTCTAAATGTCTTACCGAAGGCCCTAAGGTTGTAACTTGTATCAATTTTGACGTAAGTAATAAATTATGGGAGTACGTGGGAGTACCGAAATACCACATTTGTGCAAAACCATTACGTTCGAATCCGTACTGTGGGATCATTTGCTTCGACACATCTTGGGTCCTCTTCAGACTCGTCTGTGCTGCAATCATCATCCGTTTGGGGAGTCGCGCTCCGAAGATGCAACTCTCGGTCACGTTGTGAGAAAATTATCTTCTTGGTCGGCCGGGAGCCCTCTGCATCTTGTATGCCATTTTCATCTAGATGTGGTCTACCCTCATCTTCATTGTAGTCTTCAGCAGTAAACGGAAGCGATCTTCCCTGATACCTCTTCCTAGTACGTTTGACACCTCTCGTAGTTCTCTGACGCCCTCCACCCGTACCACGACTTGAGTGCACTTCATCTCTACTTCCATCTATAAAAACATCCCCCGTTGTACTTCCGCCTCCAACTCCAAGGCCACCTGTTCCATTGGATTGACTGTGTGGAAGTGAAACTGATGCGGATGGAATTGCAATTGGTATGTTCTCAACAACATGTGGACGAACAGATTGACGACGTGGCGCCTCTGTAGTAACATTTCTTGAAACATTGTGTATAGCAACCAAAGTAGCACCCACCGCAGTTGCACGTGAAACACCCAATCTAGAAGTATTGGCAATACTTCGAGTGAGAGGACGACGTTGACCTTGTGCATGCACTTGCACCGTAGAGGTTGATGCAGTTCTTTGAAGAGCACGGAATCGAGTTGTAGGTATTTCAGGAACATTGGGCGTTTGATCTTCTATACGATGGTTGGATATGAGGGAGGCGTCCATGGATTCAGAATGTACTCGGGCTGGAAGTGGATCCTGTTGAACGTGCGTTGGCTCATTTGCGGGTAGTACATTGTCACCTTCACCAAAAGAAAGAGAATCGCTCCGAGGTTGCAAGGAATCTACTTCAATTCCTACATTCTCACTTGCCCCCATAGCAACATTATGGGCAGGGCGAAACCCTTGTCCAGTGTGGAGAGTTTCAAAAGGCGGTCCTCCAATAGACCCCTCATGATCGTCATGCATTCCGTCGTTATGTTGGGGGACATCCGGTTCATCAAAATCAAACACCCCAAGGTTTCCATCACTACCATTGCCATCCTCATCTTCTGAATCATGATTCTCGGAATCGAGGTCATCCAAATCAAAGTCGATGTCATCAACATTGTTGTCATCATCATTTCCGGCCCTATCATTTGGATCCACGTCATCTTCATCGTCATCTTCTTCGTCAAGGTCATCGTCAGAATGGACCTCATTCATTTGGACCATTGCGCAGGTCTTGGGCCCCTCCGATGTCGAATGAGCCTACTATTGGTATATATGTAGACGAGGTCCTCGGCACGACTATGCTTCAAGCGATTGCGACTCTTGTTGTGAACATATGAGTACATGCTCCAATTGCGTTCACATGCGGATGCGGAACATACTTGTGCAAGGATACGTCTTGCTATTGTTTGGAGGGCTTTAGCTCCACCTCCCATTGCATCCCACCATTCATGGAGAGGTGTGGCATGCACGCTCGGGTCAGTAGAATCAGCAAAAGGCCCTCGATTTTCAAGGAAATCTTGGTACTGGTGGAGGATTTGGACATAAGTGTCCTCATCTTGAGCAAGCCTGCGAAGAACTCGATTTAGGATTGTCCTCGAATTCTCATCCTCATGGAGTGGGGCCCAACCACGTAGAAGCGGATTTAACATCGCTCCAGCCCAATGTAGATCATTCAACATCAACCTCCATCTATTTTGAAACGTTAGCATAGCATTTGCAGCAAGCTCAGGGCTTAAGCGAAATGGAGGTTTACTGAATCCATGAATATGGGTTTGTAAATCATGCATGACCCTCCAAGCCATTCCCATTGCAGGCGCCTTGCCATCAAATACACGAAGAGCTTTAACAACCGGGATCACCATATACAAGAAATTTTCGCACGTGTTCCAGAATCCATCAGAACGTATAAAGCTTCGCACAGCAGAGCCCTTCAGAATGTTGAGTGGATTGGGACATAAGCAAAGGCTTTGTTTCACTAATTACGGAGTCCGCTATAATAGGCTCCAGAGGTACAATATCTGGCACCGGAGAGTCCTCATTTACAATGCCTACATGTAAGGGCACAATGCCTCCGCAATGTTCAAACAAGACCCTAATATGCGGGGGTACCATCCTACATGTGGAAACATCACAAGCACCCCCTACAGGAGGTCTATAACCAAGGTGGGCCAACATTCTATTTCCTCGGTAAGATATGACGAACGGGCAAAACCTACATTTAACCTGCCTTTGTGATTTACCGGGAACCATCCCCTTATCCTCGTACCAATGATCCCATGCATCATTTCGGCGTGGCATGACTTCAACAAAACCTGCAAATACAAACAAGTTAGAGCAAGTAACTTTGATCGCATACTAGGTCCTGTTCAAGAGTGCCACAAGGGCAACCCTAATTCACAGTCACTAGATTGGACAAAGTATCCTCTGCATTCGGGTCTCACGCATTCAATCCTCACTCCTCAAAGGAGAATCAAAAGACTTGAGACACACTATGTCAGTGGAGGCAAAAATGGCACCTTGAACCCTCAATTTATAGTATTCGAATCGGACGGGGGAGCGGACGGAAGGGAGGGGGGGGGGACCGGACGGGGAGCGGACGGACGGGGGGGGGGACCGGACGGGGGGGCGGACGGAGGGGGGGGAGCGGACGAGGGAGCGGACGGACGGGGGGGAGCGGACGGGGGAGCGGAAGGGGGAGCGAACGGACCGGGGGGAGCGGACGGGGGGGCGGACGGGGAAGCGGACGGAGGGGGGGGAGCGGACGGACGGGGGGGGGGGGGGACGGGAGAGGGGGGGAGCGGACGGGGTTGGGAACGGGAGCGGACGGGGGGGAACGGTGGCGAACGGGGATTGTGAACGGGAGCGGACGGGGGGGAACGGGGGCAAACGGGGGTTGGGAACGGAGGCGGACGGGGGGGCGGATGGGCTCTAGTAAATTTTTCCCCACTTTACCTTTACTTTGCTGACATGTCATCACACGTGGACATTGTAAATCCTACGTGTCAGAAATGGGTTAATGTAATTACACAAAAAAATCGGTAAAATTCAAGTCCGTCAGGATAAAGACAGCATCCGGCATAATGTCGTGACGGATACGTGTCGTGACGGCACGACATTATGTCGGGATTACCCTCCGTCACGACACAATAGACAACCCTGAGCGTCCCCTTTGCAGGCTTCTGAGTCCTGCCAGCCCTTCATTTGATCACACCACCTTTCTGCAACCCAGAGCTGAGGACTCGAGCAGTCGCCCCTGGCCCCTTCACCTATTGAGCAATCTCATTTCTCGTTCTCCTCTACTTTAGTGCTCAGAAGTTGAGCAGGAAGCCAAAACAAATGTGGCTCCCAAATGCCTGCTCAGTCTTACTGCATTCAGCTTTTTCCCCCATCCAACGACCCAGTTCCGTGGTTCTGTGGCCAGATCCTTCAAACTAACCCCAACCAATACCCAACAACTGCAATCCACACTCTACCGCAACCGTTCCAGGCTTCTCTATATCTCCCAACCGATTCCAATTTAGCAATTTGCCCTGCTCGCATTAGTTGCCCATTCCCACTCTCTGGTTCGCCTGGTCTGAGCCATTCAGCTGCTACTAGACTTGATTCCCGGTTGATAGATTTCAGTCGGCAAAGGGTAGCCGAGAAAAACTGCTAGCTTCCCTTAATTGACATTGACCACCCTGCTGTCGTTGAGACTCAAAATCCAACTTTGTACCCTCTAGCCTCAATTTCTGTGGAAGAAGCTAAATTTCATCTCCCTCCGTTATCGCCTCAAGGCTGTGCAATTTGTTGGGTGAACCCTCATCTCTTTTGGTCATGCAACTTACTTTGACTGATTTCGAAGTCATCCAACTACCCCCATCCGATGTCACCACAGGCCACAACACTGAGCCTTTGGTGAGGTTGAATCTGCCATGTTCACCTCAGCTCTCGCACCTTCATCCCGCTTCTATCCCCTGGTGACTCCAGAGCTCCGCTCCAGAGCAGTAACCCAACCTCATCCATTGTGCCTCATCAATGTGCCCACAACCCTGCGCTTCTTCGCTCAATCCCCATTCGGACAGAGCTTCTGCAAGGTTGCGGCTCTCTTCCCCTGCCCAACAGCCTTTGTGTTGAGAGAGCCCGAGTCCAGCAGCCTCTGTAACCGTCACAGTTCCGAGAGTCCGGAAAAAGCTAGGGTGAGCAGTGCTCCCCCCCTTAATGTGGATACCAACTAATCCCAATTCGAACACTTAAACACCAACCTTCTAACTTGACTTATAATTCTTACCATCCCATCAACTAAAACCTAATTAACTCATTCCACCCTCTAAGCTACAAAGAACTAACTATCCATCCCAAAGCTAAAATCACAATCCCACCAAAGACTCCACTCTTTTTATGTTTAGATAAACTGATGCCACATCAAAGCCTAACTTTTAATAATTTTAAGGTTTCAAAAACCTATGTGTGCTCAACTTTGGGCTCACACCTACTCTGCTATTGCCCTACTTACGTAAACAAGTTAACTAATGCCACTAATCAATCTAATTCCCTCTCTAATTCTAGCCATCTTTTAAATGAGAGCCCCCTACCCCCTAATGCACGACCACCTGCCCTTTGAGTTAAAACAGAACGGCTGCCTTCAATCACTCTCTTCGAGCTGTGAATCTACGATGTCCGCACTCAGACCGAGCCCGTCACTGCCCGTCACTGCCCGTCAAACAACCTCTCACTGCCCGTCAAGACAGCTTCCTTCCCAGTTAGTGTCTGCTTTGTCTGTAGGACCATTGGTCGAGCTTGTCCTCTGCTTCCGTGGGCCTCGCACTACCAGTCGCCAGTGCCTCAGAATCGCTCACCGGCTGCAACATGGCCCTCAAACCAACCTGCTTGCAGGTCAATTGCTCCCTGATTCCACCCAATCTCCACATCCTGAACACTTCGAGCCAGCATTGAGCTGGGTCGCAATCAGGCCAACCTAAAACCTATTCTTCCATTCAATTGCAATATCATGTTCGACTCCTCCTGCAACAGTGTGGCTCTGCCCTATAGATTCATTTGATTTCATTCGGCAGCTCCCTCACATTACTCACCCCGCACACTACAACTCTTAGATTAGCCACACTCCTCAGATTCTGTCCAACTCCTTGTGTGAGGCCAAACCACCCACCCTTAAGCGTCCTAGTCCGGGTGAGGGCGTGGGGATCACATTCATGTTCACATAGCTCCCTTTTACCTCAGGGAGTGCACTATTCATTAAAACCAAGCATCACGTGCGTGCATGCCCCTTATTAAAATACCCCTGTATACATTTTATTTTTGCTAAAATCAAGCAATATACTTACAAATCTCATTGCTTCAAAATACAATTCCATACGTACACAAGGGTCCAAAAACAAATACAAAAATTGTATATAACATGTGTACAAATGTTTGGAAATGCAAAAATATGGCCCTATTATATGTATAATATCAAATCATGGATTTTTAGTTATAAAACCGTTACTTAGTGGATGAAAAAACACATGATTCTTGGTCTAGGTCTGACTGGAACGCGTAAACGCGTAAATGCGTACTTTACATATATTTTTCTATAGCCTCATGTATATCTACGTCTTGCTTAATAGCAATATGTCTCTTGTATGTACATTTTGTACATGTTTGTTTTAAATAATACCCCTTTTGTGCACCCACGTGTATAAATACAGTACTTGAACAGTGCACTCCCTGGGCCTTTTCCCAACTTCATAAAACTCCATTTCATTCCCCATCAACTCTTGCACACAAATTTATTCCATAATGAGAGTACAAGCATTGAAAAATGCTCTTCTCTATGTATCCCCTTCCCCCTACACTAATTCACACACCAATCCTCAACTCAATACCAAAACCCATTCCCCTAGGCAACCCTCTAATGGTGGACCTAAATCCCCTAATCCCCTTGCCCTTGGCCATATCCGGTTCATACCCAGCTTATGCCCGGCTTCGTAACCGGGTCCTCGCCCCACAACTTCGGCCACAAATCTGTAACCAGTTGCCTCAGGCCTTCGGCCACAAACCAGCAGCAAGCTGCCTCAGGCCCTCGGCCGTAAATCAGTAGCCTTCGGCCACAACCCAGCAGCAAGCTGCTTCAGGCCCTCGGCCGTAAATCAATAGCCTTCGGCCACAAATCAATAACCAGTTGCCTCAGGCCCTCGGCCATAATTCAGTAGCCTTCGGCCATAACCCAACAGCAAGCTGCTTTAGGCCCTCGGCCATAAATCAGTAGCCTTCGGCCACAAATCAGTAACGAGTTGCCTCAGGCCTTCGGCCACAAACAGTAGCAATTTTACCAAGGCCTCGGCCCACAATTTTGTAGCTTCGTGGAGCTCCTTGAGCTCCCCCCTTGCTCCACACACCAAAAGAGAGAGAACCACAAAAGAACCAAGAAACTTAACCCCTCACCTCTCTCCTACTTAGTAGGACCTAATCTTATCCACTAAGCCCTCACCCCCTAAACCAACAAGATAGGTCCCAATTCAAACACTTAACCCCAAGGTCCTTCCCCTTGCTTTATCAAACACCACTCAATTGCCCAAAGCACTCCCTAATGCCACTAAGCTTCTAATTAACCACACAAAATAGGCTTAAGGCCTAAAACATAAATCCACACCAAGCCTCACTCTTTTTATACTTTTTGATATTTCAATAATGACCTCAAATGCAATTCTAAATAAGTTTTAAACATAAAACAAATATGAGCAACCATTTTGGGCTCATACCTTGCCACATTCTTCCGCATTCCCGTGTACACCTTCGGCCCTCTCATGTCGTCAGCCGCAATGTTTTTAAAATCCAACTCCCCTCATCACCTTCTGCCGAGGGTCCAGCCTTCTCTCCCTCGGGCGCTCCTCCCAGTAGTCATCAATTGACAGACTGTGGCAAAAATCCCAGCTCAACTTGGCCAAACAGACTTCCACATTCGCCCACTTCAGTTCTTCGTGTTCGGAGCCTTTAATTTCTTGCCATCAGCCTACGCTCTGCCCTCTTACCAACAAAAGTAACCATGTATGATCCACCATGGCTGCAAACCCGCAGTCAATCGATGCTCTCCTCCCTCAGATTTTGACAGGACTTGCCCTGCAGCCACACCACTGTTGCGCGAGAGAGAGAAAATTGAGCCTTGGGAGCTGGCTTCAACCGCCACCCAGTTCCTGGCTCCGGGAATAACTAGGTTACAATGCACCCCCCCCCCCTCAATGTACATACCTATTGCTCCTAATTCGAACACTCAACTTCCAATCCCTTCCTAACCTGAACTCAAGGGCTTCTCAAGCCAACTTCACACAATCTAACTTACATCTAACCATCCTAGCTAATTAACTTGATGCAATCCCAACCTTTCACACACATCTAAAACACTACCCCTTACCATTAACTCAACTAGAACTAAAGCCCTACCCTTGCACTTTTTTTATGTGTTTTGTGTAATTAATAATAATGTCTTAATATCCTAAATCTAATAGCTCCAGGCCTAAGACACATGTGAGCACCCATTTTGGGCTCACAACACTCTCACTCTCACTCGCCGGAAGCCGAAGGAGGAGGATGACAGAAGGCTAAGAAATGGCGGAAACACCGAAGAATTTTTCTTGGGATTCTGTTGTTTCTTTCCCCATGAACACAATGCCGGGCAAGGAGAGGCCTGGTGATGGTGAGGGCCGCCGAAAGCCAACATTCAACAGCTAATGCAATCTGGGAAGCAAAAAACTTGTTGGAGGAAGGATGAAGCCACCAAAGCAGGTGCCATATTCGAGTGCCGACAGAGGAGGTAGGTGAGGAAAACGGGGACCCACTAGACGCAGCCCTGCTGCATCGAAGACTGGAGGATTGCAATTTTAGGTGTGGCCGAATGCTTGCATTGGGAGGTATTACCGTAGGTTGGAATGGTCCAAAGCTGGGCAGGCTGGTGACTTCGGAGCATGCGGCTCAGAGGCAAGCAAGTTGCAGCCAACAATCACGAGTTGTAAGCATGGTCGTCTTCGGAAGCAACAGAGGTACGTAAGTAGCTGCAGATTGAATCATCAGCGGAAGGGGAGTGCCCGCATTCAGTGGGTTGCCATGGCGCCAAGGGATCTAGGAGCCAACGACATTCATGTGCCTCAGCAAGCGAGGCTATGTGTGTTAAGCCCGGACCAACAGAACCAAGGTGAAATACAGGGGGATAGATTTGCTAGTGGATTCATTGTCAAGGTCGAAGAGAGAGCTAGGGAGTCAGAAAGCAGGAGAATTCTGTGAGGGTAGGTTGCTGGTGCGGTGTGAGCCCAAATCATGGCCCATAGGTGTTCTTAAACTCTAAACAACCATTAAAGCTTGGATTTTGATTTTTTTCATCATGTATTCAAAAACATAAAACAAGAATTGGATTTGAGTGGGGTGTATTTAAGTTAAGCTTAGAAGTTAGTATTTGATGTTTAGGTTAGGGACGGTCACTTTGAAATTGATTAAGAAGGCCACTAGTGAGGAAGGGCAAGAAAGAACTGAGTTGATTTATAGTTAAGAAGGGAAGATTAAGTGGGATTGGTTAAGCTATGATTGTTTAAGTGATGTGGAAGAGTTGGAACTACTGGGCCTTAGTCAAGGAAGAAAGGTTCTCTCAAGCGGGTTTAGGGTTGGTTTATGTTCGTTTTTAGGTTTAGGTTGGTTTTGTTTAGAGAGGGGGGCAGTTGCCTTCCCCGGGTCTAGATTAGGTGCTAGATTTCAGGTCAGCAGCGGAGGAGGTTCCAACAAGAACAATAGTGGAAAGGGGGTAAGGGGGTGAACCGAACAAGGGATCTTTATCTCTCTGTTACGTCTCTCCAGGGGGTTGAGAGGAGAATGCTCCTCGGCAGAGGTGCTGGGAAAGCTCGCCGACTCTAGGTAGTCCAGGGAACTGGTAAGGCCAGGGCTGAGATGCCTCAGGGTAGTGGAAGGAGGTCATTAGATCTGAGCTAAGCTGGGAAGAAGCGAGGGAGAGCGGTGGGTGAGGGCAGGCTGCCGCCCATCTGCCCAAGAAGAAATTGCCGAACACCGGACAACAACCTGGCTACAGAAATGGCGAGGGAAGAGGCCCATCCTAACTCGGCTGCAGAAAGGTTAGCTTCAGAGAAGGTGAAAGTTAAGTGTGGATGCCAGAAGTGCATCCAGACAGTAAATCTGAGCTGAGGGGGTGAGGAGTGGAGTTAGGATGAACAAGGAGACTGTGCTAAATGTCGACCAGCCTCACGGAGGGGGGGATTCCGTTTCATTGGCAGTGCGGTTATAGGGGCAATGGCCACTGTGTCGAGGTCGGGCTCCTGAAGGAGGCCCAGGAAGGGGGTCAGCCGACTCGGAGCTGATAACCTCCGCCCTACAGTCGACGGGGCCAAGTTGGCTAGGCTTCTGATGTGTGAATAGCGCGGTGACAGGGGAACCGGCTAAGGGTGACTACTGCCGTACCAGGAAGGATAGAGGGGGGATTAGCACGGTAGCACAAACTTAGGAATGCACGTAGGCTTAGAGTCCATTTGGGATTAAATAGTGTGGGTGGTTTGGGGTTTAATGATGACCTAAGGGTCCTATAGTGGGTAGCATTTCATTGTGGTTAGGGATTGGCGTCTAAACCAAGCATTTGTAAATGCTCGGTTCAAAAATAAAAGAATAAAATAAAAACATGTTGGATTGACAATTCCTCAAGAGGCCATTCATGTGGCATTTTCATTTGTTCATCACTAGAGAAAGGTGGACGGGAGATCCCTCATCCGTACTAGGATGCAATTAAGGGTGAGGGAGATCCTGGGTCACAAAGACTAGAGATGAAATTACACAAGCATATACACACAAAAGCATATGAATAATGCTTGGAGTGAGATAGTCTCATGCTCTCGGACAAGGGTTGTGGCCTTATTCTAACCTTGTTGTCTCTCATGCCTCTTTCATGACATTTCTATTGACTATGAGCAATCAAATGCTCGACCTTCTACAATTCTCTTTAGTAATACATTTTTATGATTACTAGCAATTTACTGCTCCACCTTCAAAAAGAACTTGTTGGGAGGATTGGATTTCTTGCGCTATGTCTATGGGGATCTATTAATATACTATTGTTTCTTAGCCTAAATACATATAAAGGATAAGGTGTCGAATTGAGGATAAGGTTAGACAAATGAAGATGAGGTCTAAATTGGAGGAGAAAGAAATTAAGGAATATTACGACTTGGTGGATGAGTTTAGTGACACCTTTGCTTGGTCGTATGATGAGCTCAAGGGAATCCCTAGAGATATGGTGGAGCATTGTATTCCCTTGATTCCGGGTGCTAGGCCAATTAGACAAAAGGAGAGAAGAATGAACCCACAATTACAATTGTTGGTTAAGGCGGAATTAGAAAGGTTGTTGAAGGCCGGGTTTATTAAGCCGGTGGAGATTACAGATTGGGTCTCACCAATGGTCTTGGTGAAGAAAAAGAATGGGAAGTTGAAGGTGTGCGTCAATTATCGGAAGTTGAATGCAAGCACACAAAAAGATCATTTTCCACTACCATTCATCATACTATTGTTGGAGGAAATAGTAGGTCATGCAAGGTACACATTCATGGATGAATATGTAGGTTACAATCAAATTTCTATCGCTCTTCAAGACGTCCATAAGACGGCCTTCACCACTCCTTGGGGCACCTTTGTTTGGGTTGTTATGTCTTTTGGTTTATATAATGCCCGGCGACATTCCAAAGATTGGTCATGTACATCTTTACCGACTTGTTGTACAAGTCTATGACGGTGTTAGTGGATGATTTTAGCACCCAGTCTAGTGCTAGTTCACATTTAGAGTGTGTTAGGAAGGCTTTGATTAGGTGTAGGAAGATGCAACTCGCTTTTAATCTGGACAAGACATTCTTGGCTGTGCAAAAGAGAGTATTATTGGGCTATGTTGTAAGTGAGAAGGGAAGAGAGCCTAACCCTAAGAAGATAGCCGTGATAGATGGGTTGCCTACTCCCACGAATGCTAGGAAATTAGCCAACTTATTAGGACATGTGGGTTGGTATAGAGAGTTGATTCTAAATTATTCTAAGATAGTTGTTCCCATTACTTAGTTGCTTAGGAAGGATTGTAGGTTTGAGTGGACGGAAGTTTGCCAAAGGGCATTTGAGGAGTTAAAGGATAAATTGAGCACCTATCCGGTATTGGTGCCACCGGACTGGGGAAAACCTTTTCATGTATTTTGTGATGCTAGCCCAGTAGCTGTAGGTAGTGCATTATGTCAAGCGACGGGATAAAAGGAGAAGGATCAACCAGTGGCGTATGCAAACCAGCAGTTGACACCGGTAGAGAAAAACTATTCTACCACGGAGAGGGAGTGTTTGGCCATGGTCTTCTCAGTCAAGAAAATTCGCCATTACCTTATATGTAATCCGGTAGTTTTCTTTGTCGATCACATGGCAATCAAGTTCTTGGTCAACAAGGCGGAGTTGAATGGTAGGTTGGCTAGATGGGTCCTACTCTTGGAGGAGTTCGACTACACCGTTGAGTATAAACTTGGGCATATGCACTTGCAAGCCGACCATTTGTCAAGGTTGTCCAATGAAGCAGGATCCAGTCCAGTGGATGACAGCTTGAGGGACGACAACCTCTTTTTGGTGACAGCTAGGGCGGATTGGTATTCGGAATTGTGGAGTTTCTCACCACCCAACAGTTGACTGGGGATAGGACGAGAGAAGAAAGGAGAAAGGTTAGAGCTAATAGTCGGCACTACACAGTGATAGGCCATAGACTATTCAGGAGGAGAATGGATGGCATCCTACGGCGTTGCGTGTCCGAAATTGAGGCACCCTCCATATTAGCTGCTTGTCATGATACCGCATGCGGTGGGCATTTCTCAGGATTGCTCACTGGGCAAAAGGTGTTGCGAGCAGGTTACTTTTGGCCTGACTTGTTCAAAGATGCCAAGGAATATGTCAGAAAGTGTGATGCTTGCCAGAGGTACGCGAGGAATGATTTCCGCATGGAGATGCCTCTTCATATATCCTTACCCCTAGTTCCCTTTGTGTGAGCCCAATTTGGTGCCCACATGCACTCTTAATTCTTAAAAACTATTAGAAGCTAGACTTTGACGTTTTATGCTATTATTCAAAAACATAAAAAGAGTGATGCTTTGCTTTCGGAACGTTGATTGAATATGAAGATTAGCGTAGTAATTATGTAAGACTTTCCTCGTTTAAAAGGAAGGGGGAGGTTAGATTGAAGTCGAATTCTTGCGTAGGTAGAATAGGCTGGAAGTTTAAATTGTTCTTGGAGGTCAGTCAGGGATTTTAGTTGTTAGAGCTTGGGCAGGGCACCTTGAACTTCTAAGTAGGCAGAATGGGAGTGGCCACTGTCCGTTTTGGGACTAGGGGCACTGCACCCCTAGTAATTTTTGGAGGTTCGCATCGGGGGACGTGCTGGCCACCGGTTAGCTGCGGGCAAGAGGAATTCGGCGGAGAGAGCTTGTGAGGCCAAACCACCCACCCTTAGGCGTCATAGTCCGGGTGGGGGCATGGGACTCACATTCCTTGCTTACATAACTCTATTTCTCCAACCTCATTATACCCCGTCACATTCCACATCAATCTTAGCACACCAATTTATTCCATGGTAAGAGTACAAGCGTTGAGAAACGCTCTTCTCTAGCCTCACTTTCTCTCCACACCATATCCCACACTCACAAACATTTCCCCACTCAAAACCTTCTTTCTAACATCGTCACTTGTACTTAGCAACCCCCTATTTCACTAATAAACTAAGTTCCTAGTTTAACCCCTTGCCTATATCTTTAATTAACTAATGCACCACCTAATATACTACTAAACCTACCCCCCACTACCCTAAATCAATCTCAGTTGCGGTACTAGCTCCACCATTTAATGTTGTTTGGGCTCCGGGCCCAGCCCATCATAGCCCGTCACCGGACAAGTGTCCTAGTTAAGGTTCTCCAGCTTGCCCTCGAAGTCTCAAGCCCCTTCGAATTAAATCCTAGCCACCCTCGCAATTTCAAGCTCCTTCGAACTCACCTTGGGTTGATAGTATGGAAGCTAGACCTCAACGTGGAGCAACGAATGAGCTTAGGCCACCGAATTTGTATTACGACCATGGTAATGCGAGACAAACTTCTCATCCACCGGCGGGATTGCAAACGGCGAATGGTTACATTCCGGTTCAAGGTAGGCAAGGAGGTCTACAAAACTTCGACAATAGGCGTCAACCTCTTCCCACGGATCCGGGTCTGTCTAATTCTCAAGATGTGAGGTTTATGGATGGTGTAATGGAGTCACCTCATGATGACACTTTTCCTCCTCACATGGATGGTGGAGAGGGACAAGGTCAATGGCCTCCACACACCAATGCCATCACCTATGAGTTGAAGAGTCTAGGGGATGAAATTACTCATGAGGCACCGGCATTAGCGGTTACCACTAGAGCTAGGAGAGGGAAGACACCATTAGAGGTAGAGGAAGAAGGTCAAGAGGAGTATTCTTCGGATGAGGCTCCTAACCTTTCCGAATTGGATAGAGTAGCTAAAGTAGCTAGAAGGGCCACTAGGGAGTTAGAGGAGAAGAATGTGATTCTCCATGATAGGGAGAGGCCTAATGTCATCTATGAATTGGACGGTAATGAGATGGGAGAATAGGAAGGACCGGGAATTCCTTTGGATGAGTTTGATGGTGTTGGCAAAGCCAAAATGGAGAAGTCGAGTGACTACGATTTATGGGCCGATCTTAGCTCACTCAAGGCCGATATTACTCTTGGACAATTGTTGGAGATTTCACCGGTGGCGAGGAAGACTCTCAAGGAAAGAATGCCGGTGACTAGGAGGACTAGGAAGGTTAAACCTAGGATGTCGGCTATTGTTCAAACGAAAGGAGCAAGACGGGATGTCAAACCAATTAAGATTGAGGTTAAGGTGGAGGACAAGGTGGTTCCTAATGTGTTAGTGGATGGAGGTAGTGGCTTAAACATCTTACCGGAGCATACCATGAAGAGGTTGGGTCTTACTCTTACTGGTCCGTCACCTTTCATCATCAATATGGCGAATCAAAGTTCGACCGTGCCTTTGGGAATGATTAAGGATTGTAGGATTAGTACCGGAGGGGAAAAGTATGTGGTCATTTTTCATGTCATCAAGATGCATTCTAATAAGGATACATTTCTCATCTTGTTAGGAAGGCCTTGGTTGAGAATGGCGGATGCCATGGTAGATTGGAGAGGAGCCAAACCATCCATTACTTATGGTCCGGAGGACAATAGGGTCAAAGTCCCTATAGGGTCGTTAGGTGGTTGGATTAGACAAGAGATTGTTTTATCTTCCGATGATGAACGTGATGCCAAGGAGGATGGCAAGCATGATGAGACATTGGTAGGAGTAGTTCATTCGGGTAGTCTAGGTCCTAGTTTTTACAATTATGGGAATGATGGGGAGTATGTCTAATGGTTGAGAGATTATCCGGAGTCGGAATTCGACATCATGACCACGTCCCACCATCCATGCTTGAGCGATGACATTCTTGAGTCACAAAGTGAAGAATATTCTTTGTTAGAACCATGTGAGGTGCTCACCGAGGAAGAGTAGATTTTAGGGGGATTGACACTTTGGGTTGATAGTATGGAAGAGTGTGACGTGAATTTAGTGCATGTGGATGAGACTCAAGATGAGGATGCTATCATAGAAATTGAGAAGTTGGAGGAGCCTCTCCATTTCAAAACTACGTTAACGGGAATTGTGGTTGGACACGATGTCAAGGATTATCCTCATGTACCAATGGATTGGTATGGACCCGAAAATGAGCAAGTTTGTGTACCCGCAGGAGATTGGAATTATGTAGATGTTCCGATTCAAATTGGACATTGGAAATTAGACTGGGCATCTCGCGATCCATATCAATGTTGGGGTGAAATTTGGATACTATGGGTAAAAGACGGAATTAGAGTTCAATTGGGGTACCAACAATGTTATATCGAAACGTCCGAGGAGAAGAGGACGACCAATGTGTTACTAGTTCCGAAAAAATGTTGCCTAGACATCAGGGTTGTCTATTGTGTCGTGACGGAGGGTAATCCCGACATAATGTCGTGCCGTCACGACACGTATCCGTCACGACATTATGACGGATGATGTCTTTATCCTGCCGGACTTGAATTTTATCGAATTTTTTGTGTATTCACATTACCCCATTGCGGACACGTAAGAGTTACGATGTCCACGTGTGATGACATGTCAGCAAAGTAGAGGTAAAGTGGGGAATAAAATTACTAGCGCCCATCCGCCCTCCCGTCCGCCCCCGTTCCCCGTACCCTAACCCTGCTCCCTTAGCCCATTAACATGTTCCCTAACCCGTTCCCTACGTTCCCTCCCGTCCGACCCCCCCGTCCGACCTTTTCCCGTCCTCCCTTTTCCCGTCCGACCCTCCCCCCCGTCCGACCCCCCGTCCTCCCTCCCGTTCCCATCCATCCCGTCCTATCCAAACCTCCTAAACCCGCTCCCATCCCCCGCTCCCTACGTTCCCACACGCTCCCCGCGTTCCCCCCCGTCCCCCCCCCCCCCATTCCCACTTACCTTCCCGTCCTCCCCCCCGTCCGACCCATCCCCCCGCCCGACCCTCACCCCCATCCAACCCCATGTTCCCCCGCGTTCCCACACGTCCGCCCGCGCTCCCCACCCGTTCCCCCCGTCCGACCCTCTCCCCTGTCCAACCTACACCCTCCTTAGTAATATTTTATTACTTTGATTTTAACAAAATGGTAAACACAATGGCAAAATGGTTTACATGCCAAGGGAAATATGCACATCCACGTCGGCATTTTTTGCCACATAGGATGCCACCTTGGCAAGAAGGTAAGTATTTTACCCACCCTACTAGGTTGACCCTAGTTTGACCCTACGAGGAGCCTATTGTGTCATGACGGAGGGGTCCGACCCGACACGACGCGTCATGACGGCACGACCCCGTCATGACGTCGCGATAGACAACCTTGCTAGACATCGATCTAGTTTGCAATGGAGTCTCTTAAGGAAGCAAGTTCACACCTTGTCACAAGCCAATCATCAACAAAGGTGCGAGGAGTATCGGGTTTGAAGACAACTTGCCTTCGAAGCAAGAAATTCGGGATCCATCCCCCGATGGTCGCCAATTATATGAGCCCAAAATGAATGCTCATATTTGTTTTATGGTTATAATTTATTTAGAATTGCATTTGGAGTGTTATTGAAACAATCAAAAGCATAAAAAAAGTGAGGCTTCGTGTGGATTTATGTTTTGGCCTTAAGCCATTTTGTGTGGGGAATTAGAAGCTTAGTAACATTAGGGAATGTTTTGATTAGAGGAGTAGTGCTTGACGAGGCAAGGGGAAGTGCCTTTGATTTAATTGTTTGAATTAGAACGTGTTCTTGTTGGTTTAGGGGTTGAAGGGTTAGCGGAGAGGATGAGGTCCTACTAAGGGGGAGAAGGTTAAGGGGTTGTGATTGGATGCCCTATCTCTCCTCTTCCTCCCTTATCCTCTCTTCTCCTTAAGTTCCCTCTCCTTACCTTTTCTTTTCTCTTCTCCAAAAACGCTCTCTCTCTCTCTCTCTCTCATTCTCTCTCTCTCCCTCTTAGAGGTGTGTGTGTGAGTGTGTGTGTGTGGTAGAAAATAATTTTGATTAGGGAGTATGTGAGGCCAAATCCACCACCCTTAAGCGTCCTAGTCCGGGTGATGACTTTGAGAATCACATTTATCTATTACAACATTGAACCATGTGCAAGGTAATTTTCATGTCCAAATGAACATGTATTGTCTCACTCATTGTACTTTATTAATGTTGGCCTCTTGGCTTGTGCTAGAGTTGGCTTTCTCAAGAGTCCAACCCGCGGCTTTAGCCGCACATGCCCTTACGGACATCCCCCTCACTCTTTTGATCTTCACCCCGTCTCTCTTGTCATTGCAAGAGTCCTTCACATTCTCCATTAATAATGCAAGTGAGTTATTTTGAACGATAGGTGCAAGTGTTGAAAAACACTTTACTCTATAGTCAATGTTACATTAGATCACATGAGACTTCCAAACCCTTGCCTACCTTATTAAGCTTAACACTTGTCTAAGAATTATTTTAGTCTACGATTGGTCCTCCACCCTATTGGGTGGTTTAGTGGTTCCCTCTACACAACTTTAACATTAACTTGCTAAACATGCCAACCATCTAATTAGCAGCTAATCACCCAGTCGCAGCTGGGTTCCAGCAACTAAGCTCACCCAGTCGCAGCTAGTCCAGGAGCTAATCTCCCAGTCGCAGCTAGTCCAGCAGCTAATCACCTCGTCGCAGCTAGTCCAGCAGCTAATCTCCCAGTCGCAGCTGGGTTCCAGCAACTAAGCTCCCAGTCACAGCTGGGTTCCAACAACTAAGCTCCCAGTCGCAGCTGGGTTCCAGCAACTAAGCTCACCCAGTCCTAGTAATTGTATAGTAAATCCAGCTATTAGCTACCCTTAATACAACCCCTCTAATTCACTAATCAAAGATTTCTTTTTTTCTTTAAATCTTTTTTCTTTTTTTCTTTTTTTCTTTTCCTTTCTTTACTCCTAATTCATGAGCTAATCTAACACACTACTTTAACTAACTACCACCTAATCACTACATGCAAACTTAAACTCTAGAGCTCCCTCCCTTGGGAGGCCTTGAGAGAGAGAGCTTGACTAATTAACTTCACTAAAAACTAATGTCCCACACACGTGGCTCAAGCTCTTTAGAGCTTGCTCCCTTGAGAGCGCTTGATGGAGAGAGAGGCAAATGAGAGAAAAAACACCTTAAGTAGCAAAGAGGGAGAGAGGGAGAGAGAGGTGAGGATAGGGTGAGAGGATTAGCACCTCCAATCACAATCCTTTAACCTTCTCCTCCAAAGTAGGGACTAATCCCCATCCACCAAGCTTCCTTCTTCCTAAACTACCAAGGTGGATCCAAAAGTGGGCATTTAACCCGCGGAGCTCACCTTGCTTCACCTTACCCCCTACTCACATAATCAAGGCATCCTCTTATTGAAATCAAACCTTGAAATAACTACACAACACATTCTAATGCCTAAACTTAAATCCACACCACACTTCACTCTTTTTATGTTTTGTGAATAATCATAACACATCAAAGTCAAACTAAAATTGGTTTCGAAGAGTTAATCACCACATGTGGGTACCATTTTGGGCTCACAGAGTAACTTAGAAATATAGTTGATTAAGGTGGGACTTACTTAATAGTTTATTAGGATTAGTAAGGCTTGGTTAGATTAATTAGCTAGGGGGGGATTGTTAGAGATTTAATAGTAAAGTTGAGAGCTGGATATCAGGCTGCTGCCACCGCAGCTGAGAGCTGGGTATTATGTTGCTGCCACCGCAGCTGAGAGTTGGGTATCAGGTTGCTGCCACCGCAGCTGAGAGCTGGGTATTAAGTTGCTGCCACCGCAGCTGAGAGCTGGATATCAGGCTGCTGCCACCGCAGCTGAGAGCTGGGTATTAAGTTGTTGCCACCGCAGCTGAGAGCTGGGTATTAAGCTGCTGCCACCACAATGCCGAGAGCTAGAGTATTAAGCGGCTGCTACCTAAGGTTAAAGGAGCCGAGGTTATAGTGGGGTTACATATTTTAGACTAGGGGGGTAGTTAAGCAATGGTTTAAGGGGGTGAGATAGCAATAGAATAGGGAAGAGTGTTCTTTAACACTTGTGTCCTTATTATGGAAGAAATTGAAGTGCTAAGCTTGATGTGAAGTACCAGGGTGGGTTGTGTGGTTCCACACACAGAGAACGGCCTTGGGTTGACAATGGGGGATTAATACATTAGAAACTTAATTGCCACATGGAGTCTACAAGCCATAACCTCACGGAGGCTAAGATCACTAATGAGAGAGCCTTGGCCAAAGCTAAGGTTTCAAGAAGAATATCCTTAAGGGCGTGTGTAGCCAAGGCCGAGGGTTGGACCCTTGAGAAGGCCAACGCTCCACCCATTCATGAGGCTAGCATTAATAAAATGACATGACTTTAAGTAAGGTGGGTGCCCAATGAGATGGAAGTTACATTTCACGCTACCACAAGTCCTATGGAGTGCATGTGATTCTCAAAACTATCACCCGGACTAGGACGCTTAAGGGTGGGTGGTTTGGCCTCACATCAGCTCCAGGACCTCCGAACCAGAAAAGAAGAAGAAGAAAAACCCGTTAGCGGCTGCCGCCTCTACCTCCTCGCAGGTGATCCATTCCGAGGATTCAGCATTCTCTTCGCCCTGCATAGATGCCACTTGCCTACTCCGCACAATGCTACAACCTAATTCAAACAGCCCTCAATCCCAAAGTAGGCAGCCTTCATGCCCAATTCAGACACTTGAACCAACCTTAAGCCCTAAGCTCTCATCCACTTACCTAATAACAAAAGTACGAACTACAATTACTTTAACTAAATCTAATTAACACTAAACCTCCCTCAACACACAAATGACGTAAATCACTTGTTAACACAAAAACACACTAAACCCAAGGGTTACATTCTTTTTAGTTTTGAAATAACAATCACAATAAAAAAGGACCAACTCCTAATAACTTTTGATGTTAACCACACATGTGGGCACCATTTTGGGCTCACAGAGCTACACAGAGAAGGGGTTGCGGCAAGTGAAGGAAGGATGCGTGTAGCCAGAGAGCTGCGGCGAGTGAAATGATTTTGTGTGTGCTCCCAGGAGCAGAGTTGAGCTGGTGATGGGCGACCAGCAAGAGTTGGGTGTGTGTAAGTAGGGCGCATAATCAAATTACAGATTTTGAGCTAGAGGGAGGGGAGAAATGGGAAGACATGAGACGGGGGGAAATGCCACATTGAGTGGCTAGGAATACCTGATGATGCTGGTCGCCTAAATGCCACATTGCTGTGCAGAGAGGTTTTCAAGGCAGCGGAAGATTGAGTGACTGGGGGATGATCTAGCAGGAGGAAATTCATGCCACACCTAATTTTGACGCGTTTGTTGAGGGGAAATCTGAATTCACTATCCCAATGCAGCAACCAGGAGAGAATTCGAGCGGCCAAGGGGGTGAGATCAAGACGAGAGGAATCCATAAATTTGCGCAATCAGGGTAGTCGGAGGGTGGAAATGCCAACCCTACACTCACGACCTGATCTGGGTTCAAATCTTGCTGTTCGGCGACTGTGGGAAGTACTGGCGTATACCAGCCATTGGCAGAAGAAGGCCTGGGCTGGCTTGCGAGCTAAGGGACTTACCCTCCTAACTGGTGCCCACCTTGACGGGCATTGACGGGTGGCCATCCCGTGGAACAGCGTAGATCGGTGGTTTCCAAGGCTTGACTGAACCTTGAAGGCCGGGGTCTTAAGAGCAAGGAGGGTACTACACATGTGTTGGGGGACTCAAACAGAAAACTAGGGTAGACTAAGTAGGAGTTTGGGGAGAATTAGGTAGTTAATTCGTAAAGGAAGGGTGGGTCTTAGCCATGGTACTTAACACTTATGGGTTGATTATGTTCTTGGGTTAAGCTCGATGTGTGAGCCACCTTGTAGTTTAGGGGGGTGTGAGGCCAAACCACCCACCCTTAAGCGTCCTAGTCCGGGTGAGGGAATGGGTATCACACTCATGTTCACATAACTTCCTCTTGCCAACTTCATAAAACTCCATTTGAGCTTCCATCAATTCTTGCACACCAGTTTATTCCATAATACGAGTACAAGCATTAAAAAATGCTATTCTCCAATAGTTCACTTCCTCCTACACTAATTCACAACCACACCCACATCCCTACTAAGAGCTTATTCCTTTGTGCCACCTTCTTGCTAATTGGGATCTCTCCCCCTTAATGCAATAGGAGTTAAGCCCCCATTCACTCCTACCCTAAGCCTCCAAGTTTAGCCAGCTGCTAATTAGTCACGGGGGGATCACACCCCCTTACATTTCATAACCACGTGCGATAAAAGTTTGCTACCCTATATTACATGCCATAGATAATTTTTAAAATTATGATATTTTTTTCTACATACACATAACCATTGATAATATCTTTTGTATATTTTTTTGAAATTTTTAGTCATCTTCATTTTTTGTAGTAATTTGTTTAGTTCAATGTTGCGTCATTCTAGTTAGAAACGGTATGTTTTATAATAAAAAAAAATCATCAAATTTGGTTACCAATTTTTACTATGTAATAGATACTATGTATATCTACTCATGAAAAAAAAATCATAAACTTTTGAACCATTTTGGTGATGCTTTATGTAAAAAGTAGATTTTGTTTTATCGCACGTGGTGTTCAACTTGACAATGAAGTGCACCCCCCGTGTAATGAGTAGCCTTCTCTAAGTACCCAGCTGCTAATTCCAGTCTTCTCTAAGTGCCCAGCTGCTAATTCCAGCCTTCTCTAGTAACCAGCTACTAATTCCAGCCGCTTCTAAATACCCAGCTGCTAATTCCAGCCTTCTCTAGTAACCAACTACTAATTAGTAGCCTTCCCCAAGTAACTTGCTGATAATTCCAGCCTTCTCTAGTAACCCACTAACTAATTAGTAGCCTTCTCCTAGTAACCAGCTACTAATTCCAGCCTTCTCTAGTAACCAGCTACTAATTAGTAGCCTTCTCCAAGTAACCAGCAACTAATTCCAGCCACCTCCAAGTAACCAGCTGATAATTCCCAGCCTTCTCTAGTAACCCACTACTAATTAGTAGCCTTCCCCAAGTACCCAGCTGATAATTCCAGCCTTCTCTAGTAACCCACTAACTAATTAGTAGCCTTCTCCTAGTAACCAACTACTAATTCCAGCCTTCTCTAGTAACCAGCTACTAATTAGTAACCTTCTCCAAGTAACCAGCAACTAATTCCAGCCGCCTCCAAGTAACCAGTTGATAATTCCCAGCCTTCTCTAGTAACCCACTACTAATTAGTAGCCTTCCCCAAGTACCCAACTGCTAATTCCAGCCTTCTCTAGTAACCAGCTACTATTTAGTAGCCTTCTCCAAGTAACCAGCTGATAATTCCAGCCTTCTCTAGTAACCCACTAACTAATTAGTAGCCTTCTCCAAGTAACCGGCTGATAATTCCAGCCGCCTGTAAGTACCCAGCTGCTAATTCCAGCCTTCTTTAGTAACCCACTAACTAATTAATAGCCTTCTCCAAGTAACCAGCTGATAATTCCAGCCGCCTCTAAGTACCCAACTGCTAATTCTAGCCTTCTCTAGTAACCCACTAACTAATTAGTAGCCTTCTCCAAGTAACCAGCTGATAATTCCCAGCCTTCTCTAAGTGACCAGCAACTAATTCCAGTCGCCTCCAAGTAACCAGCTGATAATTCCCAGCCTTCTCTAAGTAACCAGCAACTAATTCCAACTATAAAAGTAACAAACTACCTAATAAGGTCACCCCCTTAACTAACTCTATCATCTAATCATACTAACTTTTAACTAATCCCCTTATCTAATTCTAATAATTCCACTAAATCCCCTACTAATTCACTACTTAATTCCACTATTCTTCTAGTTCTAAGAGCTCCAAATCCGAGAGAGGAGAGAGAGAAAGGAGAGGGAGACAATGAAGAGAGAAGAGGAGGAGGAGGGGAGGGCACCCAAGGCCACAAGCCCCTTCACAATCCCCTACTTAGTAGGACCTTATCCTATCCATTAAACCTTCACCCTCTAAACCAACAAATGCATGTTCCAATTCAAACATTTAAATCAAAGGACCTTACCCTTGCTTCCTCAAATGCTACTCACTTAATCACAACACTCCCTAATATCACTAAGCTTCTAATTCACCACACAAAATGGCTTAAGGCCTAAACATAAATCCACATCAAGCCTCACTCTTTTTATACTTTTGATTGTTTTAATAACACTCCAATTGCAACTCTAATTAAATTCTAAACATAAAACAAATATGAGCACTCATTTTGGGCTCATAGGGGGAGTGGCATTTAGGGTAGGAAAAACATTTGTTAATGCTTGTATTTGGTGATTATGTAATGAAAATTATGAGTTGTGTGACCCCAAAGCAATTACACACCTATCAGAGGGTCAAGGAATAATGAATAGTGAATGTTGGTCATGAGCTTCCACCCGGACTACGACGCACAAGGGTGGGGGTTTAGGGCTGACACTTTGAGAAGTGGGGAATCGATTATATTGGCGAGGTTCACCCCCACTCTTCAAAAGGTATGGGTTACATTATAGTCGCAACCGAATACCTCACTAAGTGGGCGGAGGCTAAAGCTGTGAAGACAAACACCGCCGCCAATGCCGCCACTTTTATATATGAGAACATCGTCTCGAGGTTCGATTGTCCCAAGATTCTGATTAGCGATAGGGGCACCCATTTCTTGAATGAGATGTTTGAAGAGCTGACAGCTAGGTTTAAGATAGACCATAGGAAGACTACTCTTTATCATCCGCAGACTAATGGTCAAACGGAGCGTGTTAACGGGACCTTAGTGAGCATCCTTTGTAAAACAGTGTTGGATTCGAAGAGGGATTGGGACGTCAAGTTAACAGCGGCATTATGGGCTTATCGCACAACCTTCAAGGTGACCACACAAGCGACTCCATTCTCTTTAGTGTATGGGTTGGAGGCCACACTACCCATTGAGTTCGAGGTAGAGTCTCTACGAGTTGCGGTGCAATCGCGTCTCACGGATAGCCAATCGTTGAGGAATAGGCTAACCACTTTGGAGGAGCTTGACGAAAGAAGGAGGAGAGCAACTCAACACATCGAGGCAATGCAAAGGCGACGAAAGATTACCTTCGACAAACGACACAATAAGAGGGCACTGAGGCCAGGTATGATGGTGATGATTCAGGATGCTAAGAAGCTTGACTTCCCGGGTAAGTTCGATGCAGTTTGGTTGGGGCCTTATCTTGTTCGCGAAGCATTTCCAAACAACTCGTTGCAATTGGAGACATTGAACGGTGAGACCTTCCCGACTCGTACGGCGGGGAGTAGGTGGAGAGAGTACAGGGCTTGAGGTGGCCACTTGCCTGTGGAGCAAGAAATTTTGAAGCCATCCACCGATGGTCGCCAATTATGTGAGCCTGAAATTAAGGCCCACATGTGGTTTTAAGCTGGGGAGCTTTTAAAACTTTGGTTCGGAATTCCTTTTAATTATTCAAAACATAAAAAGAGTGCTACATTGAATTTTTTATTTATATTAAGTCGTAGGCTAAATTGCTAGTAGCTAGGCGCTAAAGCGTGAAGTGAAACTTTAGGAACTAGTTAGTCGGTTAATGGGAGTTGGAACCTATGTCTTGTGAAAGGGTTGATTGCGTTAGTATGGGCATCAAAGGTGTTTGTTTTGGGGGAGGGGTCTGTTGGATGGATAACTCTTGGGATCGGAGGCCAGAAAGGGCAGGTAGTGCTTCAGGTTCTTGCTCTCTCTCTCTGAAGGGGACACAGTGCAAGAAGGGGCCCGGAGGCCGGTTGCGGCACCGCTGCTGGTCGAGGATCTCTGCTGAAAGGATTACGTCGACTACGGGTTCGCCATGGGCGAGTGAGCCTGGAACTGAAGGGCAGTAGCAATGTAGAAGTCGGCATTTTTGTGGTGATATGGGATTGGAGGCAGAGGCATTGGATTCGAACGGAGGAAGGGCTGTCAAGAGCCGGAATCGGGAGAGGATCTCAGCTTGGTGGTTGATGTGTCGCTATCGGAGCACAAGGGCAGCGAGGACAGATCTGAACTAGAGAGAGGGCTGCCAGTTGGCTGGAGCCTGTGTGAGCCCAAATTGATGCCCACATGTGTTGTTAACACTTGTAAAACATTACAAGTGGTATTTTATTGATTTATGATTATTCACAAAAATATAAAAAGAGTGAAGCTTGAAGAAAACTAAGTTTGGAGCATTAGGCTTGTGTGGAGTGGATTTAAGTAGTATGAGGACATACCTTGGTAAAGTGTGGTAGGTAAAAAGCCAAGGTTAGTTAAATGTTTGAATTAGGATCTTTGTTGATCATTTGAAGGAGGAAGGCTTAGGAGATAAGATGAGAGTCTACAAAGTAGAAGGAGATTTCAAAGGCTTATCGTGAGCCTTGAGGATGCTCACCCCCTCAAACTCATTATATAATCCCTCATTCTTCCCTCACTCCTCCTCTCTTTCCTTCGTGCTCCTTGGCACCCCACGTGTTATAAGTGTGGGTGTATGGAAGCAAAATAGGAGCACATGTGTGTGCATGGTTTTGAAGTTAGGAGCCAAGGCTAGTTGGCCTTGAAGAGGGCTTGACCTCTTGTTAGCATTAGTTTGGGTGTGAATGATTTTAAGATAATTTATGGCTTCAAGTTGTAGTACTTGAGTTCATATTTCTTGGGTATATGTGTTTGCTAAGTGTCATCATAACTATTCCACTCGGGCTAGGAGGAAATCGAAGGGTGGAGTACTTTTGGTGACACGTTGCCGGAACACGAGTTGGTAAATGAGAGGGTCCTTTGAGTAGTCTAGGTTGTAAGGGGCATAACTTCCGAGCAGAAGAAGATACTTCGTTAAAATTTAGAGGGTTAGTAAACAACTTGTTTATATGAACATGGTCAAAATCTGAGGATGTTTGGAGTACTAGAGCAGCAGTTATGACATTCTGAACTTTGCCTACATTTTCAAGCTGAAATGGGCATAACTCCTGGACAGAGGCTTAGAAACACATGAAATTTTGAGGGCTGCTTTGTTCTTAGGTTTCCTAGTTGTGGTACAAATTTCAAGTCATTCCGAGTAGATGAGAAGGAGATATATCATTCTGAAGTGTTTTCAAAAGTTGCAGACTAAAAAGGCCATAACGTTTTGGCAAAAAATGAAAATAGTTTGAAATTTCAGGAGGTCATAAATAATTAGTTTTTGTGATTGCTCCCAAAATTTGAAGTTCTTTGAAGCCCGTGGGAGGAAGTTATGACATTCTGAAATCTGGGTAGACTGACACACTAAAATGGTCATAACTGTCGAACAGAAAATGGGATAGGCTCACAAATTGGTGAGATGTTTTTTTTGCTTTGTCTCCCTAGTTACAGATAAAATTTCAGGACATTCCGATAAGTAATGGGAAAGTTACACTATTCTTAAATTTATTCTGGATGTAGCCTTGGGGGTTAAATTATAAGTCATTAATGTTGTGTATATTCCAAAGGCATATTGGAATGATACATTGAGTTACTAAGGAAGGAGTTTGCTAAGTGTCATCAATACTATTCCACTCGGGCTAGGACGAAATCGAAGGGTGGAGTACTTTTGGTGACAGCCTGTTAGAACCTTTGAAGGTTAGCGGGGAGGGAAGAATTTTGATTCAATTTTGATCCAGAATGCTGAATTGAATTGGATGGTCGCTAGGTTGGTTGACAAGTGGGATTGTTCCCAGGAATCAGTCATGTAAAGCACAGTCAATTCCACAGGAGGTAAAACAAGGCCGCATTGTAATTTGGAAATTGGTTTCACCCTGCTTTCTGCAATGTGATAAAAGAGTAATCTCCGAGCTGGGGCAAAGGCACTGGATCAGTGTTGAGGCCGTGGTCGAATGTCGAAGTCCTCGGAAAGATGTTGTGGTTGAACAAATGGTTGTGGGCTAACCTGCTTCCTCTGCCGCTAAGTGAAAACTGTCTACAATTCACGAGGTCGTTGGGAGTGAATGCGGTCACATCATCAGCTACATTTTCCCAGCATTCGATCCCCTAGTCAATCCCGACTCGCTGCAACTCTGACCATGAATTACAGGGGGGCCAACAGAATTCTTGGGGTCCGAGGTCCTCAGGCTCTTCCAGCTGGCTGCTAATCGGAGCACAACTCTGCTGGGAAAGGGTCTAAGAGAGAAGTTGCATGAATTTGGGGCAGGTGTGGCTGTAAAGGGAGAAGGGAGGTTAAATCTTCAAACGGCAGGCAAGGATGGTTGAGGCAGCTTCGGAAGGATTAACCAGCAGGTGACTACTGGATGGAGAGTGAAGGCATAGTGCTGCTAAGTAGGACATTAGTGGGTGGTTAGATGTGTGATTAGGGGATTGAGATCATGATCATTGCCTAGCCCATTGTCACTCGGTGGGTATGCAATCCAATTCTAGGATAATTAGGGTGGGGGTTTAGGGTTTAAGAATAGTGTGTGAGGATTTGACATGTAGGCATGGGTTGCCTCATGCAATTGGATGAGGGTGGTTGTGCAAGTATGTGCAAACCATAAGCCTTCACCCGGACTATGACGCAAAAGGGTGGGGGTTTTGGGTTCACAGTGGTTTAACCTTCAATCATTTCTACCATTCGGCTTATACAACCAAGGATGGTGTGAGACCAAACCACCAACCCTTATGCGTCCTAGTCCGGGTGAGGGCATGGGGATCACATTCATGTTCACATAACTCCAATTCTTTCTACGTAATTAAACTCCCTTACATTCCACATCAATCTTGGCACACCAATCCATTCCACGATAAGATTACAAGCGTTGACAAACGCTCTTCTCTATTATCACAATCCTAACACACCCTATTGCGACCCCAATATCACTCACATCCAAGTTCACCCACTAATCCTACCATCTAACGCCTCGTGTTCCCCTAACTTGCTAATGAACTAATTATCTAAATTAATATTATGTAATAACCTAATTAACTAACTATAACATAATCTAGTGTAGCACTATTGCCCCCCCCCCCCCTTATACCACTTCGGCCTCAACCCCTTAGGCAGCTGCCTAAATCCTACAAACACCCATATTCTCCATTTGGTCAGCTACTCAAAGCCCAGCAGTCTCAATTCGGCCAGCTGCCTCAAAGCCAACATTCTCAATTCGGCTAGCTCCTCAAGGCACAGCGTTCTAACTTCGGTCAGCTGCTCAAAGCCCAGCATTCTCAATTCGGCCAGCTCCTCAAAGCACCGTTCTAACTTCGGTCAGCTGCTCAAAGCCCAACATTCTCAATTCGGCCAGCTCCTCAAAGCACCGTTCTAACTTCGGTCAGCTGCTCAAAGCCCAACATTCTCAATTCGGCCAGCTCCTCAAAGCACCGTTCTAACTTCGGTCAACTGCTCAAAGCCCAACACTCTCAATTCGGCCAGCTACCTCAAAGCCAGCATTCTCAATTCGGCCAGCTCCTCAAAGCCAGCATTCTCAATTCGACCAGCTGCCTCAAGGCACCGTGTTCTCTATTTGGCCAGCTGCCTCAAGGCACCGTAGAGAGGGAGCAAGGGGAGGGGGAGAAGAGAGAGAGCACCCCAAAGCCACACACCCCTTAACCTTTTCCCAACTAAAAATAACTCAAGCCTATCCACTAAACCCTCAACCCCTAAACCACGCGGGAAGGCCTTAATTCAAACAATTAAACCCCAAGGCCCTTCCCCTTTCTTAACACACAAACTCTCAACTTAATTCAACCAACCCCCTAATGCCACTAATCCTTTAATTAACCACACAAAATAAGCCTAAGGCCTAAAACATAAATCCACACCAAGCCTCACTCTTTTTAATCCTTTTTGTTGTTTCAATAACGACATCAATTGCAACTTCAAGTAAGTTTTAAACATAAAACAAATATGAGCAACCATTTTGGGCTCATAGATGGCCAATATGGAAATTGGTTGAAGTTATGTATCTTGAGCCAACCCTCCTTTTTGATAGCATGTATATCGCAAATCTTCAAATAATTTTACAAAGTGTTAGTAATTTAATTAGATATTGTACTTTGATAGCTTTCCGCCGACATCTTACACGCCTAATTTGGAGCTAGAATGAATTAAGTAGGAAAATCTAAAGTTTGTCTAAGAATTGTCACTGACAACCGTAGTATTTATCTACAGTCCAACCCTCACATATTATTTCCAAGGTTTTTGGATTATTTTTGTATTTTTTTAGCAGCCTTTGTCAATAACTTTCCTATGATAAATAACACATTCAATTCAAATTAATAAAAAAGGAAATATAAATTTATAACTGAAATTACTATAGGTTGTAATATATTCTCTAAATGTAACCCGACAATTAAAAATTGAAAGATGATGATGTGAAAAAATTGATTAATTTTTATGGTCTATTGGATAAATGTACTAAATATGATGGATGAAATTTAGATGAAGTTAGGATGATTAAGTGTGAGCCCTAAACTGTCACCCTTATGCGTCGTAATCCGGGTGAAGGCCCATGGCCCACGTGAACTCTAATAACTCATTTCAACCGTAGACAATTGAAGCACAACCATTTTATTCAAATTTTGTATTAGAACCAAGTGATCATAAGCATTCAATAATGCTCTCAACCCTTACAATTGTTAATAAACATTGTGCTCAAATCATTCAATCACTACAAGAGAAACAAGGGTTTTTAGTACAGTGTTTTAGCATGCATGTGCTAATTGGACCAACACTTCATGAAAAAAAAGGAAATCGACATGTTTCTAGTATAAGTGTTGGAAAATAGTCATTGTGGACACATTGACGTCCCAATATTGTTTATAGGACGACTCACATCGTCCTATAAACAATCAGACAATTTGCCCAATAGATTGTATGAATTATGGTCGGTAATTTTGAAGACATATGTGGAAAATCATGTACACAGTAAATAGTAGACAATTTCTAATATATTATAAATAGAAGTCCATTAATAGTAATAGTAATATAATAGTAAATGGTAAATAAGAATGGCACACCATTAATAGAACTAAATAATAATATAACTAAATAATAAATATCAGACTATAAATAGTAAATAGTATACTATATACAGTAGATAAAAATAACATACTATCAATAATATACTATATACTATATAAAATAGATAATAATAAAATACTATAAATAATAAACAGAAGACCGTTAATAGTACTAATATACTATATACAGTAGATAATAATAACATACTGAAAATAATAAAGAATAAAGACAATAAAATAATAATAAAATAGAAAAACATCACTATTAATAGTAATAGTAAACTATAAACTATAAATAGTAAATAGTATACTATATACAATAGATAATAATAAAAAACTGAAAACTGAAAATAATAAATAATAAAGATAATAATAAATAATAAACATCATACCATTAATAGTAATAATATACTATAAATATTACATATTACATATCATACCATAAATAATAAATAATATACTATATACAATAGATAATAATAACATACTGAAAATAATAAATAATACTATAATAAATAATACTATAAACTATAAACTATAAACTATAAACTATAAACTATAAACTATAAACAATGAATATTAGGCAGTACATAGTAAATATAATAATATAAACAATAAATACGAGACAGTTAATAATAAATAATAGGCAGTATACAACAAATACTGGATAATAAATTATAAGCAGTAAATAATAGACAATAAATAATATATGCCGTATATATGTACACTAATCAATTCACGCTCACTACCCTAGTGAAGTCCTATTATCAACCCTAACTACCCACTGTTCTCATGAATCGCCTCCCTCTAGTACCCGGCTTCGGTGCACAATTTGACTCCCTAGCTTGACTCCACACCCTGCACACACTGCCCCCGTCCAACGTGGTAGCCACATGGCCTGTTGGTAGCCAGTCTTGGCCCTTGCTTCTCCCGGCCATGGCAGCAGCCTCAACCCCAATGTCACACTCTGCCTTCGCTTCCCAACAACAATCTAGCCCCTCTCGGTAGAGGTAAGGTTGCGACCACCTCCCCCTTTCACCACAATAGCAACATGAGAGGCAGAATTCCGGCAATCAATCCAGCAAGAAATCAATCCAGCACCTCAAATCCAGAAAATTTAATCCAGCAATCGATCGAGCACCTTTGCCAGATTTCGATTGACCCAAGCAACCATTTGACTCCCGAGTTTAACTCTTCCCTAGTAGGTTGTGCATTCGCTCCCCTTAGTATTACTGCTGCTCTTAGGAGCAGCATAGTCACCATGCCTCCTTCGCACCAATTTCCCACCACCTCGCCTTCGATTGCCACTTGCCGGATGTCTCAGTGTATTATCAACGTCTCCCCGTCGGCATCAGACTTGGAAATATGCAATCCGAGGTAAAATGTGTACCTTCCCAAGTGTTGCCGTGCCTTGGACTCGCATTGCCGATCTAAGTCATGACTCTCTCCAGCACCACCTGCCCACTCGCCCTTGATCAACCAAGGGCCTTAGTTGGATGCAGCTCCAAAAACTTTGAAATTGCGGTAGGGACTTGCCCTTCAGGTCCCGGCACCCAATTGCCAGATGCTTCCCCTTTCTCAGAGGAGAGACGATAGAATGAGAGTACCAGCCGAGCGTTCCAGGGACCTCCCCGGCCCTGGATGCGAGAATCCAATGCCTCATCCACAATGTGGAGGCCCCTCCCATCCTAAAACAAACAATGAATTAAGCCTAAACGGCTAAGACCGTTAGCATCAAGCCACTTGAGTTTGGCATTAACTAACTTCAATCAACTAATTAACTCATTTTTTATTTTTCTCACTTAATAACCTAGGTTTAACATCTTAACTCAACTAAGGTCTAAATTCTGAACTCCAATCCAATCTAACTCTCAACTAACTCAACAATTGCTAATTCTAATGTATTGGTCTTTTTAAAGTTTAAATTGAATGTTGGGCACGAAATCAGGCTCACATTAAGCTTGAATGAAGAGCGGTTTTGTGAGGAATAAAGAAATGGATTTAAGATGAAATTAGGGTGGTTTGCATGGATGATGAATGGTTATATGAATATAATGCATTTAGATGACTATATGAATATAAAAGGTGTGAGGTAAAGTAGGCACCCTTTGGATTTCCAAGCCAAGAGTGTTTTTGTACCTACCTTTGAATCACAAATAAACTAAGATTATGATTTGGAAGTCTTGGTGAGGGAAATGGATCTAGATAGTCCTATTAAATGTCTAAAAGTCCAATCCAAGCTTAGTTTCCGTGAAATAAGAAATTTAGACATCTCTCGTATATCTTAGGTACAAAAATGAAAACCACTGTGCCCTAAAATCTATTATGATCATTTATAAGTCTTAAAATTTTTATAAAAAAATAAGGTCATAAAGTTGTTTAATGGAAACGTCAATAACTTAATACTAGGATTCTAGAATGAATTGAAACTACTTAGACTAAACAAAACTTCAATAACTATTTCTACATATAATATTAAAAAGAAATGACAGCTTCAAAAAATTGTGGCAAGCCTTGAAAGTCAAATGTTCCTAGACAAGTAATTTTTTAAGTAGTCTCAAAAAAAACTTCTATAATTTCTATAATTAAAAAAAAAACAAATTTGGCTATAAATATAAATTAAAAACCTATATGTAAATATAAAGTTTGTAGAAAACGAGCACTCTAAGAGCCTGTGGTGAACCTTTGAAGTTAGTTGTATTTAACATACTTCAGGCTCCAAACTACTCACTACTATTCAAAGACTTCCTCTTTCTTTTGTATTCATTCAAGACCTTCTAGTACTCAATCTTTCAGGAGCTAACTACCAACTAATAACCCAAGAATATTAGTAACAAGTCAGACAAACTTAAAACAAATAGTAAGCTGAAGAAATTAAATTTTTATTTAATAGAAAGAGTTTACTTTCTTATTTTCTATAGTATTAAATTATTACTCAATTACATGACACTAATTAATGTTAAATAATCTAAAACTAAATAATATCATATTTTGGTATAAAAACTAGTTTTTATGTCCTTCGTTTAAGTGAAAGTCGACTGGAAGTAAAATGAAAGTTGAAAGAGAGAAGATGAAAAAGCTAACCTTCGGAAATGCGAATCATTTGAAGGCCAAAGTCGCACAAGGTAAATAAAGACGTAATTAAGGGAAGTGATGTTGAAATCCCCCATAGAGTTAAAGGTGAATCATTTTCTAAGATTGTTACAGGGGTGGGGGGTGAACCTCTTCATTGACTTGGGCCTCGGTTAACTTGGTGGAGAATTGCTCACCGTCTATTTGCTTAGCATTTCAATCTAGAAGTTTTAGATCCCTCGAACTTTCGTCCGATTAATATTCATCTATACGTTGGCTTATTAGTGTCAAAAGCCACTTGTCAGTAAGATCCTTTATCGTCAAGAGAACCTATACTAAATCAAAATAAGGATCCGATTATATCTATTAAAGTCAACTTGCCATCTGTTTCATTCTATCACCGTAGATACCTCCCTTTGGATCTTAATCGTCGTAGATACCTCCTTTTGGATCTTTTTGGAATGACGTTTGGAATAACAAGGAATATCTATTCATTCAATATTTATCCAATCCAACTAAGTATCTTATTATTAATTATGTAATTTATTTTAGCCACCTTAAATAACCCATTAATAAATCGCTAAAATCCTTTATTTAGAGTTTCCAAGCTAATTTCTATTATTAAAACCTTGTAATTAAACATATTATTCTCTTAATAACCCAAATAATGATAATGTAAAGGTCATTTTATAAAAATTCAAATCAATTCTCACATATGTATTTATTGCTATTTTGTCACTCTTCGCAAATTCATCCTTAAACAGAACAACCAAACACAATTTAACAATAAGGTTATACTATACTTGTACAAACTATGCTCACATGCTTTCATTTTTTTTGTAATTTACAAAAGGGCCTAAGAACTCACATAGAGAAAGTATTACAATAGGCACTTGTGATCAATGTAAACCACTTCTTTTTTGTAGGTTCATTTTCCAAACACTTCTTGTAGTGGTTTGCATGAAAAAATATCTTAATTTGTTTCACAGCCTGGAGGGTGCACTCATTATTAGAACTGAGAACCACGTGCTTGCATAAAATTGAGAACCCTAATTTAAGAATTTTCACTTCATAAAATGATATACATACAAATATCTAGCTAGAAAATTCCCACGTGAAAACTAAATAATTTGTTTAAACTCCAACCACATGTATACGCCAAAAAAGCATGTGAAAAATATGGCTAAAATACTCATTTATCAAAGACAAATTCATTTATCATTTATTCATTTAGCAAAACAAAATTCTTTATCATTTATGAATTCCATTGTATGTAATTCATACAAATCTTACAAATAGAACCCAAACAACCTTTGACTCTACAAACTTCTTGAATCTTTGATTGTGTTGCCATGTAGTGCATGCAACTCAATGAAAGCCTCAAAGAAATATGGAGGATTATGGTTGCCTTCTCATAAATTCCAGGCATTTGGATTTTTGGGACAACCCACATTGCTTTGTTGGTTCATCAAGCAACTACCTAACTAAAAGAGCAATTTTAGGCAACGAATGAAATCTTGCTCTAGATAATCATGTCAAATCACATGTCAGTCAAACTTCATGTCAAAATGCAAATTATCACAAATTTCATAGTATTGACTTAATGATTTAAAAAATAAAATTACTAGGTCTTTTGAATATCAAACTAAGAGTTATTTACAATGATTTAGTGTATTAAAAAAATTAAACCCATGATCATCTAAAGCTGTTGTTTTATAAATTTGAATGTATAGAATGCATAAAACAATGGTACAGAAAGTATGAGGTAAATGGCAAGTTGAGTTGACATTTGTTGTGTATTTAAAAATGCATTTTTAAGCTTCAATTTTATTTCATCTACTAAGATATTATTATCAATATATTTTTACATAATTAATTATAATTCATAAGTTATGTTTTTATCTAGTCTTGTCATATTGGAAGTACAATACATTGCGGTTGCTTATGAATCTAATATGGATTAAATACTTATATTAGTATGACATTTGTTTGATATAGTTTTGTCGAAAACATTTGTACATACCTTAGAAATCATACATTTTAGTAATACTTGTGGTCTTTATAATTATTTTTGTAAACACATCATATAACTTAATCGATTTATTTCAATTTGACCTAAAGTCACTAAATGTCATTTCTATTTTTGTACCTAGTTCTTTAGTGAATTTTTATTTTTATTTTTATTTGTTTAAAAGTAAATTTTTAATTATGATTTAAAGGTTCTTAAACCAAATGTGTAGTCCATTGGCAGAAGTGGATAATGAAATCTACAAACAACTTTTTTTTTTATGTGTATTTTTGATGTTTATGAGTTTGAGCTTCTTTCAATGATTTGAGAACAAATGTTTGGTCACTAAAAAAGTATTTATCTACAAAAGATACAATTTCTTCATTGGTCTTAATTTGAAATATAAGAGCATTTTTTATCTATGTCAAGAAATGATCATGTTCATTGCATCGCGTTTGAAATTTAGTAACAAAAAAATTTGTAACTTCTCTTATTATAGAATATTATTTTAAAAATAAAATTTCAAATATTATGAAACAATAATTACAATACAATAGACAAGTCACTGGATCATATTTAATCAATTTTGTTATATGAGCAGATTCAAGTAAATAAAAATCAGAAATTTTTAAAGCATTGGCAATCAATTCATATAAAATTCCATAAACATTTTGCACTGATTAATATGATTAAATAACGTTTGGGGGGAGGGGCTAGTTGTCTTCTCATTACCAAAAAAAAAATTTCAACCTTTTGTGTAGTCTAGAGATGAGCGGAGTCATTTTAAATCACAAAACCAATGATAGTCGCAAAATTTTATCCAAATTAGGTTCTTGTACAATTTAACTAGGTGTTAATAATCTTCCACTCAACTTTATTTTTGATGCGAATCCTTTTACTTCTCGAATGTAAATATTAATTGCTTCAAAAATCATATTTTGAGCAAAATCATGATTTTTATATAAAAGTTCTCACTTTGAATAGATTTGATCATTTCATTTCTAAGTATATTATTTAATACATAAAATATTGGATTTCTTTTTATCTCCATCATTTTCAAACAATGTTTAAATACATACAAACATCCTTTTGAAATTCAAGCACGCTCACATTTTAATACAATGGATATTTGTTTTTGTAATATATTATTTAATATTATACATTGTTTTTAAAAACATAATCTTTTATACAAATAACATCCATATATTGGTATATCATTGATCTTTCCATCAAAATTATTGAAAAATATTTGTTTCCCTCAGTTACACTCATAACTTTATTTTTAATTTTCACCGATGTCAATGTAAGATTCATATTCTTATTTACATATTTAAAATGTTCTAATGTTTGGAATGGCGGTTTTTGAAGATGAATGTTGTTTCATTTTGAATTTTTAAAATAATTTATTATAAATTCTCTATTCTTTCAATACTATATTGATTATTCAATTTTTTAATTTTTAATTTTTATTCAAGATATTTGTATAAAATTTTAAATATTGTGTATTATGTGCTTTCTTGTTATTAATATATTTCAAACGTCTGTTCAATTGTAGGTTGACAATCAGGAAAATTCTCAAAAACACATTCACTTTGCTTTGAATATTATCATATTCATGATTCTCAACTATTCTTTTAATACAAACATCATGATATTTTCAATCAAATGGTCGCTTTTCTAATTTTTGAATTTTTTTGTAGATGTTGTAATTTATTTGATAATTCATGATTTATGATTCCCTATTTTATTTTTATTCAATTAATTTAATATGTTTGAATATTTATGGAATTATAACATGTAATCATTGATTTAATGAAATGGATTTCATAGCTTTAACTTTGTAATCTAAATGTGAATTCGATATTGCATTTCTCAATTATTCATTCATTTGTGTCAACCAATTTATTTTTATTTTTTTGTCTAAAATTGATAGGACCATACTAATTGTTGTGACTAAGGTTGTCATAATAGAGAAGCATAATGTCATTTTGAGTAATTAATTGTAATGAAACCAGTCGGATATCTTCTATTTAGAAGAATATGTAAACACACTCTGTATTGGTTCCAAGATCGGTTTATTTATTAGATCTTTTTTTTTTTAATTTTTTCTATTTCACTAAAGTAGATTGATTCAAATATTTCTACATTTATAAAATCTATGGTGTGGTGTTGTTGTTCTTTTTTTCTTTTTTTCTTTTTTCTTTTATTGAAGTTAATGAATTTGGTTAAAGTATTGATTCTTCATCTAAATGTCTGTTTTTATAATTTAATGATTTTATAGATACATTAATAGGATTCAATCCACATATTATTTCAATTGGTTCAAAATATTATATTTTTGAATGAATTGGTACGTCCATAATGTTGTTGTCAAATTTCACACCAAAAGTAATTAATATGTTATCATTGTTTAATGTTCATATCATAATTGGTGTAGATTAATAATCAGTGATCTAATTGATAGCAGTAAAATCACCCCAAATTCCTCCAATACCTGCACTTATTGATATTTTGTTAAAATTTTATTATTGTGTAAATCAACAAAAAAGACTTTTATCAATTCCTTATAACGAGTTTCTTTACCTTATGGTGTATACTTTTTAAAAACAAATTTTAAATGATACATTGTATTAATTCTTAACATTGTTAATGATTTCTTGTAGTATAATAAATAAACTATCGACTCAAATAAACAATCTCATACATTATATCAATAGGTTGTAACTTATTGTAGGTTATATTTCTTTTAACACCTCAATATATTTATGAGGATTTATATTGTTGAAGTCTATATTTGATCATTGAAAAAAAAGTTATGTAAATGTATAATTATTTTGTATATTTTATCAATATATTCTTTTGAATTTGAATTTATGAAATTGATTTTTGTGAACTTTGTATACTTATCATTATTATTGTTTGGAAAATATTTACTTATTGAATCTATAATTTTGCCTTGTGTTGTTTTTGTTGGGATATATACAGTTTTAAATCTAGAAATTGCATAGGTTGGTTCAATTTTTTTAATAAAATAATATATTAATTCATTCAGTATTGAATTTAATACCTAAAATTCTACCACTATGTACATTCCACACATTAATTGGGTTTCTTAAGTAATTTGAAAGCCACTTAATTGTAGTAAAATCACCCCACACAACTCCATTAATTGAACTAAGAGATTTTTTTTAATATATTCATTTTCATTTAAGACTTCTCCGTTATGTAGATCAATTTAAAAATATTTATTTAATTTCATAATATGTGGCTCACGACCTTTTGGTGTGTTATTTACTACACAAATTTTCAAATATTACATAGAATTGAATCTTAACGATACAAATGTTTCTTTATACTTTAATAAATAAGAAATATAATCAAACAAACAATCACGAACATTATAAATATATGGTGGTTATTTCGTTCAAGTTTTAAATGCTTTAATACATATTCTAACTTTAACATAATGTTAAAATATATGTCAACAAAGTAAATTATATAATAGAATATACTAATATACAATGTAAAATGAGCTTGCAAATTGTATGATATAATATAATTCTATATATGGTATAATTCAATATATGTAGTTGGGAACAGATAATATTAGAATATATATTATTCAGAATATATGCAAAATACACAAAATATATCAGATTATATTATATGCAGAATATATCAGATTTTATTATATGCAGATATATCAGAATATATATTATGCAAAATATATTATAATATATTATATACAGAATATATCAGATTATATTATATGCAGATTATATTATAATATCATATACTTAAATATATGTGGTAATGGATAATATGATTTCAAAATAGAATAAAATATAAAATTGATGATAAAATAGAATACAATACAATACAATACAATTTCATAGATTCTACAATTTGAACAGCTGGTGATGCATAACATTATTCAACCATGTAGGTTCAATCCATAACCGACATATGCCAAATATGTGGGTCCAAATATGTGGATTATATTATGTGGGCCCCACAACAGAATTGATTTTATACTATTCATGTATTCAAGCTGAATTTGGAATTTGAATAAACCTATATTCCGGGCACTACGCGTAGGAATGATTGTTCATCCATGAATATTTGCAAACAAAAATGTTCGTATGCAATTATTCCTTTGAGCTACTATCAAAAAATACCGATACTATCCATAATATTCTTAATATTCAAACCGACACTATTCATTATTTATACTAGCGTCAGTTTCTTCTCATGAAGGTAAGATAGTGGAGGCCCATGTCAAATGCTAAATATAGAATGGAACACAACCATGCAGTTGAATAATGTTGTTTGTCATGTAATGTGAATTTTGAGAGTGATAAGTTAATCCCAATTCTATTGAAACTAATGATTCAAGTAGCATGTGATAGAATAACATGATCACTTTAATAGTGACGTCTTGAGTAGTTTTTAAATGTGATTAAAATTTATTAATCATAACATTATCAAGAGCTTTGTTCTCTTTCTCTTCAAAGGGCCAACCTTTCTTATTTACACCTAACATTTATGGCTCATTTAACGTTATCAATTGCTATCAACTATTCCATTCTAATAATATTTAGTGACAGTGCTTCACTTTAGCTTATTAGGCTAAATCTCAAATAGCCGTGCTAGTCAAAAAATGACCACGGAATAGTTCCCATGTAGTATGTGTCTTATTCCTAGTCCTATCGCCCTCCATACTTAGCAAGATAATGTTATGCAACTTCATGGAACCTATAAATACAAATGTAGCCTCATTGTAGCCATGACAATGACAATTGTCACTTCTCCTCAATGTTTGGAAAATGTTTTGGACATAGTTGGTCAAGATCCTAGAATTTTCATGTCCAACCAGTTGAATGTTGACATCTTTTGGTTTCTCTTTATTTCTTGAAGGTATATTCTCTAAATTCCTAAAAAATGATCAATAATTTTCCTGAAGTCTTGAGCTTCAACCAATTATTTCTCACAGGCAACTGGTTCATTTGTAAATACTCAGTTACTATTTGGAGTTACACAATGCTATATCTTTTCACTATTAATTTGTAAATTTTGTTAATGTTAATGTTAAAATGCAAATGTTCATGTTCTATAATGATTAGACAACCAGTTTGACCTTTGTTGGAAATATGTGAGATATATTGTAAATAGGTAAAGCATTGCATAATTAAAAATTCAGTCTTAATCTGTTGCTTTGGAACCTCCATATTAAATTGTCCCGGCACAACTTTGGATATCTTCATGGGCCCACCAAAATATCAACGAAAGCTGAATAGTGTTATGCCCAATACATAGCATAGCCAAGACCTAATGTATCTAAGGTAGTCGGCCCCTATCTGACCAGTTATGCAAGTAAGCATATTTGCGCTTTATAATTGTTAAAAATAAAAAGAAGAAACAATTTGTATTTTCATAGTTCATAAAAACTAAATTATTATGAAATTTTAAAGTGGATATTTTCTTTGACTTATACTTGTGATGTATGCTACCTTATTTTCAATTACCAATTGGTCATAAAACAAAGAACACTTGATTCCATGATCAATAATGTGGCATCTAGATAAGCTTGCAATACAAAACCTAGTTGTCAACTTAGCCATTGACAATTGGCTAAGTTGGATTCCAAACATGACATGTAAGCAATGATTAGAAATTGATATTGTGTTGCACAAAAATCATAGAGAGGTCAATCTATGTATTTTTAGTGGCACCACACAAGAACATATGGTATTACAATAAGTGGTACTTTCCTAAGTTAGGGCATTTATTGGCACTTTCTAATTCTTTAATTCACTAAACCAACCAACTAAAATCAAGTCATTGTCCATTTTAATGGTTTAGCATCTGCATTTGCAACACCCTTATTTGAAAAAGATGAATTACCTAATTCCAACTTGAATAACAACATATACAAACAATTTTCCTATATGATCGCACACACATATGATTTGGTATATTTAGAAGTACATGCTCCAACCAAATGCATAACTAAGACTATAACATAACAACATTCAAACTCACATACATACAATGCACACGGTAAGGATCCTAATGCACAATAATACAAACTAAAATTGATGAAAGACCAATTTTGTATTCAGTTTTGAGCTAGAAGTTTTTTTTCATAGTGTTCAACTCAACATAATCATATGGACGACCAAAAAACACCATCTAATGTATATCCAAAGCACAAAATAAACACACAAAACCAACTTAAAAATCATTAAAAAACGGGGTGCAACAATTTTGTTTAGAGTGTATGGGCTAAAGCCATGTAAAATAATGGTGGAGCATTGACTTCATAGCGTTCAAAGAGCATTGTAAGTTCCAAAATGCTCACTTAGTCTTCCTCTATCCCTATGTACTATATGTACAAAAAAACATCAAAAGTAACATCTTTGAACCTAAGACAAAACCTAGGATATTCTATAAGGAAGTTCGGGCAACTATGAGCCTCATATTTGTCCCCAACGGCAAAGAGGCTCATAATAAAGGGTTTTAAGCAAAAACATTAAATTACTAATAATTTTTTTAGCCAAAGAACCATTTAGATTAAGAAAAGACCGGCTTTAAAAAAAAGACCCTACGAGGTTGATTATATATGTTTTATCCTTGGAGTAAGAATCTTGAACAAGAAGAGAATTATGAACCAAAGGGATAAAAGAAAAATGCCCTTTATCCGAATCGGAAATATCAAGGAGTGAGATAGCAACTAATTCAAGCAGGTATTTCATTGACAAAAATCAAGCAGTGGCCAAAAATGAGTATTTCCAGAAGCGGCCAAGAAAAAAAAATGAACATGACAACCACGTGCATAAAGAATTTACCAACTAGAGTACGGGGACCATGTTGCCACCATTGCCAATCAAAATTCAAATTCAAATTAAATTGACCAAGCCTTTATTGAGGCTTGGGCAAGTGGTTGCGAGGTCACTTTATTCCCCCTCAATTCACCACTCAGGGATTTGTTCCTACCTTTGAAGGGGATAAAAATCCTTTTTCCCGTCACAATTATCACTTCGCATGGCGAACATCTTTAAAATTCTAGTTAAGAAGAACAAACATTTTCCCCCTAATTTTTTTTTTAAAAAAAAAAAAAAAACCATCCCATTTCATCTTCTATTGTGGACATAAGCCATATTCCTTGTAATTAGAATTTTTATAAAAGAGGTAATATGTTTTTAAATACACCCTTAAGTTGCTGCCCCATTTTCATTTGAGTGTAGAAGACGCAAAGTTTGCAATTTAGTTCTTAGATTTTATTTGAATCTTGCCCTTTAAGTTAACTTTCCAACAATCCTTAGCTTGTTAAAATCAAAGTTAGAAAATAGTAGTTATGAGTGTTTGAATGAAAGTATCTCAGCTGCCTCCCAAGAAACATTGACTTTATAGGCTCATATCTATAAGATGAAACATAAATTTGCTTCAATATGTAGAAGAATTGAGGTTCTTAAAAAAATATAAGTTTGTTGAAATCAAAGTTAATGAGGAGCAATTATGAAGGTTTGAGTGAAGGTGTTTGAGTTGCCTTTCAATTTGTAAGCACTGATTTTGTAAACTCATATCTTACAAAGGGAATATGCAGTAGCTTTGATATTTTAAGAAAACTTGTTGTTAAATTTTCAGAAATATAAAATTTATTTCATTTGCAGCTTGTAGGTAAAAATTGTGGGTATTCAATTGGAAGGGTGTCTACACGTTTAAAGTCGCCAAGGCCGGAGTCCCAAAACCCTTGAATATTTAAATTGCATTTCTCTCAATATATTTTCTTATGAGTTTTTTATTGTCCAAAAAATAAAGAAATAAGTAGACGAGTAAGTAATGAATGAATGAAGATGTAGGCAAAATAACGCCTATTGCCAATCAGGTATATATTCACTGAGTTATTCTGACAACTAATCCAATATTCGATATTTAAGGGATATGTGTACTCTCCATCCATCCAATGAAGAAGATGTTCGTCCATTCAAGGTTGGAAGAGACAAGTAGATATTGTGGGTGGCCAAGAGTTGAAGTGGCGGTCGACACTCGTGGCTTGGATTAGGGTTCCGCGCCGACTAAGGTAGAGGGGCCCTTTCCCGCTCGAATTTCAGATTCGCATGTTCATTGGGGAGTTATTAAGGGGGAATCAATCTTGGAAGATGTGCAAATTACATTGGAAATTGGACCAATTGGAATAATTAAATTTGGATTAATATTGAATTAGTTATGAATTTTGGAAGGAGAACTCATAGGGGTACCCAAAACCACTCACCCCAAAAATGTACACCATGATTACATAGAAATTTGAGGTTGAGCGGTTTAAGGACCCGAGCGGGAAAGGGCCCCTCTACCTTATCGCCAACCCAAGATGGAAGTCAACCAGTAAATTTTTTAACCCTACACTCTTCAATTTAGGAATGTAGGGAGCGCGGCAAAGATAAATCCTAACCCAACTCAATTTTTTATGCAAGACTAGGAGGTTAGTACCCATCTAGCTCCCTGAGGGGGTTTCCAATTCTCATGTGTATGGAGCCACTCAGTTAAGTGTTGTGATAGTAATTTTCTCATTCATAGTTCCTTCATGTGTAGTGAAGTCGGGTTGATCTCCGGGATGACCACTCTGTATGTTGTAGGTAATAAGGTTAACGTACTGACTCATGGAACCACCATCATGTTTTTGGCACAAGGGTTGGAGGTGATGGCCCCAACGTTTGAAAACTATGCAACATGTTGAGCATACATGTTGCCTTATTCCCCGGTCTCATTAAATTGAAAGTTCGTGGTCAAACCGTGTTAAATGAATTAATAACCATCAAAATTTGTATAACTCATGTGGACAAAAATCTAACCTAGAACTTTACTCGGATGATTGATACTACCCCTCCGGCACCAAAGATCAGAGGGTGTGCGTGTTAATCAACCTTCAAGAAACCCGCACATGGCCTTGAAGGGTTCGGGGTAGGGTGTGCATCAAACAAGTAGGTGGTGATGCCATAATTTATGAACTTAGTAATATAGGCTTTATTGAATCAATCATAAACTAAGAATGAAGGTTGAGACTTATATACGGTCCCCCCGTTTAGAGGATTCAATTAATAAGAGGTAAGGAATTAGATGTGGCCCAATTCATCAAGCAAATTCATTCGTTATTCCGGCAATTTGGGCAAAAAATAACTAAAAACCACACACAGAAGGTGTAGGCTAGGTTATTTCATTCATTAGGTTTGGGTTGCCTTGATCCCAAGGCTGGTGCGTTTGTACGTAGAGTATGATAGATTAGACATTAGATTAAAGAAATTGATGTAGCTCAGATCATCGCCTAAGGTACTTAAGATCTAGGTACAATGATAAAATGCACCAATGTGATGGTGCATTTTGAGAGGTTGAGATTCATATATGACCATAATGCGAACTTTTATACTTTGAGTGTTTGTGGTTGAATATGTTGTATGTTGTCGGTAATTATGGCTAGATCATCTGTATATGCTGTGGTGGTGCACGTGGAGGGGGATGTGTTGAAGTGGTATTTTATGTTATTTTTTTTCAACCATCTCAAGAATGATTTAAAAAATATGATAAATAAGTACGGGATGAGGGTGTCCCCTTGTATGGTTCCATGGCTAATTTTTATTGGGGTTGTTGTGTCGAAGTGGTTTATAGTGAAGGATGTGGTGGAATTTTTGTGAATATTTTTTGACTATTTTGATTGCATGTAGGCAGAAGCCTAGGTCTTCCATGAGGGCTAGTAGTATTGTATGGTCGATGGAGCCAAAGGCATTTTGGAAGTCAATGTATGTGAGGTATATATTTTTGTTGATGAGTCGTGCATCTTCGAGGGTTGTTATGATCATTTTGACTTGTCTTGAAGTGTTGCATTACGGCCGAAACCTTCTTGGCTAAAGTATAGTAGTCTATGTTGTTCTTCATAACTTGTGAGAATGGTTGTTATGGTGCTAGTGCATAGCGAAGGTGTAAATAACAAAGAACATACAGACGATCGTATATTAGAATCGAAAATGAAAACGAGTTCAGAAAACATAACAAACAAAAAGGTAAGTCACTTTAACCTTCAATTAAATTTGATAATGCATTGACATTGCAGCTAAAATATGACATTTATATTTAATTAAAAATTAGCGAGTGATTTATAATGATGAAAATGTTAATCAAGTGAACCGTGTACATTGACGCACATGGTATGTGAGGCAATTAAGAGAGCTTGAAAATTAGGAGGGAGAACCATGTGCGTTGACGCACATGGTACATGGGGTGAATAAAAGAGCTTAAAAATTAGGTTGGAGAACCATATGCGTTGACGCACAAGGTTTGTGGCAACAACTTAGAGATGTTATAAGTTAGGAGGAAGAACCTTGTACGTTGACGCACAAGGTATCTGGCGATGAGTAAGGGAGCTTGAAAGTTAGGTTGGAGAACCATGTGCGTTAACACACATGGTATGTGCCAGCGACTTGGAGAGCCTAAGAGTTAAAAAAGAAAATATATTGCATGAATTTGAAACGATGTATAAAAGTTTGGAGCAAAGAATTTGTCCAATATGGGGTTGATATGCAAAAAATGGGAAATACGTATGTTGGAATATACATGTAGTATGTGAAAAAAATGGCTAGAAAACCATGAAGAAAAGTAGGAAATGTTTTTTTGCCCTCAAACCTAAAATCTACGAGGCGGCCAAAAACAATGAAATCCATAGAAGAATGAGTAGGAAAAATGATATTAAACAAGAAAAAAATATAAGAAGCAATTGTAACTACACATATTTACATAATATATAGTATCCATTTTATTTTTTTGGACATGATTTGGATTATTTATAGATTTTATAAATTTTGGGAAATGTACCAAATCCAGACTTTTTAGAGTTATATGTGCATTAATGTACAATGTTTATATCACCACTTCCAATGGTCCAAAATCTATGATGTGGACCCTATGCGTTAGTGCACAGGGTCTGCGCTTGCAACTTTCAAACGTATGTAGCTAGGCGCATAGACCCTATACATTAACATACATAGTCTATGCGCGTAACTTTGAAAGGCTTTTAGCTAGGCACATAGACCTTGTGCGTTAACGCACAAGGTCTACCCTAGTTCTTTAGGGTGAGCCGCCACCCTAATCTTACCATACTTGAGGTGCTAAGTTCGTACCCTAGGACTTTTTTTCCTTCTTCCTCGTGTTGGTGGTGGTGTTACTGGTGATGCTTCTTTGTTGTTGTTGGTGTTGTTGTTTTTTGTTAGAGCTGGTGCTATTGGGCTTATTTACTAATCTTTTGTTACAGTTGGTGTTGTTCTTTTACTGGTGCTAGTGCTCCTACTCTATTGTTGGTGTTGTTGCTGCTCTGTTGTTGGTGTTGGAACTGCTGCTCTGTTGTTGGTGTTGGTGTTGTTTTTATTTTTATTTTTTTTGTTGGTGTTGCTCCTTTATTATTGATGTTTTTGTTGCTACTTCTCTTCATAATCTGTTGGTTTTACTAGTTTTAGGTGTTTTTTTTATCTAATTCTTCTTCTTTTAAGCATGTTATATTTTGTAATCTATTATTTTATTATTTTATTATTATGTTTTGCTTCATTAAAATGATTTTTAGAACTTACTTTGTTGTTTGCATTTAGGACCAAACAATGGATGTGGAGAAAACAATTCATAATTCCAATGATGATGATTTCACAAAAAATTCAACTCAAGATCATTCATTCATACAAGTTCATCATGATCAAGACATTAGATTTAATACCAAGAATAAGAAAATGAAAAGATTACATGAACTACAATGGTGATGATAAAACCTATCAAAAAAAAGTGTGGAAGCTTACGGACAAACAAAAGATCAACTTAACTACCACAATTTTTTCAATTTTATTTGTGATAGACCCAAGTCTCCTTTTGTGAGCCCTAAACCTCCACCCTTATGCGTCCTAGTCCGGGTGGAAGCTCATGGATCACATGTGTTTGAGTAATGCCACCAAGCCATTGTAACTTAGCAACTACAACTTCCACAAGATAAATCTAAAACACCCAATCTTTATTCAAAGAACACAGAGTTTCTAGCATTCATAAATGCTCCACAACCCAGTGGTCATTGTCACATTCAGTTGCTCAAAACATCATCAACTCTGAATAGAGGTCACCAGCCTACAATTAACCCTAAAAATACTAATCCTAAAAAGTCAACATGACATAGCAGTTGCACACCCGCACATGGGTTGCCCACATCCTTATTCACTAAAACAAATCAACTTCCAGCAAAGCCCTAATCCTCTAATTAATGATTCACCCACACATGGAAAAACTGGCCAAACCCCTTTCGGAAGTCAATATGAAATTAACTCCTCCCATCCCCTGGCCGAGTTCACCTAGCTCCTCATCAATCCATCACGGCACTAGTGTGCATCGTCCCCCAACAACCCAGTGCCCTCGGCCGACACCAGTGGTGCTCCCTTGTTCAAAAATTGTTTCCCCCTTTCTGGCCAACGGAACCCAGCTGCACCCAACCCAACAGACTCAACAGAGTTCATCCAGTTGATACCATGTAGACACCCGTCCGATGCCCTGTCCTTGCTCAACCGATACCCTGCTGATCAGTTGGGACCTGGCCAGCAATGTGACCGAACTGAATCAAGCAGCAGACCACACTCAACAACCTCAACTCACCTCTGAGCCTTGTCTTCACTCCGCATGCCAAACCAGGTTGCACCAATCCTTGAGCTAACCTTCACCAGTCCTTCAAACCGTTGCTTCCCCACCCTTCCTCTTCTAAATGCGGCGCTTGAACTAGTCAGAGTTCAGGTGTCCTTTTGCGACGAAAACTCCCCTCCACCGTGCAAG